>JAABKJ010075445.1:54052498-54729980 GCA_011634705.1 Andricus grossulariae
GATTTTCTATTTTGAAAAATAAATTTTAAGAAAATATTTTAAAAGATTAAAAAATTGTTTCAATAATAAATGACAATCGAACAATTATTAATTTGGAAAAATAATCGAGTAAGTTTGAAATATATTTAGAAGTTTTGAAAAGATTCCAAAATAATTTAAAACGTGTTATGATTTCAAAATATTTAAAATACAATGTAGATGTTTGAAGATGTGGAACACAACATTTATAAGCTGAAGTAGTAGAACTCAGTGAGCTAGGAGCTGCACAAGTATTTAAGCGTTTTACTCGAAAATACGCAATTTTGAGCCAATTGTCCCTCAATGAGGATTGACATGGGGTGAATTTGGCGACTCGGTGCGGACCTCTAAGTACCCTCTGACGACTTTTCATCGTGAAGTCACCCTTGGAAGGCATCGGTATCGATTTGAAGCCCATTTTTGCAAAACCTTAAATTTTATTGTTTTTTAGTGAAATTTCGAGATTTCACACACAAAAAACAGACTGAAGATATTATCCGATTTCAAAATTTCAAAGTGCGCTGAGTTTCCCATTGGACTGGGCCACTTTTCCGCACCCAGGCGTTTCCTGGACGCACAATGTTGGTTTTTCGCCCCAGCCTACTCCTGAAGGCCCGGGTTAAGAAAGCACAGCAGAACACCTTCCGTGAACAGCTCCTCGAAAAGAAGATGCACGACATCTTCCACAGAAATGTGGAGGATCTGTCGATGTCGTATGAGCTAATGTTTGCTTTCCTTAGATCATCCGGATTGAAGTCGGGCACGAAGGGTTTCATTTTGACATTTCAAGACGGTGTTATTTCCACTCTAGCATACCGTCGAGAAACGAACCATGTTCGTTATAGAATTTTCGACAACAGCTGACAAAAACGTCATAGCCAAGGAGAATCAAAAGAAAGAGAGGTATAAAAGCCTTATAAGGGAGTTGCGACGGTTATACTTGGAATTTTCTGTTGATCTAATCGTCTTGATCATCGGCGTTCTTGGAGGTGCCAAGGTTTCACTGGTTACTAGCCTGGGACGCGGAAAATGCAAAAGATGGTCGTTTTTGGGTCGCTCCATGTCCTCCATGAGCACCGATTATCAAGACGATTAGCTAATTTACATGCGGGGCTCTACAAGGATGGACGAACCCTTTTCGCTAGCTGCTCGTGGGAACAACAATGATAAAACCAAACATAGTTGTTGTAAGTGCGGTTCAAAACAATTGAACGCGTAGGGCTCCCGACAATGGGTCGGGCAACGATGCCGATTATCCTAGAGTTGGGGGAGCCAATCAAGACAGAGTCAATGTGATGGACCGGCAGATTCTCGTTACTTTTAGGTGAATGGATCGACTCAGGGACGACCTGCTGAAGTGCTATGATATCAGTATGGCCCCTGAACGGAATAGTTACATTGCGCGAGTACATACTCTGTGGTGCGAGAAACACCCAGAGCTCTCGCATTTTTTGCATAAACGGTTGCGAAACCGAGCCGAAGAACTCTGGAAAAGGGGTTATATAAGAAGAGCGTCTACTCAACAGCAGCCAGAACGAGCCAACTACAGAGAAATAGAGGCGACACAGAGACCAACAGCGAGCAGGCATCCAATAAAGGAAGAGCGATGCTTCAGGACCCGGAGAAACATCAACATTCAGGTTTCTCTCAAGCCCAAAGATCTGGCTGAACTGGATGACGAGCTTCGTGGACATTTTTCCAAAGAACCCGACCTCTGGACTATCAATTGTAGTGTGTATAATGCAGCGAGAGCTTTGGCAGATGCAATCCGTAAAACCGAACCAACGGTTGATCATAAGACCAAAAGACGAATGCATCAAATCAGCACAAAGATAGACTGGGCAAGGCAGCACGCGTCCCACATTCAATGTGTGATTGATTACACAAAATCTGGAAGGACTTTAACTGCCAAGGTTCGACAGTTTGACGGTCTAGAGCGGAGAGAGGTGGGTCAGAGAAAATCAACAGTATTTGTCTCACCCACCTCGACTCTTCCAAGACCCTCCAGTTACTGTCGTTCAACCGCCCACACCAGAGGAGGTCGACGAATTTTTGAGAGAAGTCTACGAAGTCCAGCATCCACTGAAGAAACAGTCAAAAAATATAAATAAGTTCAAGGAGCTTTGCAGTGCCCTCATGACACCTGAGAAGGAATGCCCACCTATCACTACCGAGGAGGTAAAAACCTTTTTTGAGAGGCATGAAGAACTATTCCGCTCCGGAACCAGATGGTATCAAGGCCTACTGTGGAAGAATTTTCCTTCAATCCACCAGCATCTGGCCTGCATTTTCACCTCATATCTAAAGTTAGAAGAGCCTATTCCGGAGTAGTTTGTCTCTCTGGAAAATCTCATCTGGAAAACAGTGTGTGATAACTAACAGTCTCACCTTTCAGAGAGGTGCGTTTCAGGGCGACACCATGAGCCCTCTCCTCTTTTGCGTCACATTATTGCCACTATCTCTCACACTTCGCCATTCCGAAGGGTACCTCTGCGGCAAACCCGGAAATCGAAAGCATAAGGTCACTCATGTATGTTACATGGATGATCTTCAAATCTATGCTAAAAATCAAGAGAAACTACATCTAGCTCTAGACATTATCAAAGGGTACACTCAAGCGATTGGGATACTGTTCGCGTTGGAAATATGCGCCAAGGTTTATTTGAAGAAAGGAAAACTTAATGCCATCCCGGAAGACACTGAGCTCGTCGACAGAAGCGCTATACGACACCTTGGCGCTGAAGAGACCTATAAATACCTGGGCGTGCCACAGAGCCGCATTCAGGACGTTGTATCTATAAAGAATACACTCCGATGCAGATACGGACGTCTTATACGACGGATTTGATCTCCAGAACTGTCGGCGAGGAACAAAGTATCTGCGACGAACATACTTGCCGTCCCGGTAGTACAGTAAAACTTCGATAATTCGAACTCTGACAACTCGAATTTTTTATTATTCGAACGTTTTTCTTATTCCCGGCCAAAAGTCCTATCTCATACGTGTTAAAAATATTCGATAACTCGAACTTCGATAATTCGAATTTCGCGATATCTCGAACAAAATCCTCATGTTCATTTAACTTTTTAGACTCGATAACTCGAATTTCAGTATGTACTTAAAAATTTTAGGAAGGACACTTGTACCTGATTGATGAACGTCCGCCCGCTTATGTATTCTGAGAATTTCAATATCTACAGATGTCCTTCCCAAAATTCTACTACTACTACTACTACTACTACTACTACTACTACTACTACTACTACTACTACTACTACTACTACTACTACTATTACAAAAGTTTGTAACTTTTTTACGAATAAATTTTTTCCCTGTAACAACGTCGTAAAGAATCTTAAAGACATCCACAAATTTTTTGCGACTGGGATGTTTCTTCTATTAAAAAAATTAGGTTCACTGAAAAGCAAAATTGTTGAAGTTCACTATTATCCACAAAAACCCGAATATCTTTCTAAGAAACAAAGAAACAAAATGTTAACCATTTTTCTCTGAATTTCAAATGAAATCGGAAAGTTTGATGAGAATCGAACAGAGAAGTTACATTTCTGAATAATTTACAGTCTTAATAATGACAGTCATCAATAGAAGCCGTTTAGAATACGCAGGCGGAATCTTACATGTCCTAAGTGGTTTCTAATAGGATTTTTAGTTTAATTCGGCTTATAATAGGTCTTATTCGGTATTTATATTAGTTTGTTCAATTTTCCTAAAAGGATCCAACTGGAAATAATGAGGTATTCTTTTACTGGACACGTTATATTAGGCTGTATTTGTTACCTATCAGTATCTGCTTTATTCCGAGTGCTTGAAGTACGAAATTGCTTCCCTAACAGGTTCTATGAGGTACTTTAGTGACATGCTGGAATCAAATTAATCAGATTAAAATTTGGAAGGATGTCTTTTAAGTGCGGCTCTATTAGGTACCTATTAGGATCTGCTTTATTCCGAGTGCTGGAAGTACCAAATTGCTTCCCTAATAGGTTCTATTAGGTATTTTCGTGGCATGTTTGTATCAAGTTAATCAAAATAAGTTCAAAGTGATACGTTGTAAGTGGCTCTATTAGATACCTATTGGGATCTGCTTTATTACAAGTGCTACAAGAACGAACTTGCTTTCCTAACTGGGTCTTTGAGGTACTTTAGTGACATGCTGGAATCAAATTAATCGGATTAAAATTCGGAAGGATGTGTTTTAAGTGGCTCTACTAGGTACCTATTGGGATCTGAATTATTCCAAACGCTAGAAGTAAGAAATGTCTTCCTTAACAGGTTCTATTAGGTATTTTAGTGGCATGTTAGAATCAAGTTAATCGGATTTAAATTATACCTAATGTGTTTTAAGCGGCTCTATGAGTTACCTATTGGGATCTGCTTTATTCAACGTGATAGAAGTACGAAATTGCTTTCCAAAGAAGTTTTGTTATCAAAATTGTTTAAGCTTCGTCCCAACTTCTCACTGCATACATGACTATTGATAGAAAATTGGTCTCTGAAGGCTTCTATAGTTCAATATTTTTGTATAAACAATTTTTTATTCATACCATTGCTTCAGGGGTACTTTAGAAAATCAGCATGCTAAATATGAAACATTTGTAACTTTTTGTTACAAATTTATTTCTATTTGAATACCCATAATTAATTTTTTTTAATAAATATTAAAATTGATAAAATTAAAGTTAAAATATTTAAATTGAACATGTTAAATCCACCTATTTATGAAATGGGTAAAACGAAACAAATAAAAAATCCTCATTTAGCCCTGCCTTTTCAGCGAAAAAGCTTGGCTGAGATTTTCTCGTCAACATCCAAGCGATTGGATAGCTCATTTACCTAGTACGTACGGTAGATATAGGTTTAGGGTCAAGTTTAGAGGTAACTTAGGTAGGGTTCGAATCCCCAGTTGATGCGATTTTTCAAAGCGTTAGAGCATGCGATTACGTTTGTAAGTGGCCGTTCGTGGAATTGTGTACTTTTAAAAATAAATTGACTGCAGTAATAATATATAAAACTTTTTTTTTATTGTAAGATCTAATAAGATCCAATTAGAAACTTTTAAATTACCGAATACAAAACCGCCCAGAAACCGACTTCAAATCCAATAAGGTTTCACTTAGAAACCAATAGCTAAGACGGTACGAGTACCGAATACAGAACACATCAGTTCCTAATAAGATCCAATTAGAAATTTCAAAATTACCTAATAGAAACCACATAGAATCCAAGAACAAACCCCACCTTCAAAAGTCATAGGACCTGATAGAAACCACATCCTATTAGGTGTTTATTTACTTCTAATAGGCATTTTCACTAGGGTATATTTCCTATGACCGTTTGAAAATTCGTACTTCATTCCAAAGACGAATATCTGTGTAAAAACTGAATCTACGACTTTGATGAATACGCCTACATCGAAATTATTCTAATGAACAAGCCAAAAAATATTTAGCTTCAAAGTCAAAAGCTGTTTTTAGCAAATTAAACATTTTAAAATCTTGATTTCAAGTCTACCAAATCTAGTAAAGTGGTCCTAAAAATGTAGAAAAATCATCAAATCAAGAGCACAATTAAATATTATGTAATTGTTGAGTATTAATACAACATATTTATGCGTGCAATAGAATTTTTTGGGAGCCGAAATTCCGATTCTCTTCGATATAAAGTGCAACGTCAGATTCCAGTAAATATATGCAGTGAAATATAATGAAGTCTGAAGTTGCATTTTATAAAAAAAAGTAAGGCTAACTCTAGATTTAACAAAGATTTGAACGCACGATTTCAAAATGTTCATTTTTCTAATAAAAAAAAAAGGTTGACTTTGAAGTTAAATATTTAAAATAAGCTCAACGTACGCGGATTCGATGTAAAATGTTCTAATCTTTCAAATTATTCTACTAAAAAAGCCGCAGATACAGGTTCTGCACAGATATACGTCTTTGAAGTGAAGTATGCATTTTCAAACAGTCAAAAGAAATATACCCAAACTTTTCGTCGATAGCGTAGGTAGGAGAAACCGGAGCTGGCTGGGACACCCGATTTTCTTGTAATTTATAGTTATGGTTTTCAGAATTGTTCTTTTTAGAAATAGATAGAAGAAATAACAAGGTAGCTGTCAAAAAAGAACAAATATTATTATTATTATTATTATTATATCATTAAGCCGTTTCCCTTTCGGGGTAGGCGTGAATTGCTCGGTGGTAAACTCAAACTTGCGAGCGAAGCGAGCCGCGCGCGTAGCGCGCAATGAGAATGTGCCCGCGCAGCGGGCATATTTTTTTTGTATGGAAATAAAAATTCAATTTTCTCTTTTCGCTCCAAGTTGCGGCCATAGGGCAGACTATTATGGAATATACTTTTTACATCAGGAAGAATCACGATAGAAATCAATAAAAGGAAAAGCTGACGTTTTTTAGTAAATTCACTTTCTATATTTTCCGAGAAACCACCGAAATTTCGTCAATTTTAGACTTTTTTTAAATTTTCCAATGGATTTTGAAAGAAGACAAGAATGTTGTCAAAACAAAGTCAAAACAAAAGTTTCGACCATTTTTTGATAATTTGTGTTTTCAATTTTTCAAATTCACATAGTCATAATTGGGACAACAACAAATTTCGGCAAGTCGGTAAGATACGTGTCGTCTTAGTCCCTTCGGTAAACAACATGTTTGAGTGGTAAATGATTCTGTGACTTGAGCATGGACTGCCTACCTGATTTGAAATGAATTCGGCTCCAGAAATCTTAAGAAAAATTTTTTCCTGGTTAATTCCCGTTTGTTTTTAATTCCCAGCTATTTCCAGGGTTTTCCGGGATTTGACAAAAATTATTTTTAAACCATGGTCCTGTAGCCTTAAACTGTCTCAAAATGATTAAAATGATTAATTGATGTTCATTTTCTTAGATTATAATAATTTGTTACCAGGGAATATAACTAACTACTATATTTATTTATTTTGTTAAGCCATTTGAGTAACAACAAATCCAAATATTGGCTTGTAAAACCTTCAGATTCAAAAAATCATTTTTTAACCCCTATAAAGGGTAGTTTTGAAGCCAAGGGGTAGTATTTTTTGTCTAATTGGGTCAAATTATTTTTCTGAACGTATGGTACAATCAGTTCTATTCTCTGGATTATTAATAATTTTAATCATTCTGGGACTGTTTAAGACCCCAGGACCACGGTTTTAAAATACACTGGAACCTGGAATTAGGAATGGTTTCGGGCATGGCTTGCAGTGGCCTTGATCTTAAGTCCAGGGAATCTGAATGTAAACATTCAGGGCTGTGTGAACAATTTCCAATTGGAATAAATAATATTACACAATATATGCCCGTGAGTACCCACGCACTGCCCCCTTTATCGCTACGCTGCTGTTCGTCACGCATAACTAAGCACCGCCTCCCTTTCGGTCCCGCGGTCCCCGCATCATCAAAATACCAAGGACATCTACTCTAGGATTTTTTTTTAGGACACCTCAGTGGCAAAAAAGATTTTGCTGATCTGAATAGGTTGAAATTCAAAGTGCAGACGAGAATTTGCACTTCTCCCTGACTTTGGAGTATCCGCAACCTACTCGAGGAACTTAAGTCTGCCTTTGGGTGTCATGAGAAGCAACATTATCGAGTTGCCTTAGAAGCAACGCTTATAGCTTGTCGCATGTTTAGATGCATTGTAAAGTAGGTACACACACGCTACGTGAATTGGGACTGCAGTCAAAGCGTGCTTGTATATATATTAGGTTAACGTGAGACATTATGTTAACCGATCGCGTATGATGTATGTACATACCTTGTACCTACATATATACATATATATGCAAAACACATACATTGTACATAGGTATGAAGGATGAAGGAGGTGGTTACAAAATAGTCTAAGGTGTGCTGCGTCCTCAGTAATCGAGACACCAAGCAATGGAAAGGACAAGCGTAAATGGCAACGCCACTGCTAACACCAGCGGAGCTTTATCCGGTTAATTAACTGCAATCGGAAATTGCTGGTTACCAGATAGGCATGAATTTACTGGCAATTTCCAGGAATAGACTCAATTAGGATCGATCGTGAATGCGAATCGCTGTCGCTAACAGCATCACAGAGCTTGATGATGATTCATTTTCGCAATTATATTGGTGTATGTGTTTAATATACACATATATAAAGTATTATTTGCCATACGACCAATCATGAATGATGAATTATGTTGGTACGAACTTCCTATGATTTTCAGTCATCGCGGTGTACCTATTTCCGTTGAGAAGGTGAATTTATATGCGTCTTTACTTTCTGATTTTTCTACGTAATTAAGTATAGTTAAATATTAAGTTGCTCGATTTTTGACAGACAATTTTAAATGTATATTTATTTTCTGAATTACATTAAAATAATTTAGAAAACTACAATCCTTTCTTCAGAAATGCTTCCCTGTCTCGCGTTGTTACGCTAAAAATAGGATTCTTCTTTTCATATTATTTTATGCTTGATAAAAAAAAATATCCTACAAATCTTCTTTGAGATTTTTTACGTATCTCCCGTCTTTGGCGTAATACTGGAATTTTTGATTTTTTCATATCAATTTCGATGAATAAACTAAAAACAAGGCGTTCTGTCGAAAAATGATACAAAGAAATGTTGTAGGAATTTTTAAACGCTGAAATTTCTCCAAAAACTATTTCCCATATTTTACGTCGTTTGTTGGCTCAAAATTTGAATTTTCGACTTTCTTTATTGTATTTTCGATGAATAAAATCAAAATGACAAGTCCTATCAAAAAATGGCTCACATAAATTTTGTAGGACTTTTTAGAAGTTGCAATTCCTTGTTGACATTTTTTTCCTTATCTCACGCCGTTTGGTTCGAAATTTAAATTTTCGATTTGTGCATGGTACTTTCGATTAATAAAATCAAAATGACGACTCCTATTGAAAAATGGTCAAAAAAAATTTTATAGGACATTTCAAAAGCTATAATTGCTCTTTGAAACTTTTTTTTCGTATTTTGCATCGTTTTGTTCGAAATTTAAATTATATGGTGTCAAATTTCGGACAATTCTAATATTTTCTCAATCATAAAGAAAGTTTTCTGTGCATTTGTTGACCTAGAAAAAGCATTTGACAAGGTAAATAGAAGTATACTTTGGGAAGTCCTTAAAGAGTACGGAGTACATGGTTGGCTCCTACAAGCAATACAAACAATATATGCAGGCAGTATGAACTTCAATTAAATTATCTCCATGCATAGAGCATTGGTAAGATATTGGCCTGAACAAAATATATTTTATCACAATCTTTTACTTTATATTTGAATTTTAATCTTGCATTTTCCTTTATGTGCGCCACATTCGGTGCCGCTCCCCTACGCTACTGTTCTTTGATCATAAAATACAACTACTTCCGGATGCTTTCAGGACATGAGTATAGTGCCAATAGATTCAGTATAGATCCGAGTATCATCCCTCACTCAAATCCAAAAATAATAATTTGGACTTTGACTCAGAAAAACGCAAATATATCTTAAACTATAGAAGGGGCCATAAGGACCCTTTTCATCCGGACACTCACATATTATTTTTTTCTTTTCAACTTGTTCTCGGGTAAACCCGGTTTTTCATCATCAGCCATAGACTAACAATAAGTCAAGTTGACTAATGAGATGGGGATGTTATAAATTAATTTAAAACGACTTTCGAAATCTTTTGCGATGATGTTGTAGGTACAAAATTAGGAGCATGGTGTGGTTTGGTGTTCGTCTTTTACCGCCGTTATCCTTACACAGCGGTCGCTGTCGTTCGTATTTAGATAAATAGCTCAATTCCTTCAGTTTGAATTCTTTAAAATAAATTTTACTTTGAAAATCCTAAAAGAGATATACATATAAAATATTTATTATAAAATTGTTTACATAGAAAAAATATAAGTGGTAACTACAAAAACTCGAAATAATTATTCATATCGAAAAATATAAGATAATTTCGAAATGTGATTCACTTGATTGATACTAGAGCAAAGGACATTTAAAATGATTTTCTAAATAATTTCGAAAAAATACTGTATTGATCTCTTTGTAATCCTTCGCATGATGTCCGGGCGTATGACCCCTTCTATTGAGGATAAACGGTGTCAGCTAATATATTTTTCAGCATATGCGATATATCTATTCAAGAAATTTGAATATAAGCAGATAAAAAAAACTAAGACATGATCTTGACAATGAATTTCTCAAATCGAAATTTCAGTTGAAACTCATCCTTCCAGGGTATCAACTTTAGGAGGACGTAGGTGAGTTACGGGATCACTTGACAGGTTGACAGACAGTCGTTAACGATCCACGATTTCCATCACGGGATTTCTCGCGCGTTGCTGAGGTGACAGGTTCTCTCTCGGAAAGTCAAATCGTTCTGTCGCGTGACGATTCTCCATCGTCGATCTATCTCGTCCCACGAGATCGATCGATCGATCTCTCGTTCGCGGATCGGCTTTGAATTCCGCGAACTTCTTTGCTGGTTTGGTTTGTTACATTGCGTCGGTTTCGATCCAAGATAGGCTGGCCAAGACGAGCTCACAATCAGCCAAAGGTAATAGCAACTACTCAACGACAACGAGAAATGATTCTGTCTATTTCATTCGCACCCTGCTGCCATTTTTGGTCGTTCCGTTAATTAATCTCGAGTGCGTAGTGTGAAAGCCATTATTTCTTGTCACCGTCGCCAGCCTCGAGGTAAAGAGAGAAATAGAGATTGAATACCTGAAAGCATGGCGGACTGCATAGCCTACTGTTTCCCGCAAACGTTTCTTATATTTTTTTGAATATTTTAGCTTCCTTACGCTACCTTTGAAGCAAACCGAGAAAACCTAATTACGTTCGAGCAGGAATCCTGCCCTCTTAAGATGTCTTCGTTTGAATTTATTCGCGAGTTTATCATCAAAGAACACCTGGTTTGCGAGTGAAAAATAAGCTAGCTTTTACGAGAATGATAAAGTTTGCGTTAAGTGCCGATTTACAAAGTATGTACATCAACATGATTGCAATAAAGCCCATATGAAGATTTCGGCCTGTAAAATTTACATTGATACAATACGGTACTTTGTAGGACTGATAAACATTAAAGAAGTGTCAAGTATATTTAAGTAAAGTAAATGGTAGAGTACCCAGAGCCAGATCGAGGAAGGAGTGATAGGAATGTGTAAATGAGACTCTGAAGCGACAAGATGTAAAAGGTGCTGGGTTGCAAAATGACACACATATTTGCAGAATACGCCATTTGTCCATTTTATCTCTTGTGAAAAATATTTAAAATATATTATTCAATTGAAAGTAAAACTCTGGTGGGAAGCAAGGCGTTGAAAGATATACAGACCCAACTTTACTGACTTCTGTGCGACAGCCTGAAGCCTAAAGCATTATTTATTTCTAAATCATCAATGCCAAGGAATGAAGGTAATAAAGGTAGTTTCCTTGTACTACATTTCTCTTTCTTGCACACTGTAGAATTTAGATTTTAAAAAGTCCATTGCCCTTTAATTCGCCTTCAAAAGATGCTTATGAAATGTTATGAAACAGAAACACTGATGCTACGCAGGTACGGTTAGGGGAAGCGCGTCATAACGGCAACTGGCCCCTTCAGAACGCGGCAATTCTCGAGTTTGCGCAGTGCGAGTAGGCCAACATGTGAAAAGAAAATAATTAACATGAGAAGTACCAAGCGGCGTCAACTGACCCCTTTCGACTTTTGAAGTGGAAAATATCCGCAGCGATTGATTGCAGAGAAATGGCGTTTTATGACTTTAAATTATTTATAATTAGGAGTATTTGACAATTTTTTTCGAAATATTGGATGCGCGCTTTGAAAAAAAATTATTCAAAAATCATTCAGAAATCATCATCATCAGTGCAATAGTGCGCACGCGTAGCGCAGTGAGCCGCAACGAAACTGCTAGGTTCGTGCAACCGAACTGTTACAATCAGACAGGTTGAGTCATCACAACCAAATCAGTTTGGTTGCCACAAACCATCGTCAAGTTCAGGCAACCGAAATAGTGCCAACTAAACATAGTTTAGTAAGGGCAACCAAACCATTTCTTTGCGTGTTGGTGACGCAAAATACATAATGAAACGTAAAATAAGAGTTAAACACAGATTACACCGGCACACAAAAAAAGTGGTCTGCCCGGCGGACTACACCGGCATATCTATATGTTTTTGGGGTCGCTGAAAGAAGTGGATGACGTACACGTTCCAGTTGCGTCGGGATTGGTTGCTTCAAGGAACCATGATCGTAGCTTCCGGAGCCAAAAATTATTATTATTATTATTATTATTATCAAAGATATTTAAAAAGCAAGAGCGAATCTGAACCAATCTGGCCAAAATCCAAAGAGAAACCGATCTATGAACCATACCAATTGAGCACCTTAACAGCCCCCTAACCGCTGAGAGGAAGGCTGCAAGCATAGGGCCAATTCAAAGTTTAGATTTTACGACTACCGAATCAATCATCCATATGCTGAGGAAACTAGAGGGAATAGGCAAGGGAATCCTTCTGGTAAGAGTTAGAACAAACATCGTTGTGACGGAGGAGCTTGATCAAGGCTTGAACCTGTATGATGAACCGGTATATATAACTTTACTATTAGGTGATCTTACTGTAGGAAACAAAAAGACTACTTTTCTATTCACCAGCTACAAACTATTCACTGGCATCCTCAAAGAGTGGATATTAACATCTATCGAGCCGGTATGGAGTGTAATAGTTGAAAAACGTGGATGCAAGAAAGGGCTGACAGGCTACAGGGAGAACTTCTCAATAGACAGGTGTATTACCCAAGATTCGATCAAGGTTCGACGCAATCTGTCCATGGCTTAGATTGACTACCCTAAGGCATTCGATAACACGAACCATTAGTTACTTATTAAGTTCATCGAGTGTCTGAAGGTGCATCTAAAAATAGTGAGATGCATAAAAGAGCTTATGTTCTTGTGGCGGACAAGATTTTTCATAACATCTGAGAAAAGACAAGTGACTACCAGCCATATGACATATAAGAAGGGCGTTTTTCAAGGAGACTCTCTAAGTCCGATACTTTTCTGCATCTCCCTCTTGCCTCTATCTATTGTGCTCTGAGACAAAACCTCTGGATACCTATGTGGCCCGCCGAACAGAAGAGAATATAAAGTCAACCACCTTTTGTACATGGACGACCTTAAACCCTTTGCTTCCTTGAAAGAGGACCTTAACATCCTTGTGGAGGCGGTAAATAGGTACTCTAAAGCGTTTGGCGTAAGCTTCGGAGTGGACAAGTGTGCCTGCGTCCACCTACACCAAGGAAGACTAGAAACTACATCATCGGGTGTCGATCAGGATGTTCAACTCATAGGCGGAAATACAGTTAAAAATCTTGGTAATGGAGAAACATATACATATCTTGGAATACCGCAAGCAGAAACCCAAAATGTGCGTCTGTTAAAAACGGCCCTTGAAAAAAAGTATCGCCAAATTCTCAGAAAAATTTGTGCTCCCGAATTATCTGGAAAGAATAAGATCCAGGCGACCAATATGCTGGCCGTTTGTATACTGCTCTACACGTTTGGTGCAGTAAAATGGAACGTCGATAAGTTGAAGTAACTTGACCGAAGCACACGCAAGATGATGACAATCCATCGAAGTCATCATCCTAGATCTTTCGTACCTCGAATATACCTATCTCGAGATAAAGGGGGTAGAGGCTTGCTAAGCTTAGAGTTTCTTCATCGAAGAACGGTTCTGGCTACAGCCTGCTCAGTTCTAAATAGTGCAGATTCTCTTATGCTACTCGTACATCAACATGAAGTTATCAATGTTGCGGCGTTTCGATGCCGTGCCGCAGATAGGGCTGCAGAGGAGCTTGGCCTCCCATTTGATTCTAGCGACACTACACATGGACTAGCATCACTAACGCCTTTGGTACTCAAAAGTCGTGTACAGGAAGCAGAACATACGCTTCTACTAAAAGAACATGCTGAAAAGACCCTTCATGGTAAATTCTACGGCATCATACGTAGAGAAGAGCTCTTGATAAGTTTGTCCAACATGTTTCTCAAGTTTCAAAAGTGTTACATTACCATCTTAGGCACTTCTATGGTGTTGATCTATTGCCCATCTTGCCATGCGCCCAGGGAGAACTCGAGTCCGTTGTGGAGAATGATCAGTGTAAGATCTACTGGAATTTCTTATTCTCCACCACTCAAGGTATCAGTGCTACGAAGCCTGATATTGTCCTCCAGGATTTGAAAACCAAGATCATTTACCTGATTGAATTCTCGGCACCAGCCGATGGTAATATCAAGCCAAAGGAGGAAGGAAAACGGGCGAAATATCAAGCAATTCTTTTCGAGCTGAGCAGGCTATACCAAGGCTACGAAGTCCATCTTGTAGTTCTCATAATAGGATGTCTTGGAGGTATGAAAGCTTCATTTCTTAGTCAACTCAACAAAATTCCGACTTGCCAGCGTCAGGCTCATTCCATTGGTCATCCGCGGCTAGAGACCTGACTCCAAGGAACAGTGTTGAACGATGTTATCTCGCGTAAATTTCCCGCTCTTGCTTACGTTCTAGGACAGAAGGAGCAGAAGTGGATGACGTACATGATCCAGTTGCGTCGGGATTGATTGCTTTAAGGAACCATGATCGTAGCTTCCTGCGCCTAAAACTCTTCTCATACATTATTGATATTATTTACATTATTATTATCATACACATTATTTACATATAATAAGGATTTCAAAGATATTTGCTTGCCTTGCTTTAATCTCGGCAAATTCTTCAAACAGTTCAGACACATCCAATAAATTCGTAATCACTCGCTCAATAGATATCATAGTCAAGTTTGACAGTTTCTTTTGTACCATTGCTGTTCGCAATTAGTTTTTTATTATTTTCAATTTTGAAAAGGATCGCTCCGCGCTTGCGACAGATAGAGGTAAAGTGTTTAGAATTCGATATGTTATGAACGTGTTTGGAAACACGAAATGCAAGTTTTCTTTTATTATTAATGTCAAAATTTCGTTTTTACTCATGTTTGCCTTGAGGTAAATTCTTAACGCAAGAAGTTCATCATACAAATCCACGCCTAATATATCTGAGCGCTTTTCGTCTGCGTTTTTGAGATTGTCTTGTAAATTCTTGCCTTTTTAAGAATGTCTAACTTATCCATCTTTAGAAGGTTAATGCTATTAAATACAACCACCAAACGATTCCAAAAAGAATTTTTTGAAAATATTAAAAAGTGCTGTGCCACCGTGAAGTTGGCACCCCAATTTTGGAAAATCTATAACTTTTTCAATTTTGACCACCAAACCTTCAAAGTTGACCAACAAACACCACCAAAAGACCACCAAACGATTCGTTACAAAAAAAAATGGGATATTTTAGAGTTGGTGTGCCAAGTTCACTAGCGTCTTTAATGTCGGTTTTGTGAAAATTTTGGACTATTTTCCGATGATATTAATTGCCTAGCAGTGGTCGTTTCAATCTTGATTCTCCGAAACGCGAATGTCACCTAAAAATAAACAGTTGGCAATACATGCGCGCGCATCACGTCCACGGTACTGCTACGTCAAGTCTACGTCAAGTCAATGCTACGTCGATTTCTCAAAGCCTATTGTGAACTCTCCTTAAAGAAGAAAGCTGCAAACTTAATATCAACTTAAACTTCACGAACCTAGAACTGATTTTTTAGTCTCGGAAGCACTTCTGATAGTCATTTTGTAAGATTCTTAGTTTATACGAAGGAAAAAGACTTATTTCAGATATTTAATCAAATCTGCTGAAATATTTAATATTTTATATACCAGATAAAAATTATCTAGAAAGAAAAGACTTGTATACAAATACTAAGAGGTATAAATTTTGTTATATAGTTATATATAAACTTGATTATTTTCAATTAAAAAATTGTTATTAATTTGTTGTTGCAGTGAAAGCATATGTATGTTAATACTTAACTTTCACTAAAAATTTATATATGTATAACAAAATATTTTATTCTATAACTCAGGTATTATTATATTAATTTTACCCACCCCCTTTTTAAGAAGTTCATTAAAATACATCATTTGTTTATCAAAAGATTTCAAAATCCGAAATGAGTTAAAATAAATAAGGTACATATTATACAGGGTGTCCCAGTACTCAAGGTACTTTTTTATATTTTTGAATCCCTCATAAAAAATGGAGTTGAATATAATAATAAAAATTTGTTGGAAAGTTAATAATTAATTAATAATTAACAATTAAAGATTAACCAATCGGAAGCATGCGTTAGATGGACAACAGTCCATGTGTCACTGATGAGGGTGTGTGCGCAAAAGAGTAATTTTAAATTTGCAGAAGGTTGTGAATATCAATGATGCAACTTCACGAGCAAATGAGAGACGAGATTCTTAGAAAATATCTTTTCCTTTAGAATACACGTTGGATTATCTTAACTTTCTTCGAGTATTTCTAATTCTGTTGAATTCAAGCGAATTCTTAGAATTCATTCAATTCTCTAAATTCTTCTAAATTTCTTAAATTCTTCTCAATTGTCTGAATTCATTGAATTTTCTGAACTCTTTCAAATTCTCTGAATTCGTTTGAATCCTATGAATTCTTCGGTATTTTCTAAATTCTTTTGAAATCCCCTAAATTGTTTTTTGAATTCTGTAAATTCTGTTGCAGTATATTTCTGTCTTCTTCTTTTTTTCTATCTTCTTCTATTTTTTTTCTTCCGCTATTCTCTGAATTCTTCCAAATTCTTTAAATTCTCTGAATTGTTTTTGAAATTGCTGAACTCTCCAAACTGTTTTGAATTTGTTGAATTCACGATATCACTGAATTTTTTAAATGTTTTCTTAATTATCTTGAAATCATTAGAATATACGTTCAATTATTTTAAACTTCTTTGAATATTTTTGATTCTTTAGAATTCACACGGATTCTACAGAAATTTCAAAGTTTTTTTTTTATTCTTTTGAAATCTTTATAAAACCCCATGAATTGATCTGCATTTCTGCAAGTATTTTGTATTCAATGAACTCTGCTGAATTATACTGAATTCTCTGATAATTTTTTAATTGTCTGAATTCTTTTTAATTCTGTGACATATTTTAAATTCTGTGAATTCTTTTGTATCACCTAAACTTTTTAAAATTATCTAAATTTATTTTTAATTCCGTGAATTCTTTTGAAATCTGCGAATCCTTCGGAATTCTCTGAATTCTTTTAAGTTCTATAAATTCTTCTGAATTCATTGAATTGTTTCGAAATTGCATGAACTCTTTCAACCACTCTGAATTCGTCGAATTAAAATGATATCACTGAATGTTTTAAAAATGTTTTTTAATTATCTTGAAATCATTAGAATACACCTTGAGTTAGCTTAAACTCCTTTTTTAAAATATTTTTGATTCACTTGAAATCTTTAGGATATAAGTTGAATTACTTTAACTTTCTTAGAATATTTTGAATCTTGTACAATTCTGCAGAATTCTACAGATTTCAAAACACTTGAAAGAATTCAAAATAACTTAACGCGTATTCTAAAGATATCGAAAGAATTCAGAAAACTGAAAAAGAATTCAGAAGACGCAAACTTCAAAAGCTTTCACAGAATTAAAAAAATTATAGAATTTCAAAAGAATTTAGAGAATACAAAAGAATTCATAGAATTCAAAGGAGCACAAGTGAATTCTAAGAATTCGTTTAAATTCTACAAAATTAGAAACACATGAAGGAAGTTAAAATAATTCAACGTGTATTCTGAAGGAAAAGATGTTTTTTGAAAATCTCGTCTATCAGTTGCAGTGCGCAGTTGCAGCATTGATATTCACAACCTCCTGCAAATTTAAAATTACTCTTTTGCGCAGACACTCTCATCAGTGACACATGGACTGTCGTCCATCTAACGCATGCTACCGATTGGTTAATCTTTAATTGGTAATTACTGATTAATTATTAACCTAACAACAAATTTTTATTATTATTTTAAACTCCATTTTTTATGAGAGGAATTCAAAAATATAAAAATTTACCTTGAGTACAGGGACACCCTGTACACACACACACACATATATATATATATATATAATTAAAAACTCAGGGTTAGCAACCACCGCAGGGTCCCACTAAGAGCAACTGTCATCTAAAAAATGACATCGGCTCCCAGTAGGACCGCAGTAAATCCCATTCATGGCCACGTCTCACAAGTTTTTGTTGTTACTCTAACTTCAAAAATACATTTTTAGTCACTATTCAAAGACGATTCTCAAAATCCATTAAATTTCAACCTCAAAATTCTTGAATGGTTTACTCGGACTTGGTTCAATTTTTCTAATTAAACTCACTTTCTCCCAATTTAGCAACTCAATATCTTAGGAGTAAGTTTTTATTTTTTGTTTAAACACAAAATTGCTTTTTTTATTGTCATCCGCAAACGAGCCTGTTCTTGTCACTTTGACATGGTTAATTTCGACATTCTATCTCTCGGAAGTAGATAATTTTTGTTAATCATACTTTTTTGGTTTCAATTCAGAAAAACTTCAGGTCTTCTGTACTGCAATTCTTCAATTAAACGCAAAATGAAGTGAATGATAAACGTAAAATGGGAAATAGAATGATAATTATCTTTAATTTCCTATTTTACGTTGAATTATTTTCGTATTCAACGCATGTAAGGAAGCGGCATATACAAATATAAAGACCAACACATGCACGCGTGTATAGTTCTCTGGCCCATCGCAGATGGCGTTGAATTTCGCCATTTCTTTACACGGGAGTTGACCGAGCCTGTGCATTACCCCTGAAATCTAAACGTCGCAGGAGCGGGAGCCCCTTTCACGCTCGTATCGTTGGAGTTCCCGATTCCCGAGATTCTCGTATCTTTGGAGTTCGAGTGTATTTCAATAATTTTTCTACATTTCTAATCCAGTCGCAGATGTTCTTCTTTATCATGATATGCGCATTATATTTCAGTCGATATTATTGTATGTACTATATTCTACTCGATTAGATTAGATGATTGACAAAATAGTCTCAGTCCGTGGCGCCACCGCAGTGATATATTATAAAGTGCAATCTCTCTTAATACACAAACTTGAAAAAATATACCTGAAGTAAAAATTAATCGAATTTTTTAATGAAAGTTATAGTTCCATACTTCTTATTTTGTGAACTGATTAATTAATTACTTTTTAAAAGTGTATTTTAAAAATCATATGTACATATATTTCAATTTTTTTTAAATTAGATTTAAAGGTTACTATTGAATTAAATGTATAGAAATGGAATTTCAAACCAAAAACATATATATAATGTAAAAATGACTTCAATGTTTCAAGAAAAATAATTGTTTCATGCATTTTATACTGTGAACTGATTAATTAATTATTAACTGATTCAATTAAAACTTACATTTTCTGTAAATAATTTAAAAGGTTATTATTGATTCCAATTGTTAGAAATGGACATTCAAATATAAAAAAAAAACTATAAAGAAAAAATTATTTGAATGTTTCAATGAAAATGATAGATTAATGCTTAAATGAGTATCTGAATTCAATTTTTTTTAAATTATAACTTAATATCATGCTTAAATGTTTTCGAAAATTAGTATAACAAGTTATTATTAATTCCAATTTTCAGAAATGAAATTTCATGTTTGAAAAAATATGAAGTAAAGATTATTTGGATGTTTTCATGAAAATAATAATTTTATGCTTTTTAAGTTGTAAACAGTTTAATTAATTAGTGGGCGATTAATTTTGTTAAAAACTTCAAATTGACTGAAAATTGAATTCAAATTGTTATTCAATTAAGTAACATAAATTGATTATTCACTTGAAGGTTATGTAATTGAATATGGGCTATTATTTTCAAAATAAAAGCTTTTTTTTTTCTTTAAAATACCCCAATTGCAATTATATAATCTTTTTTGAATGCTTGTGACGTTCTGAAATGACTCTGTCTGAATTTAATTTTCAAAGGGATATGTACATATATTTTTATTTTTTATGGAATTAGTATTGAAGATCATTAATAAATTAAATGTATAGAAATGCAATTTCTAACGAAAAAAAATATAATGTAAAAATTATTTGAATGTTTTAATGAAAACAATTGTATGATTCTTTTTATGTTATGAACTGATTAATTAATTATCAACTGATTCTATCGACATATACATTGTCTGAAATTAGTTTAAAAGTTTATTACTAAATCAAATATTGAGAAATGAAAGTTCCAATTTTACAAAATATATGAAGTAAAAATTATTTGAATTTTTGAATGAAAGTTATAGCTTAATGCCTCTGATTTTGTGAACTTATTAATTAATTATCAGCTGAATAATTTTGTTAACAATAATAAATTATATGGAGATTGAATTTTAATTTTTGTGTATTAAGTAAGGTAAATTGATAAACTGATTTTTTAATTATTAGCTCATTAAATGTTTTTCATACTAATTAATAATATAAAGATTGAATTTTAATTTGTTTGAATTAAGTACATGAATTGATTATTTACTTCAAGCTTATGTCATAGCATATTAGCTATAATTTTTATAAGAAAAGTTTATTTACATTTAAAGTACCTCTCTTCCAATTACTTAATTTCTGTCAATGTTTGTGATGTTGTGAACTGATTATCCGAATTTTCAGAAATGCAATTTTATTTGAATATTTCAAAGAAAATAATGTTAGACATTATTTTATTATTAATTCTTTCAGTTATCATTATATATATTATTATTAATTGATCCTATTAAAACTTAAATTTTCAAGAATAATTTAAAAAAACTTATTATTGAATAAAATATTCATAAATAAATGTTAAAATTCAAAAACATATTAAGTGCACATTATTTAAATTTTTCCATGACAATAATAGTTTAATTTTTTTATATTGAATGGAAAAGCGTGATATCTTAATACTCAAACTTGAAAAAATATAAAGTAAGAATTAATTGAATTTTCTAATGAGAGTTATAGTTCCATACGTCTTATTTTGTGAACTGATTAATTAATTATTTCTCAACAGTATTTTGAAAACGATATGTGCATATATTTTAATTTTTTTAAAATTAGTTTTAAAGGTTAATATTGAATTAAATGTGCAGAAATGCAATTTCAAACCATATATATATATATATATATAATTAAAAACTAAAGGTTAACAACCACCGCAGGGTCCCACTGGGAGTAACTGTCATCGCGACCGCACCAGGTCCAGCTAACTGCTAGGCGGTTGGTGAATAATTTCGCCAGTATCCCATATACTGTTTTCTTTAAAGTACCTCCACACAGGCCGTCAAATGCTCGATACTGAAAAATACAAGCAGAAAACAAGAAATTAGTAACAAAACAATCATAAATCAGGGTCAACAGCTATATTTATAAAATTATATTATTTAGATATAAATATGTACCTACCGCTAACTTTTTAAAGTCTGGATTTTGCAGCAGAGTATTCAAGTTGCCTATGTCAGCCGTGCTTTCGGACGGCAACATAGAGTTTGTCATAAGGACAACCGCGGGATTTCGCCGGGAGCAGGTGCTAATCTGAAAAATTGCACCCGCTCCCAACGAAATCGATATTTCGCAATGTTGAATATAAGAATGAAATAATATTCAATAAAACTTCCTTTGGAATTCCTCCTTCTTTGTGTGGATCTCATCGCTAATCCTGTCATCGAGGATTCCCTCATCAAGGCTTATATTGACATCGCTCATGAATTTATTTTGGGTGCGATTTGTAGGACTTGTTTCTAGATTGGTTACCTGATTGATTGAAATTTCGTCTTTTTTTAAACATTTCGTCCCAGGAATTGCACCCAAAATGGTGTACTTCGCCGTACAGTCACTTATATTTTTAATTGCAGGACGAAATTTGTTTCGCCCAGAATATGTTTTTCTTTCATTGTCGATGTCCTTGTTTTGAAATGTGGAGCAAGAGGGTTTATGTTCATGATCTTGAACCTCGGGTCCTTCTTCATTATCCTCTTCTGACACATTAGAGTCAGAATCGGACCAGTTTTTCCTTTTCCGGTTGGTCCGTGTCCGTTTGGCCGCTTCATCGACATTTTCATGCTTTTGCATGTCCTCACTTCCGATGTCCACAATGATTTTAGTCAGTTGTATGTCCTCTTCCATTTTGCCTACATAATAAAATAATAAAAGACATATAAGACAGAAAAATCAGTCCTTCTTAATGTTTTTTTTGTTTATTATATAATATTGAAACATATTAATTAATCAGGCGTTTGTCGACAGAAAAAATAGTTTTTTTTACTATGAAAGTCTTTCTAATCGACAACTTAATGATAATTTCATTAACACTCATACGTATTTAATAAATTCTATAATGTTCTAAAGAAATTTATGAAACATATGCATTATCTGGGTATTTTTCTACGAAAAAGTATCTTTTCTCCAGTCTCAGTCATTTCAGTTTAAGTTTTTCAGAATTTTTCCGTCGACAGATGACCTAATAATGTATTCGTTTATTAAATTAACATAGGGGTCATAGGGTAAGAAAAGAAATTTGTTTCATTACATTTTTAGTAGGTTTGATTATCATATTTCTAGAGCCGTAAATGAGCCCCAAATTATTCTATAAGGTGAATTTTTTGTAAAATTATTTTTAGTACGTTTTACAGAAATGTTCGGCCAGCTTAATGTTAAGCTAGCGCAAACACCATTTCTTTTGAAAAAATGGAGCCCTAAATTTGGGACTAGGGGCCCAAATTAGTCCTCAATGAGCCCTAAATTATGCGACAGAAAATAATGGGTTTTATGGTTTTCTTCACGTATCTTTTATAAGTTTAAGGTGGCACAACATCACATATATAAAAGAAAGAGCAAAGGAAAAATCGGACGGGTTCCGGTCGTCGGGAAATTAAAAAAAAATGTAAATTTGTTTGAACAATAATTGTTCAAATAATTTTTTTTCAATATTTAAACGCCATATTCGATGAGGCCTAAACGATCCTTAGCATAGGGTGAAAAAAGAGATTCGTTTCATTAAATTATTAGGATTATTCAAAAAAAAATTGAAATTTTTTTTTTAAGTCTTGCTTATCGTATTCCTAGAGCCGTAAATGAGCCCTAAATTATGCGAGGCAGAAGAATGGGTTCTATGGTTTTCTTCACGTATTTTCTATACCGTCAAGGTGGCACAACAACATATATATAAAAAAGGGCAAACGGAAAATCGGACAACTTTCGGTCGATGTTATTTCAGGAGCCTTAAATGATCCTGAAATTATGCAATGCAAGTGGAAAAAAAGAACAGTTTTTTGTAATTTTGTTTAAACACTAATTGTTGAAACAATTATTTTTAAGTTTAAATATCATATTTTGGGAACTCCAAATGAGCCTTAACATAGGGTAAGAAAAAAGATTTGTTTAATTTATTTTTAGTAGGATTTTTAAACATAATTGTTTACACTTTTCTTTAAATTTTGATTATCATATTCCCAGAGCCCTGAATCAGCCCTAAATTATTCTATAATGTGAATTTTCTGTAAAATCATTCTTAGTACGTTTTACAACAATTTTCGGATAGCTTAACCTTAACGTAAGCTAGCACAAACACCATGTTTTTTAAATATTGGAGTCCGAAATTTGGGAATTGGGGCCCAAATTAGTCCGCAATGAGCCCTAAATTATGCGCAGCGAAAAAATGGTTCCATGATTTTCTTCGCGTATTTTTTATAACGTTAAGATGGCACAACACTATATATAACCAAAAAAATCTGCCCGCTGCGCGGGCACATTCTCGTCGCACGCTTCGCGCGCGGCTCGCTTCACTCGCAAGTTTGAGCGCGCCTACGGCGCGCGACTGTTGCTTCTCGCGCTTCGCGCTCGATAATATATTTATCTCGCGCTTCGCGCTCGATGATGTGTTTAACTCGCGCTACGTGCTCGGTCTTCGTATTTCCCCCACATTTGCGCCCAGAATTTTTAAAATTAAACGTCCAATTGTCGACAACTGTGATTTGGTGATTGTGACTTCTCTTTTGTTAAAGCTTCTTTGGCTTTAACGAATACATTCTCATCACGTATCTCGTACTTCGCACTCGATTTTGTCCAAAATATGAACTTTTCTACACTATGTTCAACACTATTATATCAAATTTATATCATATTTATTTCTGTATCTCAAGCTGGTACTGCTTATTCCGATTTTGCAAAATAATGTACAAATGTTATTTTCCTTGCCATAAACGGTCCTTTAATATTTATTAATATTTTCCGAAAATATTTCCGCGTTATTTTAACTTTTATTTTTAGAAGCTGGTATACTCGTTACATGGCCTTAAAGAAGTATTCTCCCAAAACTTGCATCGTGTTACGGCTAAACGAAAACTCTCAACAGGACGCATCGTGTTGGGAGAAACAAATTTTTTTCTCAGTGCGGAGCGCGAGTTCCAACAGGTGCGCGATGAGAATGTGCTCGCGAAGCGGTTAGATTTTCTTTTTTTTGAAGTTGTACCTATCTTACTCAGATTTTTTTCATGAGAGCAGAAAGATAAGTATGAGAGTAGAAAATGTATAAGTACAAAAGCAAATAATGTAAAAAATGTAAATGCATTTTATTATGATTGAAGGCCGGGATGCCAAGAACCAGGCGAGCGCTCGAAAACGTGAAAAAGTATTGTCCAAGCGTCTTGTGATATCCAAATTTTAAACTTCAAAAAATTAAAAACAAAAGAATATAGACTTGTGTAGAATATTAAAATGGAACTTTTTTCTATTCATAGTTTTTCTTTCCGATGTATATTTTTAGTAATAAAGGTGAAAAAGTGGGAACAAATTTTTTCCAAATTCAACTATTTTTTAAAACATAAATCGTCTTGACTCAGGCAAATATGACTAAAACTGTTTGAAATTTGGCATACACATGTATTATACCCTAGTGATGTCTATTAGATGAAGAAAAAAGTCAAAACTGTCAATTGTTTAATAATATCTGCAAACAATGGATTGCGATTGTTGTTGGCTAACTGAGGATCATTTCCGATGTAATTTTCTGCGTAGAATTCGAATTTATGGTCAGAATTTTCCCAGCACGTCAGGTTTTTGAAATATCCTAACCTAAAAGTGCGAAAAATGCGATTTTTTGGTATATTTGAGCACATGTTACATCGCGAAATTTTTTTTCTTTCTAAAATCGAGTCATGCCATCTAAAAGTACAATTCTCAAACTTTAAAAGCTTTTTTAAAATTGAAGATATCATTTTTCTTCGCAGAGATATCTTTCAATAATATTTAGCCAATCAGGAGGCTTTCCCCTTCCATACGTAATGCTTGCGCAGTTGAAAAAGTGGCCCGTTAACATCACTGTAACGCAAGTTCGTGCAGTGATGTTGCGGACCGGAACTTTTTCAACTTCACAAGCGTTGTATATGGAAGGGGAAGTCTCCTTATTGGCTAAACTTCATTGAAGGATATCTATGCAAAGAAAAATGATATCTTCAATTTCAAAAAAGCTTTTTAAAGTTTGAGAATTGCACTTTTACATGGCATGACCTGATTTTAGTAAAATAAAGTTTTTTGCGGTGTAACATAAGCTCTAATATACCAAAAAACCGCATTTTCCACACATTTAGGTTAGGGTATCTCAAAAACCTGACGTGCAGGGAAAATTCTGACCTCGAATTCGGATTCTACACAGAAAATTACATCGGAAATGACCCTCAGTTGGTCAACAACAATCGCAATCCATTTTTTGCAGATCTGTGAATTGATGATGAAAATGAATTGATCTATAAATTTCGAGAAATCTTCCGTCAATAGTGAGGAACAAATGTCTTACTAGAACCTGTTTTAATTTTAAAGTTCACTCCATACTTTTCTTTTCCGAAACTACAAAAAAACGTGCTAATTGGCGGAAATATCCATTTTGCAAGAAAGTACGCGACGCCGTCTACGACTCTCGTTAGCAGATTCGAACGCTTCTCAACGTTAGTAGTCTCGCTTGTACTATCCTATAATCGCTCTCTGATTTATTACCTAAAATTAAATGTATATTTTTTGTTCTGTTACTGTAAAACAATATAATTAGACATTTTAAGTTAATTTTGAGTCTGTGAATTTCTAATACATAAAACATTAATTTATGTAAAAAATCAGAGAGCGATCGGCACCTTCCGAAACAGTTTGAGACACTGACTCCTTTTTATAGTAAAAATTTCAAAACAAAGACACTATACAGTTTGTTTACATTCCATATTACTTAAAAGAAGAAAACAAAGTAAAGGGTGGAGCAACTTGCGAAGCCCAAATTTTTCTATTTTTAGTTATTTGCTAATTCACTGAAAACAACGAAATGTCCAAAAATATAAAGCAGTCGATTTGCTATTAATTGGGGAAGGGGTAGGTTTTTTAATATTCAATTATTGAAAAGACGTGTCCTTTATCTTTATAGGATAGTAAAGGCGAGACTACTAACGTTGAGAAGCGTTCGAATCTGCTAACGAGAGTCGTAGACGGCTCCGCGTACTTTCTTACAAAATGGATATTTCCGCCAATTTTGAATGAATTGATCTATAAATTTCCAGAAATAGTGAGGAACAAATGTCTCACTGGAATCTGCTTTAATTTTAAAGTTCGCTCCATACTTTTCTTTCCCGGAACTAAAAAAACGTGCTTACCGTCAGGTCTCAATTTGTAATTAATTATTATTAAACATTTGGCAGTTTTGACTTTTTTCTTCATCTAATAGACATCGCTAGTGTATAATGCATGTGCATATCACATTTCAAACAGTTTCAATCATATTTGTCTCAGTAAAGACGATTTATGTTTTAAAAAATAATTGAATTTGGGAAAAAAATGTTCCCACTTTTTCAATTTTATTATTAAAAATATACATCGGGAAGAAAAACTTTGAATGGAAAAAGATCCATTTTAATATTATCTGCAAGTCCATACTTTTTTTAATTTAATTTTTTGAACTTTAAAATTTGGATATCACAAGACGCTTGGACAATACTTTTTCATGTTTTCGAGCGCTCGACCAATTCTTGCATCCCGGCCTTCAATTCTTAGAAAATAATTCTTACTTAAAGTGAGAATTCTATGAAAATTGTATGCGAAGTCCATGAAACGTTTCATTGAAACATTGAG
Organism: Andricus grossulariae; assembly: GCA_011634705.1. Classification (NCBI taxonomy): domain Eukaryota; kingdom Metazoa; phylum Arthropoda; class Insecta; order Hymenoptera; family Cynipidae; genus Andricus; species Andricus grossulariae. Next base: position 54,079,672 of record JAABKJ010075445.1, read on the forward strand.
AGTTTCATGGAACAATGAAACGTTTCATGGGACCAAAGTTTCTGAAACGCTTGAAAGTTTCACCAGACAAACACGTATGCGCTTGCGGCTGGGAGCGGGTGCAATTTTTAAGATTAGCACCTGTTCCCGGCGAAATCCTGCGGTTGTCCTTATGACAAACTTTTCACTATATATATATATATGAATTAAAACCCCTGAACGCACTATGGATATTTTTCCCGTTCAATTTTTACTAAAATGATATAAACATATAAAAGAAGAAAGAAATGCGCTTTAGGCCAAAAAATAGTGTTTATTGGAATCCCTCCTTCAAAGTTAAAAATTCAGTTTAATTTTAATTAAATTATTTTATTTTATTTCAATTTAAATTGAATATCTGTGGGTAACTGTGGAGTTGTGGAACTGCCCATTAAAATGTAAACAGTTTTCGAACACATTGGGATATATGAGTATTTCTTGAGCTTAAGAAATTAGCAATTATAAATAATAAATGTTGTATATAAAACATTTGAATATAATACATGTACAATTTATTTCTAGCCCATCAAGAGGTATAAGGACCGTGAAGGACTAGGAACCAGTCGAAGGACAAGTTCGACGAAAATTTATTGGGGGCTGTTTGACCTAGTCTTCGTAGTTAACACTGTCAGCCATGTCAGCCAGTGGCTGACTTCTGATGAGCCCGGCTGTACCGGTTCCCGTAAGTGTTCCCCTGGACCCCGTGCATGTTCCTGTACGCGTTCATCTCGCATTTTATTATGCTGATCGGGTAAACTTTCTTGTACAAGTTCTTGTCATAGTTCGGGTAAAGGATCTTGTACAAGGAACAGTTGCGGGTTCACCTAAGGGGGTTTTCAGCAGGGGTGAGCTCACACATATACGCGAGGCCCGAGTCAAGATGATGGGAAATTGATGAATGATGATGATTGGGTGGTAAAAATGCTAAAGTATCGTACTATTTAACAGGCTCTTTAAAAAATTCACACCGAAAAAGAAATTTCGTTGACGCAATTTTCCGGATTAGAAAAATCATCACCGGCAAAATTTTCTGGATTAGAAAATGCAATTCCGGTAAAATTTGCAAGCAGTTAATCTTTAGTGTTCTTCATTATGCCAGTTTACGTGTATTTGAAACTTAATATATTTAATTCAGTGGTAAAAGTAGTGAAGTATCGTATTATTAAACTAACATTTACAAACTTTCATGCCGGATTAGAAAATTCATCACCGAAAAAATTTGCTGGATTAGAAAATTAATCTACGACAAAATTGGCCGACACATATACACTACTTAAATCATTTTTTCCTTCACTGGGTGTTATAGTCCAAGGTCCACACAGTAAGAAGGTTCAATATAAATATTTTTAACTTTGTTAAATGCAGATAAGTCGTTTAGAAAACAGTTACCTATGAAAATTTTTCCTTATTTCATCTATATATTTGAAAAATACTCAAGACTTTTAAAATGTGCATCTTTTTATCCGTAAGTGATATACATGCTTTAGTCTTTAGTGATTACATCGGAAAAAGGCATTTTCGGAGTAAAATGTTGGACGTACAATTTTTTTTTATGCAAAGCTTCATATTGGGCTTCTTATAAAACCCAGACTATCTAACGGCCCTGTGCCCGTAAGGTGCACAAAATCAGGTTGTACAAAATCAGAGAAAGATGAATAACTACTTCAAGAATTGCAGGGCTCAGCTGAGGTAAGACTCACTATATTGTGGGCGAGTATCAGGACGATTAGGTTGTGGAAACCTTTTTTTGAATAATCGTGGGGCGAGTTTCACGTGAACCCACTTTCTTATAGTTATTTACTTTGCGAGAAATGAAATTTAAACATTGATCAAAAATTGTACATGTATAAATTATGCAAAAAATGGTATAAAGATATTGCAAAAAATATCAAATTTCGAGGTGTTCTAAAAATTCTAAAAATGAACTGAAAATACTTCAAAGCTCAAGAGCTCAATTTAAAGATAAGTTTCTGTTGTACGTTTTTAACATGTTAAGGTAGAGTGCCAGTCACGAGTTTGAGGCCACCTGTGTTCGATGATTGTTTAAGTTCTTACAATGTTAATTGTATAAGGGTTAAAAATTTTTCTCTTAAATAAGTTGAAATCTATCAAAACTTTCTATAAAATTCGCCTAGGATGAAGTCATCAAATGCATTTTTTAAGAAGATATTGCAAAAATAGTGCAAATTTAAATGATATCTTAAAATTTAAATAACATCTAAAATAATAAACATTTTTCAGAATGTTCTTGGGCTCATTTTAAAGGTAAATTTTATAGAATCGCACCAAATTATCACAATTTTTGTTAAATTGCATTCTTGCATGGTAAAAAATGTTAAATTTTGAACAATAAAGTTGACAAAATTTAAATATTTTTTTCTGATGAAAAAAAAATATATTGTTGTAAAATATATTAAGGTAGACAAGGCGCATGCAAAATAAATGTAGTCAACTTAACATAACAATTCATAACTTTTAATCAAGAATATTAGGATTTAGCTTTATACATAGTGTTTGAGAGACGTAAACTAACTGTGGTTTGATAAAACATTCATCTTCACCCTGGCAACCAGGCAAGCAGGAAATTATCAAGATCTTTTGACTATAGAGATTTTTTGAATATGGAGCTTCTCTTTCTAACTCATGTATTTGCTCCTTTTTAAGAGCAAATTTGATCTTTAATTAATTAATAATGCATGCTATCACAGGGTCGATACCAAAACTTGATAGGTAGAGATGTTAGCTTTAAATGAAAAAACCGTTATTGTGATGCGTGCGTTTTACAATTATTATAAATCACAATTTCTCCTAGTAAAAGAAAAATGTCAGTCCATATCCAGTGTCATATAAACTACACACATTCCCTGCTTCTCAAACTGCCTGCCCCTGGCCGAGCACTTGGGCCTATAGTTAAAATATCTCGGGGCATTATCACTTTCAGACTCGTAGAACAGAGTTTTATGCCGGTTGATGAATTTTTTGTTCCAACTTAAATTTATTGCATCATTAAAGCTAAATATAATATATAATATAAAATATAAAATATAAAATATAAAATATAAAATATAAAATCATTATTTATGTTTTATTTTTCAATTGATTTTAAATATTGTAAAGTCAAAATAATAATGAATAATCATTATTTTTAACTCAGTAAATTAATCAAAATTTTTACTGTATACTTACCTCTGATATTTACCTTTCTTTTCATGCTATTTCCGACTCTAATCACAATTTTGGGGATTTTAAGAGTAAAGCGAAAAAGTTATTAACTTTACCTCATATGCTTTCTTAATGTATAAAAACTTTACAAAACCTTCATTTTCTGAAAATACTTATCTCAAAATTACAAAGTTTAGTTTTTACAATTTTATTTTAATTGTTGAATAAATTTAACAACATTTATTTTATAAAGACATATCTTATGATTTCAAAAGGATAATATAATGTATGAGGGTAATTCTTTGTATTATTTTAATAACTAATGAACATAGTTTTGGAATATTTCCTTATTTTGTCGAAAATTCTTTTTTTTAATGTTAACTTCGACCGTTTTTTATTGAAAATATTTTTTTTTAAATTGAAACAGCAATTATTACATTTTTCGTTGAGAATCAACCTTTTTTGTCTGAAAATGAAACTATTCGGTTGAAAATGTGCTTTTTTTTCAAATTTTGATTTAATATACCTGAAATTTTAGAAAATATTTCAAAACTTTCTCAAGAATCTCAGAAGACTTTTATTTATATTTATTTTTGAAATTCTATTTTAATCGTAAAATAATTTTAATTGGAAATTATTTGTGAATAATTGTAAAATAAATTTAGTAAAATTTATTTCTTGAAGAAATATCCCATGATTTTCAAATGACAAAACTATTTCAAAGGTAATTCTTTGTAGTATTATAATAACTAATGAACATATTTTAAGAATATTTATCCTTGATTCTGCCCTAGGGTCAAACGTGATACAAAAGAAATGTCGTGTAATTTCAAATGAAATCTGTACTTTGTATACATTAATTTTCAAAATGAAAAATATTAATACTTTTCATAAATATTCCTAAACGTTATTTGAATATGACACACATTAATTTTTATTTTCAAAATTCTTGTAAAGAGTTGGTCATTTTATAAATTGTACAAAATTTTTGTACCATGTTTGACCTTATGGAATAGATTTGAAGAATAAAATTATAAACATATCTCCATTAATGAGTGTTCAATTGAAAATTATATTTTTTGTTGGCGATTTTATGTGAAATATCTGAAATATTGGAAAAATTTGTGAAATTTTGTCAAGAATCAGGTCCAAATTATATTTATATAACCTTGAAATAAGCAAAGAAAATACTTCGAAAATGAATAGTTATTCCAAATTTGTATTTCGTGTACGAAAATAGTTTTCGCCTTGAATTATAATCTTGATGCAATTTTCCTGTTTTCCTAACTAAAAAATTTTTTGATTTAAATTTTTTTTTTTTTTGTCGAAAATAGATTCCTTTAAAATTAATTTTAACTGTTTTTAATTAAAAATTATAATATTTTCATTAAAATAGCAATTATTACATTTTTTGTTGAAAATTCAGCTTTTTTCGTTGAAATATAATCTTTTTTTGGTTGAAAATTCGACTGTTTAGTTACAACTTTCTTTGCTGTTGAAATTTTCATTGACATACAGGAATATTAAAAGAACTTTGATAATTTCCTTAAGAATCTTAGAAAAAATATATTTATACAAACTTAAAAATAAATACTCTTAAAAATAAATAGTTATTCGAAATTTTTATTTTTCATACAAAAATATTTGTCGCCTTCAATTATAATTTTGTTGCAATTTTCTTTTTTTCTTCACTAAAAAAATTGTTTGATTTGAAAATTTATTTGTTTTTTATATAAAATAAATTTTATTGATTGAAATAGCAATCCTCACATATTTTGTTGAAAATTAACCTTTTTGTTGACAATTAACCTTTTTTTACGGTCAAACGTGATATAAAAGAAATGTCGTGAATTTTCAAGTAAAAACTGTACTCTGTATACATTAACTTTAAAAACGGAAAATATTAATAACTTCAATAAATAGTCCTAAATGTTGTTCGAATATGATACACATTGATTTTATTACAAAAGTTCTTATAAATGGTTGGTCATTGTATAAATTTTACGACATTTTTGTACCATGTTTGGCCTTAGGGTCAAATTTCATGCAGTTGTTTGTCAGAAAGTCCCACACATTTTTTAATAAAAATCATTTCCACACCACCTTGGAAGTAGAATTTTGGGCGAATTTTGTTCATAAGGTTGAAATAAGATATTTGATATCAAAACTTGAACAACAAAATAACATTCCCAACCTATTAGTTTAATTTTCAGGCGAAAAAGGTTAATTATCAACAAAAAGGTTAATTCTCAACGAAAAATGTGATTATTGCTATTTCATTAAAAAAAAATTAACTAAAAATACAAAAAATTTGCTAGTGAAGAAGAAAGGAAAATTTCAACAAAATTATAATTTAAGGCGAAAAATATTTATGTATGAAAAATAAAAATTTGGAATAACCATTTATTTTTTAAGTTTTTTTGTTTGATTATTTTAAGGTTATACATATATAATTATCACATGATTCTTGACAAAATTTCACACATTTTTTCAGTATTTCAGATATTTCAAATGAAAAATTCAACAGCAAAAAAAGTTTGAAATAAACAGTCAAATTTTCACCCCAAAAAAGATGATATTTCAACGAAAAAGCTGGATTTTCAACAAAAAATGTAATAATTGCTATTTTAATAAAAATATTCTAATGTCCAATTGAAAGCAGTTAAAATAAATTTGAAAAGAATGTATTTTCGACAAAATTAAGAAAATTTTAAATCAGAAAATTGTTTAGTGAAGAAAACAGGAAAATTGCATCAAAATTATAATTTAAGGCGAATAATATTTATGCATACGAAATAAAAATTTGGAATAACTATTTATTTTTTAAGTATTTTCCTTGCTTATTTTAAGGTTATATAAATATAATTTTCACATGATTCTTGACAAAATTTCACAAATTTTTTCAATATTTCAGGACATTTATATATTCCTTCAATATTACTGAAATATTCCGTGGCAATATTTCAAAAGTTCCAAGGGAATATTCCTGTAATATTGAAGGAATATAGCGTGCTATGGGGGCACCCACAATAGCCGTTGGACACAATACTAGAAAAATTTGCCTCTCTTGGAAGTTCAGAAGAATGATTTCTACTACATCTAACAAAAAATGCAGTTATTTTGAATTTATATGTAAATAAAATTAGAAATAAGAAAAATTCGTGAATGTCTGTTATTGAATTAAAAATAAGGCCTTATAAGTTAATTATAGATATATAAGTAATTCAAAATAATATAACCTGAAAATAAATTCAGAAAGAAAGTTTCACGAATATATTTTGAAAACGTTTTATAGAGATATTCAATAAATATCTCAGCCAGTGTTTCAGCAACATTGCGCGGCAATCTTTAAGCAAGATTTTGCGGACACTTTTCATACACATAAAGCGAGCGCAATTCCAATATTCTTTTGAAATGTTGTAGAAATATTCCTAACCAATATTGCATGGGTCGGACATTGTAATGTTTCTTGAACGTTGCTAAAATATTTATTTGCAATGTTGCCAATGTTTCAAATAAATATTCTAGCAATATTTCTGCAACATTGTGTGTTATGGGGGATTATATTTTTTTGTTTTTTCGTCCTTCCGCCTGAAAAGTTAACATAATATTATTGTTAGAAAAATCATGTTCTTTTCTTGTCCTTAAATCGAAGTACTTGATTGATAGTTGTTCTTCTTTATTAAAAATTACTTTTGTTTGGTTGAAGATTCATCTCTTTGGTTTAAAATGTATCTATTTTGTTAAAAATTCGTGTAATTTTTTGTTAAAAATTAACTTTTATAATCCAAAATTCAACTATTTATTTTTGGTTATGAATAGATGTCTTTAATTGAAAATTGATTTTTTCTTATTGAAACTTCATGTGTTTTTTTGAAAAATCTTTTCGTTTTGTAGAAAGTAAGTCTTCGTTGTTGCCAATTTATCCTTTTTGTAAAGAATGCAATTGCTTTATTGAAAATTCATCTGTTTTTTGGGGATTTAACTATTTTGTCAAAAATTAACCTTTTTTTTAAATAAACTATTTAGGTACCAAGTTATAATATTTGTGTAGGAATTAAACCATTTACTGCACTATTGAACTATTTGGAGTTCATTTTTTTGTTTGAAAATTATATTTTGTCTTAAAAATTGAATTGTTTTGGATATAATTCGTCCTTTTCGCTTCTGAATGTAAAAATTTTATTTAAAAAGAATGTATTTTGCAGACAACTATTTTTTTGGTAGAACAATAGTATTCTTTGTAGAAAATTCAATTTTTTTTTTAAATGTAGCTATTTGTTTAAAAGTAGAACTACTTTTGCGCCCTAGCTCAGCACTTGTTATACGCGCGGACAAAACGTGGTGCCGCTGAAGATTGGGAACTGAATTAATTTTGTCAATACAATCACTTTAAACTGAAATGTTGAGCCTTCAATGAAAGCCCTGCTACAATTTTGTATAACGTCATGTTCGCACCGTATGAAGTTTTTAATAATTGTAAAAAATGGGTAATTTTCTCAAAAGCCTGACTTGATGTAGCAAATCTGACACCAAATTCGGATTGAAATACCAAAAAAAATATATAAGTATGGTAGTGTGGTCCCTTGCGCACGCCACTTTGTATTTTTGGTGTAAAACATAATGTAAAATATTTTGCGTAGTGTTAAAAATATTACATTAACAAAATCATATATCATTATTATTTTAATATACTCGAATAATTTGAATTTAATCGAAAGTATATTCTTTTAATTTTCACAGTGTTTTGTAGAAAACTATTTTTTTTTTGTCGAAAATCAGTATTCTGTGTACAAAATTCAATTTTTTTTGTTGAAAATCTAAGTATTTATTTGAAATTTGAACTACTTTCCTTCACTAGCTCAGCACTTGTTACCATACGTGCAGGCAAAGGGTGGTAAAGTTGAAGATAGACAACTGAAATAATTTGTTCAATGCAATCACTTTGAACTGAAATGTTGATCATTCAATCAAAGCCCTACTAAAATTTTGTATAATGTCATGTTCGCACCGTATAAAGTTTTTAAGGAATCTGCAAAATGGCTAATTTTAATTATAGATTTCACGCTTTCACGATGATTTATTATGATTAATTGAGGTTATTAACAAATTATGCAACAACAAATTATGCAAAACTACTAATCTTGCCAACGTTTCGTGAACATTGCAATTTACTTCTTCAGGGCTAACCTGAAACTAAAGTTTCAGGCTATATTGTTCTTATATGTGCTATCTACGATGCCTGTGATTGGCCAAAGCGCCCCCCATGGGGACTCGTCCAACTTGATTAGCCAATTAAGTCTTTTTTAAAAACCGGGAGGATGGACAGCCAAATCGGCTTGGTATTATATCCAACCCCTATTGATGTTATTAGGGTGTTTTAAGATTTCGATTGCTTCTCTATGTTTTCTTGGACAAATATTGTATGGCTTTGCGATGACGGATGTTTTCTCAAATAAAATGCTAGGCCCTATTTCGATATGATGCTCAGCTAGTGCTGGTTGCATGAAATGTTTTGGTCTGACTTTACTCTCATCAGAGATGAGGTGGCAGATGCCGATCCCATACATTCAATTTCGAGTGATTTCCCGCAGCGTCACCTCTGCACCTAAGCTTTTGCGAACTAAAATCAAAGCGCCCCCAATGCACCTAGCCAGTTTACAAACTAAAATAGACGACAGACGCTCCTACTTGAGTGGTTTTTGAAAATTTTTAAAAATTTGAAAATCTTCTCTTTTACGATTAGTATTTTTCGTTAACTCCTCCTAACACAACTTTTTCGAAAGGGCGTTGCAAAAAATAGTGTGTGTTACACGTGCGCATAGGTGATTGCTAACTCGTGTGATTGTATCATTCGCCTGCGGCTCGAAGCACTCGTCTACGTTTTCACACTCGCTTCGCTCGTGCGCTAACCACAAACGTTTGTTTCGCTTCTTTCAAAGCACTATACGAATTTTCGTTATTCGAATCCATTACAAAATTTAATACAGCGAATTAGTTTGCATTTTCATATCCACTATTCGACTTTTTTTAACCGTACCTCGATTATCCCTAAATTCGTATATTTTATTTCAATTATGGATATTCGTCAAAGTAGATATTGATACTAAACGTCTCTCCGTGTAGGTAGTTCAAGACGTCATCGAAAGAAACTAGTAATGAAAATTGAAGAAGGGCGGCAAATTTTTAGGGGCGACATAACGGGTTAGAATTTTTTTCAATAGTACCTAACACGTCTGTTTTCACTCTTTTCTTTTTTTTTTGCTCATCAGTTCTACACTCGAAAAAACTAGTAATGAAATTTGACAAATGCGGCGAATGTAAGGATGGCCTAGGATCGTCTGATATCTAAATCCAGCTCTGTTTGTTTCTAAGTATCTGGTCTTCTAATGTGTATCATTTGAGATGCATAGAAATGATATCTTCAGTAATATTAGAGACTATAAAAATGTAAATATTCGTTTTATTTTGGCTTTTATGTAAAAATATCTTAGGTAGCGCGTCTGATGCAATATTTATTCTCGCACTTATTACGTTTATGAATGTTCCACTCAAAAAAATTTCAGCGATATGAAAAAATATCTTTTTGTAACATCAATATGGATACATATATATTAGGTTTACACATTTCCTCAAAAAATCATCTCCGTGAATTCTGTTCATCAGTATAGAAGATAAGAGTTTAAAGTCAACTAAATTAAATTTTGAATTTTATCAGTTTGTTCAGGTGTGACTGATGTTTTATTTTATACTTCTAAGACGCAATTGATACAAGTTGTAAATTTTGACAATAATATAACATTGAATATATTCCGTAACCAGTCACCGTTCGGAATCTATCAAGAAAACATGCAGATCCTTACGAGCAGTCTACTCACTACAATCGCAATTTTTCTACATTTTTGTGGTAAGTAACAATAAAAAAATATAATTTATAATGTGAATATGAAATAATACATGTACCCAGAATTAAATCGGAAATACTGAAAATTATCGAAACATTCTCATTCAAAATAGTTGTAATAAAAAACGCTTCGATTTCTGATATATGTCAGACTTTCCGTTTTTAATTTGAAATCTTAAAAATTTAGGGACATCTGAAAAATCACTTTATGAACGAGAAAGTTTTTTATAATCGAAAATTCCCGAAGTGATATAATTGCCGAAACATAAAACTCCCGATTTGAAACATTTACGAATAGTTTATAATATTACGAAATTTGAAAATTCCTGAGTAATGAAATTTCGAACAGGAAATTGACGAATTATAATATATATGACACTTTGAGATTCCAGAAACTAGAAAATTCCCAAATTTAAACAATTAAAAAATTGATTTAAAAAATATATTATTTATTTGGTTGTTTATACTAAACCGGTACAGGTAATAAAAATTCTTCGTTCTAAGACAAAATCGTAATTCTTTTAGAATGTTCCAAGATAGAATTATACTTCATTATACTTCTTTTTGAAATCCAGGTATAACTGGCCAAAATAATTCATACGTTTTTAGTTCAAAATATTACAATAAAGCCATAAACTGTTCTTTCAACTTAATTTGCTTTCTCGTAAATTATGAGTATTGCGACACTTTAGATGTATGTGAAAACGTACTAATAAATTGGCAAAAATGGTACAATTTATAATTAATAACAGTGTAATTTACTACATTGCGTACGGGATCCGTGTTACCAAATTGTGTTTTCGCTTCCTCGAGTTATGCTTAGATGTAGATCTTCAAATATATAAGTACCTAACTAAAAATCTCATTCCACGAAAGAAAGAAATTGTACGAAATATTATATTATTACAAAAAATTATTTATACCTTAAACACACATGAATATAACTCGTTTCAAATTGAATTTCTATTCATTCACCTTCACGCGTCTTGAACATGAAAGAAGACAAAGAATTTTACATACTACGTGATATATAAATTGTTGGTAAGCGAAAATAAAAATTTGCCATACCATGCCCTAAAAATTTACTTCATCCATGAACTTTTTTTAAGGTTCTGTATACAAAACCGGTACCGATAAAAAAAATATTGGTACCGGTAGAAATCAAATTTTAAAGGTGGAGTTTAGTTTCTTTCCATGTGCCTAATGCTACTGATTCCCAAATTTGCTCCGAATTTGGCATGGGGCCCAAAATTGACGTGTGTTCTAAATTCGACATAATATCTTAACAACATAACATAAGGCCGAAATTTGTAATGAGGCCCAACATTAATATAGGGCCCAAATTTGGCATATTGTCCAAAATGGACGTAGGGACTAAAACTGACAAAGTGCCGCAAAATTGATATATTGCCAAAAATTGACCAAGAATCCCATATGGGCATAGGGCCCAAAATTAACATAGGACCAAGAATATAAGCCTTATATTTTTAGCGAACTTTTTTTTGTTGGATTTTCTACTTTGATAAGAAAAATATATTGTGTGTTATATGCAGGATAAGTTACTTTTGTGGTCAGCAGAATTTTTTTTCATACAATTGAATTTTCTACCTTTTCTCACAAACATTGACAGATATGAAAGAATGTTGAGATAAAAGTTTGCACGCCGAAAAATGCTTTATAAAATAACTCTTGTCCTTTTGCGATATCTTTCATCGTTTACGAGAAAATTTCAAAAAATGCATTTTTAGGAAAAAAATTCTCCCGGTATTTTGAAATCGCATAGCATTAGGCTAATACGATATCTTTCTTATATAATCAGAGATTGTGAAAAAAATATAGGCAAAAATTAAAAAGGTGGGGTTTACTAGAAAATCTTTTTCTTAAAATCTTGAAAACATGAAAAAAAATATTTTCTGTGAAACCCCACCTTTTTTATTCGTTCAAATATTTTTGAAAAGTTTCTGCTAATAGAAGAAAGACATACTATCAGTTTTGTGCGTGCTAAACTATTTTTGATAATATATATATATATATATATATATCAATTCAATGTTAATAAAAGAATGGTAGTCTGTGTTATTTATTCAGGGGTTAATGTCTGTATATTTTTGCAGTTATTACCTCGACTTTGGTAAAATAAACATTATGAAAAAAGGTTATCGCTGATATCTCAAAAGTTTTTCCTTTCATAAGAGCTTAGATTTATGAAAAATATATTGCTAATAAGGCTATAAATAAATAATAGCCCATCGTCCGATAAAATGTGACACCAGTAAAATGTTTTAGTTGCTGTCAAAGAATAATAAAAAAATTCAACAAATCAACTCTGTTTTTTAAGAGTTATTTTAAAACAATTTTTATCAAAAATCAAGCAAGATAGTTTATGAACAGTAAAGAATGTTATTATTAGTAGACATAAGTTTTGCAATGTTCAACATCTTCACTTGGAATTATTCTTAAAATCAGCAATTTTTGCACAACGATTCACGGGTAGTTTTTCATTTGATCCTAAGATTTATTTTTGCTTTTAGGAGATCTAACCTCGATATAGAGTTATAGACAATGCGAAAGTTCAAAATTTTTCTGAGCAATGAATTGTGAAGTCAGACTGCGCAAATATGTCAACTTTTTATAACAATCATTAATTTTTAGCGCTCTTAATTACTATCGATTTATCCTACGAGAAAAGAATATTCGTAATGAGAATATTTTCTTAACCTTTATGACGAACGGATCTTCGGGGAGATATTGTGCATACAGAAGTGTAAATAGCGACTTGATTGAAAAAGTTAACCTCAATTTAGGGAGATATATAAATGTTTTTCGAAATATTGCTAAAATGATGTTTTGAAATGAGCAATTTTCAGAAATGTTGCAATTTTTGCATTATAAATTTTCCAACTCAGAAAATGTGTTTGCATGTGCTACAAATTTCAGGCTTCATCCAGATCGGATACCTTGACCTAGAATATTGGAAACTAAACCGGGACTCGCACATGTACATCATGGTTTATAGGGAGATATTGGGTATGCATTGAAATGGAAAATTTGGAAGATTGCTGAACTCTAGACATCTGAAAACTATCAATATTTTCGTTCTACTTTGCCTTCTTAATATATGCAACTCACGAAAGTGTAGAGGGAGATTCTGGGTATATATTGGTCAGAATTTTTCAAAAAATTTACAACTCTGGAAGAATTTCTAGAAGTACAATTCTCCTCAGTTTGCGAAAATGAAGTTGGTTCTTGCTTTTGCTGCCCTGCTGTTCACCTTTGCGGTTATTTTTGGTAAGTATCAGTAAAACCTATTTGTGAATTAATTTCTCATTGTCTAAATAATTTCTTCTTTGTAGTAAGACTCTTTTTAAACTGCTTATAAGATACACAATTATTTAAATGTGTCGACAGGAAGCAAAAGCTATCATCACTTTTTTTCTAAACGTTTCACTGTTGGCAACGATTGCTCCTGAATAACAAAATTAAGAAGTGTTTTTTTTCGCTGTAAAGAATCATTTTTAAAATTTATGAGATTTCTTCTAAATTTATTAATTTTTTACGGGTTTCTTACAGAATTAGCTTCAGCTGAATGTCCTTATGCTGCGCAAGCACGACAGCAAGCACAACAACAACAATATGCTGCATATTATGCACAACAAGCAGCTCAAGCAGGATATCCTGGTGCATATCCAGGCTAAATGGATAAATTCCAGTAATTTGTAAATTAGTTAATGGTTTAATCTATTAAATTCAGCCAGCACGAATAAAAGATCAACGCAAATAATCGAGCGCGATCATTTTCGTAGTTCAGATGACTACTAATCGTCGATTAGTGTTAGCTGATTTTATTTGATTAACAATTGACTGATTTAACCGTTTTTTGTACTTTCGGCATTCATCAAAAGAAACTTTTTGTTATAATATTCCTTATTTGAAACCTGTGTTAACCATGCTTTATTGTTTAAAATAAAAACGTTAACTTCTGAAAAGTCCTTTTTTGTTTCTAATCCCTTTTCCTCTATCTTTACGCTTATAGACTGTATACTTCATTAAGGTTATTTGTATCAAAATGCGTTAATCATATTTACTAAAGGGAAGCAGTTATTTTTAATACGGTGGTCCTTATCACATGGGGTATGCAATTTTGTACGAAAAGTTAGATCAGAAAAAAAGAGAAGTTATTGAATTTTCCGAAAAAATCAGTTGGTTTTTGGTTAAAAGTCCCTTTTGTTCTTAAAAAGTAAATAGTGATGCGTACAGCACAAAATTTTGTAAAATTACATAATAGCGGCTGATAATGCTTTAAAAAATCAAATTTTTTTTCACTTTTAACAAAATGTTGGTCAAATTTGTTAGTAAAGCAATCGTTTCAGTAGGAATGAACTAGTCATAAAGAAAAATGCTAATAATGTGGCTTTGATCAAGCCTTACATGATTCACAATTTTTTTTTTTTTATTCAATTCTTTGCTTTCCATTTCGCAACTATATTTCTTGTTGAAAGACTTTATAGTATCATGAAATTTACCAATTTCGATGAAAAAGTGTGAAGAAATAATCTTTTTGGTAATTTTGTTGGGAGATATCTTTTTATTTTTCAGCATTGTAATTTGTATGCCTTACTAATTTATTTCTACTGATATAATTGCTGTAATAACCAATTTTGTGTTGTACGCATCACTATTGACCAAAAAAAAGTTTTCATTTTCGGAGAAAAAGAACCCCTAATTTTGTTTTCGAAATTCGAATATTAACGCGTTCCACCGGGCACTTCAAAATCCCATTTAATTAATATATGGAAATTTTGGATTTTCGAAAAATTGAACTCATACTTCAGGGTTAGATCGAAAAATGCCAATATTTCTAGAGTTTGAAGAGGAGTACCTATGAAATAAAACCATACTAATTACTTTCATTTTCAAACCACCTTTACCATCCCACAGCGTCCCAAATATGACCCAAAAATAAAAAAACTACATTTTTACGTATTATTGTTACTTTTTAGCAATTTCCGTCGTCTTTTTAAGCAGGCTATACCAAGGCTACAAAGTCCATATTGTAGTTCTCATAATAGGCTGTCTTGGAGGTATGAAAGCTTCAGTTCTTAGTCAACTCAACAATATTCCGGCTTGTCAGCGTCAGGCTCACTCCATCGCGAACCGGATGCAAAAGGCCAATAGTTTATGAAATATGAATTTGTTAATGAAGATTGCTTTGTCGCTGAGAAAGCGATGCGCGTCATATGATTTGTTTTTTGTATTGAAAATCCCAATTTGGCATGGTGATGGGAGTAGAGTTTTTAAAAACATTAATAATATTTTTTTAACTTGCACTGTTAGTGAGTTCGCATTTAGTGACTCTGCTAAGGGTGTACTTTTTCAAGAAAAAGTCTATGTCGGATTTTTTAGTTTTTAAACAAAGTTCTAATGGTAAATTGTTATAAACAATTCTTTCTCATATCTACACTCGTTTAAAAATCTGAAAAATAGAGAATAACTGAGGACCAACAATGATATAACAGAAAATAAGGAACACAATGTTCAGCTCATGATTGATCAAAGTTTTTTTCAATTTTTCAACTACCAATTGTTCAAAATCCAATTTGAATGTTAAAGTCTTGACAAATGAAATATCGGATTAAAAATCTTCATTGGTTTTCGAGTTAGGATTTTGTTTAACCGTGTACGATAGATTGTCTAAGCAATGAGCGAACCGCTTGCCTTCGAAAATATTTCGGTCAAACAAATTAACATATAAGTCGGAATTCAATGAAGATATTTTGTTGTAATTGATCCCGTTTTGTAAGATCATGCCATAATTTTGGTAAATGTACCAAATTTGTACAATTTAAATAATTGCTTATACTTTATAATATACATTTTCACGTTTTGAAGGGAATTCATCAAACTACTTTTTCCCCCATATTATTCCCATGGGAAACTTTAGGGGGCGGGCTGAACCTCTTAATGACAGCCAGTGTTATTTCCCTGGATGGCAGTTGATCCCAGGGGGAGGACCCTGCAGTGGTGGTTTAGCAGATGCGTGTAAAAGCTCGCAAGCTTTTCACATGCGGGTCCAGCCAAGTCGAGCCGCGAACCGGTCACAGCTCGAGAGCCAAAAAAACTCGCACGGCTTGTAAGGCTCGTAAAAATTGCACTGGTCCACAATATTTAATCCAGGGTGTCTAGCGTTTCTTTAAAAAAAATTCAAGGACTTTTCCAGGTTTTCCAGGACAAAAAAGTTCATTTTTTCCAGGTACCTTTTTTTTTACAGTCAAGAAAATACTTTTCACGAAATATAGTAGAATTTGTAGGTCTAATAGAACGAAAAAAAGTTTCATATGCGAAATTACTTTCACAGCCTCAAACTCTGATTTTATGGTAAAAAACCCAAATATCCCAAAACTTCCAATCCAACAATTTTTTTTCTGTTGATATAATCAAAGTGAGTTCAATTCAGCGTGTAATGAACCTTTTTTTATTAGAATTGATTGAAATTGACTGATTTATCGAATTTCAAGCTAATTTACGTTTAGTTTTCAATGAAATAATTTAATTTTTAACGTGAGAAATGAATTTTCAACCAAAATCATTAATTTTCTACCAAAAGACGAATTTTCAACGAAATTCTTGAATTTGTAAATAAAAAAGATAAATTTTCAACCAACTAGGTACACTTTTTATTCATTTTTTTAACAACAAATGGAATAGTTGAATCTGCAGTTCAAAAAATTAATTTTGCAACAAAAAAACGAATTATCATCAAAGGAGTTATATTTTCAACCAAAGTGATGAATTTTAAACTAAAATGGTTAATCCTCAATTGGAATAGTTGAATTTTCAACCGCGGAAGAGTTGAATAAATTTTTAATTAAAATTGTTGAATATTCAACTAAACTGCTTAAATTATCAATACAAAAAATTAATTTGTAACAAAAAAAAGGAATTTTCAACGAAGTACTTACATTTTTAGTTAAAAAAATTAATAAAAAAAATCGAATCTTAAAAAAAATGCATTTTTAACAAAGGAGTTCAAGTTTTAATCAAGTCATTGAATTTTCAACCAAAATCATTATTTAGCTACCAACAAAGACGAATTTTCAACCGCGGAAGAGATGAATTTTTAACTAAAATTGTGGAATATTCAACTATATTGCTCAAATCAACAGTTAATCGCTTTGCTTGACCGCATAAAAATACTTTTTATCAATTTCACGGAAAAGAAAAACAATATAATAAATTAAAAAATTTGCTTTGAGAGATCTCCTTTTAAATCAAATTTCTTTCAATTTCGAAAAAAAGACTTTTCAAACTGAATGGAAATTAAAAGTCATCATTATTTTTAAAGTATAAATTCCTGTTAATATTAATATTAATTTTTTTAATATTCCTCATTCGTTTTGCAAGCTTGGTTGCTTGCAACTATTAGAAATAGCTTGCGACTACTAGAAATAAAATTCATCCATTTCTATTTCTTCTTTCAGAATTAAATGATTTCAGCGTTGGTTCTCGCTGGTATTCCCTAAACAACAGGAAACGTCTGTCGAGAAATAACTCATTTTACCGGACCTCTTCGGGAGGCAAAATTAGCGAATGGTCAAAGTAAACTCACGTGACAATAAATGTATTCATGATTTGTACGAAGAAGAAATTCTTCAACTTCGACCTCCTTTTAGCAAATAAATTGTATTCAAGAAAGTTTCCCGATCATCTTCCTAAATCTAATTTAGTGAAATTTCAGTAATTAGAAGCGAAATTTCCCTAATTACTAGAAGAATTCTATTATTTTAATGAGAGAAGAATAAGTCATTAAATATTAGTACAAAATTATGAATTTCATTTTAGTCGAAATCTTAACTAATTCGATTCGTTTTGCAAGCTTTGTGAGCTGTTTTAGGTTCTGAAGATTTTCTCGGCCCGCGAGCTTTTTTCGGTCCGCGAGGTTTTCACCCGCACACAAAAAGCTCGGCTCGCGCGGGTCGAGCTTTTGCATATCCCTGTGAACTAATTATATATATATATATATACGTACCACTTTTCAATCTGAAGTTAGCAAAGTAAAATAGTACGAACGATGGCATCAAAACAAGACGATTTGGTATTACAACAGGACGCTAAAAAAGTAATGCTCAATTAAAATGGAACCATAGTTCTTACAGTGTAAAAAGCAACCTGTAGGACAGGTTAGTTTAGGGCCGCATTTAGGGGTGTGGGGGCCCTAGGGCCGGTTAAAATGTGGGGGCCTTTTGTAATTCCTTACTACCTTCTAAAAAAAAGGTCATTTGTGGGGGCCCTGGGGCCATGGCCCCGCTGGCCCCGTACTAAATTCGGCCCTGGGTTAGTTTATGACGAGAAACCGAAACAGCCGGACACCTTATTACTTGGTTTGGCCTATTCCCGACTCGCACCGGCTGACCTGGGTAGTATACCCTCACCATTCCATTTAGCTCGCTACCCCTCGCTTGCTTGTTCTCGCCTGGGATTATATCTTACTTAGAAGGCTTGCGTACCTGAGATATTTAAACTGGACATTGTAAATAGAATTGTAAACTTTATTACCGGGATTTCCGACAACAAAATTAAGCTGTTGTCCCTTTGGGTTCCAGTTTACAAATAATTTCCGATAGAGTTTATTACTATAAAATTTGAAGCTTTTTAGCTTCGAAGAATCGTGAAATGAAATTAAGTTAAAAAACTTATTACAATAATTCTTGGTGAAAAAATAATCTTTTTGGTTAAAAGTTTAACTGTTTTTTTGAAAACTCGACTTCTTAGGTTGATAATTTAGGTTTCTTGATAGAAAATGTGCAATTTACTTTTTTATTTGAAACTAATATTTAGTTGTTAAATAGTCAAACTGAAAAATTGTTTTGATAGAAATTCAATTTTTTTGTTAAATTTGTTTAATTTAAAAATTGATTTATTTCAAAAGAAATTAAATCTTTCTTGCATAAAATGGCAACTGTTTGATTGAAAATTCAACTGTTTTGTTGCAAATTTAACTATTTTTTGGAAAACTTATATTTTTAACTTAAAAATTCATCTATTTTAATGGAAATTGCATTTTTCTTGAACAAAAATGGAACTGTTTGATGGAAAATTCCACACGAGAACAATTTTGTTAAAAATTGATTCTGTTTGGTTGAAAACTTCAAGTATATTTTGTTGAATATTCAACTGTTTTGTTGAAAAATCGTCTTCTCAGGTTGAAAATTCCATTATCTTGATAGAAAATGTAGTTCTTATTTAAAACTCATATTTCTTTGTTGAAAAGTCAAGTTGAAAATTTTTTTAAATAAAAATTCAACTATTCGCTTGAAAGTTTGTCCGTTTAATTTAAAAATTCACCAATTTTGGTAGCATCTTTCTTGGATAAAATGGAAACTGTTTTATTGAAAATTTAACAATTTTGTTAAAAATGGATACTTTTTGGATGAAAAATTCAACTATATTTTGTTGACAATTCAACTTATCTCTTACCAGACACTCTTTTTTGCTTGAGGATTTGACTATTTTGTTTGAAAATTCTACTATTTGGTGAAGAATAAACTTTTTTATAAAAAAATCATATTTTCAGGTTGAAAATTCAACTGCTATGTAGATAATTTGTCTGTTTGGCTCAAAAATTCAACAATTTGGTTAAGTTGAACAGTTTTGTTAAAAGGTAATCCTTTTTGGTTTAAAATTCGTCTTTTTGGGTTGAAAATTCAACTATTTTGAAAGAAAATTAACTTTTTGTTAAAAACTCATATTTTGGTGTTGAAAATTAAAATGGAATCTTCATTGAAAAGTCAACTATTTTGATATTGTTGAAAATACGTCTTTTTCATATAAAAATTAATCTGTTTTTGCAGAAAATTTCATCCTCTTGGGATAAAAATTCAACTTTTTAATTGAAAATTAATCTTCTTTGGTTGAAGATTAAACTATTTTGTTGAAAATTCATCTTTTTTGGTTGAATTCAACTGTTTTTTATTTAAAATTATAATGTATTTTTATTTGAATATCTACAATTACATTATTCGTTGATTATTCATGTCTATCGGTGAAAAATTAAAATACTAGCTTGAATGTTGAACCACTTCGTTAAAAATAATTTTTTTAAGATTCATTATTTTAGTTGAAAATTTCTTTCCTTTAGTTGAAGATTCGTTTTTGTTTTAGTTGAAATTTTTCGTTTTAACTACAAATTTAAATATTTCAGTTAAATAATCCTAATTTTAAATAAATATGTATCCCTTTGGTTAAAAGTTCAACTATTTTGTTGAAAATTGATCTTTCTTAATTGAAAATGTAACTACTTGGGTACTGACTACTACTGACTTTGTAAACATTTTGTTGTTGTAAATTTATTTATTTGGTTGAAAATGTAACTATTTTGTTTAGAAAGAGTTGAAAATTGAACTACTTTATTTGAAACTCATTTTTTTATTGGTTGAAGATTCATCTTTAGTTGAAAATTCATCTCCTTGTTTGAAAATTTGATTATTTTTTCGGAAATTCTTTTTTGTTAGTCAAAAATTAAGCTCTTTTTTGGAAAATTGAAGTACTTTGTGGAAAATTTGCCTTTATTTGTAGAAAATTAACCTCTTGTTTGAAAATATGCCTTTTCTGTTGATGATTAATCTTCATATGTTGAAAATTCAATTATTTAGTTAAAATTAAAACTAATTTTTTTAAAATTTTATTATTTCGTTGAAAATTTTAACTATTTGGTTGACAATTAAACTATGTTGCTGAAAACTTTACTATTTAAATTAAAGTTTGTCTTTTTGGATATAAAATTCGTCCTTTTGGATTGAAAGTGGACCTATTTTTGTTGCAAATTCAACTGACTCTTGAAAAATTCAATCATTTAGTTGAAAATTGATCTTTGTAGGTTGAAAATTCAACAATTTGGTGAAAAATTCAACTATTTTGTTGAAAATTTCACTATTTTGTTAAAATGTAATCTTTTTTATGGAAAATTCAACTGCTTCGTTGAAAATTCATCCTTTTGGACTGAAAAGTAATTTTCTATGGTGAAAGAGTAGGTGCCAAAGTGCCACGAGCACGATCACTCTACGCTCATGGCTTAGGGGGGTGGTAACATTGAGTGAGACGCTCAGTGTTCAAATATCCTTTTGTAGAACACCATAACAAACGAAGGGCTGTTTCTTGGTCGCTATGCGGACTGCAAGTCATTCCTGTCCCGATTTCAAAGCTGTAAATCGTTCCGGAAAGGGCCTCGACCCAGGGATCCAGAAGTCCCGTGTTAGCTAGGCTCTTTCACCCTTCTGTCATACCGTAATCACGCAAACCAGGAGAGCCCGTTCATAGGGATCCTATCATTCATATCCATACGTATGCAGGCCAAGGACCTTTTGACCCCCATGTCCCACACGCTTAAGCCTCCCCACCAACTACAAGGTGTCACAGCCCCTAGGGGAGGGATTGACCTATAATATTGATACATTTTATTGAAGAGTAAGGAAGCTATGGTAATAAATCATATTTGGAAAAATGGTTTTTTATATTAAAACTTTTTTCACTAACATAATTCAAAATTTATGCAAGAACGGAAAAGATTCTTCGATTCAAGGCAAATCGATTGACCTATTTCATTTATAAATTTTATTGAAGATTAAGGAAGTTGTGCTCATTTATATTTTTTGAGACGTCTGTTTCAAACAGAAAAACTTTTTTCATCGAGATAATTCAAAGTTGACACATGAATAGAAAACACTTTTTGATCATAAATATTGAAATAGAATAATTTTCACAATTTTTGTAAAGAAATAATAAAGCTGGCAAAGGGATAGGGTGCGTCTGAACTTTTCCCTTCCCTTTTCCAGCTCGAAAAATTATCATTTCGAACACAACATTTGATTTTTCTGAATTGTCTTTATATTCAACTTCTTTTTTTTTGTATTTTGTGATTATTGAAGAATAATTTGGAATTTGAAAAGATTTACGAAAATTCAAAACAAAATGTAAATTTTTGAAAAAATTATCAAAGCTTCTTATGAAGTTTGGAAGGATTCAAGAAAACAAAAAACATATCTTGAGATTCCTAGGAAAATTTTTAATGTCATTTTATTTTGAAAAATTGATTTTAAAAGAAAATTTCAGCAGGTTTCAAAACATTTCAAAAGATTTCTCAAATGTCAAAAATTTTCATATTTGCAAAATTTTTTTAAATAACCAGAAATTTACTGAATTATCAAAAATTACCGGAAAATCCAAAATTACCAGAAATTCCAAAACTACCAAAATTTTTCAAAATTTCAGTAGAATACAAATTTGAAAAGTAATCAGAAATTACCCAAAAATTTCAAAAAATGTTGAAAATGTCTAAATTTGGCAAAAATTTTAAAAATTACAAAACTTAGAGTTCGACTGTGTGATGAAAAATATCGCATGTATTTGACGCAAGCAAAAGTAATTTGTTTCAAATATCTATCAAAAGTTGTATTTTTACAATACTTTAACGAAATAGTTACATTGCCAACCGAAGAGATCAATTTTTAATTGAAATGATGAATCCTAATGATGAATTATAATTTTAGGGGATAAATAATTTTGAATACAAAATAAAAATTCTAAATAAACATTTTTTAAATTTGATTTGATTACTTATTTTTGCATTTATGTTAGTATATAATTTTTCTAAGATTCATGAGAACATTAAAAAAAAAATTTGGATGACTTCAGAAATGTTGAAAAATGTCGAAAAATTTATTCTTCATTTTTTAGGGTTTTAAAAAATTTAAGAAAAAAAATTGAGTTAGTTTGAAAGGTATTTATGACATTTAGCATTTTTAAAATTATCTTTCATACTGAATTGAGCTATTACTAGAATTTTGAGAAATATTTGAAAATAAAAAAGTACCCTAAAATCTTCCAGATATTTTCTGCATTTATAAAAATCTTCTGAAATGTCTTTGTACCTTTTTAACATTTCTTTAAAATTTAATTTAAAGGAAAAAAAATGGAATAAATCAGATTGAGACAATATTTGAATAGGATTTGTGAAGCCAATTATTGTTCAATTGTCAATGATCGAACTACAGCTTAGTGTAATTGATTATAATAACAAAAGTTCTTGGTAAAAATATGAAACCTAATTTTAAGTACAGTTTCCCAATATTTCAACTTTTGTCAAATCTTGTATTTTTTTGTAAAGATTTGTAATTTTCTACAATAATTTGCGTAAAATTAGAAGTGTTTTTATCGCGACAAAGACCCAAATTATAAAAATGTCAAAGTCTGTAGTTTTCTGCAATACCTTGTAGATTTTTACAAAAAAGTACAAAAATATTAATAAAAAGTTGTACAAATTTTTGAATTGTTGAAACTCGTACTTCATTGTTACTTTTTTCACTTTTCTAGAAGAAAATACAAGAAAATTTTAGTTATTTGTATTTAACTATATTCTTTTGTTAAATTCTGTAAATTTTTTGACAAAGAAGCACATGTTTTAACAAAAAATGCAGTTGGAGAAATATTGTACTTTCTTGTCAAAATTTTTTCCACGAGGGATCAACAAAATAAAAAGAATTTTGAACAAAGTAGTTCCATTTTCAGATAAGTAGTTGAACTTTGGAACAAAAAATGTTACTCAGTCGCTATTTAGGAATAGCGAAAATCTTTGAGATTCAATCAAATTGTTCTATTGCAAAAAATCCTGGGTGGAAGTTACTAGACATTTTTGTCACTCCTACGGTCATAACTATCAGATTGTCGCTCACAAACGAAAGATCCCAGGTAGCAATATGCGCGCATAGTGCGACGCACGGGCATCGCACGCGTGCGGATTTTGTCGCACGACTTGCATGCAAGCGATGACGCAGATGCGTCCTCATATGCGTGACAGGTGCTTCGCACGTCGTGAAGGTCGCACCTCGTGCGGGCATAGTGCGAGCACACGTTGCGGGCTCTTGCGGACGGTATATATATGTACCTTCGGTTTCGGTTTCTATTCCTTTGGAATAGAACTGAAGGGCCTATGATAAAGCCACCGAACGCGTCCTCGGGTTGCGGATAGAGGGTCCAGTTTTAAAAATAAAGTGGACGAAAATAAGGAAATTGAAGTCAATTCTTGTTTGCACACATTCTGTTATGTTTCATTATTCTGAAGACGTCAGGGTCATTAAACCTAGCAAACAGAGAAAATGTCGGAGTCTGAGATCCACAATCTTTCGTCTTCCACTTTATTCGTTCTGAAGATTGAATAAAACGCTTCATTCGAAAGTCATAAAAGTTAGTATAAATAGCCGTCGAAATTCTCCAACAATCAGTTCACGATTTTGTTTCTCGGTCATTGTGATAGAGAAAATGGAGATAATATGAGTTTGGAATCACATATCAAATCTACTGTCTGCGAACAGCGCCTTCCTAGCCGAGAATATAAGAGTTCTACGGCTAGTCTTCAAAAGAGTTCTAGTGTTTGTTGTGATTTCATTTATTGTATTAAATTGTGAAAATTGCTAACGTCAATAACAACTTAAACTCTGGATGAGATATTGGCCTAGAATATCAGAGTTCTACAGCTAACATCTCATCACAACGTCATGATTCATTTTCTAGTATCATTAGTAATTGTATTCAACTCACCTTGATTTTTTTATTAATGTGAACCAGTTTAAAAATAGAAATACTTCATCACCTGTCAAAAACTAGGGCGATTAGGTCAGCTGACCAGAACCACAAATTGTCAGACTACAGGGTTCCAATCATATGATTCACTGTAATTATTGTAATTCCATGGTATTTTGTTTGTTTATTCTATATTCAACTCAGGTGGAAGGGTGGATCAACCACCCCCCGCACAACAATAAAAACAACTGTCAGATCCTGTGAGGTTCGCTACATTGGATATCTGCCGTCACCAGGGACTACGAAAAGGAGATTTTCCTGGCGCATGCGTAGTGGATGGGATTCCCACACATGCAAGAGTGCTCGGAAAAACAGGAGCCAGCGGCCATGGATAATCTGCGTGCTGACCCAAGTCAGCCCCACCCCTGGACCATCGACTAGCGGCAGGCGACGAAGGCTAGCGTGGCAGCTAGCGCATGCTGACTGTGCGCCACCACGCTGCGGGAAACCGAACTTGGCAGTTGTCCTCCTTGTTCGACGGTCCTCTCACTCAGCAGTGCTACGTTCTAGACGCGAGTGGCGCTGCAAATCTTATGAGACGGAGAACGGAAAAGCCACTCTACGAAATGTCATTCGTTATTCTAAGCTCCGAGCGAGTGCCTCGTGCGAGGAGAGACCCGAACACCTAGAAATTAACGGACTAAAATAAAAGAAAAGAGGAAAATGAGAAGACGATTGCGTAGAGGAAGGCTACTTACTGCCAGGTAGGTCCCTTCTAAATCTCTCACGTCTCGTGTAATAACTTCTTTCGTTTCAACGTCGCGTGCCGAACTAGTAGGCATACTCCGTTGAAATTGCTTAGTTGCTGACCTCGGGCAACGTCATTACTGTTGACTCGCGCTCGGGATTGTGATTAGAATTTTGAATGTATTTTACTGGGTCATCATGGTACCTCCGCTGGAGCGGTATAACTCAATTCTTTAAATCTTAAATTACTAAATTGATAAGTGGTGACTCGGACCACTCCATATAATAAAAGTTTGGTCGCGGTCAAAATGGCGTTACTTATCACGCGATATAAATTGTCGAAATTTCTAGAAAATCACTCTTGTTGAGTGGGCTAAAGGCCCACTCATGGTAATTATTTAATGTTTAATTATATTAAATCGACTTCTAACGTGATCTAATTATACTCGATGTGAATATAAAATTGTGTGGATTAACTTTATTCTAACCCTCTGCGTTATTTTTCACCAGCCCACTCTACAGGAGCTATCAAGCAAGCTAGTGATAAAGTAAACTAAAATACCATTGACGTTCTGAAGAGAACTAAATGTCATTTTTACATTTTTATAGTTTGAAAGTAGGGAAACTATCTGGCGCCCTTGAGACAATTCACGGACTCGTTCTGAGTCCATAACAAAGTAGAAATCAGATTGAAATGATTATAAATAAAATGATCGGCAAAATGCAGGTTATAATATATATATATATATTGAAAAATGAGGTTAAACAACTACTACATTGTACCACTGGGAGCAACTGCCATCTAAAAATGACATCGGATCGAAGTAGAACCACGATAAATCACACTTATGGTCACGTCCCACAACCGTGAGATGGGTAACATGATGAAATTAGGACGACAGGTCGGCGAAACCATTGTGTTTAACCGAATTTTCTAGGTACAGTCGCTGCAACTCACTTTAAAGATCTTCGTCCCTCATCTCCTTTTTCTTCTCCTTCGCGGTGATGGCGTAGTCGGCTGAAGCCGAGAATTCGATCACGAATATGGTTCGTTTCTTTTAGTCTTGGAGAACAATGTCAGGCCTAGAGTGAGGAACGAAGACTGCTCTTCGGAACTCGTAAGCCAAAGTTTGCTCCTTTGAGAAGCACTGTTTTTCTATATTTCTGTGAAAATTTGCGCGCATTTTCTTGTCGAGTAGAGTAGAACGGCGAAGGCCAGCATGTTAATCACATATACCTTGTTCAACGCCGACAGATTTGAAGACCAAATCTGTCGAAGAAGATGCCTATGGATGATAACGTTGTTCGTCGTCACACAATTATTTTCAGTTGAGATAGTGAATATAGTTTTCCAAAGGGGCATCAATCTATCAATTAGCAGGTTCTCTCGACATCCAGGTACACCTTTTTTCAAGCCACGTTGTTCGCACATCTCTCGCCACACTTTGTCATAAGCCCTTCAGTTCGATTCTAAAGGAATCAAAACCGAAATCTAAAATATAAATAAAAAATATATATAAAGTATATGTAATTTAAAACTTAAGGTTAACAACCACCGCAGGGTCCCACTGGGATCAACTGTCATCTAAAAAATGACATCGGCTCTCAGTAGGACCGCGGTGAATCCCATTCATAGCCACGTCTCACAACCGTGAGATGGGTGGTCACAGGACACGACGAAATCACAACGACAGGTCGGCGAAACTTTCGTGAAATCTATTCACATGATTAAAGCTATTTAAAATTCCTTTAAATTTCTTAAAACTCTTGAAAATTCCTTACAATTTTAGAAAACTCCTTGAAATATTTTATATCCTTTGAAATCTATTCAAATGATTCAAATGTATTGAAAATTCCTTTACATTTTTTAAAGCTCTTGGAAATTCCCTAAACAATTTTGATATACCCTAACGCGTTTCAAATTCTTTGAAATCTTTTAAAATACCCTAAGGTATTTCAAAGGCTTTAAAATCACCTAAAATTAATGAAATCAAACAAAAATTCCTTGGAATCATTTAAAATACCCTCAAATATTTGAAATATTTTGAAATCTACTCACATCATTAAAATCTATTCAAAATTCCTTTACATTTTTCAAAACTCTTGAAGATTCCTCAAAATGGTTAAAATACCATAAAATATTTTAAATCCTTCGAAATATATTCAAATGATTCAAATCCATTGAAAATACCTTTACATTTTTTAAAGCTCTTGGAAATTTCTTAAAATTTTTTTAAAATACTCTCAAGTGTTTCAAGCACTTTGGAATCTTTTAAAATACCCCAAGATATTTCAAAGGCATTCAAATCGCATTAAATTACTGAAATCAATTAAAAATTCCTAAAAATCTTCTAAAACACCCTAAAATATTTAAAATCCTTTGAGATCTACTCACATCATTAAAATCTATTTGAAATTCCTTTACATTTTTCAAAACTCTTGAAGATTCTTTACAAATTTTCAAAATACCCTAAAATATTAAAAATCCTTTGAAATCTACTCACATGATTGAAATCTATTTAAAATTTCTTGGAATCATTTGAAATACCCTAAAATATTTCAGATCCTTCAATGGCCCATGCAATTACTAAAATCAATTCAAAATTCCTAAGAATCTTTTAAAATACCCTAAAATATTTAAAATATTTTGAAATCTACTCACATCATTAAAATCTATTTAAATTCCTTTACATTTTATAAAACTCTTGAAGATTCCTATAAAAAATTTTCAAATACCCTAAAATATTTTGAATCCTTTGAAATCTATTCAAATGATTCAAATCCATTGAAAATAACTTTAAATTTTTTAAAGCTTTTGGAAATTCCTTGAAATTTTTTCAACTCTAAAGTGTTTCAAGCTCGTTGCAATCTTTTAAAATACCCTAAGATATTTCAAAGGCTTTTGAATCACATTAAATTACTGAAATCAATTAAAAATTCCTTGAAATTTTTTTTAAATACTCTGAAATATTTCAAATACCCTAAAATATTTTAAATCCTTCAATAGCCCGTCCGGTTACAAAAATCAACTAAAATTGTCTAAAAATCTTCTAAAATACCCTAAAATATTTCAAATCTTTTGAAATCTACTCACATGATTAAAATCTATGTAAAATGCCTTTAAATTTTTTCAGACTCTTGCAAATTCCTTTAAATTTTTTAAAATTCCTTGAAATATTTTATATTCTTTGAAATCTGTTCAAATGATTCAAATCTATTGAAAATTCCTTTACATTTTTTTAAGCTCTTGGAAAGTCCCTAAAAATTTTTAATATACCCTAACGTGTTTCAAATTCGTTGAAATCTTTTCAAATACCCTAAGGTATTTCAAAGGCTTTAAAATCACCTAAAATTACTGAAATCAAACGAAAATTCCTTGGAATCATTAAAAATACCCTCAAATATTTAAAATCCTTTAATATCCCATTCAATTGGTGAAATAAATTTAAAATTCCTAAGAATCTTTTAAAATACCCTAAAATATTTTGAAATCTACTCACATTATTAAAATCTATTTAAAATTCCTTTACATTTTTTTAAACTCTTGAAGATTCCTTAAAATTTTTTAAAATACCCTAAAGTATTTTAAATCCTTTGAAATCTATTCAAATGATACAAATGTATTAAAAATTCCTTTAAATTTTTTAAAGCTCTTGGAAATTCCTTAAAATGTTTTAAAATACTCTAAAGTGTTTCAAGCTCGTTGGAATCTTTTAAAATATCCCAAGATATTTCAAAGGTTTTGAAATGACATTAAATTACTGAAATCAATTAAAAATTCAAATCTATTGAAAATTCTTTTACATTTTTTAAAGCTCTTGGAAATTCCCTACAAAAATTTAATATACCCTAACGTGTTTCAAATTCGTTAAAAACTTTTAAAATACCCTAAGGTATTTCAAAGGCTCTAAAATTACCTGAAATTACTGTAATCAAACAAAAATTCCTTAGAATCATTCAAAATACCCTAAGATATTTCAAATCCTTCAATATCCCATCCAATTGCTGAAATAAATTAAAAATTCCTAAGAATCTTTTAGAATATCTTAAATTTTTTAAATCCTTTGAAATCTACTCACATAATTAAAATCTATTTAAAATTCCTTTACATTTGTTAAAACTCTTGAAGATTCCTTTAAAAAATTTCCTTAAAATTTTCTAAAATACTCTAAAGTGTTTCAAGCTCGTTGGAATCTTTTAAAATACCCTAAGACATTTCAAAGGCTTTGTAATCACGTTAAATTACTGAAATCAAAAAAAAAATCCTTGAAATCTTTTAAAATACCCTAAAATATTACAAATCCTTTAAAGCTCATCCAATTACTGAAATCAATTTAAATTTTCTAAAAATCTTCTAAGACACCCTAAAATATTTAAAATCCTTTGAAATCTACTCATATGATTAAAAGCAATTTAAAATTCCGTTACATTTTTTTAAGACTCTTGAAGATTCTTTAAAAAAATTTTAAAATACCCTAAAGTATTTCAAATTCGTCGGAATCTTTTAAAATACCCTAAGATACTTCAAAGGCTTAACATTATAGATTGCGCAGGAATTGCATGCCAACCGCGTTAATTTCACTTTTATCCTTTTCTTGGTAGGTCCAGGTCTCGCTACCGTACAACACAATGGTTGCAAGTTATTATATCATTAAGCCGTTTCCCTTTCGGGGTAGGCGTGAATTGCTCGGTGGTAAAGTAGTGATGTGTGGATGTTATTTTCCGGCAATTTTATCATTTGGGAATTTTCCATTTCAAGAATTTTCAAATTCGGGAATTTTATCTTTTGGGAATTCCATTATTCGGGAAATTTTCAATTCGAAATTTTTATTTTTCGGTAATTTTATTATTCAGGAATTTTATTATTTGGGAATTTTCCCATTTGGGAATCGTACAGTTTCAGGAAATTTATTATTCGGGAATTTTCCATTTCAAGAATTTCAAGATTCGGGAATTTTATATTTCGGGAATCTCATTATTCGGGAAATTTCCAATTCGGAATTTTTATTTTTCGGCAATTTTATTGTTCGGAAATTTTCCAATTTAGGAATTTTACAGTTTCAGGAATTTTATTAATTGGGAATTTTATTATTCAGGAATTTCAATATTCGGGAAATTTCAAATTAGGAATTTTTATATTTTGGCAATTTTATTATTCAGGAATTTTATTATTAAGGAATTTTCCAATTTGGAAATTTTACAGTTTCAGGAATTTCATTATTCGGGAATTTTCCATTTCAAGAATTTTAAGATTCGGGAATTTTATATTTCGGGAATTTCATTATTCAGGAAATTTTAAATTCGGAATTTTTATTTTTCGGCAATTTTATTATTCGGGAATTTCATTATTCGGGAAATTTCCAATTCGGAATTTTCATTCTTCGTTAATTTTATTATTCGGGACTTTTCCAATTTGGGATTTTTACAGTTTCAGGAATTTTATTATTTGGGAATTTTCCATTTCGGGAATTTTATTATTCGGGAAATTTTCAATTCGGAATTTTTATTTTTAGGCAATTTTATTATTTGGGAATGTTATTATTCGAGAATTTTCCAGTTTGGGCATTTCATAGTTTCAGGAATTTTATTATTTGGAAATTTCCCATTTCAGGAATTTTATTATTCGGGAATTTCATTATTCGGGAAATTTCTAATTCGAAATTTTTATTTTTCGGCAATTTTGTTACTCGGGAATTTCATTATTCAAGAATTTTCCAATTCGGGAATTTTACAGTGTCGGGAGTTTTATTTTTCCGGATTTTTCAGTTTTCCCAATTTTTTTTTGAAGTCTGAAGAAATTTAAATTTAGTTCTCTTATTTTTAAAAATATTTCCTAGTTTTAAATTAAGTTTGTATCTTTTTGAAACTTGTAATTATCTCTGAAACTAACTCAAATTTTTTTCAAATCGATAATTGTTCAATTGTTATTCATGCATCAAAATTCAATAATTTCACTTGCATATTAAAAATTTTTGGAATAGAAAAATTAAGATTGTAACGTTTAAAGCTGTAATTTAACACTCTGAAATATTGACGATTCAGGTCTTTCTATTTCAAATAGTTGCTGTTAAAAATGAAATATTTTAGATTGAAACAATATTTGAACAAGACTTTGAACTGAATAAGATTGTTCAGTTTTTAAAATTATTTTTCAATTAACAATAATTGATAAAGTTTTAATCGAACTTTTACATTTTTTTAACTACTGCGTCTTTTTAATTGAAAAAATTATATTTTTAACGTTAAAGTCTGTAACTTGCTTAATTTTAAACAGATTCAGAATCGTCCTGCAAAGTAAATTATTGTTCAATATTCAATAATCGATCTACAGTCCAATGTGATTTATTATAAAAGCAAAAGTTCATGGTGAAAGTGTAATATTTTTTTCAAATTTCAGTTTCTGGTAGAAACTTATATATTACATATCTTATAAAAATTTACAGTAAAGTACAAGTCAAACACTCAAATTAAAGGAATGTAAAATTCTGTACTTTTCTTTAATGCCTTGCAGATTTTTACAGCAAAATAAAATAAAAATTAAACAAAACTTACACAAATTTTGTTGTTGTAGAAACTTGTACTTTATTGTTAATTTTTTTACTTTCCTGCAAGAAAAAATTAGCTGTTTGTATTTAATTCTATTTTGTTGTTAAATTTTGTACATTTTCTTACAAAAAAGTACATGTTTTACCACAAAATTACAGTTGTGCTTTAGTGTAAACATTTTTTCCGCCAGGGTTGGTACAGCACAAGGTCAAATAAATTCCGGACAGTCCTCGTATTTATTACAATTCACAGTTTTGATTTTTGAAATCAAGGGTTAGGGGGTCGCAGAGAGAAGGAGGGACTGTTGGTAGCATGGTATTCGGTAAGAATTCGAGTTGTTCTTTTCTTTATCTCGACTTCAAGGACCGTTTTTCCCGAGTATGTCTTGAAGAACAGACCATTGGCTGCATCATGCTCGAATATCGGAAGATACACATTTGCATGGTCAACATCTAAACGTATTTTGATTCTTCCATATTGATTTTGAAGATCGCTCCTCGGAGCAACGAATGGAAACAAAACATCTCCTTCTCGTCCCTTTTGCAGAACTCCAATGATGAACATACGACCATTATCGTTCTCAAATCCCACTTTCCACTTTTTCGGGATTAATTCACAGCGTTCCAATTCATCTTCAGTGGTCAAAATTTGGTAAAAACGAGCACAAAGTTCAGGAATTAGTACCTTGCAACTGCTCCGACTTCCACATCCCAAAAGTGTTCCTGCAAAGAGAAATTACATAGGATATTAATTGTTGTATCAACTAATTAATTAATTTACCCAGTCGCAGTTTTTATCTCACAAAAAAATTAGTCAAAGGTAATTAGGTCATTGAAATCTCCCCCTACTATCCCTCATCTCTCGTCCCCAGCCAATAATTTCATCTCCTCTACTTCCACTACTCACTCACTCTTTCCTACTATAGGTCGGCTTTACACCGACGAGCGGAAGGTTAGTTTCACGCGCGTAGAACCATTGGCGGGAAAGAAACTTGCGTCTCGGAGAGCGCGTGAAAGAAGGAATGCCAACTTATAAATTTCATGTACTCAAGCTGATAAAAACTGTCGATAACGTAGGTCATCGAAGGTAATGATCCACACAAGCCGACAGTTACCGGCAGTTTCGATCAGCTGAAGTATCTGAAATTTATAAGTTGGCAACCCTTCTTCAAGCAAACCAACTTCACATGACGAATACATACTGAAAAATAAATTCTGAATCGCTAATCTCGTATGAATAAACTGACTAAAGAAATCATAACATATCTGCTTTCGCTTGCATGCTTATGAAAGTTTACAAGACGATACTTACATATATCATAGGACGTTGAAACTTCAAAAAATTTATAAAATTTTCTCCAATAAAGGGAGAATTATATCAAGTAATATTTCGTTCATATCTCTACTGTTCTTATTTTTAGGTATTATGTGAATTTAAATTAGCACAAGTTTCTATAAATTATTCCTGTTGTTTTTCTATAAATAATCACTGATGAGGAAGTTTAGACTGGTTTCGAAATATGTTGGTCCCTAGTAGTATAAAATATACAAAGAAATGATAAGAAAGCGTTTTCTCACCTTTTTTTCTTTAAGGTGTGATTTCGATGCATAAAATGGTTTATAAGGAACTAGATATTATTTCGATCTTAAATTAATTTTTTTCAATAGAGACACTTATCTCAAGATTCGTTCTAATATGCAGGGTTGCCTATAAATACTTTTGAGAATTCTTCTAGTTGAAGGATTATTATTTGACCTCAATTCATCGAAAGATATACATTTTTGTTTAAACATTGCTCAAAGGGCGTTTTAAAATTAGCAATTCGAGAAATGTGCGATTTTTGAATTATTTCTTTTCTTATTTGTAAACTATAGTAAAATAAACCGGTTGGTTCAGAATTAATCAAAAACGACTTCAATTACTAAAACTTTTGTTCAACAATTTTTTTCATCATACCTCAATCGAAAATTCGACATTCACATCGTCATTTACATTGATGTGCCACTTTCTTCCCTAGGATGAGAAACTCGACTTTCGACCACAGGGATCTAATTGGAACTTTCGAACATATGCCCCCAATCATAGCTCCTATATTCCATATACTAATAATTAGCAATCAAAAAATTATGTACATCAAATCGTATAAAGAAATAAACTCATCATTTGAAAATATTAAAGCATTATTCATTCTGAAAATTGTTAACAAAATATGGGTTTTGTATTGAAAAGAAGAACTAGCATAGTATGTGTTGTATTGTCTAAATCTCAACGCTGTAATTATTAAGACTTAAAGAAAAATGGTTAACTTTTCGAATATTCATATCGATTTATAATTTGTTTTCATGTATATTGGATGACAGGTCAGATGTAGAAATAGCCGACCTAGATTTTTAGAAAAGTCACTTGTTTTTCATTTGAAGTAGGCTGCTTTTGTTGTCATTTTTGGAATTAATATCTCTGGAGGTAATGCAAATAAGGAAAATTTTGAGCTTCCGGAACTTCGAGATGAAGGCCAAACAAATAAAACTATTGACTTTGTCAGCAGAGTACCAACGATCGTGGATTTACTGTCCTCCACAAGTTCAAAAAACGGAAGAACTCTTCTTTAAGGAAATGAGAATCGTCATCGGCTACAATTTCCATTCATTATCAAAATGTTCGAGGTCTAAGAACGAAACTGCAAGATCCTCGAAATTTTTTGGCTGTGTCTTCGACTTCTTGGGACATTATTGTGCTGACAGAGACTTGGCTGCATAAAGGCATCGGTGATTCTGAATTAGGTGATATGCTCCTTACTAAGGTAGAGCGGGAAGGAGTTATCTCATTAGATAAAAAGAGACAGCAGAGGTCGGGGAACCATAGGAGGGAGTGAGGTGGAATGTTGCCATGTTTGTAAAGGATGGATGCATAGTGGATAGATGTCGAGGGAGGTAGAATGAAAGTGTGATGTGTATCTCATAAGATAGAAAGAGATAGCGGATGGAAGAGTGATTTGCAGAGTAAAAGAGGAGTGAGTGACTTTTGATATAGATTTCTTTTTTTCCCGAAAAGAATTGTGTTAGAGGATATCTAGTTTGTTTGTTGGGAGGGAAAGGGTTGAAGTTAGTAGGCGATTCGGCCGAGAGGTCTGGTATAAAGCAGCTGTCTCGGTGGAAACAGGCAGGCTGATATGCCAGCTAGCCCTTTAGCGGAGGAAAGAAGGGGGAGAATTTAAAGAACAAAAAATATTTAAGTATTTGGTTTTATTTTATTTAGGATCTTCTTCTTGTCGGCGGTCGTATTCGTTGAAGTTTCAGTTCGTCTTCCGAAGAGGGTGACGGAGATGTTTCTTCCGGGCGACCTCTGACTGGCTTCCAGCTGGAGGTTCCCGAAGAAGGAGTGAGAGAGAATTTCCTGTAGATTGCGTATTCGATTGGTTAGTCACGGCAATGGCTAAAGGCTGGCTTCCAGCTATAGGGTTTAAGTGTGAGTGCTCTGGCTACCAGCTCCCAAACACCTCTATCGTTCTGGTCCAGTGAGCGCCCTTTTAACGGGAAGGCTGCGTCGGCGTTGCATGGGAGTAGAGCGGAGAGGGCAGAAAATCGATGGAGGGAGATGCGCGCGTCGAGCTTCGCGGGCGCTTTACTCTCGACTATCGCCTCTACTCTCCCTGCCGACTCTCTGACGTCACTGCTGACGTCACTTCATGCAGTACCTCCTTCCGCCGCAGTATGGCTTTGTCCTGTCTCTCTTACTCTAAGGTCTAGTTGCTAGTTATTATATTTTAAAGATGGTTGCCTACTGAATGAATAAACGTCGCCTGTGAGAGTGTTTTAAATCTACCAATAAAAGAGTCTGGCTCTATGCGAGCCGCGTATAACATAGGCCTCGATAATTATTGCATCCATAGGAGAAACAGAAGCTCG
This sequence comes from Andricus grossulariae, assembly GCA_011634705.1. Taxonomy (NCBI): domain Eukaryota; kingdom Metazoa; phylum Arthropoda; class Insecta; order Hymenoptera; family Cynipidae; genus Andricus; species Andricus grossulariae. The sequence goes on from JAABKJ010075445.1 coordinate 54,115,525, forward strand.
ACAATTTTGAAAACACACTGCCACGATTCTTCATATCCTATTGCAAAATTATTATTATCAAGAAATTACAATTCACCTGGAATTTGTTAGCATAAAGGATGATATAAGTGTTTCGATAGATAAGCAGACCTCTGTTAGATGTGCAATATTAAATGCCGCCGAAACTATCGCTGAAACTTATGGTTCTTTGAACCTCAATTAAGTAAATGTTGTTCAAAATCTCAACAATAATCTTTCAGACTTGGCATTTTCAAATGTTATATCTTCTAGTCTTGAATAAAAATGCAACTGTTTGGTTGAAAATTAATCTTCTTTGCTTGAGGATTCAACTATTTTGTTTAAAAATTCCGGATGAACGACTCTGTTAAGAAATTAACTGCGTGGATAAAAGTTGAACTACTTTGTTAAAATTTTATTTTTTTGAATAAAGGTTTATCTCATTGGTTGAAAATTTAACTATTTTGTTCAGAATTAATTTTTTAATGAAAATTTATATTTTCTGGTTGAAAATCCAATTTTTGTACAGAAAATTTGTCTTTTGGTTTGAAGTTTCAACAATTTATATGCAATTTTTTTTCTCTTATGACTGAAAAACCTTTATTTTTTTGAAAAATGTCGTCTTTTTGGTTTTAAAATTCAATTTTTTGGATGAAATTTGATTTTTGTTGTTGAAATATTAACTATTACACTTTTTTGTTGAGATTTCATCTGTTTAGATGAAAAACTAATTTATTTGGTCAAAAATTTAATCATTTTGTTGAAAATTCAAGTATTTTGTTAAAAAGTCATCTTCATAGCAGACATTTTTTTTGTTTATAATAAATAAATGAATTTGAAATTTTTTATTTTGTATCTGATATATTGTTTTATTCGGTTTATAAAAAATCCTGTGTTAAAATTATTACAAGATCAAAATGCTGGTATTTTAATATTAATAGTCAGTGGAAATGAAAAATTGGTCAAGGAAAAATCAGGGAATTCGGCAAAGCATGTATTATTTTAAATACAAAAAATTTGCATTAGTTTCAAGTCCCATATCTTATTATTTCTCGAAACCCTAGTGTCTTTTTGTCCAAAATTTTATTTTTTTTATCTGTAATGTCATTTTTCACAATTAAAACAAAAATTGCGCGTCTTATCAAAAAATTATTAATAAAAAGATTGTAGTTCTTTTTTGGGTGAACAACTTTTGTCTATTTATTTTTTTTCATAGCTTGTGTCGTTTGTCCATAAAATTTTAATTTTTAATGTTGTTTTTTACGAATAAAACAAAAAAATACGCGTCAAATCAAAAAGTGATTAATAACGAATATGTAGATCTTTTTTGTATGCACACATTTTGATAATTCATATTTTTTCGTATCTTGCATAGTTTGACCGCAAAATGGAATTTTTTATTTTTCATTATTTTTTGTGCGATCACAATTAGAATTTTTGATTTTTCAAGAAAATGCAAAAAGTTGTTATGATAATCTTTTTTTTATATTGTGCGTTTTTTGACTTAGAATGTTCATTTTTTTTATTTATTTATTTTTTTTATTTTGAAAATACTATAACTCTAATCATTTTCTTTTTATCCAAAAAAGTCGTTAAGTTAAATTGTTCGAATTTCCGAATACTACGAATAGCCGTACAAAGATTTTTTAAGTCTTGAAAACAACGCCTCAAAATGTCGACATTTTAATGAAATCCGCGAAGATCACATAAAACCAATACCTTCTCATCAAAATGAGAATGTAAAAAGGAGGAAAAGGGAAAAATTGGTCCAAAATTCTCGATTTTATGTGTTTCAGGGGATTTTTGAAATCCAAAGGGGAAAAGAGGGTGGATTAGGTAAAAAAGGGAGACTGATTGTGATCCCCGTAATTCGAATTTGATGTGATGATTATTTTTATTTTGCAGAAATTAAGCGATGAGATAGTACCTCAAAATTCGCACGTGACTGTCAATACGGTGCACGTTTATGGACAAGAGAAGACAATAATCCTGAGGGATATTAACATCCTAAACGTTCAAGATGCCTTAACCCCCGCACAAATTCAGTGTGATGTGGCAGCTTTGGTTTACGATACCAGCAGCCCCAAATCCTTTGAGTACATCGCACGAATTTATATTGTAAGTTCCGCAAAGTTAAAAAAAAAACTATGTATTAAATTATTAAACATACAAATTTAGGTGAGGTGAGGAAAAGTAGGGGATTTGAAGGGCTAGTAGAGGTTTTGAGGGGGTAGTAGGGGATTTGATGGGGTCGTAGGGGATTTGAGGGGATAGTAGGGGATTTGAGGGAATAGTAGGGGTTTTGAGGGGAGTAGTAGGGGATTTGGTGGGGTCGTAGGGGATTAGATGGGGTCGTAGGGGATTTGAGGGGGTAGTATGGGATTTGAGGGGATAGTAGGGGGTTTGAGGGGGTAGTAGGGGTTTTGAGGGGGTAGTAGGGGATTTGATGGGGTCGTAGGGGATTAGATGGGGTCGTAGGGGAATTGAGGGGGTAGTATGGGATTTGAGGGGATAGTAGGAGTTTTGAGGGGGTAGTAGGGGAAATTATGGAGGGGCGAGGGGAATTCGAAGAAATGGGTGGAGGGGTTATGGGAAGAGAAGGAAGGGTAAGAGGGGCGAAATTATGGGTGGGGAAGTGAAGGGAGAGGAAATATAGGATCTGAGGAGAAATAAGTGGAGGGAAATGAGGGGAAATCATGGGTTGAGCAGTGCGGAAAGTGAGGAGAGGAGAAATGAGCGGAGGGTAAGTAGACAGGGTGGCGACTTGACCAGGAAACCGGGAAATGACCGGAAATTTAATTTAAAAAACGAGAATTTACATGGAACGGGAATTTTTTTAAAGAATTATAATTTGCATTCAGAAGAAAGGAATTTTTAAAAATCCCTCTTCCATGTCAGAATTCGTCACGATTTGAAAATTCCCTCTTCTAAATTTTAGATAAAGAAAGTACTTCAAGCAGTTTTTAGAGTAGAAGTAATATTTCAAAGAAAAATGTTTTCTGAATTATAATAGAAATTTTGTATACATTCTTCGTTGCGAATTCATCTTTTTTTAGTTAAAAATTCAACTGCATGGTTAAAAGTTAAACTCTTTTGTTAAAGAATAATTTTTTTGGTTGAAGATCCATTATTTTAATTTAAAATTCATCTCTGGTTGAAAATGTAACTACTTTGTTGAAAATGAATTTATCTTTTTTTGGTGAAAATTCAACTACTTGGTTGAAAATTGATATTTTGTATTTAAAAATCAAACTATTTGTTTGAAAATGTATGTACACGGTTGTGAGACGTGGCCATGAATGGGATTTACTGCGGTCCTACTGGGAGCCGATGTCATTTTTTAGATGACAATTGCTCCCGGTGGGACCCTGCGGTGGTTGTAAACATTTAGTTTTCAATTTTATATAACCAGCGGGAGCATAAGGTCACTCATGTATTTTATATGAATGACCTGAAGATCTATGCCTCTGGCAAAATAAAACTTCACACTGCCATAAATATAGTCAAGAAGTATACAGGAGAGATTGGGATGGACATTCGATTGAGCAAATGTCCAAAAATTCATCTGAAGAGAGAAAAGATTGTCGGCGTTTCCAAGGACCCTGAGCTTGTGGATGTAAGTGTTATTGGGCATCTTAATACTGGAGAAACCTATACATACCTTGGCGCGCCTCAATGTCGCATTCAGGACGTAACATCAGTAAAGGAGTCTCTCCGCAGCAGATACAAACGTCTTCTTCGACAGATTTGGTGTTCCAATCTTTTGGCGATGAACAAGGTATCTGCGAATAATATGCTTGCCGTCCCGGTTCTACTCTACTCGTTTGGGGTGGTTCAATGGACGAAGAACGAACTTAAGGCCCTTAATGCCACTTTGTCGTCAAGGCGGACGCGGACTTCTGAATCTCCAGTGTCTTCATAACCGAATTGTTCCAAGTGCAGCTTATATCGTTGCCAATGCAGAGATTCTCTCCTAAATATGGTCAGAAACCATGAGATGATTGGTGAAGAAGCGTTCCTTTCCAAACCGACGGGACAAGCGGCCGGTACCCTTGGCCTGAATCTTAGTATGCGAAGTGAGGAAAATGCAGTAATCTATCTAGATGCTTCACATTTAAAAGGCTAAGTGAAAAGAGCAGAGTTTGAAAAATTTCCCCAAGAGTTACTCGAGAAGAAAATGCACGAAAACTTTCGCAGAAATGTTATAAAACAGTCCTGTTCGAAGAAGCAAACTCTTGCTTTTCTCAGATCATAAGGGCTTAATTCGGGTACAGAAGGTTTTATTTTCGCATTACAGGATGGTGTCATTTCCACCTTAGCATACCTTGACTGCATTTTATGTCAGGAAGTTTCAAGCGATAGGTGCAGAGCGCGTCATGCCCACGCTGAGTACCTAGAACACACACTTTCAGGGTGTCCCACTCGCGCAGGAACGACATATCAAGACCTTAAATGGGAGCTGCAACGACATCACCAAAAATATTCGGTACAAGTAATTGTCCTTGTGATAGGTGGTCTCAGAGTTTCACTTTTTCACTTTTTCGCCGGCCTGTGGTTGTGATTTCGTGTCGTGTAACCACCCATCTCACGGTTGTGAGACGTGGCCGTAAGTGTGATTAATCGCGGTTCTGCTGGTAGCTGGTGTCATTTTTATATGGCAGTTGCTCTCTGTGGGACCCTGCGGTGATTGTTTAACCTTGTTTTTTTAAATATCTATAATATCGAGGCGTAGATAACGTGTGAAATCAGGTGTACACGTGTAATTAAATCTTCCGAAATATCTAAAGTCATTTGAATCCACATGAGGGTACGTGAAGTTACTTGAAATCACCTGAATTCATTTGAAGGCACCTGAATTCACTTGAGGCCACCCACATACCACGTAGACAGTTTCTTTGAGGGGTGGGGGGGTACAGCGAAAATCCACGTGGACTATGGTGGTCCAAAATCTTTTTTTTTTTCAGTTTTCATGCATATCGCCTGCAAGTTTGTTCAAATTCCACACAAGAATAAATGCGTTACAAGAAATTATATTCAGAGGTTCCGCAATCCCCGTTTAGTTTGGCACGTATTTCCTAGAAGAAAGCGAGAAGTTTTTGTAAATGTCATTCACAATTGTCAATATTAGGTGTATCGATTTGACCCAGAAAACGTTTCTACAGAATTAGCCATACAATACGAATAAGAAATTACTTTTTGAATTTCGCCCCCATAAGTCGGTTTTATATGGTCTCACATTAACCCCGTTAGTGAAAAATTAGATATTGCGTGTTTTTGGCGCTATTTATTAATTTTTTGACGTTTCTTTCAGTAAAAATTGCTTAAACAATGTATTACTGCTTATAGCTATTTTATCTTAGAATTGAGTTAGAAAGTCGCGGTTTCATCTGCAATTTTCAACTGATTCTTAACTTTTCAGTTAGAGTGAGGCAGTAATCTATTAAATTTAACAGAAAAAATATTTAAATAAATAATTATTGTCTAAACAATTCAGTATTTATAATAATATTATTTTAGAATAATGCTAGAAAGTTGCATTCTTAACTAAAATTGTCCACCTTTGGTCCACTTTCAAAATATAATAATTATATAAGGTTAACGAAAATAAACGTTTAAATAATTTTTAATTATTTTTAATAACATTCCCTTTGAATAATATTAGAAATTTGCTGTTTCCTCCCAAATTTTCTACCCTTTTTCTACTTTTCACTAGAGTGTCGTAGTAATAGCTGAAATTCGACCAAAATAATTATTCAAACGAATTATTATTATTCCTAACTATTTTCTCCTATGGTAACGCCAGATATAGTTGCTGTTTTTTTATTAAAATTTTCCACTTTTTAACAACTTTTTACTTAGAGCGCTAATAATTAATGCAGTTTAAAAAATAAAATTTGTTGATCAAATTATTATAACTACTTTCTCTTAGAGTAATGCTACAAATTTGCGAGTTTTTCTGAATTTTCTGCTTTTCTTTTACTTTTTAGGTTTAAGTAACTATACTTCAAAGAAAATTTACATTTATAATATAATTCATGTAGATAATTGAAGAATATTTCAAATATCTGTTATATTTCAGGAAAATATAGTCACAAAATGAAAGATTGTTTAAAAAATTATTCTCTTTATTTTTTATTTATTATTTGTTCATGAATAAAAAACCAAACCTGAGTAAAAAATTAAAGAAAAAACTGCAACTTTTTAGCAATTATCTAAGAGAAGATAGTTATAAATAATACTAAGTTGTTCAGACAATTATGTTTGTTGACTCGCGTTATTGAACTATTTTAGGGTATTTCAAAATATTCCAAGGCTTGCAAAGATTCAAAAGTTACAATAATTTTCAAGAAATTTTCAAAGGATTTAAAATATTTTCGGGTATTTTTAAAAATTCCATGGAATTTCGAAGACATTTAAAAAGTTTTAAGGAATTTCGAAATATTTCAAAGAATTTGAACTATTTTAGGGCATTTTAAAAGATTTCAAGGCTTCCAAAAATTTTAAGATTAAAAAATGTTCAAGGAATTTCTGAAGGATTAGAAATGTTAAAGAGTATTTTTTTGAAATTCCAAGTTATTTTGAAGAGCTTTCAAAATTTTTCAAGAGATTTCAAAATATTTCAAAGGAATTCAAATACTTTAGGATATTTTAAAAGATTCCGAGGCTTCCAAAAATTCAAAAAATTAAAATATTTTAAATGAATTCCCAAAGAATTTGAAATATTTTAGGGAATTTTCAAGACATTCAGAAAGTTTCAAAGGATTTCGAAAGATTTGAAAGAATTGAAACTATTTTAGGGTTTTTCAAAAGTTTCCAAGACTTTCAAACATACAAGACATTAAAAAATTGTCCAGGAATTTCCAATAGATTGAAAATATTTCAGGGTATTTTTAAAAATTCCACGGAATTTTCCAGACATTTAAAAAGTTTGAAATGATTTGAAAAGATTTAAAAGAATTTCAATTACTTTATGGTATTTCAAAAGATTCCAAGACTTGTAAAGATTAAAAAGTTACCAAAATTTTCAAGAAATTTTCAAAGGATTTAAAATATTTTCGAGTATTTTTGAAAATTTCACGGAAGTTTCAAAACATTTTAAAAGTTTCAAAGTATTTCGAAAGATTTAAAAATTTAAAGATTAAAAAATGTTCAAAGAATTCCCAAAGGATTAGAAATCTTGAAGGGTATTTTTTTTAATTTCAAGTTATTTTTAGGAGCTTTAAAATTTTTTAGGAAATTTCAAAATACTTCTAAGGAATTCAGGAATATTACAAATTTCAAAGGGATTCACAACGAATTTGAAATATTTAAGGGTATTTAAAAAAATTTCAAGTAATTTTCAAGAGATTCAAAAAGTTTAAAGTGATTTCAAAGTTCAAAAGCTTTAAAAAGTTTCAAATGATTTCGAATGATTTCAAAGGATTTGAAATATTTTAGGGTACTTTGAAAGATTCCAAGGAATTTTGTATATACTTCAATAATTTGATGGTATTCCAAAAGATTTTAAGGATTTGAATTTTTTAGGATATAATAACACACTCAAGACATTTATTTTTTTTAGAAATTTCCAAAAGTATTTGGAATATTTTAGGGCTTTAATAAGAATTCCAAGGACTTCTCAAGAGCTTCACAAAATTCCAAGAAATTTCAAAAGATTTTTATGGATTTGAAATATTTTGGGATATTTTTTAATATTTTGAAAATTTTCAATTGATTTCAGTAATTTGATAGGATTTCAAAGGATTGCAAATATTTAAGGGTGTTTTAAAAGATATTAGGGCATTTTCAAGAACTTTAAAAAGTTTCGAGGCATTTCAAAAGGTTTAAAAAAATTTGAAATATTTTTGGGATTCTCAAAAACTTCGAAGTAATTTTTAATTGATGTCAATCATTTGAAGCGATTTCCATGAATTTTGAGGCTTTCAAGGGATTTGAACAAATTTGCAAGGAGTTTCAAAGAATTGTTTAGATTCTCGGAAGATATTGAATGATTTTAGAGGATCCACAAGGTTTTAAGATATTTTAAAGGATTTCAAGGGATTTGATAAGATAACTTTTCGAAAATTTCAAAAAATATTATCAAACTTTATAGAATTTCACGGGATTTTATAATATCTTATTGGTTTCAAAGAATCTACTCGCAAGATTTTTTGCAAATAATTTGAATTCATTTGGATTTCATTTTAAATGCTTGTTAATTTATTTTAAATTGCTCAAAATTCCTTTGAATTTCATTAAATTTGCTTTAATTAATTTAATTCACTTAAATTTCTCTAAATTCACTTAAATTTGACTGGAATCAATGAATTTTTTTGGATAGTTTGAAATATTTTGAATTCATTCGATTTTTTTGAATTTTAATTGAACGCTTTAAAGTCTTTATCTTGAATTTTTTTGAACTTATGTTGAATTCTTAGGCATTTCATCAAATCCTTTTGAATTCCCAGGAATTTTTCTGATTTTATTTGAAACTTACTAATTTGAATGCATTTTTGATATTTTTAAACTTCAATTTTTATGACATTCTTCAAATTCTTCCTATATCCCTTCAATTCCTCTGAATTCTCTCCAATTTTACTAAAACTAATATAATTTTTGAGATTGTTGAAGAAATCTGTTTTATCGTTAGAGAATAACAGAACATTTTTAACGTCTTTTTCAGACTAGATGGAGTTCTGAATTGAAAATCATTTTAATTTATAATTTTATCTAGTCTGAAAAAGACGTTAAAAATTTTCTTTCATTCTCTAATGATGATACAGATTTCTTTAAAAATTTTATTTGTACCATCTAGCATAATAATGCGTATATTTTCTAAAAGATCTTTTTTTCAGAAAAAAAATTATTCAAAATGATTTTTAATTCATAACTCCATCTAGTCTGAAAAAGACGTTAAAAATTTGCTGACATTCTCAATTGATAATATAGATTCTTTTAAAAATTTGATTTGTTCCATCTATCATAATAATGCGTATATTTTCTGAAAGATCTTTTTTTTCAGAAAACAATTAATTAAAATGATTTTTAATTCATAACCCCATCTAGTCTGAAAAGAACGGTAAAAATTTGCTGATATTCTGCAATGATAATACAGATTCCTTTGAAAATTTGATTCATACCATCTAGCATGATAATGCGTATATTTTCTGAAAGATCTTTTTTTTCAGAAAAAAATTGATTAAAATGATTTTTAATTCATAACTCCATCTAGTCTGAAAAAGACGTTAAAAATTGTCTGCTATTCTCTAATGATAATACAGATTTCTTTAAAAATTTTATCTTGAGCCTGGCATGAGCTTCGGACTGGACAAGTGTTGTTCAACTCATAGGTGGAAATACCATTTAACATCTTGGTAATGGGGGAACATATACATAAATTGGAATACCGCGAACGAAAACCCAAAATGTAAGTGTGCAGATTCTCTTATACGACTCGTACATCAACATGAAGTCGTCAATGCTGCAGCGTTTCTATACCGTGCCGCAGACAGTGCCGCAGAGGAGCTTTACCTCCCATTTAATTCCAGCGACACTATACATGGCCTAGCATCACTAACACATTTAGTGTTTAAAAGTCGTGTACAAGAAGCAGAAAAAACGCTTCTACTAAGAGAACATGCTGACGAGCCCCTTGATGATAAATTCTACGGCATCATACGTAGAGAAGAGCTCTCGATGGGTCTGTCCAACATGTTTCTCAAATCTGCTGGATTGAGATCGGAGACTGAGGGATTTCTTTTTCCTGTCAAGGCGGCGTTATAGACACCTTAGATTACCGTGAGCGCATAATGAATGTACCTGTAGGCGATACCAACTGCCGAGTGTGCAAGCAAGTGCCAGAAACACTTAAAAATGTTCTCAGTGGATGCTCAAAGTATGCACTTGATAGAAACATAGAGCGACACAATGCGGCTCTAAAACTGTTATATTACCATCTGAAGCACTTCTATGGTGTTGATCTTTTTCCCTTGTTGCCACACGCCCAGGGGGAATTCAAGTCCGTTGTGGAGAATGATCAGTGTAAGATCTACTAAAATTTTTCATTCCCCACCACTCAACGTATCAGTGCTACGAAGCCTGATATTGTCCTCCAAGATCTAAAGACAAAGATCATTTACAAGACTGAATTTTCGGCACCAGCCGATGGTAATATCTCGGCAAAGGAGGAAGAAAAATGAGCGAAATATCAAGCACTTCTTTTCGAGCTGAGCAGACTGTACCAAGGATACAAAGTCCATCTTGTAGTTCTCATAATCGGCTGTCTTGGAGGTATGAAAGCTTAATTTCTTGACCATTTCAACAAGATTCCAGCCTGCCAGTGTCAGACTCACTCCATCGCGATCCAGATGCAAAAACTGAAGTGGATAGTGAAGCATCCAATATTTGGCTGAGAAAGGGCGTCCTGTATCCAAAAACAGAAGGATTCGTTATTGCGAAATAAGGCAGGGTTTGTCAGCTCAAAAAATTATCGCAAACACGTGCTACATCAAGACGTGGCTGACCGGTGCCGATTATGTGGGAATACCAACGAATCCATGGAGCACATTATTGATGTCTGTCGCGTATTGGCTCATAGAGAATATACGGGTAAAGGTAGTATAAAACAGAGTTGCGTTACATTTGCCCTAACTTCCACAGAGTATTGTTGTAATTTGTGAAGCCTATGTAATTTTCAGACTGGAATTACATGACCCTGAAAATAAATAACTCATATTGTACATAGTATTTGTCGATGTGAATAATATTTATTAACTGAGCAGAAGTTTTAAAAATATATTTTATGTAACACAAGTTACTTTGTTGAAGGTGAGGTACTTTACCGGCCTTCACCGATGTTCATTAGGATTATTGCAAAATAAGTATTAAAATAATTACTATTGAAATAATAATTAAGAATAACATTAATGCTTCATTTTGCAAGTTATCTCTAGAGACTTGTAAAATAAGTACAATGTCTGAATAAGTTGTTCTGGGGGCAAGTACACAGAAATAATATAAAATGCATTTCATATATAATAAAGTTCAACATGCAGAATATTTCTCGCTTTTGAAAGAAGTTATTCGAGGGCGATACGCGAGACATGTGTTGAAAGTGTATTTGGAAACTCCGAAGGGCTTCAACAAAAGGAAATTCACAATCAACTCATGACAGCTATCAATGGTTTGTGCTTTGATTTACAAAATTCTATGCATAGATGTGGCGGAAGCACAGAAACCAAGCCCGATGATCGAGGTGAATATATATTATCGAGCGCGAAGCGCATGAGCCGTCCTTGGCCCTTGTTTTGTGCATCAGTTGCAACGAGACGTGTACAGCCTCGGAGAAAAAATTGAGAGAGACTGACTTAATTTTCTGAGCTGTTTTATATGTGAACTTGCTCGAAAACTAGCATTTGGAAACTTGAATTTTGCAAAGTGTAATGTTTCACCTGAACGCACTAGTATCATGGCTGACATGAAAAATGTCAGAGTTAAAGGGAAGTTAAGATGTCAAATTTCTTCTAAAATTCATTGTTTCTCGTTGGTTGGAAAAGGGTTCTCATTATTGCAACTCGACCACACACCGAGAGAACTTGACTGAATCTATTATATGGGCGGGTTCAAAAACTGCACAACAAGTTGTCGTGGGGAAAAGGCAATTAGTTATTTTCTTCAAACATCACATTTTAATTTGAACATTGCTTAAACACGATATATATTCTAACAAACAGAAAATCAGTGTACGGGTTCCCTGAAAGAAGGGCACTCACCCTAAAATAATTGATCCATGAGTTTTATTCAGCAATAAACACTTATTAACAAAATTGTCACGATCGGTAAAAGTTAATTGTCGCCATATCTGATAGCCTCATGCGTTTTCTTTAAAACGTAATTATATTTTCCTTAAAGCCGTAGGAGCTTCAACCAAAGAGAATTCACAATCTCCACGCCTAATTCCAGCAGCATACATTGAAACTTGATATTTTCAAAGATGAACTGTTTCAAAATATCTATCTTCCGAATTTATAGAATTTAAAGTTTTAATATTCTCTTGGGATCATAGACTTATACTTGAACAGAAAATAAAGCATCAAGAAGAGATCTCTGAATTTCTGATCATTGTAAGCTCAACTTAAGACCTGCAATTTTTTCTAGCTCATCGATAAAATGGGTATGTGTTTTATTTTTTCCACTGCAGAAACGAATATTTCAATCAAAAGGCTTTTTACTGGTCCATTAATTGTCCTCAATTTTTATCGATTGCCAATAAGTACGAATGGAGAGAGGAATATAGTTGTGAATACTCTTTGAGGATTATCTCGTTTCGGACTTTGTCCATCAGTGTTTTCCCGCATATTATGCGCAGAGATTTCATGCCAATCGCGTTAATTTTACTCTTGTCCTTTTCTTGACATGTCCATGTCCCGCTACCGTACAGTACAGCCGGCACAAATAAAGTATTATATAAGGTAATTTTAGCTTTTTTTGATTTGTTTTTATTTCTGAGATTATATTATAAGCGTTTTTTTAAGTGAAAAAAATTATATTTATCAATCTCTACTATTATTAGTTATTATATTATAATGTGATTATGATATCTCTCTTTAGTGTAAATAAATCTTATTATAATTTCAAATAATAAAACATATAATATTTTGATGAAATTCTTTTAAACTGCACTTTTCTCGAAGGTCATTGCAATTTTCGTTAAAACGTATTCATTCACAAGTGTTCTGTTACGGGACCTATTGAGTCGCTCTTAAATATTGAGTCCCTGGTCTATAATAGGCGTAAAACTATGTCAAAAAAAGTCGCCTCGTTTTAATTGTTTCTATAGCTGTATATCTCTCTTTTTTTCTCCTTATCTCTCTTTTATCAATACCTTTTCTGAAAATCTGACAAATTCTGAGAGTTTTTCTGTCTAAACTAAACGTTAGTATATGACGTGACTTTGTACACGACACATCGTAATTTTCAGTTTCTGTTGATTTTTTCAAGTTTTGTAAAATAAATGTGAAGTTTAAGTTTTCAAAGTGTTCCTTTCAATAATAATTTAAAAAATCAGAAAAAGAGAGAATTCATGGAGATGTTATTTATAAAGAGTGAAGGAAACAACGCTATTAATTTAAAAAGGGACCTCTGAAGATATAACAAAGTATGGGATAGAGTAATTAACTGGTTAAAGTAATTTTCTTTGAATAGATAATGAAAAGAATTCTTTTTTATTAAACAATCAATGTCTCAATAAAAATATTTGATTACATTAAACTTAATGATTTTTTAAATTAATACTGATTGAAATATTTTCTTTACAGGTATATTAAATTTTGTCATGCCTTTAGTTATTCCCTATAAATAATCCCTGATGAGGAGGTCTAAATTGGCCTCGAAACATGTTGGTTCCCTCGTAGTGTAAGAAGGACGGGGCAATGAAAAAATGAGAGGTTGGTTTTTGGTTGACTTTTTCCCTTTTCTTCCTCTTTTTTCATTGTTGTTATTCTTGTTTCTAATGAGCCGAAAAGTGAGGTTGATTGGAAGTTTATTTTTTAATTGTGATTCATTTTCTTGCTTATTTTACAAAAATTATTCATGACCTTTGTTTACATTAATTTCATTATTTACTATATTCATTCACATTGATTTCCCACATTTGCAATTTTGAATTTTATTTTTAAACTCCGCGCGCAACATACTGCTTGCCCGATTATGGAAGCGCTTGAAGTCGCCTTCAGCCCACGTTGTCGATAGGTATTATATTTTTTTAAAGTTTTTAATTTTGCAAGAAAAACTATTGCAATTACTCCATGACCTTTTAACGCAAAATTTTACGTAAAATTCGAATTTTAACAAGTTAAATGTTCATCTTCCTTTTTTAATTAGCTTTCTTGCATGATACGGAGAAGATACGGCGTGAATACTATAAGGATACGCTGTAGCGTATCCGTTCCGTTCATTCGGTCCGCTAGGGCAGTCATTAAAATTATGAACAGTCCAGGTAACGCAATCACTTTCGACTCGGAAACCAATGCATCCAATGCGCCATTGTCGCAAAGCGGGATTTGCAGGGTGTATGAATCTTTTAATTTAATTTGTATCAATACTTTCTCTGTTGCTGGGTCTGTATATCTACTATCGCGTTCGAAGCGGACAAAGCATGATGGTTGTGATCATGGACGGTAATGCCCTGCAAACGGTTGTGTTGAAAATTCTTTCCTACTTTTTAATTAATATTAACATAACATACAAATATTCCCTGTATTAGTTTTCTATCAAAATTTTCTTCAAGAGGACGCATAAAAGGCCTCGAAACATGTCGGCTCCAGGTCAGGCCCGGCGAAACACGTTGAGTCCAGGTGGGTAATTTTTCAAATTGAAGGAAGGGGGGGGGGATCATAATTAAATATTTAATAATTGCAAAAAAATTTTGACGCAAACGTAACATTTATTATTGTGTTCTTTTGTATAATTAATTCAGAAAACAAACAATTTTTTTATCGCGACATCAAAATTGTAAATCATTCATGTTCGAAGTGCAAAAACAGAAGTTCGTCTCGAATTTTTACAGATAAATTCATCCATCGGAATTTCTAAATCGAGCTTATCAACATTTTCAGGGTCTGATTGGGTCAGATCGGATTTGGTCTTTACGCGCCCATATTATGAAAATGGATCAAAACCCAAATATATGTTTTTTTTTCGCTTGAATTTACCTTTCAAGATTCCAGGTGGGTAGTACTACCCACCATACACACCTGTTCCGTCGAGCCTGCTCCTGGTAGTATATACACAGAAAAAACTGAATGTTCGGTAACGTTGCGGCTCAAGTAAAAGTTGATATCATTTAGATTTGAGACTCCAACAGAACTCTTTTTGAGGGTACCTTTTTAGTTTGTTGATATCCGATAGATAGCTGTTCATATTTTCAACTGAGCATGTGCCAAAAAGCGCGGGCCTATTTGTAATCAATAAATAGGAGAGAGTGGGGTATGGTGTCAGGCTTTGAATGAAATGTCCTTTAAAATATAATTGAAATGTGATTCTGATATCTGTATTTTTTGGTGAGAAACTCACATTATCAGGTTACATATGCCATTACTTAAATCCGGTTTTTAACAACGTCATTATTTGTTATTTAATTAATTCGTTTGTCTTGCATTTCGATCAGCATACCTCATACCATGGGGCATGGTATCTGTCATATTACTGGCAGTTTATTTCATGAATATGAGCGTTGTAGAATAAAAAGCGTACAATATAATAATTCTTGAAAGTATAATGTAACGAAAAAAAATTACTCGAGACATGAACTGAATTTTATAATAATGTTCGAATATTTTTCTAATCAATTTATAGTGATTTGAATTTGAAATTGTCATTCTTTTTGAATTCGAGGGAATTCTCGATTGATTTTAATAGTTTGAAGGAATTTTTAAAGCTTTTATTTCCTTTTTCAAAAATCATGGTATTCTTAGGACTTTTTGACAGGTTCCGGAAGTTAATTTAATGGTTTTCACTGAATTTTATCATAATGTTCGAATATTTTTCTAATGAGTGTATACTGATTTGAATTTGAAATTGTTATTCTTTAAGAATTCGAGGGAATTTTCGATTGACATCAATGGTTTGAAGGAAGTTTCAAAGCTTTGTTTCTTCTTATAAAAATCAGGGCATTTTTAGGACTTTTTGACAGGATCCAGGCACCAATTGAATTGTTTTTACTGAATTTTCTAATAATGTTCGAATATTTTTCTAATCATTTTGTAGTGATTAGAATTTTAAATTGTTATTCTTTTTGAATTCGAGGGAATTCTTGATTGACTGTAATGGTTTGAAGGAAGTTTCAGAGCTTTTTTTTCTCCTCTAATATAAATCATGGCAGTTTTAGGACTTTCTGACAGGTTCCAAGGATTAATACAATGGGTTTCACTGAATTGTAATAATGTTCGAATATTTTTTCAATCAATTTATATTGATTTGAATTTGAAATTGTTTTTCTTTTTCTATTGAAGGAAATTCTCGATTGGTTTTAATGGCTTGAAGAAAGTTTCAAACCATTTTTTCATCTTATAAAAATCATGGCATTTTCAGGACTTTTTGACAGGTTCCAGGGATTAATTTAATGGTTTTCGCTGAATTTTATAATATTGTTTGAATATTTTTCTAATCAATTTGTAGTGATTGGAGTTTGAAATTGTTATTCTTTTTGAATTCGAGGAAATTCTCGATTGATTTGAATGGTTTAAAGGAAGTTGCAAAGCTTTTTTTCCCCCTCTTATAGAAATCATGGCATTTTTAGGACTTCTTGACAAGTTGCAGGGATTAATTCAACGGCTTTCACTGAATTTTATGATGATCTTAGAATATATATTTCTAATCAATTTATAGTGATTTGAATTTGAAATTGTCATTCTTTTTGAATTCAGGGGAATTCTTGGTTTACTTTAATGGTTCGAAGGAAGATTCAAAGATTTATTTCCTCTTATAAAAATCATTGCATTTTTAGGACTTTTTGGCAGGTTCCGGAAATTAATTTAATGGTTTTCACTTAACTTCATAATAAAGTTGGAAAATTTTTCTAATCAATTCATATTGATCTGAATTTTAGATTGTTATTCTTTTTGAATTCGAGGGAATACTCGATTGATTTTAATGCTTGGAAGGAAGTTTTGAAGCATTTTTTCTTTTTATATAAATCGTGGGATTTTTAGGACTATTTGACAGGTTCCAGGGAGTAATGAAAAGGTTTTCAGTTATGATTTTCACTGAATTTTATAATCATGTTTGAATATTTTCCGAATTAATTCATAGTGATTTGCATTTGAAATTGTGATTATTTTTAATACCAGGGTATTCTCGACTGATTTTAATGCTTTGAAGGAAGTTTCAAAGCTTTTTTTTGGCCTCTTATAAAAATCATGGCATTTTTAGGACTTTCTGACAGGTTCCAAGGATTAATACAATGGGTTTCACTGAATTTTATAATAATGTTCCAATATTTTTTCAATCAATTTATAGTGATTTGCATTCATAATTGTAATTTTTTTTAATTCGAGGGAAATCTTGATTGATTTTAATGGTTTGAAGGAAGTTTCAAAGCTTTTTTTTCCTCTTGTAAAAATCATGGCATTTTTGGGAATTTTTGCCAGGATCCAGGTATTAATTTAATGGTTTTCATTAAATTGTATAATAATGTTCGAATATTTTTCTAATCAATTTATATTGATTTGAATTTGTTATTCTTTTTGAAGTCGAGAAAATTCTCGATTGATTTTAATAGTCTGAAGGAGGTTGCAAAGCTTTTTTTTCTGCTGTGGTAAAAATCATGGTATTCTTAGGACTTTTTGACAGATTCCAGGGATTGATTTAACGGCTTACACTGAATTTTATAATAATCTGCGAATATATTTCTGATCAATTTATAGTGATTTGAATTTGAAATTGTTGTTCTTTTTGAGTTCGAGGGAATTCTTGATTGATTTTAATAGTTTGAAGAAAGTTTCAAAGCTTTTTTTTTCCTCTAGTAAAAATCATGGCATTTTTAGGACTTTTTGACAGGATCCAGGGACCTATTGAATGGTTTTCACTGAATTTTATAATAATGTTTGAATATTTTTCTAATCAATTTATAGTGATTTGAATTTTAAATTGTTATTCTTTTTTAATTCGAGGGAATTCTCGATTGATTTTAATAGTTTGAAGGAAGTTTCAAAGCTTTTTTTTGGCCTCTTATAAAAATCATGGAATTTTTAGGACTTTCTGACAGGTTTCAAGGATTATTACAATGGGTTTCACTGAATTTATAATAATGTTTGAATATTTTTTCAATCACTTTATATTGACTTGAATTTGAAATTGTTATTCTTTTTGAATTCGAGGAAATTCTCGATTGATTTCAATACTTTGAAGGAAGTTGCAAAGCTTTTTTTTCTCCTGTGATAAAAATCATGGCAGTTTTAGGACTTTTTGACAGGTTCCAAGAATTAATACAATGGGTTTCATTGAATTTTATAATAACGTTCGAATATTTTTTCAATCAATTTATATTGATTTGAATATGGAATTGTTATTCTTTTTGAATTCGAGGAAATTCGCGATTGATTTTAATAGTTTGAAGGAAGTTGCAAAGCTTTTTTTTCTCCTCTGATAAAAATCATGGCATTCTTAGGACTTTTTGACAGGATCCAGGGACCAGTTGAATGGTTTTCACTGAATTTTATAATAATGTTTCAATATTTTTCTAATCAATTCATATTGATCTGAATTTTAGATTGTTATTCTTTTTGAATTCGAGGGAATACTCGATTGATTAATCTTTTGATAAATGCGTCAGCTATAGTACTAGCTTGTTGATTTGGAAGGGGTATGGCTAATGAGTATTTTGTGAAATTATCCTGGATGGTCAAAATGTTTAAATTACCGGATGCTGTTTTAGGAAGTGGACCAACTATGTCCATAGAAATTTTTTCGAACGCTGTACCAGGCGTATCAGTAATAACCATCGGACTTTTCGTTTTTACGCGAAATAATTTTTTAATTGACATTGTGGGCATAATTGTATGTATTTTTGGATATCTAACTTCATGTTTTCCCAAAAATTTGTTTGTCTTATCCTGCTGTAAGTTTTTGTTACTCGTTTATAGCCTCCTATTGCTGATGAGTGTGCTTCTTCAATTAGCTGATATCTTATATCTTTAGTAGGATATTGTGTTATTTCCAAGCAAATAATAACTTTTATATTTGATTCAGAAAATGATGTTTGCAGAGTGTTTAATATTTCCTCCCATGGTATGTTATTGATATATGGTGTTTTTGTTATACTGAATGACTTTAGTTTCAATTTTTCTGCTAAATTACGTAAGGAAAATATTCATAGTTTTATGTTTTTTAAAGTTTCTGTAAGGTTATCTTTTATTTCTCCTTCAATAGGTAGTGCAAAGTGAAGTCCTTTTTGAAGTTTAGTAAATTTTGGCAATTGTCGATATTTTTGTTTGGATTAAACGGGCCGGATAACAGGATTTCAATAGGGGGTGGTTCTGGGGGTGGACGATTATCTACTGATTCTATCGCCTTTAGATTTTCAAAATCATCTTGAAGTATTTGGTTTTCCTTTTTATTATCAGCATCGTGTTCTTTGTCAGTATCATTGATTTTATTATCGTTATCATTATTTAGATTATCATTATTAATATTTTCATCATTAAATTTATGATTTGAATAATTTTCATTGTCATATTCAAAATCACAGTTTTCTTCATCATAATTATCTTCTTCAAAATTGTCTTCATTATCATATTCTTCGTCTTCATTGTTTTCTTTTTTATACCCTTCTTCTTGATCTTCTTCTTCATTTTCTTGTTCATCTTCTTCTTCTGATGCACTGGTGCTTGAATGATAATTTTTATCTTCGTCCTCACTGGATTCTTGTATTTCTTCTTTATTAGTTTTTCTTGTTTCATTTGTTTTAACTTTTTCTTTCAAGTAATCTTTATATTCGAGATTGGAATCTGAGTCTTCCATTGTTTCAGGATTTTTTATATTTTCTTTTCTAGGCTTACCTCTTTTTTTAATTACAGGAGTAGGGATTACTTCTTGTTTTTCGAGCATAACCTTGCGTGGTCTACCTCGTTTTTTAATTTCTAAATTTGTATTTTTAAATTCTTCTTTTGATTTTTCTTCATGAGAATTTTCAGCAATGCTTTGATTTTCTTTTTCATAATTTTTATCTATTTCTGGATTCTTTTTCCTTAATTTACTTCTTGTTAACATAGTATTCCATTTTGATTCTTCTTGTTTATTTGAATGAATAATTTCATTTATTTTCTCGTTAGTATTTAATTTATTCAAAAGATTTGTAATTATTGAACCCATTTCTTTTAATATTCTTACGTCTGGATTTTGAATACTTTCTTTAAAATCGCTTAATAGATGCTCATAGGCAGGATCATAATTTTTTTTCATTGATGTTTGTCTTCATTTTTTCTTTTTTTTTCTTAGTAATATTTATTTTAGTTTTAGTAATTTCTCTCTTCAATTCTTCATTATTTAATACATCTTCTCGATTTCGTATTTCTGGATTTATCAATTCTTCTGGTTTTTTTATTTCTTGATTTAATATTTCTTATTGATTTCGCATTTCTTGTTTTAATAATTCTTCAGGATTTCGTATAATTTGATTCAATAATTCTTCAGGATTTCGTATTTTTTTATTTAGTAGTTCTTCAGTGTTTCTTATTTCTTGATTTAATATTTCTTCTTGATTTCGTATTTCTTCATTTAATAATTCTTCGGGATTTCATCAATTTGATTCAATAATTCTTCAGGATTTCGTATTTCTTGATTTAATAATTCTTTAGTGCTTCTTATTTCTTGATTTAATATTTCTTCTTGATTTCGCATTTCTTCATTTATTAATTCTTTAGGATTTCGTATAATTTGATTCAATAATTCTTCAGGATTTCGTACTTCTTGATTTAATAATTCTTTAGTATTTCTCATTTCTTGCTTTAGTATTTCTTCTTGATTTCTTATTTCTTTATTTAGTAATTCGTGATACAATAATTCTTTATGATTTCTTATTTCTTGAATCAAATTTTCTTCAGGATCTCTTATTCCTTGATTAAATAACTCTTTATCATTTCTTATTTCTTGATTTAAGCTTTATAGCTTTATAGATTACATCAAAATCGTACTCTGCTAATTTTAATTTCCACCTTGTTACACGAGAACAAGAATCTTTGAAATTTTGGAACTACACTAGTGGTTTATGATAGGTTACTAAGGTAAATTTTCTTCCGTACAAATAGGGTCGGAAATGAGTTACAGAAAATATAATTGCTAAAGCTTCTTTCACGTAGGTATCGAATTTGCGTTCGCTATCGCTCAAAGATGGTGATGCATATGCTATTGGCTTATCTTTGCCAAACTTTCCTTGTGATAAAATGCCTGCAACTGGATAACCGGATGCGTCGCTTTTTAAAATGAAAGGTTTAGTGAAATCAGGTCTTTGTAATAAAGCTTTTACGCACAATTTAATTTTTAGTGTATCAAATGCTTTTTATTGAGTTTCTGTCCATTTAAATTCTACATCTTTTTTTAATAATTTATTCAATGGAGCTGCAATGTTTAAAAATGCCTTAATAATTTTTCTATAATATCCTGCAAGTTTTATAAATTCTTTTATGTTTTAAGGTTTTTTTCGGAATGGGGAAATTTCTTACTGCTTCTAATTTTTTTGGATCTGGCCTAACTCCTTCTTTATCAATGACATGTCCAAGATAAACTACTTCTGGACGTAAAAATTCACATTTATCATATATATATATACACTGTTATGAATTGATCTAACGATTTTACTATATGAATGTTATGGAAGCAATATGTATATACGTGCAGTAGATTTTATATACCATCATCTTAAAAAATTAATAATATACAGTGTTAAAAATGTTTGAAATTTTAATATACATTTACTATACATTTATATATTAAATCTAAAAACTCGGTCTATGAAATATTAATTAAGAGGCTGCATATTGAATTTCATATACATGTATATTGATCAACTTTTACGAAAGTCAGGTAATTTCACTTTCAACAAATTGAAAATAATTATGGCAGTCATTTTCAATTCTAAAAGATGAAGAAAAATATTTATTTCTAGTTAAACATAAATTAAACTGGGTTTGTAGTGGAAAAGTTCAAATAACCGAATTATTAAGACACCTAACCTAAAAGCAGCGGTGCTCACGATAAAATTTAGACATTTACAGTGAATTTTGAAAAAAACTACACCCCTACATTGCACTTTGATTATGATCAAGAATTTAATGGATGCGGTTCAGATTATTACTTTAGTTTTAAATATTTGACCAGATTTGGGTGCATTAGAGAACTTTCAACTTACACAAACTGTGTTTCACTATACATGTATATTAATTCTACAAGATGATGGTATATTAAATTTACTACACGTATATGAATACCGCTTCCATTACATTTATTGTAAAATCGCTATAGAAATTTCTAACAGTGATAACATCATCCAGTAGAATTAATATCAACTCTAATTTATAATCAAAGTGCTGCGTACGAGTGGAATTTTCTTTAAAATTCACTGTGAATATCTAAACTGAAACGTGAGTACAGCTGCTTTTAGGTTAGGAGTCTTAATTAATTGCTTACTTGAACTCTTCCACTGAAGACCCAGTGCAATGTATGTTTAGCTACCAAAAAATATTATGCTTCACCATTTCGAATTGGGAATGATCGTCGACATTATTTCTGATTTCTTGAATGTGAAATTACCTGACAAATAAATTTAATATGCAGCCTCTTTAATCAATATTTTATACACCCTGTTTCTAGATTGTAGATATCCATGTCTATCGGACTTTGAACACAAAGCGCGTGTGTCGCGTTGAGAATATCTACCACAAAGTGTACACGGCATCCAGCTTGTAATCTGCAAGTATACTGCATGAAGATTAATAAAGACAGTAGGATCTAAAGGAGAGTTTTCACCGAAAGCGAACTCACGTATTTTGAATGCAAAACGTTAATGTCAGAGTGTGAAACGCGATATATTAACCTATTCGCATTCCAAATCCGAACTGCATACATCCCCCCTTCCAATTACGTCTTCGTCCTCAGATTCACTAGAATCGGAAGACGTCACAATCAGAACATCTTCAACAGTCGAGGGTGTTGGTTCTCCTTTGAACCAAAGCCGTCGTAATCGGTCATTATCCAATTCCCAACCATACATTGTTGGGTCGTGAAATGCAAACGTGTCAAGCGTTGTATTTTTCCACATGGAAGCAACGTAAATCGTTCTCAACAATTTTTCTCCCAGTGACTCTCAGCAAGGCGAAATGAGACTAGAGTCGAAACTTTTGGCTTTTTCACAAAGTGCTCGGCATTTTTCTCACTAGAGTACAATTTGTCAAGAATTTCGACCCTTGCAACATTCACACGCTTGCAGCTCTTCACGTTGTACATGAGGGAGGTGAACTCTTGCAATGTGTCCATCCTTTCCTCGTTGTGAAGATCCAAGAAGCTATGGAGTGACGCAAAGACGTTCTGGAAGGAGTCATTTTTTGCAGCAACTTGAAAGGTGCTACCTTGCACTTACGATGAAAAGCTGCTGTATAATCGCAGCCTGTAAAGGCATGGAAAGCAGGCAGGGCTTTACATAGATTTGATCCCAACATTCCAGCTAAGTCCGTACAGTTTACGGATTCCAGGTTGTTTCTTTTTGAAAAAGCGGTGGACATCCAGATTTCTAAGTTGGGAAATTTGTGCATGTTGCCCAATAAAATCACTAACACGTTCGTATCATTAGCTCTTACCATTACTTTATGATATGCAGTAGTCGATCTCGCAATTGCATCGACATGGTTAATGATATGTGTGTCGGCTTCCTCGTGATTAAATTCGTATTCGGGTGCACGACCCTTCGGGACACTACCGTTGGTGCATTCGTACACAAAACACTTGTCCTCAACTGTGATAAACACTTTCTTACCTCCGATTATTGGCAACACTGTTGGTGAGTTACTTCCCCAATGTTCCGAGAGTTAAGACACAAGAGCTTCTTTAAACCGACGGGTTTTCAAACGTTTTTGGAAATCTGTTGGTCTAGTCTGCTTCTGTCTAGCAAACATTTAAAAGTAAAGTAATAATCAAAAATTCATCGACTAAATTCTTAATCATAATCAAAGTGCAACGTGGGGGTGTAATTTTTTTCAACATTCACTGTAAATGTCAAAATTCTAACGTAAGCACCGCTGCTTTTAGCTTAGGTGTCTTAATAATTCGCTTATTTGAACTTTTCCACTTCAAACCCAGTATAATTTATGTTTAAATAGAAAAAAATATTATGCTTTATCATTTAGAATTGAAAATGACTGCCATAATTATTTTTGATTTGCTGAAAGTGAAATTATCTGACTTTCCTAAAAGTTGATAAATATACATGTATATGAAATTTAATATGCAGCCTCCTAATTAATATTTCATAGACCGAGTTTTTATATTTGATATACAAATGTATATTAAAATTGCAAACATTTTTCACAGTGTATATTATTAATTTCTCAAGATGATGGTATATAAAATCTACTGCACCTATATGCATATTGCTTCCATTACATTCATATAGTAAAATCGTTAGATCAATTCATAACAGTGTATATATATATATATAATTAAAAGCTAAAGGTTAACAACAACCGCAAGGTCCCACTGGGAGCAACTGTCATCTAAAAAATGACATCGGCTCCCAGTAGGACCGCAGTAAATCCCATTCATGGCCGTAGGCCAAATAATTCAGTTTTCTGTTTCCGATGTTCGCTTCAAAGCCGGATGGATCCAGATAGAAAGCCGTTTTTAGAATTAAACGAAAACAGTCTTCTAATGTAAGTTCCAACAAAGTTCCGCATAGGGCCAGATAAGATGCTATTTTCCATATGTCATCCAGATTAAAATGCGGATAGAGTGGCTAGTTTTCCGTTTGAGATTTTACGAACCGGAAGAGATCCAGGTGGAGACCGAATAAATGTGACGTGGGCTATTCGCACCTTTATCCGGCTTTGCATCAGACTCTATCGGATCCTATCCGTCATTTTAAGCAGGGAGGTTTATCAATGTACTGAGGTCTTTCTTTTAAATTTTGATTCGTCTCGATATCTCCATTCAAGTCGGAGATAATTTTTTCTTGCATTGACAATTCTGGTGACCACAATTTTCAATATTTTTCAATTTTCAAAGTTGGGCTTCATTTACAAATAGACAAGTAATCCGCATGAATTTTTTTCATTTTTCCCGGACATTTTTGTAACTTTAGGAACAGCTGAAAGTTGACCTTCAAAATCTAGACATTGTCAACAGTGTTTTTCTCCGGTTTTATTGTTCTTACAACAACAAAAAATTTTTCACCGAGATACGAGAAACGTCGTTAAACAGGTAGAAAGATTTCGAATCAGCTTTGCTTAATGCAAGCTCTGTGCGATTTTTTTTCACTGAGATAGAGCTACTTTTTCCTAAGTGTCAATACTTTCTGTCCCGATATTAGTTTTCTTTTGAATCTCAGACCAGAAGTGTCCTTTTCGAATCACATAATGAAAATTCTTCTGTTTCTTCACATTTAAATCTGTTTTTTATGAAAATTATTAGGATAAAAAAGTTTTTCAATTTTTGTCAGTATAGTTATCTTACAAATGAAGACTTTTATTGACGTCCAAACCAAGCCTCGATTCGGGCACTTGTGACCAGAATAATATATAAGGATAGAAATATTGGAAGAGAAGGAGAAGGAAGAAAATTACTGAGGATAAGTTTAAAACTCCCTTTTTTGGTTCACTAATCATTTCATTGAAATAATAATAATTCCTCACCTACTTAATAATTGTTCAGCTTTTCATTTAATTGTTGGTCCTTATCCGTGGCCGGAATAACATTAAAAAAATTTTGTTGTGTTTTCTAAACATAAAATTAAAATTCATATCAATTATATTAAGTATCTACCCCTATCCGTGGTTGAAATGCACTATATTATTGACTGAAAAATGTACCAAATTTACAAACAAACGTTGAACAATTTTCTTTTTTAAATATACCTCATAATGAATTTAGGTCAATTAAAATTTATAAGGTAGGACTGGTTCACATAGCCTTACTGACGAGTCCAGTGATTCACTCCGGGACGAAACATAAAAACCTGTCGACAATTTTTTGTAATATCCGAATGATTTTTTATAATACGAAGATATTGAAGTTTCAATGTTCAATATCCTGTTTTTCTGAAAAACGCGAAAAGATATAACATTTTCGCCCTCAGTTTCATATTCTGGGGGAAAAAACGTACTGAAATCTCCCATCAATTAATGATAAACAAAATTTTGTTATCTATTATTATAAAAATTTTTAACGTTACCAAATTTTACCACTCAGCTACAAAATTCTATAGAATTCATGTTTTTTTCGATTTTTATTATATTTCCTTATGTATTTTGAAGTGCTGATTCTGAAACTAACCTTTTTTTGGTAGCATTAATATTTTCGGAGATATTCCAGATTTAATGTTCAATATCACATAAAAATGAACAAATCATATTGCGCATGTGCAAAAATGTAAAAAAAGCATAAGGTCATTTTTTTAAACATAGGGTCATAGTACATTCTTCATGCTTCAATTCCAGCCCTATTAAAAAACCTATAGCATTTCCCATTTGTTTGATACAAGGTTTCAGAAGCAGCTAAAAAATGAATTTTTTCACTTTTCAAACTAACTAAATCCGTAAAAACTGTGTCTTCTCCTGAAATAAAAACATGTACATTTGACACACAATAAATACATTACCAGTGATTAGGAGAATTTAAGAATTGTGAGTCTCCCGTATAGAATCTATATTTAGCTTTCTCTTCTAGAACATTTCAGAACCAGAACCAAGGATTTTGAGTGTGATTCAGTGACGAGCATTCGACGGCGACGATCTACGCGCCCTGCATCGCGTACGCCAAAATTAGATCAGTGTAGCTAAACGCAACAGACTGTTGTGATGTTTTATCGAGTGTCTTAGCTTCGTTGGCTAAGTTCAAATTAGGGAAAGACGTATTATAGGCAGAATTTCTCGTAAGGAAAATACTACATTTTCAATGAAATTTTTGAGACTTTAAGATAATTATCTGAAACTTACTACAATTATGTGAAATTTTAATACAACCTATTTCAAAGTTTCATATATATGACTGCCATATGCAATATGCAATGAAGTCCAGGAAAGCCCATATAAAGAAACAATTTACGATTATATCGTCTACAACATCAGGTTCAGGTTGCGCCGTGTATGGGAACAAGTAAATTTTCATCAATTTTGACCATTGGAATTTTGGGCAAAAAATAAACAAAACCACTCCGCTCTGAACCAGGTAATAAATTTTTATAGAATTCTCAGCCATATTTACTATTTTATAGAATACGTTAATATTATATTATATTATGCAGATGGTTTTATTTGTTTACTTCTGTGCAAAAAATCGAACTATCAAAACATATATACTTTATTCGTTATTCGCAACTCTATCCTGATTTTGTGTACGGAATAACCGTAACTTGTTTCTTTATACGGACTTATCTAAACTTGACTCGATATTGTATAAAACAGTCGAGATTTACTATAAAATTTAGTATTGCCTATACGGAGCATTCTCTTTATGAAATTTGAAAAATCGAAACACCGTTATGAAATATCGGCGACAAACTAGGCCTCTCAGTTTTGAAATAAGTGTTTATAATATATATATATATATATATATATGGAAAAACAATAGATAATAATATTATAGATAGTGTGCCAGTATCCAATTTCATCATAACGGAAGTTCCAAACAACGAAAAGGAAAGAATAGACAATCTATTTCGGAATTTGGATGCTGAGAAAATAATAGTTTCGATTAGAAATATAGAGATTGAATGTCCCGAAGAATGGAAAAATTTGGTGACCGTAGAAAAATTGAAATTAATGGATGGGGTCAGGAGTCAGGTTATGAAGCATGGAGTTGATGGCGTCTTATATGTCAGAAAGAATTTTTATCGCGTCTCCAATGCAAGGAAATTAGAAAAGGTAAGCTTGTGTGTTTTAAATATGAAAATATAATTTCATAATAGTTACAGAATTAATTTTCCTAATTTGATTAATTTTAGCTTGAAGATTTAAAACTTATTCGATGGTAAAAAACGGGTCAGAGGAAATTCAAGAAAAATCTTGATATGTCGTTGGGTGTAATACTTGTACTGAACCACTCTCCTCTCTCCTAGATTCTAGCTAAGGGTAGTTCGCCGACGACGCCTATACAAGGCCCTCGGGGCCTCAGTAGTCCTTGCGCCCTGTCTACCGACAGGTCAGTCTTTGTATCTTTCGGCTTAATAAACTAAAGTATCTCATATCCAAGTTAAATGAGTGTAAATTACTAGACCGTCACATACTGCTTTGAGTGGGAAATATATTGTCACTGGGTGACCATCAAGGAATTCACTAGTGACTGGTTTTCTGAATCTTGTTACAAGCATGTGACTACTCAGGCTGGTAACTGTGTTAGCTGGGTGATACATTCGTTTTTTATTCATAATAATGTAAATTAGGAACAGCGCAGTGATATTCAATGTTTCAATGTTTTTCTAACCACAATGCATTCTCTCTGGATGTAAAACCAAAATATCGAGTGTTTTTGGTTTTAAGAGTTGTTTTAGCCATTTTGTACCAATTGTTCCGCAATAATTTTTAACGGTGAAGTAAGAAAAACAGCATGATCTTTTGAAGTTAAAAAATTGTACTTCATATTAGTATGTCGATATATTTGGTGATGAACACCCTTGGCTGCGTGTATCACATTTAATAAATCTCCATTGCCAGATTCAAAGGAATGAGTGTCCGAGCAAGTACACATTAAATGTCATTGACGTCTTAGAGTACACAATTTTGGTACGAGCAACGAATTCGTGTAATATTTTATCTGCTAGATCAAGTTCATCAATTTTTATTTCTTGTTTTGTTAGTATATAAAAAGCCTCGACAAACAAAGTCCGCTGCATGAAAAGGTGGCTTGGCAATATGTTTTGAAGTACCACTATACTGTGAAAAAAGTCCAGTTCTCCCATTCACGAGCCTTCCAACACTCTTTTTTTTAAAAATGCCCGAGTTAGTCTAATAACCTGGCAAGGTGCCTCGATATTAGTAATAAGTTTATCAATTGAAGAGATAATTGATGTAGAAAAAATCTCGGCTTTCTTTTTATTGTCAAACCAGGGAGTGGCAAATTGTTTAGCAACTCCAGAGGCACAGTGCAAGGATTCTACGATATAACCATTAATAATGTCATAATGCATTAGATTTATCAATTGAAATGGAAATTTCACTCCAAAAACAGGTTTTTTGAAGTAACAGCTTTCTTCATGTGCTCTATGGTATTCTGGAAATTTTTCACTTTTGAAATTTCATTCATCAAAGGATACTTAATATTTCCAGATCGTGAGTAAATCCTTGCAGTGGCGCACGAGCAACAGAGTCGACAGAGCAAATTGAGTAAGGAGTAAGTTGAACACTTGAACAAGGGTGTTCCATCGGTATTAAAAATTAGTATAGCATAACCCGAGGAAACACGTTCTGTAACTGTTATAGGTCAAAAAAAGAACTATGTTCTATAACAGTTGTTACAAAATTGTGACAGAACTGTTCTATAACTATGTGAAAGAACTGTTCTGCAACAGTTGATATGGAATTGTTCTAAAACAAACTGATCACAGACGTTCTATAACATTTGTTCCAAGTATTTTCTAGAACTGTGCCGTAATAGTGTTATATCGAAGTTCTATAACTCTCTTACAAGTGTGTTTTAGAACGAATTAGGAACAAAGATTAATACCTGCTCCAGAAAAGTTGTTAAGTAATTGTTCTAGAAATGACCAGTCACAGACGATCTTTATTATTGTATATATTTTGTGCGAAGTTTTAGGCTCAGGAAACTACGATCATGGTTCCTTAAAGCAACCAATCTCGATACAACTGGAACGCGTACATCATCCACTTCTGCTCCTTCTGTCCTAGAACGTAAGCAGAAGAGGGAAATTTATGCGAGACAACATCATGCAACACTGTTCCTTGGAGTCAGGTCTCTAGCCGCGGATGACGTTACGCGGCAGACGGGAAAGTTGGGGATGAAGCTTTCACCTCTGGATACTTTTTTAGAGCTACCAATCTTTGCAGAATGTTATGAGGAACAGTGTTGCGGGCCAGATGAAGTGATCCCAGAAGAACAGCATTTTGCATCTGGTTCGCGATGGAATGAGCCTGACGTTGGCAAGCCGGAATCTTGTTGAGTTGGCTAAGAAATAAAGCTTTCATACCTCCAAGACAGCTGAATATGAGAACTACAACATGGACTTTCTAGCCTTGATATAGCCTGCTTAGCTTAAAAAGAAGTGCTTGATATTTCGCCCGTTTTTCTTCCTCTTTTGCCGTGATATTACTATCGGTTGGTGCCGAGAATTCAATCACGTAAATGATCTTGGTCTTCAGACCTTGGAGGACAATATCAGGCTTCGTAACACTGATACGTTGAGTGGTGGAGAATGAGAAATTCCAGTAGATTTTACACTGATCATTCTTCACAACGGACTCGAGTTCCCCCTGGCCGTATGGCAAGACGGGCAATAGATCAACACCATAGAAGTGCCTAAGATGATAATATAACACTTTTAGAGCCGCATTGTGTCTCTATGTACCCGTAACGTGCATACTTTGAGCATCCACTCAGAACATACGTGGCCATGAATGGGATTTACCGCGGTCCTACTGGGAGCCGATGTCATTTTTTAGATGACAGTTGCTCCCAGTTTTTGAATTCCTCATGACAATTGGAGTTGAAAATAATAATAAAAAATTGTTGTAAAGTTAATAATTAATCATTAATTAACAATTAAAGATTGAACAATCGGAATCATGTGTTAGATAGACGACAGTCTATGATGTGTCACTGATCAGGGTGTGTGCGCAAAAGAGTAATTTTAAATTTGCAGGAGATTGTGAATATCATTGGTGCAACTTCACACGGCAACTAAGAGACGAGATTCTTGGAAAATATATTTTCCTTTAGAATAGAAGTTGAATTATTTTAAATTCCTAAGAGTATTTCGAATTCAAACGAATTCTTAGAATTCACTTGTGTTCCATTGAATTGTTTTGAAGTTTTTTGCAATTCTCTTGAAACCTTTACAGTACACCTTAAATTATTTTGAATTTCTCCCAGTCTTTTGTATTGTCTGAATTTCAAATTCACTGAAATCTTTTGTATTCTGTGAATTCTTTTGTATTCTCTAAACTCTTTTGAAATACTATAATTTATTTTAATTCTGTGAGTGCTTTTGAAGTTTGTGTATTCTTTTGCACTCTGTGAATTCTTCTGAATTCTCTAAATTCTTCTTAATTCTCTGAATTCTTCTTAATTCTCTGAATTCTTCCGCTATTCTCTGAATTCTTCTGAATTCTCTTAATTCTTCTCAATTGTCTGAATTCTTTTAAATTCTCTGAACTCTCTAAACTCTCTGAAACCTTTTGAATTCTTGTGTATTCTCTAAATTCTTTTGAAATGCTCTAAATTTTGTTTTTTGAATTCTGTGAATTCTTTTAAAATTTGTGAGTTAATTTGCACTCTGTGAATTCTTCCAAATTTTCTAAATTCTTTCTAATTCTTTGAAGTCTTCTTAATTCTATGAATTCTTCCGCTATTCTCTGATTTCTTCCGAATTCTCTGAATTCTTCCAAATTCTTTGACTTCCCTGATTTATTCTGAATTCTCTAAATTCTTTTAAAATTGTCTGAACTCTCTCAATTGTTTTGAATTTGTGAATTCACGGTATCACTGAATTTTTGAAAATTTTTGTTAATTATCTTGAAATCATTAGAATACACGTTGAATTATTTTAACTTTCTTTGAATATTTTGAATCCTGTAAAATTAAAACAAATTCTTCGGAATTAAAATTTTTTTTTAATTCTGTAGAAATCTTTACCATGAATTGTTCTAACTTTCTCCAAGTCTTTTGTATTCTTTGAACTCTCCTGCATTATTCAAAATTCTCTTATAAGTTTTGAAATGTCTTAATTCTTTCCAATTCTCTGAAATATTTTGAATTCTATGAATTCTTTTGTATTGCCTTTTTTTAATTATCTGAATTCTTTTTAAATTTTCTAAATTATTTGAACTGTGCTGAATTTTTTAATTCTTACGAGATCACTGAATTCTTTTAATGATTTTTAATTATCTTCAAATTATTATTATACATTTCAAGTTACTTTGAACTCCTTCAGATCTTTTTAATTTTCTGAATGCTTTCAAAATCTTTAGAATACACGTAGAATTACTTTAACTTCCATCGAGTATGCTGCATTCTGTAGAATTCAAACGAATTCCTAGAATCCACATGTACTCCTTTGACTTCTTTTGAAGTTTTTTTTAACTCTCTTAAAACCTTCACAATACACCATTCATCATTTTGAATTTTTACCATTCTTTTGTATTATCTGCATTCTCCTGAATTCTTTTGAATTCTCTGAAATATTTTGTATTCAAATAGTCTTCTGAATTCTTTTTCAGTTTACTGAATTCTTTCGATACATTCAGGATTCAAAATATTCGAAGAAAGTTAAAGTAATTCAACGAGTATTCTAAAGATTTCAATTCAATTAAAAATATTCAAAAGAAGGAGTTCAAACTAACTCAAGGTGTATTCTAATGATTTTAAGATAATTAAAAAACATTTTTAAAACATTCAGTGATATCGTGAGAATTGGACGAATTCAGAGTAGTTTAAAAGTTCATAAAATTTAGAAACAATTCAGAGAATTCAGAAGAATTTAGAGAATTTAGAAGAATTTAGAGATTTCCGAAGAATTCACAGATTTCAAAAGAATTCACAGAATTCAAAATAAATTTAGATAATTTTAATATTGTCAGAGGATTCAGATAATTCAGGAGAGTTTATGGAACACAAAAGTCTTGCAGGAATTCAAAAGACTTCAGAGAATTTGAAAGAGTTCAGAGAATTGAATTAATTCAGACAATTGAGAAGAATTCAAAAAATTCAGGAGAATTCAGAGAATTAAGTATATTTCAGAGAATACAAAGGACTTGGAGAAATTCAAAATAATGTTTGCTGTACTGTAAAGGTGTCAAGATAATTGCAAAAAAAATTCAAAAGAATTCAAAGGACCACAAGTGAATTTTAAGAATTCGTTTGAATTCTACAGAATTAGAAATACTGGAAGGAAGTTAAAATAATTCAAGATGTATTCTAAAGGAAAAGATATTTTCTAAGAATCTCGTCTCTCTGTTGCCGTGTGAAGTTGCACCATTGATATTCACAACCTCCTGCAAATTAAAAATTACTCTTTTGCGTACACACCCTCATCAGTAGCACATAGACTGTCGTCCATCTAACGCATGTTTCCGATTCGTTAATCTTTAATTGTTAATTACTCATTAATTATTAACTTTAACACAAATTTTTATTATTATTTTCAACTCCATTTTTTATGAGGAATTGAAAAATATAAAAATGTACCTTGAGTACTGGGGCACCCTGTATTTTTTAATTTTTGTATGTCGTTGTCGTGTGAAGTTACACCAGAGAGTCACAACCTACTGGAAAAGCGAACGTAGGAGAAATTATAGGAACTGATCTTGTTTATAGGCGAGCGGTGCACCCCCAAAAAGATGCACAGAAAAATCAGTTGACCGACCACTAAAAAACGCAAGGTTAAAACTATTACAGAATTATTTTGCAATATTAAAAATCTTTTCAATAGTTAAAAATTTGCATTCTCGCAGTCCATTTTTCAAACTCGGGTAAATTAAAAATATCGATCATATTGACGTTCTTGTTGTTTTTTTAAGGGTGTTCGTGATCAACTTATAATACAAAAAAACTGAATTGCTGGAGTCATGTTTTTCCTGTGGTACTCCAGAAGAAACTTTTTCCCTCAAGTTTGATATATATCGCTTTTCCTCGGAACTTTTTCTACTACATTTTTCCCCTCAACATCTTCTGTAACGTTTTTCCTCGGAACTTTTTCTATCACATTTTATCCCTCAACATTTTCTATAACGTTTTTCCGCGGATATTTCCGAGTAAAATTTTCACCTCTAGATTCTGTTTACCTTTTTTCCTCTGAACGTTTTCGGTTACTGTTTTTCTTTGGAACTTTTTCTATACTATTTTTCCCCAAAACTCTCTATGTCACATTTTTCCTCTGAGCAGTTCATATAAAAATTACCTTTCATGCTGCTTGGATACACTTGTTTAAAATGTATCAAATATTTTTTTTTACTATTGTTCAAATCTTTTGAAATAATTATCTTGTTTAAAATTGTATTGGAAGAATTGTGCATGAAAGGTGCGGAACGTCCTTAAGACGTTTTTAAGACGTACTTACAACGTTTCTGATATAAAAATTCCCTTTTTATGCTGATTGGATACACTTTTTTAAAGTGTTTTATTTATTGTTTTTACTATTGTTCAAATCTTTCGAAGTAATTATTTTGTTTAGAATTGTATTGGAAGAATTGTGTATGAAAGGTGCAGGACGTCCTTGAGACGTTTTTAAGACGTCTTTAGAACTTCCCTCTTATAAAAGTTTCCTTTTGTGATGATTTAAACAACTTGAACGTTAAAAAAATGAATCCAATCATGATAAAAGGGAGCTTTTATAAGGGGAAGGTTCTAAGGACGGCTTAAAAACGTCGTAAGGACGTACCGCACCTTTCATGCATCTTTCAAAATGATTATTTTTTGTATTTCAAGAATGTAATTAAAAAATTAAAAAATTAAATTATTGAACCATCCTAAAACCTAAAAGTAATAATAATTCATCAGATTTAAATACAAAACTTACTTCGGCTACATGTATATTTATACTCTGTTTTTGGGAATATGGAGTTTATTTGATAATACTGCCCTATGTATCAAAATCACAATTCACCTGTATATTCCAAATTTTTAATTATTATGTATCATTCCTTATTTTTGAAGATAAGTATTTAAAATGATTTTTTATTCTTATTGGTTTCTTTTTTTTCTTCGGAATAAATAGCAGGACGAACACGGGTTCCAGATCTGCGAAACCAATCCGTGAGAGTGAAAGTGACAACTCTTTCGGTTGCATCACTTTTCTCCTTCATTGCAGAAAGAATCGCTTCTGAAATGCGAAAAAGCAACTGTGAGATATTGCATGCTCTTGATAAAAAATTGAATTGAAATTAGCATACTCATGAAATACTGGCATATTTTCGTTCCGCTAAATTTCCGTTTTCTCACAGGACCGGTTGAAGGGCCTGTCCAAGGAAAGATTTGACACAACTCATCCGTCATAGTCTTTTTCATTGCCAGCCTTACTGCTTCGTTTGTAGTTCTTCCTCCTGTTCTTTTAAGGTTTCTCGACTAAAATACGAAATCGAGGAGACGGATGTGGATTCAGAAAATTTTGTAGAATTGTTTGAATGTAAAAATGAATGAAATGGGCTGTTGATGAAGTGGATTTATATTGACAATTAAAAGCCAGAAAATCATTTATACTTACGAAAGCTTGTGCATTTGACTCTTCCTTCAATGAGTCGTTCAAATAAAAAAAATCATCAGCTGTTTTGCACGGCCTTTCAGGAAGAAGAAACTCGTCTTTTTCATTGTCGTTTCGGTGTTGAGAAGAGTCTTGAACGTATAATAAAATTTCGTTTAATTTATCGAGACATTTTTCTGCAGTAAGAAGGAAATATAACAATGATCAAGGTAGCAATAAATTGTTCAAACTTGTACTTACCACAAAAACAGTCAGCATGGTCCTCATTAATACCTCATTAATGCTGAACGACCATATTTTTTCATTACTTTTTAGGTTGAAAAGTTAGACACGAAAATTTTTTAAATAAAGAGATAATAAGCCAAAAAATGCATTAAGAAGGAATTACTTACGGCGCATATATTTCTGTACATTTATCTCAGATCCTTTCAGTAGCACTTCATTGCCTAAAAAACACATTTGATTTACACGTATTTATTAACATTCAGCACACATGTATCTATTAATAATCCGTAAAGCAGAAATAGTAATGGAGTACATATTCATAACTTTTAGAACAGATTTGTTTGTTTTTTGTTCCTGAATCACGTGAGTTTATTCATACTCTGATGGATTCAATTTTAACTGTTGTTTCACAACATGATCCTCCCGATCATTATCAGATTCGTTTTAGCAATGATCCATGTCTATCTGCACGTCATATTCATCTTCTTTTTGTTTTTCTGTTCCTTAAAAAATACGTATTAGATTTTATACTCTGCCAACATGATGTTTTCATTACTTTTTCTTACTGGGAGGCATTTTATTTGCAGCATGAGAATTTAAATACTTAATATTACTTTTACGTGACCATTAAATCTCTAATTTTATTTTGTATCTAATATTATAAAAAGTAACTGTTTGCTAAAAAGCTTTTTAATTAGGAAAACAAATTGTCCACAGTAAAATTAGGAACATAAGGGTTTTACACAATCTAACTTACTTGGGGGGATAAAAGTTTCGTAATATTATACTTTTTTGGACACCTTTGTTCTCTAATAGAGCTTGAGCTATAATCTGTTTTATTCAGCAGGATGCTGCTAGATTTATTGAAATTGCTTTCTGTAGACTTTTCCTTTAAGGGCATGTGACACGCATAAATACCTACCTTACCGGCCTCACTTTTTCAATTTTCTGCATTTTTTTCTGAATCTTATTTCTTTGAAAATAATCAGGACTTGCACTTACTTCAGCCAAGTAAAATTCACTTGGTACAAGTAATCCTTTTTTCAGTGTGCATAATAGTGCAAAAATTTATATTTTTAATTCTAAAATTTTCTCAAATTATCAATTCGCTATTGCATTTCGTCTAGACGTGTCTTGTCGAGAAAAAAATATCGGAAAGGAAAGCATGATATAATCTTAATGAGAGTATATAATTAGTATATAAAGTATATATTATATAATCTTGGACGAAATATTCTTTAGTAATTCTAAGGATATTCCATACTATAAACTTTTATATCACCAAAAAACATCAAATTTTTCGCCCTGAAATATGTCCCATGGTATAACCATAGAATATCTATGGGATAATGCTGGGACATTTCATGAATATCCTCTGCTGCAAGAATGGTGAATTCTCTCAAACAAATTATAAATACCAACAGAAGCATATGGAAACCACCGCAGTGGGTATTGGTAATTCCATATAGGGCCATATAGAACAGGAAGTCTACGAGAATCAGTAAGAGATTTCCAAAAATAAAGTAAGGATACCAACAGAAGCTTATAGAAAAAACCTCAGCGACTTTTCGTATTGAGCTTTTTTTCTATATGGTTCTATAAGTTCTTTTATGGAAGGTATCGATCAATCTGGCCATATGCCGTCACCACAACTGGTGCACATTTCACTATCAATGGGTTCATCCTGAAAAAGCTTAACGGCTCCGGAGTAATCCATAAAATCCTGGATTAATATCGTGATCTGAAAAATAAGAGGAATACAAGGAAACGAAGGCAAATTACAGTTCTGGGTTGGGCATCAGGGAGAGTTCAGAAACGAGTTTTCGGGCCGTCTTCTCACATTTCTTTTAACGAGTCAATTTTTTCCGCCAGGTTGGCGTCGACTAAGTCTTGGAAATTTCTAGTCCAGTGAACCAAGGTATTCGTCAGCAACGAAACATGTTTTTCCCCCAGGAGCGACTTTTGTCGTGGTAACGTTTTCTTGTGATTTGAAGTATGAGTTTATCTAGAATTTTTATCATTTAGGATTGGGCATACTTTTATTTTGCCGTATTTTTCGCAATTTTTCATGCATTTAAAAATTATAGAGCTTATTAATTGTTCGCTAATTTTGTTTGAATTTATCAGACCACATCCTTCAGGTGAAATCTTTTTCATACTTTTCATTGTCAGTTGTTTCCTTCGAAACCTGGTTTCTCATCTGATTTGATACCTGTATAATCTCTCCCTCTATTACTTTATTCTTAATCAATTGTATTAATAATTTTACATTTTTTAATATGGGTCTATATCGTTTCTCGTTCTCAAGAAAATCATGTCTGTCGCTAAAAATGGTTAATTATACAGATTTACCTTTTTAGACTAGTTGAGGCCACTTGAAGCGATATTCCTAGCTTTAGGTCTCATGAAGCTGGGATAACCGCCCTAGCAAAACGAACGGAAAGGTTCGAAAGAGGTTTCGTTCTGAGCCTTTCCGAATTGTAGGTGAACTTTGAATCTGATTTCTTTCTGAACGTCTCTCTTGGCCCAAGCTTTCCGAAGATTTTTAACGTTTTTCCGAATGCCACGAATAGTTCATACCAAAGGTTTCGAAACCTTTTGCAAAATGTCTCACTGCGTGTACTTCCTTCTGAACGTTTTCGATTTATTTCCGAATTAATGTCCCAGTAACCCAAATAGCTTATTCCGATGTTTTCCGAACTTTTTCCTGTATTTCCCACTGTTTATTTCCTATTGAAAATATCTAGTGGTTTCTATGACCATATTTTCCAGATCTATTTTTTCAGCAAAACACAAATAAAATTTCATTGAAAACATTATTGAACGTTTATTCCTTTTGAATCCATGCAGCAAAGATTTTCCCCAAAAATCTAGAAATAGGAAAATTGTACTGGAGAGACTTTTGGTATTATTATTTCTTTTGTTGCATATCCATAATTGAAATAAAATATACGAATTTAGGGATAATCGAAGTACGGTTAGAAAAAGTCGAATAGTGACTATGAAAATGCAGACTTATGTCTCTGATTGGAATAAATCCTAAGAATATTAGACTCGTACATACCAAAAATTACAGTATTTCTAAGTCGCTATATTTGTAATGGATTCGAATAACGAAAATTGGTATAGTGCTTTGAAAGAAGCGAAACCAACGCTTTGCAATCGTTTTTAAACCACTATACGAAAAATGGGGGTCACATGATGTTGTGTTTCACGCTGATACATGGCAAAAAGAAAGACGGGCGGAAGTGTATGAACGAACACTATAACATGGGCTAAACATACTACTAAATATACATATACATATATATATATATATAAATATATATGTGTATATATAATTAAAACTAAAGGTTAACAACCACCGCAGGGTTCCACTGAGAGAAACTGCCATCTAAAAATGACACCGGCTCCTAGTAGAATCGCGGTAAATCACACTTATCGTCACGTCTCACAACCGTGAGATGGGTAGTCACAGGACACGATGAAATCACAAGGACAGGTCGTAAAAACCCTCGTGTGTCTTGAGGACACGAAGCCACCCAGGGATGACACCTTCCCGCATCCCTCTCGCAAGTGCTTTGGCATATTTTTGGCACGCGGGTATGGCTTTAAGGTTACAAACCAGTGATAGTTTCGCACCTCCCAGAGCACCTATCACAAGGACAATTACCTGTACCGAATATTTTGGGTACAGTCGTTGCAGCTCCCTTTTAAAGTCTTGATACCTTTCATATATTTTCTTTCTTCTTAGGAGTGATGTTGCATTCAGACGGAGCCGAGAATTCGATCACGAATATAGTTTGTTTCTCGAATTCGTGGAGAAAACCCTCAGGCTTCGAGTGTGCAACGAAGACTGCTGTCCGAAAACCATAGTTCCAGAAAGTTTGACTCTTCTCGTTTTGGACAATTGACTCTTATCTCCCTTGGAGCGTTCGGCAGGGCAGGGTCGCGGCCAACACCGTAAGAGATATAATACATATAATAGATATAATTATATTATATATTATTAATATCAAAATATTATATTATTATTTTAGAAGATTTTCAAAGAATTTCCAAAATTTGTTATAGATTTTTAAATAGTTTGTTTTTAATATTATAAAATAAAAATGCAGGGACGTCAACAGAAACAAATTTGGAATTGATTTTCAAAGACGTGAGAAAGTTACCCTATTTTTCCTTTTTTGAGCTCTGCGCTGTGATCCCTGCATTAAGAACACGCTTTGACGTAACCGTAAGGCCGTAAGCCGTAAGGCCTTAAGGTATTCCCGCAAATTGGTCCACTGCTTTAAAATGGCAATTTAATGTTATGCAATTTCGATTGCTCCCTGTTGTCCGAGCTCTTCTCCCGCCTCCTTCATTCCAATTTTCACGAGAGTAAGCGTTAACGTACAGAATGGACATAATCAACAATTTAACCGTCTTTGTATCAGGAGTCCAGAAGCCAGAAGAAGCAGTGCACAAAAATGTCGCGAGAGGCGAAGCGGTGCACGAGTGGTCGTACTGTATCATTAAGTTGACTTCCTGGCATGTCATGTTCGCCGTGGATCGGAAAGACACAATTTTGAGGAAGAGCCGCACGGGCCCTAAGCACCTCCAATGCCGCCGAGACGTTCGATTGGTCCGTGGTCCCTTTCCATTGTCCATTAACTCAGCTTGCTCTGAAATTTGGGCAGGGCTAAGACTTACTCCGAACAATGTGGAGTCTCTGAGAGCCATTTCCAGTCAATTTCGGCCATTGGAACCACTCTGAAGAGTCTTGCGCTCTTCCTGGGAAGGCTGAGAGAGACTCTCATAGGACAGTGACATCGTTTTTCCCGAAAAGTGATGCATATAAGGCATCATATTCGTGTGCAGTCATCTTGTCATCAGGGAGTAGCTACTGACATTGTGGGAATTCTGAAGAATTCGCATATATGCGCTTGAAGCTCGAGGTCACCAGGGACGAGTGCAATGGCCTGAGGAGCTGGTCTGGTGTTATTAGCGTTTTCCCCTAAAATTTATAATGTCACGCTTTGGAGGGGAGAAGCCCCTTTTCCCCTCGGGCATATGGCAGAGACGAGCTGACACTAGCGCTTCTGATGGAAGCAACATTCTCTTGTGAGAGGCAGCATGCGTTCCTGTTGAAAAAATTCCTCACGGGCGAAAGTCAAGGTATGACGGATAATGCAGTAACGGAGTGGGAAGATACCAGCTGGCTATTTCTGAGCTCCTAGTCTCAGGAGGGGCTCAGAGAGACAACCCGCGCGAATCTCTGGTCCGATTGTATGAAAGAGCTTCTAGGCGAACATGGGCTCCTGATATTCCGGAGCTCGCATGCGGGATGTGAGCACGCATTGCGCAACGAAGAACGTGGGAGAAGCGAGGAGTTCCACTGTAGGTGATGGCACATGTGAACATATGCTAGCTGACGGAGGTGGGGATCAGTACCGCATTAATCACAAGGTCAATATCAGTCAATCCAGGCAAAGAACTTTAGAGTTTAGGGGGCCCTTAGGAGGTGTTTCTTCAAACCTGTAGCTGTAGATTGTTCAAATTTGATGATGGACGGCCGTTAAAATTGCCATTATTTGTTCATTCGACATTTTACTTGGAAATTACTTTGCAGCTTACAGTTTGTATCTGAGGGTCCAGTTTTCGTCAATTCACAGAATTAGACCCGGATTGCCATGCTGGTTGGTTCCTAAGGCAGAAATGAGGTCGACGCAATAAACTGTAACACAAGGCATTTGTATTGCATTGAGAGGTTAAGGAAAGTTTGGAAGATAACTTATTCGATGCGCAGTAGTATTCTATGCCACCTATGGCTGCGCAGTAGATTTTTTAGAGTCCCAAGAATACATCTAAACATTTTTATCGTAATTGTTTTCCATATTGGTACACAAAATGAATAAAAAATTAATTGAAATTTCATAAAAATTTTTTTTTTTATAAATATGGTAAATACCAGGCGCGAATCCAGAGGGAGGGGGCACGGCGGCTTGCCCCCCAAAGCCCAGTTTCGAATTTTTTAAATAAAATTTAACTTTTTTATTTATTTTTTTTAATTTTGCTATATGCGATACTGGAAAGCAATTTTCCTCCTTGAATATAGTTCTAGAGAACGCATCAAATTTCAGCTGGCACTCGCCCAGAAAAAAAAGTGAATCTAACGCTAATTTAGGGTACCATTTCCCTGAAACAAAAATTAATCTTTGTAATGTGAATGGTACTACTACACATGGTATAGTTCCCCTCGGACGGGGGGTACGAAAAGCCACTTGCTGTCAATTGTTTTTACAGTTTTTGCGGCAAAAATAATAGAAAATAGTTTCGTACCCCAACTCCGAGCGAGATGGAACCCCATCTTGAAATTAGGTGCAAGCAACAAAATTTATCCCAAAGTTTTTACTGTGCTTGCGTCCTATCAGCCAATCAGAGTCTCGAATTCTGTTATGGATGCAAAAGACATAATTTTATTTTGAATAACCATTGCAGGCGAATAGGGAACGAACTCAGCTGATTGCGAGTAATGTGTTTACGTTTTGCGAGTTAGACTTTTACTATTGTTTTGGTCACAATAGCTTAGTTTTGAAAACTTAAAATATTGTTAATGAAATTTAAGTATCACAGAAAACATCAATAATGGTAAGTCTTTTATTTCTGCATTCTGGCTATTTTATTGCAACTTTAGTTTTTTAGTAATTTTAGTATTGAATTTCAGTGGAAGGTAGGCTTTATATCGAATATTCATCCGATTACCTCATATTTAAGTAAATACGTGCGTAATTAAATAAGCATTCATCTGATGTTTTTCGAAAAAAAATCAAGAATAATATGGAGTTCAATTTTTTTTATTTCTGAAATAGAACAAAAGATAAATTTTTTCAAGTTTCTTCATTCTTGGCTTCGTTATTGGGATCTGAAATACAACGATACGCCAACTGGTGGCCAAATGTAGTACTAAAATAACGGGGTCGTATTTTTCATCTGCAATCTGGCGGAGTTTGAATAAGATAGGCGACAACCAAATTTTAGGTGGGGACACTTGGCAAATTTTACCCCATAATTAAAAAATGGAATATTCTAAATTCCTCAACTGCAATGTTAAATGTTCTAACTTGAGCAATTTTTAATTTGAGTTTAAGAGCACTGAAGAATAGGCGGAGTGAAAATTATAAAACAAATCAAATCGTTGGATCTGAGGGGAAAATAAAATTGTGAGTTGTCATTCGACAAAAGTGAAAAAATTTTAAATAATCTAATAATTTTAAATGTTTAATCTTTCCCTTATTTTCCCCTTTTTCGTTAGAAAATCACCCTATTTCCCCATTTTTAAGCTACTTTTGCGATGTGATCCCTGGTTTTGTTAAAAATTCGTCTTTTTGGGATGAAAATTCAACTATTTGGTCGAATATTCACCTTTTTGTTGAAAATTCAAATGTTTTGTAGAAAAGTAGCCCTTTTAGCATGAGGTTGGTTTGTTCATTACAGAATAAATAAAGAGATTTCAAGGCACTTTTCGTAAACTACCAATTATTTTATAGATTGCAATGAACAGACTTTAATATTGTGAATAATTCTATAAGCTTCTTATTTCTTCTCCGCTAATATAAAATGTTGAGGTATACATTTTTTTGTGATATTCAACTTACAAATTATAAAAATTATTAGTTGAAAATCTCGATGGTAATTCAGTTTCAGAATTAGAATGAACACAATGATTTCACGCATTTCAAAAATTAAAAAAGGTGTGCACACCAGATTTCAAATATTTCACAAACATTTCGCAAAAATTTTAAAACTGTCGAAACATTCCAAGAATTTCAAAGATTTGAAAAAGGGTTTCAAAAGGTTTTAAAATATCTTAGAAGATTTCAAAAGATTTTACAAACAAAGATTTAAAATAGATTTCACAAAGACTTCAAATATTCAAAAAGGCGTGTACAATAGATTTAAAAGATTTCACCAAGATTTCGAACATTTCACAAAGATTTTAAAACTTTCAAAAGATTTTAAAAAGAGTATAGTAGACCAGATTTTGAAACATTTCAAAGATTTTCAACGATTTCAAATTTTTTAGAAGATTTCAAAAGATTTCGCAAAGATTTCAAATATTTTTCTAATTTCAAATTAGATGTGCTTGAAGTTCTGAACGTTCAAATGAACGAAATTTTTTACTGATGACTTTGTTAACCAGAAAAAGTGCTCAAATGTTTGTTTATTTATATTGGAAATAATTTATTATTGAAACAGAATTATAATGAATATTTTAAATTGCAATTGGAATAGTATTTATGGGTGAAATAGAAATGGCGAAAAATATTTCGTTCATTTGAACGTTCGGAACTTCAGGTACATTCAAATTAGTACAAAGGATTTCAGAAAGATTACACAAATATTTCAAAGATTTCATTAAAATTTCATCAAGATTGCAAAGGAATACAAGAATTTCAAAGATTTAAAAACTTGTACAGTATACCAGATTTCAAAACATTTCAAAGATTTTTAAAAAAGATTTCGAAATTTTTTGAAGATTTCAAAAGTTTTCCCGAAGACTTCAAATATATCAGTGATATAAAACGAACACAAACGATTTCAGAAAGATTTCACAAATATTCCAAAGGATTCATAAGGATCTAAAAGGATTTCAAGATTTTCAAAAATTACCAGATTTCAAAAATTTTAAACGATTTCAAAAGGTTTCAACAAATTTGAGAAGATTTTAAACGAACACAATATATTTCAAAAAATTTCACAAACATTAAAGAGATTTCATAAAAACTTATTC
The DNA here is from genome assembly GCA_011634705.1 of Andricus grossulariae. Taxonomy (NCBI): domain Eukaryota; kingdom Metazoa; phylum Arthropoda; class Insecta; order Hymenoptera; family Cynipidae; genus Andricus; species Andricus grossulariae. The sequence continues at coordinate 54,159,627 of JAABKJ010075445.1, forward strand.
AAGAATTCAAAAGTATACTAAAATTTCACAGATTTCAAAAAGAACGATTTAAATTTTTTTTATGAAGATTTCACAAAGATTTTAAATATTTTCCAAAAGATTTCTCGAAGATGCCAAAGATTTCAGCAAGATTTTACGAATATTTCAAAACATTTCAAAGCTTTTAAACGAATTCAAAAGGTTTCAACAAATTTGAGACAAACAAAGATTAGAGAAAGATTTCACAGCAACTTCAAGATTTCATAAGGATTTTAAATATTTTAGAAGATATCAACGAATTCACAAAGATTTCAAAAGATCTCAAGGATCTCAAAGACTTTACAAAGATTTTAAAATATTGAAAATGATTTCACAAAGTCAACTTATGTTCGCAAAAAATTAAGGATTTATTTATTTATGGTTCTTCTCTCTTAAGAAATTGTTGGTCAATAAAAAATGAAATGGCCCCTTTTTTAAATGTATAACAAACGGTTATTTCATTATTTGATGTTAAAAAAAGAGACCTGGAACAACTTGCTTTCTGGACCTGGAGAACCTGGAAAAGACCTTGAATTCTGTTCTTAAGAATCGCTGGACACTCTGAGCATGAAAATTTCACATTTTTGATAACATTTTTATTTCTTCATTGACTGAAAAGTCTTCCTTGGTTGAAAATGCGTCTATTTGGTTTAAAAATTCATCTGTTGCCGTAGAAATTTAATATTTTTTGGCTAAAAATACAACTACTTGCTTGAAAATTCATCTTTTTTTATCGAGGATTTTCAACTGTTTTGTTGAAAATTCATCTTCTTTGGTTGAATTCAACTGTCTTTTGTTTCAAAATAAAATCTTTTATGGTTGAAATATCAACTATTACATTTTTCGTTGAAAATTAAACTACTTGGTGGAAAGTAAAACTACTTTGTTAAACATTCATTTTTGTTTGTTTGATAATTCATTATTTTAGTTCAAAAAACTTTTTTCGTTTGAAAATTTAACTAATTTGTTTAAAATTCATTTTAATTGTTGAAAATTAAAATTTTAACTAAAAATTTGACTGTTCCATTTTTAATTCAAAATTAATCTTCTTTATTTGAAAATTCGGGTGTACTTCCGAAAAGGACATATGTCCGATTTTCTTCGGTCTCCGTGTACTTATGTATTTTGACGCGCTGATTACGAATATGATAGTGAAAATTGGCGACTAGTCGATTTTCATGGTATATATATATATATATATATATATATATATGTATATATTGTTGCTTCTAGTTTCATAATTTCCAAAAACTGTTGGCTCGAAAAGTTTCCTGACTGCACATTCTCAATTTAGAGAAAAATATTTTACAGAGTAAAAAACACTATTTAAATTCTTTAAACTTGCCACCGATTAAGTGAAAACTATTCATAAAGAACACTTTTATTGTAAAATTACAGTCTGTCAAACAAGAGAATAGAAAAGAAAAATAGAAGTCAGTTTAAAAAACAATAAAACGCCGCTTACAAGAGTCAAGACTTGGATGGCGCGGCAAGCTTGAGAAAACGTTGTTTAGACAGCAGCGCAAGGAAACTTGAACGACGTGGACATCAGCGTACATCAATGTGGATTGGAGCAACGTTATTCTCACTGACAAAGCTTCCTTCTGGGAATGGATGCACCGAATGGCTATCGAGCTTTATGCGACAAGCCTGGAGACTGCACAATTTATTAAGCAAGGGCGAGAAAGTACATGCGATGTACTTTAAAATAATAGAAGCTTTTTTTAATTCTATCAATCCGCCTTACAGATCTTTTGTGTACGCTCTCGTGTGAAAGAATGTAATAAATTTTGTTCAAGACATTCCTGGGATATGCCATATTACAATTTTAGGATACACCACAAACGAAGATTGGGATATCCGATTTATTTCCCGGGATGTCTAAATTTCCATCCTAGGGCATCCAATAGTTAGTCCAGGACAATAACTGTGATACAATCACTAAATCGGTCTGCTGTTTGAATTGGCATTTAGCACCACGTATGCATACTAAAACGAGGGGCCAACTTAAACCGCAGAATGGTTAGTTTAGACTTAGACTACCAACGTTAGAGTGGTGGTTTTAAATGTACACTCCGAAAGAGATTTTTTTAAGATAGATGTATCGAACTGTTTAATGGGAAAATAGTTCCCAATCGGTAATTGATTTTCTTTCCCTATCCAACTGTTTTTTTAATATATTCATGCCTTCAAATTATATTTTTGTACTTGTAAGTACGCAAATAGTTTCCTAGAGTGTCTTTGAAGACTTCTTTGTACTGCTTTAAAGCTGAAAGTAAGACTCTGTTTTCAGGATTCGCAGCAAATTTTCGAATACTTTTCAATGCAAGCCTTCTTAACGTTATTCTAGCAAATGAAACGACTAACCTTCATCCAGGAGCTATTAGCAGGATCCAATCGACCATTTAACGTGACGGTATCATCTACATGAGGACTGAGGGCTCCTGTGATGTTGATTACTGGTACATCTAATGTTAATCCTTCCTTCTTACGGGTCGGATCTAATTCCCGAGTGATATTCAGATCCGTGCGGCGTACATAGCTGTCGATGAACAAAGCTAAATTCGTTGGATTTACTCGCCGCTCGAAGTAGTTCTTGTAGACTTGAACAAGGTCATGGTTTCTCTCCTCGGTGCCCTAGAATATGTATTAAAAAATGTATGGACATTTAATCGTATAGTTGATTACAAAATAAAAGTTAAACGATATTTCTCTACTTCACTCTAATAACCGCAAGTAAGGCATGAAATATTTAAATCTATAACTCCAAATCAGTTCAAACTACTTTATTCATATTTTTCAAGCATGTTTCGTTAAGTAATATGAAAAACGCCTGAAATGTTTTTGAACCTACTTGGGTCTCAGTATAATGAAAAATTGTAATACATGTGTTCAACGGCGGACCCACGGGCGGATGGGCGGGCCGTGTTCGAGATGTAAGGAATCAAATTGAAAATTTGATTAGGAACAATATATAACCAAAGTTCGATGAGTCACACTAAACTGACTAAACCGCCCCAGGTAGTTCAAACTCAAATACATAATAGCCTGCCAATAATTTAACTTAATTCTAATGAAGTTCACTAACGTCCTTTTTGCATATATCTGCCATGCTTATGCATATTTGGCATGCCAGGTTAATAGTAACCATCATTTGTGCTTCTAATGTTCTTCAGTGAGAAGCTTAAAGCTGTTTAAAGGTAGTTCTCAATATGTGTCCATTTCAAATCGGGCCGCTTCTATACACTTGAAGTCGCAGAATCTCTCGGGGACGAAATATGTTTTTTTTTTATGGAAAATTAGGCGATACGTATTTTTCCGATTTGCAAATAAAAATTTTCGACGAAGTTTTGCGTATTTGAACTTCGTGCTTTGTTTCTGAAAAAGATCAAATCTTTGTCTTCAAACCTCTATAGCTTTTGAGGCAATTAATATATTTATCGTCTTATTTGTGATTCTAATAGCGTTTATTGTCGTCTTTCGAAATCCGCCGGAAATTTAAAAAAAATTAGATATTCTAAAAAAAATCTACGCTTATATTTTCTGCCAATTTTTTGTTAAATTTGTACTTTCATCAGCAAAACATCCTTCACAGTCAATCACGAAGGAATATTGAAGAGTAGTATCCCTGTAAGTGGGGAGTAGGACGAGCAACGTCCAAGAATTCGTTAATGCTTGCCACGAATGAAAACTTGGGAGCAGGATCGTGCACATGCGCACTGGCGGTTGTCATGCCAACGATGTCAACACGCGTTCGAAGTTTCTAACAAGACCTACATATGTGACGCGATCCGAGAAAAGGGACCTACTAGGAAAAAGTGAAATTTTACAGGGCAAGCGATTGAATAAATCTCGAGCTCGAAGTGGCGTGGCGGAGGAGAAGTCTCAGAGGGGAATTATGACCCCCACTCCTTACAGTTCGAACGTGGAGTTCCCCACTCCCTTCTTCACCCGTTCGCGCACCAGCAATCCAGTCCAAGTTCTCCCGTCTATTGTCCTGTGCTGCAGAATTTTCGTTAAATTTTTTTTAAACCTAGAAAAGAAAATGATTTTTCACAATAAGTGTATTTTGACATTATTCTTTATTTTTCAAGAATTCCCGAATTGGAAAATTCTCGAATAATAAAATTTCTGAATAATAAAATTCCCGAATTGTGAAATTCCCGAATAATAAAATTCCTGAATTGTCCCAGTACTCAAGGTACATTTTTATATTTTTGAATTCCTCATAAAAAATGGAGTTGAAAATAATAATAAAAATTCGTTGTGAACTTAATAATTAATGAGTAATTAACAATTAGAGATTAATCAACCGAAAGCAGGCGTTAGATGGACGACAGTCCATGTGTCACTGATGAGGGTGGGTGCGCAAAAGAGTAATTTTAAATTTGCAGGAGTTTGTGAATATCAATGGTGCAACTTCACACGGTAACTGAGAGACGGGATGCTTAGAAAATATCTTTTCCTTTAGAATACACGTTGAATTATTTTAGCTTCCTTCGAGTATTTCTGATTCTGTAGAATTCATTTGTGCTCCTTTGAATTCTTTTGAAGTTTTTTGCAATTATCTTGAAACCTTTACAGTACACCTTAAATTATTTTAAATTTCTCCAAGTCTTTTGTATTCTCTGCATTTAAAATTCTCTGAAGTCTTTTGAATTCTACGAATTCTTTTATATTCTATAAATTCTTTGGAAATTCTATATATCTTTTTAATTTAGTGAATGCTTTTGAAGTTTATGTATTCTTTTGCACTCTGTGAATTTTTCTGAATTCTCTAAGTTCTTCTTAATTCTTTGAATTCTTTCGCTATTCTCTTAAATCTTTCGTATTCTCTGAATTATTCTCAATTTTCTGAATTCTTTTAAATTCTCTGAACTCTTTTAAATTCTCTGAAACCTTTTGAATTCTTTTGTATTCTTCAAATTCTTTTGAAATGCTCTAATTTTTTTTTTATTCTGTGAATTCTTTTGAAGTTTGTGAATTCATTTGCACTTTGTGAATTCTTCCTACTTCTTTTAATTCTTCTTAATTCTATGAATTCTTACACTATTCTTTGATTTCTTCCGAGTTTCCTGAATTCTTCCAAATTCTTTGATTTCCCTGATTTATTCTGAATTGTCTGAATTCTTTTTAAATTTTGTAAGCTCTACACTTTTTTGAATTTTTTGAAATCACGGTATCAATGATTTTTTTTTTAAATATTTTTTAATTATCTTGAAATCATTAGAATACACGTTGAATTATTTTTAATTTCTTTGAATATTTTTAATCCTGTAGAATTCAAACGAATTCTTCAGAATTAAAATTTTTTTAAATTCTTTTGAAATCTTTACCATACATCATGAATTGTTCTAACTTTCTCAAAGTCTTTTGTATTCTTTGAACTTTCCTGAATTATTCTAAATTCTCTTATAAATTTTACAATGTCTGAATCCTTTCCAATTCCCTGAAATATTTTTAATTCTTTTGTATTGTATTTTTTTTTAATTATCTGAATTCTTTTGAAATTTTCTGAATTATTTGAACTGTTCTGAATTTCTTAATTCTCACGAGACCACTGAATTCTTTTAATGATTTTTAATTATCTTTAAATTATTAGAATACATTTCAAGTTACTTTGAACTCCTTCAGATCTTTTTTTTCAGGGAATTCTCAAGAATTGACAGAATTCAAAATAAATTTAGATCATATTAAAAAATTTAGATAATACAAAAGAATTAATAGAATTTGAAATATGTCACAGAATTCAAAAGAATCCAGACAATTCAAAAATTACCAGAGAATTCAGAATAATTCAGGAGAGTTCATAGAATACAAAAGAATTGCAGAAATTCAGATGAATTCATGGTGTTTTATAAAGATTTCAATAGAATTAAGGAACAAAACTTTAAAATTTCAGTAGAATTCGTGTGAATTCCGAAGAATCAAAAATATTGAAAGAAAGTTAAAATAATCCAACGTGTATTCTATATAATGATTTCAAGATAATTAAAAAGCATCTAAAAAATTCAATGATACCGTGAATTGAACAAATTCAAAACAGTTTAGAGGGTTCAGAAAATTTAAAAACAATTCAGAGAATTCAAAGAATTTGGAAGAATTCAGAAGAATTCAGAAAATTCGGATGAATTCAGAGACTAGCGGAAGAATTCATAGAATTAAGAAGAATTTAGAAAATGCGGAAGAATCCACAGATTGCAAAAGAATTCACAAACTTCGAAAGAATGTACAGAATTAAAAAAAAAAAAAAGAATTCAGAGGATTTTAAAAGAATTTAGAGACTACAAAATAATTCAAAAGATTTCAGAGAATTTAAAAGAGTTCAGAGAATTGAAAAGAATTCAGACAATTGAGGGTCCGGATGCAACAACCGACGGGACGCTCGACTTTTTATTCCTTGCCTCCCATTCGCGATAAAGTGACACGAAAAATTATCTGAAACTGAAATTAAAAAAAAAACACTCGAAAAAAATATAAGCATGTAAAGCTTAATAAAGAGCACAATTTTTGTGTGCACAATTTTTTTGTCTGATTTCAAGTTTGTGAGAAATAAAATATAAACTGCAAATTTCAACGAGCGGAATTTAATGCGTTTTTTAAACTAAACTCGCCGTAGCCTTTCTTCATTTTGACGAAATTACTTGAAATTTGAACCCCAAGCGTACTATACTCTATCGATGCCTACAGAATTCAATTTATGCATTAAAAGTTAATTGTTTGACAATATGTCAATATTTGTCAATAGTTATTCAATACCATGCTTTTTCACGTTCGGTGGAAAAAAGTATCGAGGGAATTTTCGAGTTCAAACAACTTTCCGCGTAGAAGTTCTTCATCAGGGTCGAAAGAAGTTTTTTTGGAAAGTTTTAGATTTTTTAAGGGAAAAATGAGTCAGCCAGCGTAGGTTGAAGTGAGCGCGCAAAAAACTCGAGCGTGACCTTTTGCGAGAGCAAAAAGAACAGAAAAATGACGAGGACGGGCAGGCAAACACAGCTGAAAACTAGCGCAATTTTTTTTTTACTTTCAACCAATTTTCAAGTTTTGTTCGATATCCTATGCTTGTATTTTCTGAGCAAAAATGAATTGAAAACCGACAGTAATTGAGTTTCTGGATCGAAAAACTCGTCCAGCGTTCGAGATCGGGTGAAAGTATTGTCCAAACGTGTCGTTGGACGGAAATCTTAACCGAGCGCGTAGCGCGAGGTACATACGTTATCGAGCGCGAAGCGCGAGAACCAACAGTCGCGCGCCCTAGGCGCGCGATGAGAATGTGCCCTCGCAGCGGGCAGATTTTTTTATTTCAATCGCTTTCAATGTTTAGTTGCTTTAAACTTCAAAGCTGCATTTTAAAGCTTCTCAAATGTATGCTTATAAAGACAGGCCTAAAATCCCAGCATGAAAAGGAAAATATTTGAGAATGACGCATTGTAAACTGAATGATTTCATACATTTTAAAGATAACAGTTAAACTTGAGATTAAAAAAAAACTTGAAATGGAACTTATTTTAAATCGCATTATGTCAGATGATATAACATTTGTGATATTTTAAGTGATTGCATATATTTTTCTTCTTCAAATTTGTAAAATATCCTGGTCAAAAAATAAATGTACTCTCTTTTCCTGGTTTCCCCGAGTTCCAAACGTTCCCCGCCATTTTCTGATTTCCCGGGCAAGTGGCCACCAAAATTTTTCCATTTTTCATCGTTTTATGGCAAATAATCAAAAACATGTAAATCTGAAATTATGGACCTTTAGAGATTGTATACATTTTCAGGCTTTGAATTAAAATTTCTTTCATTTTCGTGGCTATCACTTTGAAATTGTTAGAATGATAAAGGATTTTAATTGTGTTTATACTGAAAGTCCTTAAAATGAAATTGTTTGAAATTACAAAGCTTCCAATCAATATTACACTGTAACATTATTAATTTGAATTTAAAGTTAACTAATTTAAAATATGTAGATTTTTAATTTTGAAATATTAGAACTCAGAGAAATATCGGTGTGAATCATGTACTGTGTTGTTAATTTCATAGTAATTTATCATTTTGCACTAGTATTAAAATTTATATTGGCTTTGAATGGAAAAAAGGAATAAGTGAGCGCGTAACGCGCAATTGAGAATGTCAGTGTAATATTTTAGAAGAAGGTAGTTATTGTTCTTTCAATTAGGCAATATTCTAAGTGTCAATCATTAAGCTTTTTTAGTGGATTTTAGAAAAATTAACAGGATATTTATAAAGATAAAAAATATTTATATTCTCCAAATTTCAATAACAATATAAAAGAAAATATTGTTCAGTCATTTATTTACTATTTATGCTATCGTCCTCTTGCCTGTTTTGTTTTGAGCAACGTGAATATATTTTTTACACAAACAAAAATTATATGGCTGCAAGATTAGGCGAAGTCAGTCACATGAGGAAAATTTTTACTGCAAAAGGATTCCTATTGAGACAAATGAAAATTCTCTAAACTTTACATTTGAGAGGAAATTCCATTCAAGTCAAGAAACATCCTTTTGTCACAAGAGGACATTTCTCTGAGTGTTCACCTCTCCCTTAAGTGTCTGAATAGCGACTGACCAGGCGCTAACTAGCACCTGGCTAGACCGTCTAGTCGTAGATTTTACAAAAGTATTACAGTGCTGACCAGCCCCAGATTAGATCATCTGATTTGCGCCAGATTTTAGTCTAGATGGTCTAGTCTGGGGCTGAGCAGCGCCTGAAGATTTTTGCACTAGGGAGCTTCAACAAAATTAATTGTAATGTTTCCTGTAAAGTTATGTACATTTTCTTAATTTAAAAAAAGTCACGTCACCATAGAGGGCGGTTGGGACATTGCTCACGGACATTGGACATTCATTGGACATCACGGAAGGGGAGAGGGGGGGGGGGCTAAAAGTAGCGAAATCTGTTGAATAATTTCATAGTTTTTTAAATAATGTAAAGACCATTAGACTTCTTTTTGTTTGGCATTTAGGCAACCCTAATTACAAAAAATTGTTATATATCGTATTTTTGAGAGGATTTACTAAAATGTGACAAATAGTTAAAAAAAGGGAAAGAATAGTTTTATTATTTTATTATGTAGACAAAATGGAAGAGGTCATAGAATTAAATAAAATTATTGTGGATATCGGAAGCAAAGACATGAAAAACTATGGAAATGCCGATGAAGCGGCCAGACAGACACGGGCCAAATAAAAAGAAAAACATTCTCTGATTTTGACTCTAATGTATCAGAAGAGGAGAATGAAGAAGGGCCGGAGCTTGACCATGATGAAGATGAACCCTCTTCAAAATTTCAAAACAAGGACAGGAAATCATATCCCGGGCCAAACAAACTTCGTCCTGCAATAACTGAAATTCGCGACTGTACGGTGAAGCACACCATTTTGGGTGTAAATCTTGGGATGAAACGTTTCAAAAAAGACGACAGTCGCATAATTCATTTTACCAATCCAGAATCAAGTCCAAAGAATCGCACCCAAAATGAATTCATGAGGAGGGAATCCTCGGTGACAGGATTGACGATCTGATTCACACAAACAAGGGGAATTCCAGAGTAAGTTTCATTGAATTATTATATAATTATAAGCCTGATCTCGCTGCTATGATCAGAAATGCTGTATTGGAAGGACAAAAGGAAGCGCTTGCGCAGTCTCCGGAGATTCTCTCCAGGGTCACTGAATTTGAAAATAAGCAGCAAGTATTCAATGACAATCTCCTAATTTCCATTCAAACGATCAAAGCGGATATTGCTGATAACTCGAACCGAATTTCGGTGCTTGAAGCTGGCTCAGAAATGGGAAAGGAAGATATCACCAAGGTTAAAAAGGATGCCAGCGATTTTAATTTAAAAGTAGCTACTCTTGAGCATGCGCTGAACTTAAGCGAACAGGCGGCCCTTCAAACGACATTGGAAATTCATAATTTCCCTATGAAATCCAATGAAAATCTTATTGCTAAAATGGACTCTATAGCTAAGGCTCTTGACGTTCCTTTTGTGAGGAAAGATGTAGTCAAAATATACAGGATTATTAAGGCGCCTGCACTCATGAAATCTTCTAACCCCCCTATTATTGTCGCAAAACTCGGCAATCAATAAGTGCGAGATAAATTCGTTGAGAGACGTAAGGTTTTCAGAGACTTTTCTACTGAAAACCTCGGATGGTCGAGCAAAATATATATATATATATATATATATATATATTTCTAAAATACAACATTTACTAAAAAAGTAACGATCGTTAGGGGAGAAGCGGATAACGCGGCCCGCATAACATATATCAATCGGTAGATAGAAATATATATTGAATAATGTAATTGAAAAATGTGCAACACGTAGATCAATATCTGAGCTTTTCCTCATTCATATGAAAAATTGAATCTCTATCAATTAAAATACTTAATCATTAAGACTTCCAAAAAAGTCCATGTGCGTCAACTTACCCTACCAGTCAGGTAATGCGGCGCGCAATATTAATTTTACCTCTGTGCAAATTAAAAATAATTTGTTTACAATAGAACGTACAATTTCAGTGAAATCAGATTTCTATGTTCATTTGCAGTTTGAAAAAATAAATTTAAGGTTCTATTTTGTGAGTGATTACCATCCAAATTTGTGAACATACAAGATTCAACATTTCGACATTTTACCATTAAAATGGTTGCCCGCGCCGCATTGCCCGCTTGTGCGTGGTACTGAAACAAGACTTTTATGTGCAGATATTAACTAACTTTACCTATTTATGACCCATGAAATCCTTTGGAATAGTCAGCAGATAAATATTAACAAAGTTATGATACATTTGCACCAAAATAGTGTAAGCTTCAATGATTTTGTCGAAGGTGTCATAATAGACGAGAAACACCTAAAACAAACTTTTGAACTTAAAAATTAAACAATTATCTTAAATAGCTTAATTTTATTACCATTTGATATCGCATTCATAATTTCATATACTGAACCAAACCTCACTCGTTAATAATAGGTAGATTTTTTAAAAATCCACCGTGCCGCATTTCACGCCCCGCCGCTTTACCTGCTTCTCCCCTACTTTTTTGGAAGATGCAACTAAGAAAAAGTTACATTTTGAATCGGTAACGATAACGATAACTATTTCCATTTTTCGTGATGTAACGGCATACACGGAGAAAAATGGATGTTTAAATGTAGATGTTCAAAGAGTAAGATTGTACCGCCTAACCTGTAGATATTCATGTCGAACATCTACTATCTTTTTGAGATGTTAGGCGTAAACATATTTCTATGTTAAACTGAAACACATTCAGATGTTAAAATCGTCCGACCGCATGCACATCGCGCATTGGAATTTAACGACTATATTTGTCGGGTATATATTTTTGATATTACAATTATGGAATACTACAATTTCGGAAAATTTCCAAATAATCAAAATTAGCTATCCTTAATTAAAATTGGATAATGACTTTTTTCTGTCTACACGACGGAAAAAGGTTATTAATTTTGAGGTTATATTGACTTGAACACATTTAACAAAATATTTATAAATTTAAAATACAATTTGAGTTTAAGCAACTTAAATAGATAGAATTTTAAATGCTGATTACAGATCATTCATTCTCAGCTTACTTACCCTGTTTTTATTTTGAATTACAAATGTTAAACAAAACTTCAACTTGACTGAATGTATCATCTGATGGATACTTCATACCCTTCATCTGTTCTTCGTTCGTGTACAAACATTCAAGTTTAATTTTAAATTCACAAATAAGTTATCAATTAATTCCTTAAATGATCAGAAATGAGTAAACTCAAATATTCATAGCCGTTATTTGACATCAACATACATGTAATATTTCGGATATTTCAGTGGAACATTTTGGATGTTACAGAGTAACATCTCACTTTTTATTATCTGCAGATACTAACTTTGAACATCTAGATGGCTGTCCTATAGTTAAACATGAAAAATGTTTGACCTGAACATCTAGATGTTACGTTTAAGCATCAATTTTTCTCTGTGTAACTATAACTAGTTCCTTTCGAAAAGTAACTTACCCATCACTGATAGAAAGTGATTCTTAAAACCACTAGTTAGTTGTTTTGAAAAAGAAAAATCGTCAATCCTTCTGTTTATGTAAATTAAAAGAGTAAAAGAGAAATAGACCGCCATACAATTACTGTGAACCATTTTGCATTGATGGCTAAAATAAGGAACGAGCAGGTCGTGTAGGTCGTGGGTTACGTAAGGAAGTCTCGAGCTAACCAGGAAGAGCGAATCTTAAATGTCAGTCAGAGGTTCGGCTCAGGGTACAAGACTTCGAGGTCAAAGTTCCCTGTTCTTACTCATTTTTTTAGTTCTTAGATCATGCACTGATTTTATAATAATTAGACCACATTTCGCAAACAATAGTCAATGAATGAAATTATCAAATAACGGTAGAATAAGTCATCACGTGAGTATAATATCCCGGATCGAGCACAAGCAAAATGTCATCGCGTAGACAACAAGACAAGGTCTTCGCTCTTCCACCAGAGAATGTTCCCTCTTCTTATTGCTTTTCCTTGGATTCATAAACGAAGGATGGTGGAAAAATTATAAATAGTGAAAAAAATTATAGATCATTTTTTTCCACTATTTGTGTGGAAATTGCCCAGCCTAGCCTTTTTTAATTATAATTAAAATGGCTCTCTACTATCCGTTCACGATACGAAGGCCCCTCGAGAACAGCTGCACATTTTGGTAATTTACTCGTAAGAAAAAAATTGCACAAAAACACAGCTTATACTATGATAAAGCTTACTTCATTGCGCTTGAAACAAGTCCCCATTCGTTTATGTACAAAAATTGGTTTGGAAAATATCCTTGGCGAAAAGATGAAAAGCGTGGTTTTTCGCGTCACTCTGTCCTTGCTTGACTTTCGATGATGACATCTTTGAACTGGACAGTGTGAAAATTTAAAAAAAAATCATATAGATGCACTCATTTTTTGACTATACATACGTGAAAACAAAACTGCAATATATTGATAACAATGAACGTAAAATGCATTTTAACATGACTATGCTGTCTCTCGTAATATACGCAGCAGAAAGTTGTATTTTGGCTTAAGCTGCTTAGAAAATTTCAACAAATGCAATCGAATAATAATTAGGAATGACAATCTTGAAACCTATTAATTAATAACAAATAAACCTCGTCAATCATAGTTTCAGTCCATTCCGAGGCTATTTTATTGTTTGTATTATTCATGGTTTAGATTGTACACCCAACCACCACCTTTATGCGTGTATACTTTGTTTTGCGAGCCGAAAATCATGTCCGAATTAAGAAGCGATTCGTCGTACGGTGGAGAGTCATTGTTGTAACGTCAGTCCCACAAAAACTTCTGTTATAAAAAGAAATAATTTAGTAATAATAGTTAATTTATTCTTAATAACTTAACTTCAAGTAAACTCTTATTTTTATGTAATTTTTTACAATAAAATTAAACATTGAATTTTAAAATTTGTCATTCAAAAAATGTGTACTTCAAGGTAATTTAATTAATTTAACTTCGTATCTTAATCTTACTTAACATTCAACTTAGCCTAATTTATAATTTGACTTTGTTTTTAAATATTCATAACAATTTTTTACTTATTTTTTCAACAATTAATCTTTTTATAACGCTTCAAATTGGTGAACTTTTTATTTTTTTTTAATTTAAAAATTTTAAAATATTATTTCGTTGTATGTTTGGCCTTATATGTAATAATTTAACATCAGTACTTTCACGGTCTTTTTCAAACAACGAACCAGAGTTTATCCAACGGTCTGCTCATACTCGGGCCAAGGTTTGACCTACCGTTGGGTGCATCACGTTGTTTTGTGGCTAACCGTCTGCTGTATCCAGAGTCAGAGCGATCGCATTCTTGGTCTGGTTACCGTAGAACGGTTTCAAACCTACATCTATATCTGAATCTATCGCCTAGCAGTCGGAAGTCTTGACCTACTCTATACCTACAGAATTGAAAGACAATGAAAAAACCATCCTAATAAGATACAGCTCAAAACAGTAAAAACAAAAACAACTTTTTAACCCTTTTTTCTTATTAATTTTTTTTATTGTTATACGACATTTATATAGATGTAAAATAAATTAACTGCTAACGGGAATAAAAATGAAATAATTTTTAAATAAATAATTTTAATCGACAAGAAGTGACATCTCGAACCCCTTTTCCAAGTCTCCCTTTAAAAAATACGAGTATTAGTGACTGGTCACAGGAGGGTGATCTGTCACATCTCGAACCCCTTTTCAAAGTCTTCCTTTAAAACATACGCGTGTTAGTGACTGGTCACAGAAGAGTGATCGTGAGTATTCGTGATTCGAATCTGAAGTGCTGCCATCTCCTAGAAAATTCGCAAATTAGTGATGAAGTGTATTATTATAGGAATAGTGAAATGATGAGTAATGTTCTTGAATATACGACACTTTCGTGTATTTATAATTGGACATTTCTCATTTTATGATAAAATAGTAAAATATTGTAATTTTTTCCAAAGTAGCAAAAAATATTATCGGAACAGGAAGTTCCTTATTGACACAAAAATTTGCCGGACTAGAAACTTTAAATACGGAAAAATTTGCTGGAGCTCAATACTCGACCTTGCAATTCTTAGTGTTTCCTAGCCCCGAGCTTTAAAACCTAATTTTTTTTGAATTTTATTTTTTCAGAACAATTTCTTTTTCCAACATTTTTCTTAAACTTTCTCTTAAACAATTTTTTTTTTAATTTTTGTTTCAAATTTTTTTTTGGCGCCAACTTTGACTAATTTTTCTTCGTGTGATATTACGTTTTTTTGCGTGTAAAGCCATCTTACAACTTTTGCTAATGATATGAAATGTCATTTTTAATAAGCATTTAAAATTTGCATGGACGGAACTTAGAAATTTTATCACGTACTGCGACAATTTTTTGAATAACCAATTTGTTTAAACTGTCGTGCAATGTTTTGATTTTTAGGTGTTTCAGACTATTTTATAGCAATTAAAAATTACATCAAATGTAAATTTTTCTGAACATTTACAATTTATCATAAAGATGGAACTCAGAACTTTTTTTCTTGAAAAAAAGGAAGTGTCTACATGAACCGAAATTTCGGTACAATAATGAGTGTGTCTACTTAAAAATCCAGCTATTCGTACCCAAATGTTGTTCTTTTTGAAAGAATGAACCAGAGTATATCCGACGGTCTGCTCATACTCGTTCCAAGGTTTGACCGACCATCGGGTGCTTCAAGGTGACTTGTGGCTAACAGACTGCTGTATTTAGAGTCGGACCGACCGCATTCGTGCGGTCGTACGTATTCGGCTCAGCTATGGTTACGTAGATCGGTTACCAAATCAGGGCCGATTTTGGGCCGATGGTCAAGCTCTGACATCCGACCAAAGTTCGCACCTGGGAAGTATACTTTGTTCGTGGCTTCTAAAGAAAAAATAAGTTGGGGGGGGGGGTTGTCAAACCGCAACCGCCCCGGGTGCCAACCCATGCTACGCCGCCACTGATTGTATAACCTAAAAGAACTCGGCCAATGTCGGCCCAACCTAAACAGCCAATGTTGGCAGTCTAAGTGGGAGCGACTATTGGCCTAACTTTTGCCCGAACATTGCCCAACCATAGTGGGAAATATGGGAAATCTTTCTTTAACGAGTAACGCCGACTATCGGCACAACTGTGGTCCAAAGTCGGCCCAAAAGTCGACAGCGAAGTAGTTAGTACGTTTTTCTAAAGTTCAGTCGACTATTGGCCCATCTTTGGCCCAAACATGAGCCGACCATCGCTTGAACTATCGAAAATCTTTCTTAAACGAGTAACGCCTGTTTATACAAAATATGGAACATGTTTTCGTAATCTGAAACTATATCTTTATTTTTTTAATTCTTTATTAGAACTATAAAAAATAAATAAAAATGATACGCCTTTCTAATTTATTTGTTTAAATGTAACTATTTTTTTAATTAATTCATCCTTCCAATTATTAATTAATTAATTTGTTTATTCAAATGAATCATTTGTTCCTATATTAGGGTTACTGTTGTTAATAAATCACTTATCTATACCAACATATGACGTTGTTGGGGAGTCATCGTGGCTCAGATGGTATAGTGATTGTCCAATGTTTCAATACTGCAGCCTTGGCAGCCACGCTGGCGAGATTCTAAAAAAAAGTGGCCTATCCTAGAATGAGTGACTAGTCAAGTAAAGTTTCGACAACTTATTTTTCCGTGTGTGTACTTTCAGTATTATCCTTATAAATTACAAAATTATTGTAGATTATATGATATACAGAATTTTATTTCTATTAATCTTAATAACAGAGTTAAAGAATTTTTCTTCAATATCCATAACTATATGGTTCAAATTTATGCGTTTTATAAAACTAAATGAATTTTTTTCTAATTTATAAGAAGATATTGTAAGAACCATCAAATGAGCTATAGAAAGAAAAGTAAAGGCATGCATTAGGGGTGGTTCGAAAAAGGCTATTTAATTAGTGTCGAAGCGGTTTTTGATTTTTTCCAAATTTAGGCCAAACAATAAAATTTCCAACTGTAAGAATTCTGTTGAATGTTTAGAAATGCTATCTCCAAAATGATCAAGATTAAAAAATGGAAAAGTCGATAAATAGTCCTATACTCTTATTCTTTGAAAGTTTAAAGCAATTTTTCGTTCGTTGCGACATGGAATTTTCCATGGTAGAAATATCAAGTGTTAGATATTGCAAGTTGAAAAAAACAACATATGTTGATGAATAGTCAAACAACTTTAATATGTTGCTGAGGAATCTATCAGCTAAGAAAATTTAGACGTTTCGACAGCACACGACGATAGTCCTCATCAGAAAACAGAAAATTAAAAATGTGGACATCGAAACCTTTTTTTATTTGTATAT
The DNA here is from genome assembly GCA_011634705.1 of Andricus grossulariae. Classification (NCBI taxonomy): domain Eukaryota; kingdom Metazoa; phylum Arthropoda; class Insecta; order Hymenoptera; family Cynipidae; genus Andricus; species Andricus grossulariae. The sequence continues at coordinate 54,176,579 of JAABKJ010075445.1, forward strand.
AGACTCGAAAATTTGAGTATATTGTGGATTTTTAATTAAGGCTAATTTGTTTAATTTATATATTATCGAAAGTTATGATGACAGAAGGATTAATAGAGGACTGAGTGTGTCATAAAAAATGTTGAAAAACTGACTGATGTCGTTGTATAGTCGAAACATCTAAACTTTATTCACTGAGTGATCCCCCAGTCACATAATAAAGTTGTGTTACCTATAAGCAACATATGTTTTTTTTCAGCTTACTTAATGATACATAAAAAGTTCTTTCCTAGTATACACTATACAATTAATGTTTGATTTCAACTTAACATACGGAAAATTTATTAACAATTCTTCAGGTATTTTACTCATTGTTGTCTCTAATGATCCGAAAAGTGAGATAGTTTGGAATTTTTTTTTTTTAATTGTGAATCTTTTCCATGCTCATTTTGCAAAAAATTATTCATGATAAAATAGATTTCTTTTCGATCTTAATTTTGAAATTTTTAAACAGAGACACTAAACTCACGATTCTTTCCAATCTGCAGGGTTTACTTATGAATATTTTCAGAATTCTTTTAATTGAGTCTTAATAATTTTACCTCAATTTCTTCAAAGAAATCTATTTTTTCTTTTAGAAAGAAGAATGCGTTAAATATTAGCAATGTCAGAAATACATTAAACTTTTTATTGTTACTTTTCCTAATTGGAAAATGTAATAATCTAAATAGATTGGTTCATAATCAAACATAAATAATTTTGAATCATTTTATGATGTATGGTCTGCTGTTTTGAATGTGTGGAGATATTTAGATTTAAGAAGAGACCCCCAAGTGATGTTAATAATAACAAGATGCTAAAGGAGGATAAGAAATTCTTATGAAGGACATCACAATTGTCTTTCTGCGGTTAGAAAGTCTTTACGATTCCATTGTGACAGCGGGCGGTTTACGAGCCCTACGTTTGGAAACTGTAAATCCAAAAGACCAGACTGGGAAAACCCTTAAACGGTTGCCTATTCATTAGTTCTATAGTCACTTTGTCGTCTAACGCCCTTCTAGGTATTAAGTAACCACAGTAAACATTAGAGTTGAGGGTGTCGGTGACTGTTTCGTTTGAGACGATCCCTTGGCGCTAATGCTGGTTTTCCCCGTTCAAATAGCCACGCGATGGATCAACATCTATATTGGCACCGTCGGAGCCAGTTACAACTATATATACATTATACAATTTATGAAAAGAAAAATTAGGCATAAAGATGAAAAAGAATAAGAAATCTGTTTGGTAGTAAGTGTTAACTGTTTGTACTGATTTACACTAATTTTGCATAATTGTATATCTACATTTTTGTCTTTTCATTCATTCATTTATCTTTAATAATTAGAATATATTGTTGTGATAGGATGCTCAAGAATACTTTTCAACGCGTACTGAGGGTGGCGGTTTAACAAATAATATCCAGTGGTTGTTTCTTAAACCCCGATCTTCATTCTGAGGTGGACATAAATGACTTGAGATATTTCACAGATAAAAATAAATTTATTTTAATTAGTTTTTTTTTCAGAATGTTTGTATAATGAAATAAAAAAATAATAATAAAATTACTAAAATACCCTGCATTGATTGATAAAATTTTATTACATCATTTGAGGGGCTGATAGTAAAAGCGGACTAAAAAAAGAGTCGGAGCAAAAGTGGGTTGATTATTTCTCAGCGCAAGATCGAATTAGCCCACGCGCTACGAGCAAAAACGAGTTTAAGATTTAACTTGTTTTTGCCCGTAGAGCGTCATTTTTTCCCGCACTCATATTTCGATTCGGTTCAACTCCAACCGAACTCTTGATACGTTTTTGGCTGCGCTGATATTTTCGTTTCGTTCGCGCCTGGACGATCGATAATAAATAAATTTGATGGGTTTATATCCATAATAGCGCAAGCGCAATATCAACGATTTTTCAGAAGAGTCAAAAAACGTTCTCAAAATTAGAATTTTTAATCATGAAGAAACAAATGTATACTCCTAAAGTACACCAATGCTGAATTGATGCCTGAAAAGTTAGACTGGAAAATTATATTATATTAACAAAAAATTAGTGATAATTATCAAAAAAATTCATTTCATTTTTAATGCACATAATATTTGCAAATGGATTATCAATACCATGGGGCCCTAGAAATAATTGGGTTTCCATTGCGTGAAATTGAAAAACTAAAATAGGAATAATTGCACGAAAATTGTTTCAAGGGGATTGGCTGCGATTCGTCACATGATTCGCACTAAACTCAATATTTGTTGTTTTTTTGATCAATTTATGTTATTTTTTTTTTGGAAAGGGACACGTAATAAGTAAAGTTTTCTCTGACAAATAACATTTAATTTTGCGTCCAAAAAAAGTTCTTACGTGGTTAATATTGATTTCCTTTCTCCTCCCTTTTGGATTTTGAAAAATGTGTGAAAGACATCAGTTTTTTAAACTTTACTTTTTTGATGCATTTTAAGTAAAACTCCTACAAAGCAAAAAAAGTTCACAAATTTCCGAACAATTGAAAAAAAAATTTCTGGCATAATTAAATTACCGAGTCTACGGAAAAACCGGCAAAATAATTATTATGAAAAGCAACAGATGGGAACACAGGTAAACATCTCTCCTGAATACGAAATCGCCTGACGTGTAGCATCCCGCGATCTTGAAATCGTAATTTCATATGCTGACTTGCCCGTTCTTTGTAAGGGCCAAAATCATAATTGAGTGTGGTTCGCAATAGATGAAAGGGGACCAAGAGGTAAATTAAGGTTCAAAAAGTTGTTCAAAGATAAAGTTTGAAGTGCGGTAGTACATGGAACAGTGATTCTGGTTTTTCTCACGTCCCTCTTTTTTAGACCCGATTGAGGATCAATTTGCTGTAGGTGCTAATCATATTAAAAGAGGCTAAGGTATTTCTGATTAACGCTAAACCATGAGAACAGCACTGTCAACCGTCCTGCAATCAACATCGATATTTGTTTCAACTTCAACTATAGTATCTCCAACACCGCTGCGTTTGCGAAGATAGCCCAAAAAGGTACCATCATTCTTATCTGGGATCATTACATTTGTGAGTAATATCTGCGTATTTATATAGAGTATTTTTACGGTGATCTCATCGGGTATTATCTAATATTTTTATGATAACCGAAAACTTATGCTGCCTGATTCGAGTGCCGTTTAGATCCAAGATTTCTAATTTTCAGTCGCTGACGAAATTCAATTGTATTTTAATGTAACATTTTAGACGGGAGATTTTATTAATAAATATTATATGCCATGATAATTTTTTTACACTTTGTTTTATTGTAAAATATTTACAAATAATTTGCAATCAAAAGTAAAAATTCAATTTTATGTATTTGTTTCACAAATATAAATGAAAGTTCTAACCTATTTTTATATATTTTTTCTTATACACATACATGTCTATAACATTTCTGATTAAAAAATGTATGTTCTCAATTGTTTACGCAATTTGAAAAACAAACCTTTACAAAAATCGGTTCTCACATTAATAATTATTATTTTGTATAAATGCCGCAGAAGTGGCAATACCGTATTTGAAAGATAGATATGTATCAGCAACTATCAATGTACTGAAAGAACCCGAAGGTGTTGAAGTTAGCCAGTTGTTTTCAGAAGAAGAAATTAACTGTGGAGTTCCCTGTAAGGTTTTATATGGTTAGATACTTTGGGTAAAAGCTACCACATCCAGCCCCTTGACCTGCCGTCGGAGGACCTATTGATTCGGCCGAATCGAGCGCTGGCTGTACAGTGTTGTTCAACAAGACGCAAGGTTTGCGCTGCGAAGCCTCTGTAGTGCCCATCGTCGCAATACATTAGGAAGAAAAACAGAGACACTAGGAAATGAAAAAGAAAGAAAATACAGTGCAGGACTACATATTATGGAGCCCCGTCTGGATTTATGCTAACAATTTAAAATTATTGTACTGTTTCCTTCTTTTTTGTTTTAAATGTGAATTTTTTCATTCATTGTTGAGAAGACATCTTTCTTTAGAGAAGATTCAACAGTTTGGTGGAGAATTCATAACTTGTGTTTGAAAATCAAACTATTAAATTTGCAATTGAAAACGCATTTCTTTCTTGAAAATTTAACTATTTGGTTGAAACTGAAACAATTTTTTATCAGAAAACTAGTTTTGTTTGTTAAAAATTCCTTTCTTCCTCTTGACAGTTTAACTACTTTTAAATGAAAAATATTTTATTTGTTTCCGAAGTTAAAAATTTATTTTTAATTGTCAATTTTTTTTTCTTTTGAAAATTCATCTTAAAAAAATTATTAAAACAAAAACGGACGAGGTTTTTGAAAACCTAACCGAGATATTCATATGTATTCAGGGGATCTTTTTTTGACCTCAACGGTTTTGTACACAACGATGATGGTATCGCGACGATAGGTACTACAGATGGTTCGCAGTGCAAACCTAGCGTCTTGTTGAACAAGACTGTACGGCCAGCGCTCGACTCGGCCGAAACAATAGCTCCCCCGACGGCATGTCAAGGGGCTGGATGCGAACCCCGTCGTAGCTTTTATCCGATACCCTTTTATAATTAGAAAATGTATTATTTTAAAAAACATTAAATAGAATCATTTTAAATTCGAATTGATTATCAAATCACAAACATGTTTTTAAATCAATTAAATTACGTAAATGTTTTAAATTATGGCTGTACTTTAAATACAAGAAATTATCTATTATTACCTGGTGCACAAAATTTCAAGTAGTTTAATGTTTTTGTTTTTGCACTGAAATAGTATAAGAGATATAAAACTATATTTCAAGACATGAGAATAACGAGATAGGGATCAATTTTTCGAATTTCAGTTGTTAACGTTTTCAAGTAATTTAGGAAACTCTTCATCGATACATATTCGAAATATGTCAAAATAGCTTCACCTTTTAATAAAAAAAATGAATTTTAAAATTATGAGAATGAAAACTGGGTGTCCTACCCATGCAGGAACGACCTATATCTACAGACACAATACGGCCCTAAGTGTGCTTTATACCCATCTTTGTCGCTCTTACGGTGTTGGCCGTGACCCTGCCCTGCCGAACGCTTCAAGGGAGATAGAGTCAATTGTCCAAAACGAGAAGTGCTAAACTTTCTGGAACAACGATTTTCGGACAGCAGTCTCCGTTGAACACTTCAGGGCTGACATTGTTCTCCAAGACTTCGAGAAACGAACTATATTCGTGATCGAATTCTCGGCTCCTTCCGAATACAACATCCAAAGCCTTCTGTTGCATAGGTCTCTACTGCACCTCCCTGCATATCGTAGATCTCTACTGCGCAACCACACATATCCTACGGCTCTGCCACGCAGCCCTTCTTACCACAGGATTCACTGCACAGTATAATTTATCACAAAAGTGTACTGCGTAGCTCTATGCCCATAAATACCTATTGTGTAGCTCTGTGCCCAACGAATACCTACTTTGCCGCACTATACTACATAAATACCTACTGCGTAGTTTTATGTCCCATAGATACCTACTGCGCAGCTCTATGTTCTTTAAAAACCCACGGCGTTCCCCTCCATATCTTAATTATCTATTACGCAGCCCTACTTACCATATATCTCTACTGCGCAGCCCTGCGCACTACAGGACTGTACCGCGCTGCCTAATTTACTACAAAACCACACTTATAGAAATGAATAGGTGATACAACAATATTTATGCTTAGATTAACCCTATTTTATTGCTGGTATAGATACAGTTATACAGGATGTCTGTTTTTGCCATCCGATTCTTGTTGCTCACGAAATTAGATGCGCAGGCGCGATCAAGATGCGCCTGTTGTAAACAAAACAAAGCGAGTCAGGTAAATCAATCATACAATGGGTATTATATTATAAATACACTCGTAATTTTTTAACCCACGATCATATGGTTAAAGCAACGTCAAGATTTCTATCAGTGTATACTGTACAGCTCTATTTCCCATATATAATTACTGCACAGCTCTATGACCTATAAATGCCTACTGCGCATCCCTACGTATCGTAGGTATCTACTGCGCAGCCTTACTCACCATATGTCTATTCCGCAGTCCTGAGCACTGCAGGTCTCAACTGCAGCATGATGTACCAATACAGTGTAACGCGCAGCTTGGTGTTTCACAGATCTCTACTGCGCATCTCTACGTACAATAGGACTCTATTGCCCCCCCCCCCCCGTCTAAAAATGACTCCTCCGTCTTTGTCACTTTTTTGTACACCCACTCCTCGACCATGAAATTTCTAAACTTATTACGCACTCTAGGGATTTGTAATATAATTTTTATATGCTGATATTAGAGAGTATTTTCAAGAAAATACACAAAATACCTCAACCACAAAATACAATTCTTACATGTATTTCTAATAATATTTCAAAATACTCAAATGTGTTTTGTAGCTGTATTTTAACTACATCAGCTAAGTTGTATTTTCCCTGTGATATATTTCAACTACATGGTGCTCCGAGGCCGATGTCTGAAGTACGAGCCGTACATATGCATATAGTACATGCATACATATAGGCGACATAGCCAGATACTATAAACAGCGGGTAAGTTCGTCAAAGATTTGCTGAGGAGTGACACACGATATTTTATGCAAAAGCGGAATGGTTTTCGTATTCGAGTGGGTATCGAGAGTGAAGCTTCAATTATTTTTAAAAGTCACATGTTTTTGATTTCTTACAAGCCACATTTTTCACGTATTTCGATAATTGTGAATATGTAATACGCAGTTTTTGAAAACCTTATGATGAGGACCTTACAAATGTTTGACTTTTTTCACTAGGTTTGTTTTCAGATTCAATAATTTCATGGCTTGCAGGAGTTACAATTTCACATTGCATCGTTCCGAGCAGCGGTACGCCGAAAACAATGACCCGTGTAAATTTCTGGATTTTGCAAATTTACATGTGAAGCAATCAACTTGGACGTTGCCGCAATCTTGTGTTTACCAATTACTTGATTCTTACAAATACCATTTTTGTCACTCAAAAAAAAAACGATTGACATGTGTTTGTTGCAGACAAGCATTGATATATTTCTTAACGACTTGGACGTTTTCTTCAGCTATTACAAAGGTCCGCTTCTTGTGTTTTTTGGTTTTCGGCAATCTTAGATCTTTATTCTTTCTGTCATCTTGTTCAAGTGTTTGTATGCGTTTGTCTCTCTCTCGCCTTATTTGTGCCAATGAGATGTTAAATAAAAATTTCGACAATAAAGTTAATTTTCAACCAAGTAGTTGAGTTTTCAACCAAAAAATTGGCATGCGGGCGTTTGTGTGTATGATAAAATTCATTTATGTTTTATTGAAATTCTTACCTTCATTGCAAGATAATCAACGTCTAGAGCTGTCTCTATAAATCGCTCTAAAAATCGTCTTTAAGACGTCTTTAGGACATCTTTAGGACATTAGACGTATTAGAAACGTTGATTGGACTGACATTGGACGTCCTAGAAACGTCAAAGGATGTTATTGGGATTATCATGGTTTTGTGCTCACTGGGATATGTCAACTAGTGTCTCTTCTGCATTACAGTCTTTGGGAATTACCTCGTTACTGGAAAATCTATCTGGAAAATCTACTCCAATCCCGGTTAATACACAGCCATTCTTTTTGTATCAGATAGGACATTTATACAGTTGTAAAAACAATATCTCGCAAATCTAAAACTATTTCGTAAATCCTTTAGAATATGCAATACTTGCAACAGGGGCCATTTGTCTTATGACGAGAATTATTGTATAGTTGATTGCAGTTGTCTTGCAAGATGGGACACGAAAGATCCCCATCATGTGTTCACTGTCTGAGACTATATACTTGGAACTTTTTACAGAGATTCTAGCGATACGATGCTTATATCTCATATATTTATTTGGCTTAAAATTTGTTCCGTTTTCTCACAAAGTAATTTGAAAATTTTAACAAGTCATTTTTTCTTTGTATCGAATGGCACACAATTGCACTAGTCCACATTTCAAGGATCAACACTGTTGATGATATTAATTTTTTTATTCTTAGTTCCTAATTAAGAAATTTATGAAAAAATGCATGTGTACTTACAATATATATTTATTAGAATAAAAAGGTTTAGAATTACAGGAAAAACAACTTTTTATCAATGCTGAATAGCCTTAATACAAATAGCTTTTTTTCAATGTATAAATTCTTGAAAATAAACCAAGAATCTTACGATAAAATTTGGACAAACACCACAAAATGCTCCTATTGAGGTGCAGACCTTAAAGTGGGTGGGGTTGAATTGTTCTAAAGGATGCTGAGAGCTACAGCGTGAATTCCAGAAAAGCTAGACGAATTGTCATTGGTTCTCCGGCCCTTGGAGGGTTTTAACCCCTCACTAAAGACATCAACCTGGCGAATGGACAGTCGCGGTCGGCTTTAGGAAGAGGACACAACGGGAGGTCCCAAACAACTCCTAGTTGTGGAGATTCCTGAGTCCCAGACGAGAGCACTCAAGGTCCTCAACGGCAGGCTCTTTTACGACGTAGTACAGGTCAATTTCAGGGTTGCCGGTCAGGGACAGGAGAACCCTGTTAGGACACAAACAGATCGGTGGTAGACCTAAATAACTACTCCCAGCCTTAACATTACTCGAATTAACTTGCATCACCGTTATTTCGCTAATTCAGGAACCTTGCTTAATTTGTGATAGCATAAGCGGCCAAACCATAGGTCTGCATACTGGTGAAGATAGTCAACGTTGTCACACTACTTAAATCATGTTCAAGAGATCTGGTGGTGATGGCGAAATATGTCAGAGGAAATTGAGAGCTTGTTATGTCATCGGCAAGGTAATGCTCCTTTCTCTTCTTTTGGGGTGCGATGCTAACACTCACCATACTGATGAGTATATGCTCGAGACAGGAAATACACCTAAGTTTTATTGCACGGTCAGGGAAGAAGTCATTGGCATTTCTACTGTACCATCAGTTTTATAGAAAATGTTGAAAAGTGTACTCTCGCGGATGCCAGGGTCAATTAGAGACTTGGACACCCTGGATATGTCTGAAGGGCTGATAAGACACACTGGTGGAACAGAGAACTGGAAGAGCTTCTCAAAGAAAATCAAGATGAGGTTTAGAAGTACCTGTACTGGCAAAACTGATAAGCAGCGGACCATATTTATGACGATGAGGGATGAATACGTGCAATACGTAAGACCAAGTCAAAGAGCTAAATCAAATTTTGCACAGACATCAAGAAAGGGGCAGAGACAGCTAGATTGGAAAAGATACTCTCTCAAAATCGGGACGTTATTTTCGGCACTGTGGAATTGTGCGACACAGGATACTCAGAGTCGGACGAGGAGACCTTGGCTCATCTGATCATGGTACATGTTTCGGGCTTCATAGGCTCTGAAAAAAGGCAGGCGACACATCTGAGGTAACCAAAGTCGTCTTTGGCTCAACTTCTATTAAAAAGGGGAATATATACGACCTACATTATTTTGGTGACCAGTCACAGCGGTGTCTTCCCGCCACATACGTGACAATGTAAGAGGGTAGAAGTTAACCCAACATTATCTCTGTGACCAGTCACAGGAGTAAATTTCCGCCACCGCATGTGACGTGGAAAAAGAATAGGAATTTGTCTAATACTATTGCTGTGATTAGTCATAGGGGCGCCTTTACGCCCCACGTGAGACGTTAAAAAGGGAAAGTTATGTGACCTGCATTATTTGTGCGGCCAGTCAGAGGTATGCCTTCCGCCCCCTTCTCTCAAAAGACATTGAAAAAGGGGGAGGTATGTGATCAAGCTCCAACCTTCCCGTGGTGAAGTGCCTAAGTCGGAATATGGTAAAAAAAGAACCGTTTTTTGGTGTTTTCATTTCAAAAGAAAATAATTTTGGGTTATTTTCAATATTATTTTAGTAATCAGCGACTCAAAATACGTGAGTATACGCAGTTCTGAATAATTCGGAGGTAAGTACTTTTCGAAACTGCACCTGCGGTATAAAAGCAAGTATTCCTAATTTTTCTTATTTGCAAACCTCTAACAGCATGAGGACAATCATAAGGGAAAACTTATACCAAAACGTACGAAATTTCATTTTTGAATAAACAACTGCGAACCAAGTACTTCAATATTAGCCATCGGAAAGTGCGAGTGAAGAAATGATCACATTAGTGAACATATATTTCCGCTTCTAAACCACCTAACAGTCCATTGATAAAAGCATTTTTTAATTTATTATTTTTTCATTCAGGAATATGTATCACACAAATATTACACAATTCTTCATATATTTGTTGCTTATCTTGTATATAGAATTATTTTCGTGAAATAAAGGATTATATTAATACGGGATAAGCGATGCTGCGACAATTTTTCCATGCGCATTTTTAAATACAAAAAATCTTATGTCAGCAACTTCAACCGGTTCAGGTGTAAGTCCAGTGTGAGGTAAATTGCGAGCTGTGAGGTGCATTCGCTTTGCTGTTCCTTTGACAGGATCGAGGACTAGCCTCAAGTATCTTTTCTCATAAGCTATGAACCATGTGGCCTCATTAGGTTCTGGATTATTTACAGCAGCTTCAAAAAAAAAAAAAAAGATTTGTGAATTGAATAAAATTAAAAATTGATCTCAAGATTAAGCTCTGTATAATTCAAAGGTCAATGAAATTTCTGAACGGAAACAAATGGTACAATATTTTGTTGAAGATAAACAATATTTCTTAGGATAAACAAATATTGTATCGTCCGTATTCGTACCAGAGGTGTATAAAAAGTTTAAAAATTCGGGTCTAAATCGAGCTTGCTCGAACATTTGAGTTTACTCGCGACGTTTTTTTTTTATTTTCTACAATGATTCGAAGATAACCGTGCTTCCAGATAGTGGAGAGACCGAAATACAGATATGTTCCTAAAAAGTAATATTTCCTGACTTAGAAGGTCTTAAAACTTCAAGAATTTACGAACTTACTTTTTTCTGGGTACAGTGCTTCGACTCCCAAAAGTGATCCATCTTGTTTTATATATGCTACAAATCGTAGGCCGCGAACGTTAACAAGACGTATCAAATAATTGTGATCTTCACTATAGTTGCCTTCAGGAATATAATTGTCCTTGAAGCCAGCATGCGTCACTCTTGTTTTAGTATTATCTGCCCACAACCTAATTTTGTGAGACATAAAATTGAATTCGAGATCTGGTGGGCCACGGTTTCCTGTAGCATCCAACTCTGTGGAAAGGAAACCAAGTTTTGTAATTGTATAATTATTTTATTAATATAATGTTATATAATATTATTGATATATAATTATGTTATATATATTATATTATTATATATATTATATAATATATTTGCTGTCTCCCTATATTTTGGATAATAACCATAACAGTCAATGAAATTTAAGGACGCTTTACAAAATCATTTCACAAATCATTTATCAATTAATAAATAAATCGTGCAGTGAAAAAATTTACTTGCGCACATTGGGTGCTAAATGATATTCACTCATGCGCAGGCGCACTTTATCCGCTAGCCAACATATGAAATCCCTTAATATTTAAAGGAATTCTTTTCAAAGTCAAAAGAAATCGTTTATTAGTAAAACTACTTCCGTTTTACATTTAACGAATAAGTCTTTGAACAGTGAAACGATTCTATTGATGGAAAAAGAAATCGGCTTAATTTCAAAGGACGCATTTTTAAAGGAACGTAATTTTACTGTTAATAGACTTATTCTAAGAGTGTAAGGTCATTCCTCGTTGTGTGTCATATATAAGTAATATCAGGAAGATGTTTAGTTTTACATAGGAATAGTCATAAAGTTTGAAAAATGTATATTTTTTCCATCTATTCCTGTTGAAAATTACTTCTCAAGAACTAATGACTGCTGAAACAATTTCTAACCCATCTGATCTAAAATTTGAAAGAATAAAATCCATATCTCCATTTATTTCAACATGTCTTATATGATTCATATTTGTTTTTACAATTTTTAAATAGGCCGTTATAGCACCCTTCTTCGCAAGTATCCAATGACGTGTGTGTGGGTAGTTTCTCACACACCCCCCTCCTTCTCAAGCAGGACAGACAAAGTAAGAAAGTACGAGGCAAGGAATTAACAAAGTGAAATTATAATGATTTATTTGGAATTTCGCACCCAGATAGCAATCGTGCGACGCACGTTACTCGCACGCAATGCGAGTAACCCTGTGCGACTCACGTTGCACGCATATCGCCTTCACTTGTCGCATTGAAGTGACGGATAAGCATGTGCGCGGGCATGTGTCTCATTCCGCTATCATGAGTGCGCGTGTCATTTTTGCGTTTGTATAAACAAAATGCATAAGTAAGTATGTAAAAAAAATAAGTAAGTAAATAAATAACTAAATTACCTAGAAAACAAATTAAAAATAAATAATGGTAGTTAACGATGTCGTCCATGTATATAAGGTAAAATATTATATATAATTGTAAGATATGTAAAAACAAAGTATTCATATAAAAATTAATATACTTTTCAAATTTTTATCAAAATGATTATAGAACGAAATTTAAAAAATATCTGCCCACTTCGCGGGCACATTCTCATCGTGCGCGGCTAGCTTCACTCGCAAGTTTGAGCGCGCCTGGGGAGCGCGGTTGTTATATCTTGCTCTTCGCGTTCGATAATATATTTACCTCGCGCTTCGCGATCTCTAATATATGTACCTCGCGCTCGGCTTTTTTCGGTTTTCACACATCGTGTTCGGCTTAGATAAAAAGAAGAAATTTACTTGCAAACATCATAAAATTGAGAAAACCTCTACGTTCTGAGTGATTGTTAAATTTGTTTTTATTTCAGATTAAAAAGGAAGTTTATTTACTCAAGGCTCTATCAGCCTTAAAGAACACATTGCTCAAGAAACCGTTTTGGTTCAACTTACTGACAATGCTATCAAAAAATCGAAAGTTCCACTTCTGGTCAAACAGTGTCCTATAAAAAAATAATTCACAACAAATTTGTAAACCTTTCTTGGATGAATTTTTACCAAAAATATCTGGCTAATGAACTTGTACTTTTCATTCAGGGCTTAAAAACGTGTGCCAAAGCTCAATCCAATCTGATCATTTTTTCGAAAGTTATCGTGATTACAGGCAGACAGACTACAGACAGACCACAGGCAGACAGACAGACACCTTAGTAAAAGTAGTGTCTTCTAGCTCAGATGGTCTCAAAACGTGGATGTTTGATGAAAACCGACTAAGTCAAATTTTACATAAAACCAATACCTTCTTATTGGAATGAGAATGTAAAAAAATAATTAATTAAAAATTCATTCATTGAACCAACAAGATTCTTATCAGAATTTGTTTATGTACATAATTAATTGTTAATAAAGTTGAAGCATTACAAATTTTATTTTGTACTTTACGTATTTTAGAATTAATTTATAAGTTAATTATATTTTATCTTTAATTTTGCATTTTTAATTTGAATTGAAAAGTTTCATTACAATAACAATATTTTAAACAAACGTCAAATGAAAAAAGGAGAAAGCTGAATTTGAAATTGCGCGCGCGATACGTAATTCAAGTAGAGCAGCGCATTCCCTCAGTTCCGGTTCCCAGTTACCGGCTGCCGACGTCGTGTGAGTGTCTCAACCGATCTACGATCGACGCGTGTTTATTTTGCCAATTTATTTGAAATTAGTATCTTTTTACTTACATTCAGTGTGTCGTTATGTGTTTCCCAGCGTTTGTTTCCCAGTTTTTGTTTATATTTTCGAATATTCTCCCTTCTGCGATTTTGCATTTGTGAATGACTGAAAAAAACTAAATAAGTTTTAATTAAAAATGTGTCTTCGATTGACCTATTTTTGAATGAAAAACGGTTTGAGGCATATACCAGTATTTTTATGTGAGAAGACATCATTTTAATAATGTGCATTTATCTGATTAATAAATTTGTTCATGCAAAATAACACTTTATTTATTTGACATATATAATTCAAACCTAATGGTTAATATATATATATACCACCGCAGGGTCCCACTGGGAGCAACTGCCATCTAAAAAATGACATCGGCTCCCACTAGGACCGCGATAAATACCATTCATGACCACGTCTCACAACCGTGAGATGGGTGGTCACAGGACACGACGAAATCACAACGACAGGCCGGGGAAACCCTCTTGTGTTTTGATGACACGAAGCGACCCAAGGATGACAGCTTTCTGCATCCATCTTGCAAGTGCCGTGGCATATTTTTGGCACGCGGGTAACACCACACCACACCACACCACACCACACCACACCACACCACACCACACCACACCACACCACACCACACCACACCACGATGTGATATGGTATGGTGTAAATTTTTAAAAATGAATTTTACAAAGAGTTCGTGATTTGTATATAAAAGTGAGCAAAAAATATGAGAGAGGTGTAAAAATGGCATTCAAGAGGCACCGTGCAAGTATTTTACACGGTCATTGAACACCAGCTCTGTGTTTACTGTTCGTGAGAACTAAATATCGCATCGTCATCTCATAATCTCCAATTTACAGTGAATCAAGATCTATATCCTTTTTATCCATTGATTTCATTTACCAAAGGCCCCTTGATTCATTGAGACGCGCGCGTACTCGTTGCCTCATCATCCTATTATCATCAAAGGAGCGATTCATTTCCGGAAGGATCAAAAGAGGAACAAGAGTTAATATTACACGCAATGTAGAACACTGTTTCGTGTCGTACTTTTTTCCAAGAAGGGGAAATGAGGTGATCTGCTAACTCACAACTCACAGCTCGCAGAGCGCAGCTCAAAGATCACAGCTCAGAGATCACAGCTCACAACTCATAACTCTGGCAACTCAAGAAAGTGAGGGGAGCGGAACTAGTGGAAGAGAGGGGCAATAAGGGCAGTAGAGGAAGTGAGCGGAAATGTGAGGGAAGTGAGGAAGGGGGAAGTATATAAGGAAGAAGTTGGGTGAAGGAGGGGAAGCGAACGTTGAAGTGTGGGGAGGAGAAGTAGGGAATGTAGGGGCCGAGCCCCTACTTTGACTAATTTTTTAGATAAATAGTAGAAAAAACATTATTTTCTATGAAAAAAGTTTAAGACTTATGAAAAATAATGATTTCAATGATATTTTTTGTAATTAAATTTTTTCATACTCTCGCTTCTTGCCAATTTTTTTAAAATAGTTGAATTTGAATAAATCATTACTTATTTTCTCGTGGAATACATTTCCTATAACTCTACTATTTTCAATTTTTAAAATAAACCATCATTTATTAAAATTCAACCATTTTTCAAAAATGAGTATGAGAAGCGATCAAAAAAACAATTTATTTGCAAAAACATTGTTGAAATAAATGGTTTTTGTGAGTTTTCAAATAGTTTCTTTAAAAATAATGTGTTTTATTTAAAATTACATCGTCAGCTATATTATTTTGATCCTTAAGATCATGGAAAAATAATTTGTTCATAGATCTGATTTTCGGCAGGACAACTGCACGTCACAGCTGAAAATACTAGCTCTCAAAACAGGGAAGGTAGAGTGATTTTTATAGAAAATAAGGGAATAAATTCTTTTAAATAAAATTATTTCTTATAGATACCATATTGAATTCAATATGAAATGATCAAGATTTTATACCAAAATATATTGAATTTTTACCAAAATAATTGAATTTTTAACAAACAAAAAATGGACTACATACCAAACAGTTGTGTTTACATAACTAAATAGTTGAAACTCCAAGCAAAGATAGTCGAATCTTCATATTAAAAAGACGAAATTTTTTAGAAGGCAGTTGAATTTTCAACCAAGAAAGATGAATTTTGTACCAAGAACTTTTTTAACAGAAAAGATGGATTTTCAAACCAAAAAGATCATTTTTCAACTAAGCAGTTGAATTACGGAACAAGAAAGATGATCATGTTACAAAATTGTTAAATTTTCAACAAAATTATAAATTTTCAACAACAACATTTTTTTTATACTCATGGTTACATTTTGGACCTACAAATATGAGTTTTCTAACAAATTGTTGAATTCTTAATAACAAAAATTTATTATTAGCCAAGTAGTCGCATTAACAACAAAATCGTGAAACTATCAAGAAAAAGGGACGTATTTTCAAACAAATGGTCAAATTTCGAAACCAGAAAGATTAAACTTCAACCAAAAACAGTTGCAGTTTCAACCAAACAGCTGAATTTTCAACCCAAAAAGACGAATTTTTTAACAGAAAGTTGAGTTTTCAATTGAAAAGGACGATTTTTCTAGCAAAAAAAAAATTTTCGAGAAAGAAGTTATATTTTCAATAAAATAATTAAATTTTCAAAAAAATATTCAAACATTCAACTAAAAATATTAATTCTCAACGAAAAATATAATAGCTGATGTTTCAACTAAAATATATTCTAATTTAAGTCGAATTTAAGCAAAAGAAAACGAATTTTCAACAAAAAGTTGAATTTTTAACTTAAAAATTAATTTTCATCAAAATACCTAAATTTCCAACAAAAAATTTTTATCAATGAATTGAATTTATAACAAAGTAGTTTAACTTTCAACCAATTAGTTGAATTTTTCACACAAAAAAAAAAGAATTCTCAATGAAAAATGTAATAGGTGAATTTTCAACTAAAAAATTAATTTTCATTAAAATACCTAAATTTACAACAAAAGATTTCTATTATTAATTTAAATTCATAACAAAGTAGTTCAACTTTCAAACAAGTAGTTGAATTTTTCACAAAAAAAAAGAATTCTCAATGAAAAATGTAGAAGGTGAATTTTCAACTAAAAGCGATCAATTTTTAGCCAAAAATGGATTAGTTAATCTTTCAGTTAAAAAAATTAATTTTTAATAAAAAAAACTATTTATCAACAAAATAGTTTAATATTCAGAAAAATAGTAGAATTTTCCACCAAAAGAGATGAATTCTGAAGTATTTGGATTTTCTTATTGCGTTCGATTAATTCAGTTCGCATTTAAGCGAAAAAATGAGAAAAACGAAAGTTTATTGCAAAAAGGGGAAAGGGGAAAATTCCTTAAACAAGAGGTAAATAGAAGAATAGGGGAAAGAAGATGCTTTAATTGTATAATAAAATCAACAATTTTCGTTTTTCAAACATTTAGCATGGAAAAATCGTCAAACTTTGAATTTGTGTATAAGTATTGTATAATATAAATAACACTGGTTTACAAAAAAAAAGGTGAGGACTATTTGACAAGACCACTTTATCCTTATGTATTTTGACGCGCTTTTACCGCTTGTTAAAAAAATCTCCGAAACTACCGAATCGATTGGTCTGCAATTTTTACCACATATTCTATACATAAACATTACCCGTTCGTAGCACATTTATATGAAAATTTTCATTTTGACTATTATTTTTTGCAAAAAATAAGCAAAAAAATGACAGTTTTTTTCAAATTGCCGCCATTTTGTTTTTTTCTTGCATGTAAATGAAAAAATCTGCTATCACCGGTTGATGCATATGTAAAGAATATGTGATAAAAATGTCAGACCAATCAATACGGTAGTTCCGGAGATTTTTTTAACAAGCGGTAAAAAACGTGGTTTCGAGAAACTGCCATTTAAATTTATATAGAGTTCATAAAATAAACTAAAAAAAAATTTTGAATGTATTTTAAAAGTATATTTATTAATCATAACAAACCCTGCATCACTATCTTTCTTAATGTGAAAAAAAAAATTTCCAACAATAGCATTTTTTTCGCACATTCGTAAGTAAAATCCTCCCTCAAACTTCCAACATTTTGATACCAACATGTCATTGGTTCGTTTTCAACGATGTTTGAGGCCGGATCAATGATAAATGTCGCTGATTCAGCTATACATCTTTACTGTCTACTTTATTCTATTCCTGATTGAAATAATCTTATCTGAAGCTTTTTCATCTCGTATTATCATTTTTACCTTATATAGCAGCACATAAAATGACCCAGACCTTAGAACAGAATAGATCGAATATATAAAATAAAAAAGTATGCTCTTACAGGTTCACATAATCACTGGGTAAATATTTTTATTTGTGCTACTAAAAAATAATGTGATTTGCAGGTACAGCATTCAAATTGTTGCTATATTGTATCTGATATCATGGACTATATTGCATCTGATATCATGGACTTTAATCAATTTGGCCAGAAGTTATACTTTCCTCTTCATGGCGAGATTTATTGCTGGTTTAAGTATCGCAGGCACCATAAATCTTGTTCCTATATGCATGGGCGAAATTTCTGAAAAAAGTATTAGAGGAATTTTTCTGGCTTTGGATAGAATTGGCATAAATGTTGGCTGCTTTCTCATCACAACACTAGGAGCTTTTCTTCAATACAAAACAATGAACTTAGTTATGATTTCCCTACCAATTGTTGCAATTTGTTTATTTCCCTTCATGACGGAAACTCCATACTATTATTTATTGGAAGGTCAAGATGAGAAAGCGATTAAAATACAAAGGAAATTATCTGGAGTTACGAGATCTGAAATTATAATGCCGGATATTCAAAGAATAAAAGAGGCTATGGACAACCAAAATTTTTAAAGTAGTAGCCTAAAACAATTATTTTTCGATCGAGGAAGTCGAAAAGCATTAATTATTGTACTTATTGTACAGTTCATATATGCCTTTTCAGATACTCTAGCTATTCAAGCCTATGCTCAAGAAATTTTTAAGGAAAGTGGATCCTCTCTAGCACCAGAGTATGCGACGATGATAATAGCAGGCGTTCAGAATTTTGCATACTTTTACCTGAAGCAGAAGAAATAATTAAAATTATAATATGTATAAGTATTCGGTATACTTATCTGAATTTATCTTTATTAGCAATTTTTTCCATTTTTGTAACGTAATATACAGGGCGTCCCAGTACTCAAAGTACATTTTTATATTTTTGAATCCCTCATAAAAAATGGAGCTGAAAATAGTAATAAAAAGTTGTTGTAAAGTTAATAATTAATAAGTAATTACCAATGAAAGATTCACCAATTGGAAGCATGCGATAGATGGAGAACAGTCCATGTGTCACTGATGACGGTGTGTGCGCAAAAGAGTAATTTTAAATTTGCAGGAGGTTGTGAATATCAATGGTGCAACTTGACACGGCAACTGAGATACGAGATTCTTAGACAATATCTTTTCCTTTATAATACACGTTGAATTATTTTAACTTCCTTCGAGTATTTCTAATTCTGCAGAATTCAAAAGAATTCTTAGAATTCACTTGTGCTCCTTTGAATTCTTCTTAAGTTTTTTGCAATTCTCTTGAAATTTTTACAGTACACCATAAATTATTTTGAATTTCTCCAAGTCTTTTGTATTCTTTCAACTCTCCTGAATTATTCTAGATTCTCTTATAAATTTTGAAATGTCTGAATTCTTTCCAATTCGCTGAAATATTTTGAATTCTTTTGTATTGTATGTATTTTTTTTTAATTATCTGAATTCTTTTGAAATTTTCAGAACTATTTGAACTGTTTTGAATTATCTGATTCTCACGAGACCACTGAATTTTTTTCATGATTCTTAATTATCTTCAAATTATTAGAATACATTTCAAGTTGCTTTGAACTTCTTCAGATCTTTTGAATTTTTTGAATTCTCTTAAAATCTTCAGAATACACGTAGATTTTAACTTTATAACAAATTTTTATTATTATATTCAACTCCATTTTTAGGAGGAATTCAAATATATAAAAATATACCTTGAGTACTGGGATCTAGTCTTACAAAAAGATTCTTCTATGACCTGCTCTAAACTTATAGTTAGGTATAAAGCATAAAAACGTATGTTTAAGAAGATTATTGATCTAAAAGTGACACGCGCGCATATAGTTCTAGCCCAGTGATCGGCAAATTTTTTGCTCACTTTTCAGGTATGGTCAGGCTCGTCCCGGAATAATTTTTTCTACTACTTTTCGGTATGTTCATGAACCTCAGTGTGAGTGAGCTTACTCCAGCAAGGGTCTTTTGTCTACAGGCAGGTCAATGTAAGGAAATGAAACAAATTTTAATTTTTCAACTAGCGATTTGAAAATTGCATAATCAGCGTCTACGAATTTTTCCGATTCTAATGATATATTACTTGCCTAGAAAAGTTGAAAATTTGAAGGAGTTTTATACCAAGAAAATTTAGCTCAATATTCAATTTAATACTAATTACTTCTCAAATTTTCAACCTTTATAGACAAATTACATGTCGTTGGAATCGGAAAAATATGTAGATTCCAAATACATATATATATATATATATATATATATATATTTTTTTTAAATTACAAAAAAATTTAACGCAAATTAGATGATATATCAATGGATATAAACAGATTACGATTTTTGAATTTGAAAAAAAATTGTAATGCCAGTAAAAAATTATATTATCAACATTTGAGAAAAATCCACACACTTCTATGGCGTTATTAAACGAATTCAGGATGGCCGTTTTATTTAAGGAAAAAATTGCTGGCTTTTTCTTCAAATTTAAGTAATCAATTTTAAACTATTAAAATTGAAGCATAACAAATTTTTAATTCAAATGCTCAATAAAGTACACACCGAACATCCAATCCCTTCCAACTCAATAAAAATGTTTAAAACGAAAAAGGTACCTCTTCCAGTTAAGAAAAACTTGGAAAACAAAACTTCCTTCCTGCCAACACAATAAAAATCTTTAGAATAAACAAAAGTTCATCTTCTAATTCGAAAAAATTAAAACAAAAATTTCCTCCTTTCCAACTCGATTCAAATCTTTAAAATAAAAAATGTCCCTTTTCCAATCAAGGAAAAATTAAAACGAACATTTCCCTCCTTCTAATTCGATACAAATCTGTAAAAAGGTTCCTCTTTAAAATCAGAAAAAAAACTTAAAATTTTTTAATTTGAGCAATTGAAATTGTAACGTTCAACGTTTAAATTTAGCACTCTTAAATTTTCTACACCTTATCTCTTAAAACTTTCAATAAAAACAATCTATTTAAAAAATGTTAACTAATTTTTACCACACCGTGGGCTTTCTATTTCATAAAATTCAATTACAAATTGTTTTGCTTTTAATTTTTTATTTATAACTGCTCATTTTAAATAAACAGTGAAATACTGCTAAATATTAAAAGCGTTCTTTTTTTAATTAAAAAATTTCAAGTTGAATGGGTTAAATATTAAATAATATCTGAATAGGATTTGAAGTCGAATAAAAGAGTTAAATTAAGAATCTATTAATTAGAAATTATTTCAAAATTGAAAATAATTTATAAAGTTTCAATAGGACGTTTAAATTTGTTTAATACTAAGGTTTAAAAGTTTAATACTAAAATAATAATTGTAAAAGCTCAATTTTCAATGTTAAAACCTGTAAATTGTTTAATTTTGAACAGATTCAGAATAGTTTTGTAAAATCAATTATTATTCCATTTTTAACACTAAAACTACAATTTAGTTTTTAAAATCATTCATTTATATTTACAGTTCATCAACTTGAAACGTTTTTTTATCCAAAACTTCCAAATTCAAACGCCTCTAATTTTTAATTGTTTAAGCCTTCAAAACTGCATTTTAAAATACTTTAAATTGAAAATTTACGCTTAAAAATGAAGACCTAAAATGGAAAATTGTTGAATTTAAAGATTTTAGAATTACGCATTGTAAACTGAAAGATTTTATCATTGAAGAAGTTAACAATTGAACTTACAATTGAAAAAAAAAGTTGTAATCAAATTTATTTTAAATTGCATTATAATTATATCATGCGATATTGGTTTTGTGACATGTTTCCAGTGATCGGATAGATTTTATTTCTAAAAATTTGTTTTCCGGTTAAGTGGCCACCCTCAAATTGTTAATAATCCATAAACTGCATTTTTTGGTTTGAAATGTTTGTTGTACATACATTTTTGCACTTGTAAATGTTTTGATTTGGCTAAAATACAATTAACCTACTTGCCACAGTTGATGTTAAAATAAATACTACACATTCCACGTTTAGTACCCAAGTTACCATGTCAATTTCAGAGAAGAAAAATATTTTTGAAACACTTACTGGTGATGATGGAACGACCAGTTACTCGATTTTCCTATCATTCAGATACGTCCATTTAACAGTGATAAACTTATTTAATGGGTCCGTGAGAATGAAAATGTTATGATTTCACTATGGACACTGATTTGGTGATGATGATTTCAAATTTAAAGGATGCATTCTTATTTTCTTATTCTTACAAATCATGAAAATTCGCCGAGGTGGAAAACATAACCTCAACTTTCAAATGCCGCTTCCAGAGACATACCTCAATCTTTTTTCCATACTAAATAAGTACGTAGGCACGGAAACGCCCCGAAAAATGTTGTCGAGAAGGTTGAAAACTTAGGAAAAATTGAGTCGGTCCGTTGACACTTCGGTCTTTAGGCGCGCCGAACGCAATTACAATGAAAAACGTCAAAAACTAAACACACGCGTGGCAATCTTTTATAGAGGGCGCATGATCGACCCTAGTGCATCATATATCAGTGCCGTGAGTCACGTGTACAGCCTGAAAACTTCGTTCTCTAGCTCGTGGTCAAGCCTCTCTGCAGTCTCTGCACCAGAACGGCCGGATGAGGCGTTGACCAATCAGAGACGATCCGCAGAGACAGCGCTGAGGCGTCCGAAACGTGCAATTCCGTGAGTTGACTTACAGCAAAGTGTTTACTGTGTTGCCTAAATAAAATATATTATTTGTTTATATTTCTTATTATTTCATTTTCGTCTTTTACATGATTAATTTGTTTCTTAAAAAATAGAAGAGCATAAATAACTAAAAATAACTGATATTTGTGTATCTAATTATGTATATTATTACTAGAGAGCTGATTAGAGATTAGAGCAACTGTGTAGTTAGCTGTCGAGCGCCGCTCGGTTGTCACACGCGGTCGAGTCGAAGACTACAAAGATTATTATTATTTCTAATTGAAAGCATTCAAAATTGAATCATTGAAAATCGAAAACTTTTGAATTTAAGTAAATTTAAATTCTAAACGATTAAAATTTTACAATTAAAAATTTAAAACAAAATTTAAAGTTTCAAAGTTTAAAATGAAAAAATTTTCAATTGTAAATATTTCAAACTGAATTCTTCTAAAAGAAAGGTTCAAAATAAAAATTTATTTTTTATGGCACATGCATGATTCCAGCCCTTTTCGACGCCTATGAAGCGGGGCTAAAGCTTTACTTTTTACTCCCCTAGGGACTGAAAAGTGACGTCAGAAATTACTAATTTAACAGTCAGATACAATGCTACTAATTGCATTAGTAAAATTTCTACTAATTCGGATTTAGAGAGCATAAATAATCCCCGATGAGGGGGATAAATTGGCCCCGAAACATGTCGGTTCCCTGGTAGTATAAAAAGGACGGAGAAAGGAAAAAGTGAGAGGTTGTTTTTGGTTAATTCTTTCTCTTTTTCTCCCACATTTTTCATTTGGTTATTTTTGTCTCTACTCTCTAAATCTGAATTAGTAGAAAACTACTAATTGGTAGTAGTTTTCTACCAATTCAAATAGTGCCGATTCGTTTACTTTTAATTAGTAAAAATCTACTAATTCAATGAGTAAGAATAACTGACTAAATGAATTAGTAACTGTACCTACTGAAGGAATTGGTAATGCTACTACTAAATAAATTGGTAAATGCACGGCTATTTACTATTTTAAATGGTAGTTTAAAGTAAATTTAAAAAATGATTTTACAATGAAGAGAATTTTATTGAAATACAATAATAAATTATCAAAGTCGGATTAGACTCGAGTAAAAAAAAGTTAGTTCAATCTGAATTGAAAACTTGTTATAGTAAGCTTCTGCGACCGTCCTGTCCACATTCAAAACCAGAAGAACCATATCCTCTATTCATTGTTAGCCCATGCAGAAATTGGAAATGTTGTGATAATACATTTAAACTTCCATCAACATATTGACTGCATATGAAACACCGTAATCTGTCCATTTTTAGGCTTTTTTTACAGGGATGAACAAGTTAAAAATAACGATTTTTTATATGTCTGAAATAAAATGTTAGATTTAAGACTCAAAACATGTGATAAGCTGTACATTTTATTTTCATTCATTATTATTATTTATTTAATTCCAAATTGATCACTCAATTTCAGAAAAGGTTTTTATTCAATACTCGCTTTCGGGAAAATGTTTTTTCCAGCGTTACAAATAATTTTCCGGCACTTCTCTGCACGAGAGAATGGATCTCAAGAGGTTTCGAGCATCTTTTAAATTAATAATCACATACGAAAATGGTGAAACGCACTGCTTTTAGATTTAAATCCGAAAATATTGCCCCACTACCAAAACCTAATTATTCAAGTACTGAAGACCCGGAGGGCAATGATGTCAATGTGGACGCCTTTTGCTACTGCGCTTGCGTTCGGGCCGCGCACTGGTTGGCCTCAGTTGGCGCGCAACTTAAAATTGAAATAAAAACAGTTCTTTTAATTTAAATAAATAACTATTGAAAAATGCACAATAATGTATATACATTGTACAAATTCTAATTTTCGACAAGAAAGAAATTTATAACACATATATTTATTAAATAACAGTTTATTTTCCTTGACTTCCGAAGAATAACTCATAGTTCACGAAAAATTTAATTTCAGAAGAAATTTGTTGAAAAAGTAATTCAAAATAATTTTTGAAAATGTTTTAAATATTTTTTATGTATTCTCATGAGAAATAATTTTAATTCCAATTTTGAATTGCCCGCCCACTGCAGCCAACCAGTGCGCGGCCCTAACGCAAGCGCAGTAGCAAAAGGCGCCCACATTGGCATCACTGCTGGAGGGGCAGAATGATGACAATGATAATAAAAAAGAAAATTAATTCAATTGAATAAATACGCAAGTTATACTTAACATTATCAAAGTATAACAATCATCAACGTCAAAAAAAATTTAACTTAATGTGTCCGATTACAAATTAGTAATTACGTTATTACGAATTAAAAATTACTATTGTCATGGAAAAATGTAATAAACAAAAGTCAATATGCGACCTATATATATCAAAATGTGTGAAAGGATGTCGTCAACTATGAATCTTTTTTGTGTACTGATAACTATCCTTGATAAAAACGAATTGAATAAATAAGAAAGAAGCTTACTACCATTCCGTTAAAAAAATCCATTTTTAGATGATTGGGTTCAAAATACCTTACAGAAGTATCGAAATGTAAATCATTATTACAAATTAATATTTGCTATTTTTATTAATAATGTAATTAGTTGTCTGTTATCCTTATGTAATGCGGTTTTTGTTGAAAAGTCAAAACAGTTTTCAAACTATCTAAAATATAGGACAAGTAATTAATTTAATTAAATGATTACAAAAAATCAATAAATATTCGAAGTAAATAATTATTGTTGCTATAAGCAAATTTTATAATGAACTGACAGATTCCGTATTTTCTAAGAATCATAATTTGTACCACTCATCTTGTTTGAATAATGTAGTATTTATAATTCTAGATGATTCTTAATGTTATCGATGTATAAGAATTAACAATGTTAATAAATCAGATAAACAAATGCGAAATTTGAGTATTTTCTCTGAGAAACCATCTTTTCAAGAAATCTAGTTTTTAATACATTAAAGAAGGTATTCGATTCTAAATCGTTATCAAAAATTAGTCAATAAAATATTTTCAGAAGCAAATTAATCAAACAGGAATATATATTTAACACTTTTGCGTAGAAATTATTATTTTTTAAAATAGTATTCAATTTAAAATGTACCACTAAGGGGAGTGGTCAATTAATAACACAGCGACACAACAAAAAAAGTCCGAATCTAAGATCAGAATTTGAAAGTTTGCTCTTATTTTCAACATAACCTTAGAAAACATAAAAAAATATGCCCGCTGAGCGAGCATATTCTCATTGCGCGCTATGCGCGCGGCTCGCTTCGCTCGCAAGTTTGAGCGCGCCTAGGGCGCGCGACTGTTGGTGCTCGCGCTTCGCGAATATATTTATCTCACGCTTCGCGCTCGATAATGTATTTATCTCGCGCTACGCGCTCGGTCTTTAGATTTTCCACACATTTCTGGACAGACTCTTCAAAATTAAAGGTCAAAGCGTTAACAACTGTAATTTGATGATTGCGAATTCTCCTTTGTTAAAGCTCCTTTGGCTTTAACGAACATATTCTTATCACGTATCTCGTACTTCGCACTCGATTTTGTCCAAAATGTGAACTTTTCTACATTGTGACGAGTGGGTCACGTGACCGGCTTCCTACCTTACCGACACTTTTTTTATTTGTAAACTTATTTTCACGCGAATGGCCATATCGGGTTGAAAATTTGGGATGATAAATAAGAAGCACTAAGAAACGCGGCTCTAGTCCTAAATTTTTATAATCATGAAAAAAGTTTTTTTTTGTAAATTTTTTTTTTTTGCTTTTTTCATAATTATAACAATTTGGGGCCCGAACCGCGTTTCCTAGTGTTTTTTATTTATTATCCCAAATTTTCAACTCGATGTGGCTATTCGTGTGAAAATAAGTTTAAAAATAAAAATAGTGTCGGTAAAGTAGGAAGCCGGTCACGTAATCCACTCGTCATTTTTTTAAATTTACAAAAAAATAGATTCATGTGAACAAATATTTAGAAGCTTCAAGATTATAAAAAAATTTTCTTAGGATTCGTAGGAACATTTCAAATAATTTTTAATTTAAAACATCAATTTTAAGAGAATATTCAAAAAGGTTTCCAAACATTTCAAAAGGTTTCCAAAATTTTCGAAAAAAAATATAGAAGATTTAAAGCCAATTGTTTAAATTCTATAGGTATTTTTTTAAATTTTAGGAAAAAATCTAATCATTTAAGAAGATATTTAGAGGTTTGCAAACAATTCAAAAAATAGTTTAAAATTTCAAATAAAAGTATTTTTACTAGGGAATTACCCTGTGTTGGAAATATTGTGGTACTACTGAAAAATATAGAAAAAGTCCCGAATTGGAAAATTCCCGAATAATAAAATTCCCGACAGAAACTTATTGAGTTAAAAAAAATCTGAACTAGAAAATTCCCATATTTAAACAATTAAAAATATTGGTTTTTAAGAAATATTATTTATTAACTAAAAATGAAATACTAAAATATTTTTATAAAAACAAACAATTTTTAATGTTTGAAATTTAAAAAAATTATTTTTTGAATTAAAAAAAAACAGTAATTAAAAAAAATATATTTCCAGATGAAAAATGTTGTTTAAAAATGTGCATAGTATTTTTAAAAAATTACAAAAAACGTTCTCAAATATCGAATTGTTGATTATAAAAAAAAATTAAAAGAAACTTCGAGATAAATCAGTGCTGACTTAACATCTGATTTGTTTGGGCAATTTAAAACATTATTTATTTAATTAAATATAAATTTTAGATTAGGTGAAAATTTATGGAGAAACTTTTTTTTCGTTCGAAGCTTACGTGTTTTAACATGTATGGTTTTAAATACAATTTTTATACAATTATTGTTATTTTAAATTTAAATAATAATTTTCGAAACGTTTAAACAATAAACAAATTTTTTCATAGATAAAAATATTTAATTATCATATTTTTCTTCAATAAATATTACATGATAAAATTTTTTTAAATCGTTTAAATTCGAGAATTTTTAAATTTTGGATCTTCATATTTCGGCCAGATTATAATTTTGGGAATTTTACCATGTCTGGAAATTTATTTTTCGGGATTTTTCCGAAAAAAAAACATAAAAAATATTTTTAAATTACTTCGAAACATAGTAAGAAGACTAGAATTTTTCTTGAAATTTGGTAAACTGCTGTAAAATAAATTTTTTTTTTAATTTTGTAAATTATTTTCGATATATCTGGAATCTTTAAAAATGTTTTCGAACATTTTTAGCAAAAGATTACTTGTTCGAAATTTTATTTTTGATTAAAAATTACTTTCCTCCTCAAAAATAAAATCTAGACGCGCTCGTAGCGCGCAATTGATAATGTTAGTTGTTTAAACTAATAATTCATATTATTAAAATTAAAATCACCTCAACTGAATTATGATGAACCCCATATTTTACCGTTGGTAACTCGATACTTTTTTTTTAAATCGAAAATCGCTGCCAACCTCTTTTGATCATTTTAGGACAAAATCGTATTATTCTTAAGGCTCATCTATAAAAAATAATTTTCTTAATCTGAAAAAAAGGATTGCGAATATTTAAAGTTGATGTAACACCCATCAATAAAGCAACGAATTGGAATCTTTTACTCAATAAGTAGTTATTACTTAATAAGTAGCTAAGTTACCGACAGTCAGTACTGCCATCAGTCGGTAATGCAGATTCCTGACAAGGATCGAAGTCTAGTATATATACCAGGGATCTAGGTTACCGACTGAGGGTGATACTGACTGTCGGTAACTCAGCACAGAATAGAACCTTGCTCGGTCGGTAAGTGTTCTGATGCTCTCATAGCTATACTACTTTAATGAAATTTCATCAAGAATCTTACAACCGACATAAAAAGTTTTCAGCTTTCAATAACCACCGGTGATTCAGATCTCGGTTCTTCGAGATTTTCCGGAAATGGTGGTGATATTTGAATGTCATCAGAAATTGCTCTTGTGTACATATTGGTAAGGTCCCATTAAGCAATAAAATTGCAATGCAAAAAAAAATAAAATCATAATAGGCAAGAAACACTGTATTCCTCTACATGTGACTTTTATGTTGTAAACAATTCTTTCTAATGTAAAGGTTACATCTGGATAATCGTTTGGTTGGCAAGGTGGAGGTGGAGGTAATTGTGGAGGTGGTCCAGATTTAATTGCAGCCGATCATCGTTTGACCTCGGGAGGTCTTTTTGTAATACAATTAATTAGACACAAAATTTTGAAAAATTAGACACTTTCGTGTCAAAGCTTCTTTCACAAAAGGTCTCAAAAATGATCATCAAAATCATCAAAATATTCGGATTTCAGAGCAATCGATAGTTTTTTGTTAAATTCAAACTTAGAATAGAGAGTAAACTGCTTCTAATTTTGAGAAACTAGAATATTGTGCACGCTATGTATGCATTGAGGCCATGTGACGAGTGGGTCACGTGACCGGCTTCCTACCTTACCGACACTTTTTTTATTTGTCAACTGTTTTTCACACGAATAGCCACATCGAGTTGAAAATTTGAGATAATAAATAAGAAGCACTGAGAAACGCGGCTCTGGTCCTAAATTTTTATAATGCTATGAACATTAGGAATACTTCCCATTTTGTTGCAAAATGAAACTGAAAGAATTTTCTCAATTATAATTCTGTTAAGTTTACTATTATATAAGTGCAAATCATGAAGATTATTGTTTTTAAAAATTGTTAATTTGAAAATGAATAATTGGTGTATTTTTTCTAAGGGCCATCCATAAATTACGTAATACATTTTGTTATATAAGGAAATATATTACATATATTAACAAATGGAAGAATTTACAAACAAAAAATCAACGCTGTCATTTATACTGTCTACAATGGAACAATTTCCAATTGCAAACATCTCCAATTAATAATTCTTCAATTGTAAATTTAAAAAATTGGAGAATTGTAAATTGAAAATGGGTAAAATTGAAGAATTTTCAATTGTAACCCTTAAAAATTGTAAAGCTTTGTAAATTGTTCATGATTTTAAACAATACGGATTCAAAATTAAACAACTTGACGAATGTTTAATTGTAAATATTATAAAAGTTGATTAATGTCAAATGGATGATTACAGAATCACTCAGGAAAAACTTGTTTTAAATTCATGAAACCGTTTCTTCAACATTTTTTTCACTTAACTGAAAAAAAACCTAAAGATAAAGAAAATAATTTTGAATTAAGGAAAAATTTTAACTGGAAGAATGAACCATTTCATTATATCAAAGAAACTTTTCTTTGACTAAGAGACGCCTAATATTTTTTCTTTTTAATTCAAAGAAATTTCATAATTTTCACAATTTTCACCCAAACGCTTTCATAAAATTTTGTAATTTTTTTCAACAAAATGAATACTTGAATCGAGATTTGCTTTGAAACATTTTTGAGTTGTTAAAATATCTTATAGTGGTAATATATTAAGTTTCATGGTTCGTAACAAACAAAAAATGTTCCACTCAGCTGAATAAATTGAAAATAAGAGGAATGATTACTTCGTGTCCGTGATAATTACCGTCCATAATTATTCAAAATTTTAAAACATCACAAAAATCTTTGAACAATTTTTATTCAATTCACTTACAAAAAGTTTTACTTTGTATATCAAAAATTAGAGATATAAACAGCATTCAAATTTGTATATAACGGAAAGCAAAAACTTATATGAAGAAATGAAATATTATTTTACAAATAATTTATTTTAATTGTTATATTTTTCAAACTTGTATTTTTACATACATATGATATTAGATCTTATTCTGTGCACTAACAAAAGATTAAATTATTCTTTTGTTTTTTCGACTTTGACAGATTATATGAATAAACATGCAACAGAGATTGCTGTAGTGATTACATCAATTTAGATGTAATCATGTTTTGCAAGTTGTTTTATAAATTATAAATGACTTCAAGTTTGAGAGGTAATATTTTTTAATATTGTATAATGCTGTTTTGGTTTTGCACTATTTACTGAATGTACCCGTAAATGTGACCATATGGTAGAGTGGGTCGAGACGAGCATAGGCGGTAAGATGAGCCACTCTATTTTCTCGTAGGCTAATATTCCTTTTGTTACTGTTCTTTGTACTAATATCAGGAAGAAAGTTATCAAACTTCTTTTAAAAAAATTTTCGCTCAATGTTGAATAAATTTGGAAAAAACGAAAGTAAAGTTTTAAGACCTGTATTCTGCTATTTTGCATTTGTTTAAAAAGTCCAAGAATCACGTAATATCACATATTACATGATTTCTAGTGATTATTTAGACAGCTTATTTATTAAACCTTCAGTTTTCAACAGATTTATATTTAATTGTAAAACAGAAATAAACTCAATTTGGATTTTACTTGAAAGTGTCATATGGCGCGCAATAAGCCACTATTCTGGGGCGGAATGGGCCACCTCTTCCTGTACATTAACCTTACCTCTTGTGTAGCAGTCAGTAGGTAGTGTGTACAAACAACTAATATTGTCGACAAAAACGGTCAGAAAAAGCATGATAGTTGCACTGTTATAGTTATGTATTAGAAAATAATATGAGTTGCTGGCAACCAGAAGAGAGCATTGTTTTTCTGCTATTTGAGAACTCGTAAAATGCTATAAAATGAGAAAAACATTGTTGTGGATGAAAAATACAGCAAATATATCAAAAACGACTTGAATCCGCAATATATATGAAATCCAGCGTCATGCAGTAGACCAGTCTAGTATTTGAGATTTTTCTTACTGAAGAATTTAATTTTTACCGAGACAATGTACACGGGTAAGTCGAAAAAATGTTATACTTATTTCTGTCATAAAATTATTAAAAGATACGTAGATATGAATCATTTTTCTAGTCACTGTTTCTAGTCACTCTTACTTATAAATAATATATAATAAGTCATTTCATTAAGTGGCCCATCCCGCCCTAGTACCTGACTCATCTCACCCCAGGCATGGGGCGATATGAGCCGAGTGCACTGCTTTTTTATTTTCATTTCTAATTTCGCATATACCTTTTTATTTACTTTTATCTTAGCAAAATCATGATCAAAAATGTTTTTATAATACTTATAACGACTTATTTTCAAGCAATGAATTAGCAGATATTAAATATTGACGTGAAAAAGACAACTATGCCCATCTCGCCCCACCCTACCCTTCTTTTCTAGATTTAAGGACAAATTAAACAGAAAGTAAAAATATGTAAGGTTACTTTTATTCAAATATAAAATTTTATTCCAGCACAAATTAGGGGTCGTCCAGAAACTACGTTTCCAATTTTTATCGCTTTTACTTAAAAATTCATTTCTTTTTTGTCAAAGATTCATAATTTATTTGAAAGTTCATTTCGTGGGTTGAAAATTTAAGTGTTTTGTTAAAAATTCGTTTTCGTGGTTATTAAGAATTATCTTTTTAAATTAAAAATTTAACTATGACATTTTTTGTTTGAACAGGATATTTTTAGTTGATTTAATCTTATATATAATTAAAAACTTAAGGTTAACAACCACTGCAGGGTCCCACTGGGAGCAACTGTCATCTAAAAAATGACATCGGCTCCCAGTAGGACCGCCTCTTCTGAAAAATCGTTGATATTGCGCTTGAGCTATTATGGAGATAAACACATCAGGTTTATTTATTCTCGATCGTTCAGGCGGGAACGGAACGAAAATATCAGCGTAGCCAAAAACGAATCAAGAGATCGGTTGGAGTTGAACCGTATCGAAATATGAGTCCGAGCAAAAATGGGTTAGGCCACGCGCCACGGGCTAATTCGTTCTTGCGCTGAGAAATAATCAACCCGCTTTTGCTCCGACTTTTTTCTTAGTCCGCTTTCGCTATTAGCCCCTCAAGTATTGGCAGTTTCGAGAGTTTTAATTAATTAATTATAGTTTTTTCTTGATTTATTGTGATCAAATTCTTTGAAAAAGCGTTAAATTATTTTTATAAAATTCAGTGCAAAATAATAATAATCAATCCCTATAATCTCTCAACAACAAAAAAACCTTAAAATGTCAGGAATTTTTAGAAAAAATAAAATTTTCGTTTGTTTGTTCTTTGAACTTCCCTTCAAAACCAAAAAAATTAATCAAAAATTTCCTTGAATGCCTCAAAAATAATTCAGAACCATAAGAATTTAAAGAGGGAAAACCCTTTGAAATATTTTTAATTGTTTTAGTGAAAAAAAGAACCTTATATACCCCTCCCCCCCCCCTCTCAATCAATAATCACATGAGGAGCGGAAGTCAAAAATTTTGATCAAAAAAGAAAATTGCAGTATTATTTGAAGCTCTCATCATTAAAAAGTTATATCTCAACAGAAAATTAATTGATATAAATTGTTATAAAACACTCATCTGTATCAAAGCCTTCAGGATTTTTCTATTTTCTTTCCGATCTCCAAATTGCACTTGATAGACGCGATTAGCAATCTTTTATAAAAATGTCTGTATACATGAACACAGTTTAAACAATAACTAATCAAATTTTAGAATTTTATTTTTGGTTTCTTTCACAGTTCTAATATCGACCAGCTCGTCCAAACACTGACGCGAGACTACTTTTGTTTTAAAGGACAAAGAATAACCATGTGCTGTGAGTTCGTTTCAAATTTCGTCGCATTTCGACTTTAGGTATCGGCAGTTCCGAGTGATTCAAGAATTTTTCGGATATACTCTCGATAATGTAAAAATCTGTGGAATACTGTGCAATTCTTGATTAAATTCTCAAATATTCTGAAATGCTTCAAGGTGTAGAATTGGTTTTGGATTTTCGTAAATTTCGAGGGGCCGAAATAATTTGAGTGCTCGAAACTTTCGAGAACCCGAAGTAATTCGAGTACACGAAACCTTCGAGAACCCGAACCTGGTCGAGCACCCGAAGAAAGTCGAGTCCCTGACGCAACTCAAGTACTCACAAATTTCAAGAACCCGACCTGTCTCGGGTTCTCAAAACCAAACGGCTTCTCGAAATTTCTGTATATCCGAAAGTTCGAGTATTCTTAAGCCCGGCTCGGCCTGGCCAGAAAAAGTCGAGCCCGACCCGGCCTGAGTTTTCGAGCTTTTTGCACACCCCTACTATTCAGTATCGATGTTTAATAATAATGATCACGGTTCTTAAACAATTTTTCAGTGGTTATAATCATACTGTAAACTGTCTTATGCACAATTCCTTGTTTTAATATTATACTTCTATGTACCTTGAAATAACCATACCACAAAATTCCAACTTTAGCTGTTGGCTTTCTTATGTAGAGGCATAAATCGAATTTGTTTATTGCTTGAGTCAAATCAGCCGAATTTAAAAATTTTGCATCTGGTGAATAAATGGGTGCTAAAATATCAATCTCATGATTTTCAATTAGACCCATAAGACCTGACCATGTCTTGCTGCTTACGTTCAGAGACCCAATACCATCATCTTCTGTGGTTTTAACCATTGCAGTTGTAAAGTTACCAGCATATTGCAGGGCAAGAAATAAATCATCAAAATATTTATCAAATGTTGCGGACAACTAATAAAAAATATACGCATTTCATTACCATACTATTTTAATATTTTCAAACTAAATTTTGAATGCCTTAAAATGATACATAGTGGAGACCATCGTACAGTAGATAATCAATCATTTTAAGCACAAGTATAAGTGAAATAATAAATTCTTATTGTTATATATAAAACTTATAGTGTCTTAACTGTTAAATACATTGAAAGAATTATTTTTAATACATTAGTATTTCAAATTAAAGATCACCGTAAAACACTGTAGCGTAGTCTCCCGTTTTCCGTATGCTAATCTTAATAAATATATAGAAAATTATATTCGAGTTTTTATTGTTACATAGAAATTAAGTAGATTGCTACAGAGCCTGGGAAAGTTGAATAACCTGAAAGAGGTATGGAATTTTCAAAATAGTTTTCAGTACTTAAAAGAAGGCAGGGAATATTTTAAAAGATCCTGGAAAAACCAGACATTTGGTCAAGTTGTACTTTTGAATTATTAATATTAAATAGTACTGAAAAATAAAATATTTTAATTTAAAAGCCTTGAAAAATGTTGTAGAATATTCAACATCAAAACATTACTTTAATAATTTGCAAACCAAATTTGCAAACAAACTTTACAAATTGTACAATTCCAAATTGAAAATGATTACAAGAGAATTAATTTCAGATTTGAATTATTGCAAACGTAAATTTTTATTTGAGAGCCTTATTATTTCAACAGTGCATATATCATTAATGTATTATACGGATGAATAAATACAAAGAGCTATCCATACGAAGAACGTACACAAGCCCATTGAAGACGCTGCAACTTTACATCGATCAACTCAATGCGCGTGAAAGTGTCTAAACTATCGGACCTTTTTGTTCTTTCATACTTTATAAACCTGGAGTTTTTAAATAAATTCTTTGTACTCTGTAGCAACCCATATTAAAGAAAATGTTTTCCCAAAATGTTCCACCGTTACCCTTATTTATAAAATTACTCGTCTTACCGAAACAAGTCCTATGCGCAAAACTTTTCCATTCAGAATATATTGTTCCGTTCGAAGTAATTTTTTCGACATAAAAATTAATCTTTTTTGGTTGATGCTTCAACTGTTTTGTTAAAAATTCATCCTTTTTGGTTAAATTCAACTGTTTTTTTTTTTAAATTTAAAATTAAAATCTTTTCTTGGTTAAAATATCAACTATTACGTTTTCTATTGAGAATTCTTTTTTTTTTTTTTAAATTCAACTATACTTAGTTGAAAGTTGAACTACTTTTCACCATTCATAAGAAACAGTAAGATTTTACCAAAAACCTCTCCTCCACCCAAATCGTCTTACGTTATTTTTGCATAAGCCCTAAACAAATTCACGAAAAAATTAAGTTGGCAAAAATTACGTAGTATAGGAAAAAATGGGGGGGGGGAATAGGGGGAAAATAGTTCTACTTACGAAGATACATCGGGGCCACATATTAGTCTTACAATGGAGACACAAACTCCTAATATTCTTTTCATAAAATCCACTTCTTTGGTAGAAATATAAATAAATGTGTTCCCCATGAATTCATCGAAAACCATGTTTATTCCATCTTCACATTTCATTGAAGTATACGAATTTCCAAACTGAGAAGTCATTATTTGTTGAGATGTTACTAGGGGGGAAAATATTTGCATGATGATGTTTGCACTTGGATAAGCGATGGATTCTTCATCCTAAAAAAATTATAAATAATTATAAAGTCTAACACAGAGTTGAGTAGTAACCTGTAACAAATAACTAAGTTACTGAAAAGTTACGTTATTTGTAACTTTGAGGGTAACTTCGTTACTATTTTTAAAAGCAGCTTGTAACATAATATAGTTACGATTTTTGCAGTAACTTGAAACTTTAATTTGAGTTACTTTGAAGCTACTTTGTGTTTTTGCATATTATCTACCATTAAAAGAGGTTTATGGGTTAGTCATGGGTAGAAAATTAATTTCTTTTGGTTGAGGATTTAGCTATTTTCTTAAAAAGTCGTCTTATTTGGTTGAATGCAACAGTAATTGTTTTCAAATTACATTCTTTTTTTGGATGAAACAATATCAACTATTATAATTTTCCTTGAGAATTCATCTATTTTGGTTGAAAGTTTAACTTGTTGGTTGAAAATTCATGTATTTTGTTAAAAATTCAACTATATATTTTCAGTTTGAAAATGCAACTGTTTTGTAAAAAATCCATCTTTCTGACATAAAAATTCAACAATTTAATCGACATTTTTTTTCTTCTTGCTTCGAAACCTGGTTTTTTCGTTTCAAAATTGATCTGTTTTGGTAAGAGAATCTGTTTTTTTCTTCAAATTCAACTATTTTCTTAAAAATTCGATTTGTTTTGTGGAAATCAACTGTCTTTGATTTTAAGCAAAGTCGTTTTTGGTTTTAATAATATCAAATATATTTTTTTCTTTTTGAGAATTCATCTATTTTGGTTGAAAATGCATGTATTATGTAAAAAAGTCAAATATTTTATTTGGTTAAAAAGTAAATTTTTGGCTGAAAATTATATTTTCGATTTGGAAATTAATTGTATTTTTAATGTTTTTAATGTTCACGGAAAAAGAAAAATTGGTCAGGGAACAGACAGAGAATTTAAAAAATGTTTTGCGACCACCCTACAGAAAAATAAAAAATTATTAATAATATTATAATAATATAAATATATAATATATATAAAATTAAAATTTAATTTTATAAATTTATAAAAATAAAATAAAAATAAAACAATTCAGTGGACATTTTTATCTCTCTTGTTTTAAAATTCGATTTTTTTTCCTTTCAAAATTGATCAGTTTTGGTAAAAAAAATCGTCTTTTTTGGTTGAACTAATATCAAATATTATATTTTTCGTCGAGAATTCATCTATTTTGGTTCAAAATTCATACATTTTGTTGAAAATTCAACAGCATATTTTATTTAGTTGAAAAATAACTTTTGTGTTAAAAATTCATATTTTTGGTTTAAAAATGCAACTGTTTTGTAGAAAATTCATATTTTTTGTTTGAAAGTTCATCTTTTTGGTTTGAAAATTCAACAATTTAATAGACATTTTTTTTTCTTTCTTGGTTCAAGACATAGCTTTTTCGTTTAAAAATGTATTTCTTTTGTTGAAAAATCGTCTTTTTTGGCTGAATTAAACTGTGAATTCTGCTATTTTGGTAGAAAGTTTAACTAGTTTGTTCAGAAATAATTAACATTTTTGTTGAAAATTCACCTTTTTTTTTTAAGTACTGATTTTGGTTGGGAAATTCATCTCTTTTGGTAAACAAATTTCTGAAGAGGGTTTAGCTATTATTATTTTTTTTATTTGTCTTTTTTGGCTGAAAATTTACTTGGTTGAAAGTTGATGTACTTTGTTAAAAATGTAGTTGTTTGGTTAAGGATGGTTTGAAAATGGACGTAAGTTCAACTATTTGGTTTAAAATGAACTTCTTTATTGTAAACTAATATTTTCGGTATAAACATTTAACCTTTTGGTTCAAAATTAACTTTTTTGTTGGAAATTTAACTTTTTTGTTGAAAATTCAACTTTCTAGTTTGAAAATGGCAGAAAATTGAAAATGAACTTTTTTGTTGAAAATTCAACTTTTTGGTTTAAAAATGGCAGAAAGTTCAAATATTTGGTTGAAAATTAACTTTTTTGTTGAAAATTAATATTTTCGTTATAAATATTTAACCCTCTGGTTAAAAATTAACTTTTTTGCTGGAAATTTAACTTTTTTGTTGAAAATTCGACTTTCTGGTTTGAAAATGGACGTAAGTTCAACTATTCGGTTAGAAATGAACTTTTTTGTTGAAAATTAATATGTTCGCTATAAATATTTAACCTTTTGGTTAAAAATTAACTTTTTTGTTGGAAATTTAACATTTTTGTTGAAAATTCAACTTTCTGGTTTGAAAATGGCAGAAAATTTAAAATGAACTTTTTTGTTGAAAATTCAACTTTTTGGTTTAAAAATGGCAGAAAGTTCAAATATTTGGTTGAAAATGAACTTTTTTGTTGAAAATTAATATTTTCGGTATAAATATTTAACCTTTTGGACTGGGCGGATGAGGTCTGGCAGGAGAAGACCTTTCAGGATAATCAGAAGGTCCGTCACGATGAACACCAGGAATAGGATCTCCGTTAGGTAAACAGTCAAACTGTGAAATTAACTCTGCCACAAAAAACAGAGCATTTAATTTAGAAAAAATCCCTTAAAAGCGAAAACTCAAGGAGAGTCCCTATCTCATTCCTTTCCCGTTTTTCAAATAATTATTCTTTTAATCATTCTTTGTTTCAATGCGAACTGAATTCATTTCTTTGGTTGAAAGGTCTTTTATTTTAATTTGGTTAAGATTGTATACTTTATTGTTAAGGATCTGTATGGGTTGAAAATTCAATTTGTTTCTTGAAAATTCAACTTTCGGCATAAACTTTATTACTCTTAGTTCAACATGCAACTGCGAAATAATTGATTCATTAAGTAATTCAGTTAGATTTATTCTGTTTTGGTTAAAAATATAACTATTTTGTTGATATATTTTTTGTGTGCAACTTTATCTTTCTTTTTTAGAAATTCAATTAATTGTATAAAAGTTGAACTACTTTGACAAAAAAATATTTTTTTGTTCAAGATTCATCACTTTAGTAAAACATTCATCCCTTTGGTTTACAATTTGAATATTTTGTTGAAAATTTCATTTCTATCTGGTGTCAAAATTTTAACTATTTTTTTGGAAATTTTGTCGGTTCTGATTCGCAAGTTCAACTATTTAGTTGTAAATGCATCTGGTTGGTTCATTATATTTTGTTTTGAAAATTTTTTTTTGAACTGGAAATTAAACTTTTCCATTTTCTGTTGAACATTCATCTCTCAGAGTTAAAATTTGAACTATTTGATTATAATTTCGTTAAGAAGTAATTTTTTACCTGAAGTTTCGACTGTTCCTTTCCGGGTGGAAAATTAATCTGCTTGGCCAAAAATTCATATTGTTTCGTCATAAATTCAACTAATTGGTTATAAGTTGAACTACTTTGTCAAAAAATAATTTTTTTGATTGAAGATTCACAATTTTAATTGAAACTTTCTTTCTTTTGTTGTAAATTTGTCTGCTTTAGATTAAAATTAATTTTTCAAACTAAAGATGTATCAATTCCATCTAAATGGACACATAGAGCTGTTTCTAAACAAGTAAAAATAGACAAGATAAGAAGTTCTTAAGTCCTTTATAAGGATAACTATTTTTTTTAATATGTTAGCATTACTTTGAAACTCATAACGCAATAAATCACGCATTTTCTTTGAAAGGAAATTCACTTCCGTTTTAACCAATCGAATTTCTGCTGAACATTTCTCTAAGTTGTAATATCTTTGGATTTTATTACTTTTTGTGGTAAAACTTTTTCTCAAGTAAGATTTTGAATTCCCCTTCTAATGAGAACAGCTAGATTTTATGAAACCCCCACTCGCAAAATCGTCTTACGTAATTTGTGTATGACCCCGTAGAAGTGTACCATATGTGCAGGCGCACATATGGTACGGATTTCTTATCAATAGGAACAATTTTCGAATTCCATTATTCTTGAGCATACACATTATGGATTCTCCCAAAAAGAATTCGGATATTTCACAAAAACTCAATTAAAGTTTGAAAGAAAATACAAATTAGAGTTGAATGTAGATTAAATCGCACACAATTGGATTTGCGTATAGCCTAAAAAATGTACATATAATTATAGATATATTATATTCACCGATAGAATTGAAGATGACCACCACGGATAGGACAAGATTAGTAGCAATCTTCATATTTTCTAATTCGAAAAACAGCTAATTAATGTATTAATGGAGATTCAAATTAAAAATTCAACAAGCTAATATTCCAGTTCTTCATCAGATTATATAGTGTATCTTATATTCGTTATCTTAGAGATTATTGCCGTCAAGCTTTTTCTCATTTGACATTTACATTTCATTACAGTGTGTTTCAAGAAAAAAATTAAGTAATACAAATTTAAAAAGAAAACCAAAAATTTATCAAACTCCCTGTCATAACTCAGAATTAGGGTAATAAAATACATGAAATCATTTTGAAAATGCATATTAGTACATTCCGGACAAAAATGCCAGTTACTAAATCACATTTCAGGTGATTTGGCTGTTTTTTGTCGGAAAATTAATTTCCGACCATTTCCGGATTTCCCAGTCTGGAATATGTTAAAGGCCTTATTAGTATAATATAATAATATTAATATCATTACACCGTAAAGTTTTTATTGAACGTGAAGCAGATTTCTATGTTTTATCATTTCATTGTTTTCGAGGATTGTCAATAGATTGCGAGGAATTTTATAAAATTTTAATACAATTTTAACAGAGGTTCAAGGAATTTAAGAGATTTCATAGGATTTGAGAAAATAAGCTTGGTTTCAAATATTGTGAGAGATTTCATGTTTTTACACAGAATTTCTCATGATTTCACGGTATTTCAAAGTGTTCAAGGAATTTAACTAGATTTGAAGTTCACCCACGAATTCAAATGATTTTTGAAGGATTTCATAAGAATTATTATTATTTCAAAGAATGCAATGACTTTAATAAAATTCACTCAATTTCAATGAATTTCAAAAGATTTTATAGGGTTTTAAAAATTTGAAGGGACTTAAAGGAATTTAGTGGGATTTCGAAAATCAGAAAGTGTACATCAGATTTCGAGAGTGATAAACCCCTCGTCTGAATCTAACAAAGATTATTTATTATTATTATTTAATTCAATACCTGAAAACCAATATTTGCTTCAAACTGTAGGAATGGGCTGAAACTACGATAAGCGACGTCGTGTTACAAAGGCAGATATGAAAAAAGTAGAGAAAAATTACGAAAAGTTTGCCTACATAAAAAATAAAAATTTGCTCATGACTGGTTGAAGACTCATCACTTTAGTTACAAATGCATCTCTAACTATTGTTGAAAATTGATTGTTTCAACTGCAAATTTGATAGAAAATTTATTTTTTATATGTAAAAGGTCGTCCTTTTTAGTTGAAAATTATCATCAACAAACTTTCAACAATTTAAGGTTATGTTGGCGTTTTACATCGTAAATCGGAATTTTGTCATTTATTTTAGAGTTTTTTGCTGAAAATTTGTATTAAAAAAAAAAGATCATAAGATTTACAGATTATCATTATTCTTCCCATTTTCAATTTTTTTGGCGTTTTATGCGGGACCCCGGTACTTTTAATAAAAGATCATCGAATTTCAAAAAAGATACAAAATTTTTAAACAAGTTTAGGTTATACTAACATTTTTTCACCGGAAATCAGTTATTTGAGACCAAAATTAATTGACCAAAAAAAATTAAAGCTAATATTTTGAACAACTTTAGGTTATGTTAGTGTTTTTATCGCAAATTGGAATTTCTAATAAAAAAATTGTATTTCAGAAAAGATTGACAATTTTCAAACAATTTTAGGTTTTAATAACATTTTTCACATGAAATCGGTTATTTGAAACAAAAGTATTTTACATCAAAAATTATTACTCAAAATTTTGAACAACCTTAGGTGAACATTTTTCGCTGGAAAAAGTTGTTCAAAAATTTTTGACTTCAAAGCGAATTCATTATCTTTAACAGTTTTAGGTGAAGTTGGAAATTTACATTGAAAGTTGGCATTTTCCATCAAAAATAATAATTTGAACAAGCTTAATAATCTTTAAAAATTTTGGATTATATCAGTGTATTTCGTATAAAAATTTATATTCAAAAAAGGAGATATATTTTACACCGGAAATACGTATTTAAAATTTTTAAGAGGTCATAAGATTTTTCAGATTATCGGTACTTTCATAAAAAATTCATTAGATTTAGAAAAAAAAAAAAAAATGTTAAACAATTTTAGGTTATGCTCATGTTTTTCACCGGAAATTGGTATTTCTAATAAAAAAATTGTATTTCAAAGAAGATTTAACATTTTTTAACAATTTGAGATTAAACTCACATTTTTCACCGGAAATTGGTTATTTGAGACAAAGCGTATTTAACTACAAAAATTAAACTTAAAATTTTGAACATATTTAGGTTATGCTAGTGTTTTTCGTCGAAAAATGGTATTTCTAATGTATTCACAAGAAATATTTACAATTTTAAAACAATTTTAGGTTATGTCAATATTTTTTGCTGCAAAAGTTGTTTAAAACATTTTTATTTCAAAGACGATTCATTATTTTTCAACAATTTTAGGTTAAGTTCGAAATTTACATTGAAAATTTGCATTTTCCATAAAAAAATCATAATTTGACCAAGATTTACCTTTCAATAATTTTAGTTTATGTTGGAGTTTTACCCCTAAAATTGGTATTTTTAGTAAAAATGTATTATATTCAATACGGATTAAATTTTTTTGTAAAATTATAGGTTAAGCCAGCGGTTTTAACCGGAAATATTTATCTATTTTTCGAAGATTATTTTAAATCGGGGGACAATTTAAGGTTATATTAACAAAAAAACTTTAGGTTTGAAAGAAGATTTACAATCTTTAACAGGTGTTTTTTATTTTATGTTAGTGTTATTAGTGTGGAGTTATCGCTCTTTTCAATAAAAAATATTAGATTTCAAAGAATATTTTCACTTTTCAACAACTTTAGGTCATGTTGATATTTATCACCTGAAATTGGTATTTTTTAATAAAAATCACTAGATTTGAATCCAATTATTTATTTATTTTTTTAATAATAGAATTTACAAGCTTGAACAATTTCGGATTGTGTAAGCGTTTTTTGTCGGAAATTTACGATTTCATTGAAAAATCTTTAAGTTTTGAAGATGATTCATAATTTTCAAACACTTTTGCGTCAAATTGTTTTTTTACATTGAAAATTGGTATTTTCACACA
Organism: Andricus grossulariae; assembly: GCA_011634705.1. Lineage (NCBI taxonomy): Eukaryota > Metazoa > Arthropoda > Insecta > Hymenoptera > Cynipidae > Andricus > Andricus grossulariae. The sequence continues at coordinate 54,219,700 of JAABKJ010075445.1, forward strand.
AAAATCATGATTTGAACAAAATTTGAATTTTTTTAAACAATTTTGAATTATGTTAGTGTTTTTCGTAGGAAAAAATAATATTTTTAGGAAAAAATTATTAGATTTATATTCAATAAATTATTATTTCTGAACAATTTTAGGTAAGTTTGAAATTTACATTGGAAATAATTGGCATTTTCCGTCAAAAATGATAATTTGAACGAGGTCTATAATCTGTAAATTTTTGATCTATATTAGTGTTTTTCGTAAAAAAATTATATTTTCAATTTAAAAAAAACTATATTTCAAAGAAAATTCACTGCGTTTTAACAATTGTAGATTATGTTGGTATTTTACACCGGAAATCAGTATTTTAATTTTCAAAAGATTTTTCAGATTATCATTATTTTTCAGATTTTTATTCAAAGTCATTAAATTCACAATTTTTTGTTTTGTTGGCGTTTTATAAAGGAAATCGGTACTTTAAATAGAAACTCATTAGATTTCAAAGAAGATAAAAAATGTTTTAACACTTTTAGGTTATACTCGTGTTTTCTACCGGAAATTGGTATAGATTTTAAAAAAGTTTTACAATTTTGGAACAATTTCAGGTTATATTAACATTTTTCACCAGAAATCGGTTATTTGGAAATAATTATTTGACTTTAAAAATTAAATTGCAATTTTGAGCAATTTTTGACAATTTTAGGTTATGTTAGTGTTTTTTCCATCGGAAATTAGTATTTCTAATAAAACAATTTTATTTTAAATAAGATTTACAATTTTTGAACAATTTTAGGTTATACTAACATTTTTCACCAGAAATCGGTTATTTTTGACAAAAAGTATTTGAATACACCAATTGAATAAAAAATTTTGAACAACTTTAGGTTATGTTAGTGTTTTTCGTCGGAAATTGGTATGTCTAATAAAAAAATATATTTTTTAAAGAAAGATTTACAATTTTGATATTTTTAATTAAAAAAACTATATTTTATAGAAGATTCACAAATTTTTAATAATTGCAGGTTATGTTGGCGTTTACACCGGAAATAAGTATTTTTAATTTTCAAAAGATTTTTCAGATATCATTATTTTTCAGATTATTATTCAAAGTCATTAAATTCATCATTTTTGGTTTTGTTAGCGTTTTATAAAGCAAATTTGCGATTTTAGTGCAAAATAAAATAAAAAATTTATTGAAAATGAGAAAAGTTCAATTTCTTTTCACTTAATTCAAAATATAGTTATTTTTCAAAATTTTGCTAATCTAAAATTGATTGATTTTGAATATTTTCAATTTAAAATCGTTCAATATATTTCTTTCAAATTCCATAGTTTCGTATTAGAAATTTTTGGATTTTTCCAATTTAAAACTACTTTTTATTTTGTACTTTTTTTAGAATAATTGAATTTCAAATATTTTTAATTGAATTTCTTTCATTTGGAATTGCGAATTTTTTTTTTTTTATTTTATAACAAATTTTCTTACGAATTATATTGTTAATATATAATTTTTTATGTATTATTTAAAAAGTTTAAAATTTTTAATTATTCCATTCTGAACGTTTTGAAATTGTCCTATTTTCGGAATTTTAATTTGAAATCATTTAATTTGAAAATAATTTTTTTTAATTTTGAACACTTCAAATTAGAAATGATGCTATTTCAACTACTTTCTAATAAAATTATCATAATTTCCAAATTGTAATATGATTTTTTTTAATTTTAGGAACTTCTGATTAAAATTTTGTGAATAACATATGTATATATATAACATATGTATATATATTTTTTGAATTCCAACGTTCCATATTAGAAATTTTTTTATTTTTTGCATTTAAAACTACTCTTTATTTTGAACGTTTTTTTTAGAATAATTTATTTTCAAAGATTTTTTATTGAATTTTTTTCATTTCGAACCTTCAATTTAGTTTTTGATCTTATAACAAATTATCTTGTCAATTTCCATGTTTAATCATAATTATGAAAAATTATGAAAAATTACTATATTTTGAATATAGTTATTTTTCAACATTTTGCTAATCTAAAATTGATTGATATGAAATATTTTAAATTCAAAATCGTTCAATAAATTTCTCTTCTTTTAAATTCCATCTTTCCGTATTAGAAATTTGTTGATTTTTCCAATTTGAAACTACTTTTTATTTTGAAATTTTTTTAAAATAATTGAATTTCAAATATTTTTAATTGAATTTTCTTCATTTCGAACCACGATTTTTTTTTTATTTTATAACAAATTTTCTTATGAATTTTAATGTTAATATATAACTTTTTATGTATTATTTCAAAAGTAAACAATTTTTAATTATTCAAATTCTAACGTTTTGAATTTGTCCAATTTTCGGAATTCTAATTTGAAATCATTTAATTAAAAATCTTTCAAATTATTTATTTATAAAATAAAATTTTTTCAATTTTGAACGCTTCAAATTAAAAATGATGCTATTTTAACTTATTTCTAGTAAAATTATCATAATTTCCAAATTTCATTATGAATTTTTAAAATTTTAAGAGCTTCTGATTAAAATTTTGTAAATAACAAACACAATTTTTAACGTTTTTATTTGAAAATGAGACAAGTTTAATTTCTTTTCACTCTGTTCAAAATATAGTTATTTTTCAAAATTCTACTTAATCTAAAATCGATTGACTTGGATCTTTTTAATTCAAAATCGTTCAACATATATATATTTTTTGAATTCCAACGTTCCATATTAGAAATTTTTTTATTTTTTTCATTTAAAACTACTCTTTATTTTGAACGTTTTTTTTGGAATAATTTATTTTCAAAGATTTTTAATTGAATTTTTTTCATTTCGAACCTTCAATTTAGTTTTTGATCTTATAACAAATTATCTTGTCAATTTCCATGTTTAATCATAATTTTTAATGTATTATTTCAAAAGTTGCCATGCTGATTTCAACTACTTTCTACAGAAATTATCAGAATTCCAAAATGGTATTCACTTTCTATTTTAAATTATTAAATTTTAAACTTTTTTGTTCAGAAATGATACAAGTTTAATCCCCTTTCACTCTATTCGAAATATAGTGATTTTTTCAAATTTAACCTCATCTAAAATTCGGAAATTTAATTATTTTGGAATATAATTATTTGGGAATTTTCTAATTTGTGAATTTTGTTATTCGAGAGTGTTCCAATTTGGGAATTTCATTATTCGAAAATTTGGTAATTCGGGAATTTTGTTATTCGGAAATTTTACAGAGTCGGGAATTTTATTTTTTTTTGGGGATTTTTTTAGTCGTCCCGAATTTTATTATCAGGAAATTTCCTAATTCGGGAATTTTATTATTCGGGAATGTTCCGATTCGGGAATTTTCTAATTCGAGAATTTTATTATTCTGGAATCTTATAATACGGGAATGCTATAATTCGGGAATTTTTCAATTCGCGTATTTTATCATTCGGAAATTTTATTATTTGTGGATTTTATTATTTGGGAATTTTCTAATTCGGGAATTTTATTATTCGGGAACATTCCAATTCGGGAATTTCATTACTCGGGAATTTGACAATTCGGTAATATTACAAACTGTTGACGAATTTTATTATTTACTAATTTTCCAATTCGGGAATTTGATTATTCTGGAATTTTCAATTTCGGGAATTTTATTATTCTGAAATTTTATTAGTCGGGAATTTTGTAATTCGGGAATTTTACAGAGTCGGGAATTTTATTTTTCGGGATTTTTCAGTCATCCCGAATTTTATTATTCGGAATTTTATAATTCGGGAATTTCAATATTCGGGAATTTTCTAACTCAAGAATTTTATTATTCGGGAATCTTATAGTTCGGGAATTTTATTATTCGGAAATTTTATTATTTTGGAATTTAATAATTTTGGAATTTTATTATTTGGGAATTTCATTATTCGGAAACTTTCCAATTCGGGAATTTCATTATTCAGGAACTTTCGAATTCGGGAATTTCATTATTCGGGAATATTATAAAATGTTAACAGATTTTATTATTTAGTAATTTTCCAATTCGGGAATTTGATCATTCGGGGATTTTATTATTCAGGAATTTTCCAATTCGGGAATTTGATTATTCTGGAATTTTCCACTTCGGGAATTTTATTATTCTGAAATTTTATTAGTCGGGAATTTTGTAATTCGGGAATTTTACAGAGTCGGGAATTTTATGTTGCCTTACTGCAGCAGCTCGACTTACTGAGGCACGTGACCTTACTGAGGTATGTGGCCTTACTGAGGCATGTCACCTCACTGTTGCAGCTCGACTTACTGAGGCATGTGGCCTTACTGCGGCATGTCGCCTTACTGAGGCATGCAGCCTTACTGCGGCAGCTCCACTAATTGAGGCACGTGGCCTTACTGCGGCATGTTGCCTTACTGCAGCAGCTCGACTTAATGAGGCACGTGGCCTTACTGAGGCATGTGACATTACTGCGGCATGTCGCCTTACTTAAAATAGTTGAAGTTTTAACCAAAAACTTTAATTTTCTACTAAAGGATTTTAATTTCCAACCTAAAATATGAATTTTCAACGAAACAGTCAATTTTTAAACAAATAGTTTAATATTCTACCAAATTGTAGAATTTTTAAGTCAAAAGGCGGATTTTCTACAATAAAGCTGAACGGTGAATCTTCAACTGATATTAGGAATCCTCAACCAAAAAATACGAATATTTTACAAAGTAGTTCAGCTTTGAACAAAGTAGAATTTTCAACCAAGATGATCGATTTTCAACTAAAAAAGATAAATTTTTAACTAAATAGTTAAATTTTCAAATGAATAGGTTATTTTTTTACAAAAAAGTGAATTTTTCACCAAAAAAAAGTTTATTGAAAGGTAGTTCGACTTTAAACCAAGTAGTAGAATTTCCGACCAAAAAGGATAAATTTTCAAACAAGAAGACAAATTTTCTACACAACAGTTGAATTTTTAATTTGTAAAATATGAATATTTAACAAAAATTTTAATTAACGATCAATTAGTTGAATTTTTAACTGAAATTTTGAATCTTCAACTTCTTTCAAATGGATGAATTTTCAACCAAAAAGAAGAATTTTTTACAAAGTAGTTCAACTTTGTATCAAGTAGCAGAATTTGTAATGAAAAAGGTTGAATTTTCAAACAAAAAAAATAATTTTCAAACAAAAAAGATAAGTTTTAAAATAAATAGTTTAATTTTTAATGAAATTGTTCAATTTTCAAGCCAAACAGACAAACTTTCTATAAAACAGTTGAATATTTAATTCAGAAAATAGAAATTTTCAACAAAAATGTTAATTAATGATCAATTAGTTGAATTTTTAACTAAAAAATATGAATTATTATCCAAAAATGGTTTGAAAATTTAACTATTCCATTTTTGGTTAAAATTTAATATTTTTAATTGACAATTGATCGTTTCTAATTTATAAGTCTATTATTCGATCAAAAATTTATTTTCCTGAATTAAAAATTAACATTTTTATCCAAAATTAAAATTTTTGTTCAAAATTTGTCTTTTTAATTTAAAATAAATAAATTTTCAACCAAAAAAGACGAATTTTCTACAAATTAGTCCAACTTCAAACCAAGTAGTGGAATTTTTAATCGAAAAGTTTGAATTTTCAAACAAATAGTTTAATTTTTACCAAAAAAGTAAATTTACGACCAAATAGTCGAATTTGTAACTGAAATTATGAATTCTCAATCAAAAAAGGCAAATTTTTTTAAAAGTAATTCGAATTTAAACCAAGTAGCAGAATTTTGCACTAAAAAGGATTATTTTTCAACCTAGAAGAATCATTCACAACCAAAAAGTATTAAATTCAACAAAATAGTTAAATTTTCAATTGAATAGTTTAATTTTTACGAAAAAATGTTAATTTACGACCGAATAGTCAAATTTTTAACTAAAATAAAGAATTTGTAACTAAAAACGACTAATTTTTTAAAAAGTAATGTAAATTTGAACCAAGTAGTAGAATTTTTGACCAAGAAGGATGAATTTTTACCCAAGAAGAATAATTTTTAACTAGAAAAGATTAAATTCAACCAAATAGTGAAATTTTCAAATAAATAGTTTAATTTTGAACGAAAATGTTAATTTACGACCAAATTGTCGAATTTTCAACTAAAATGAAGAATCCTCAACCAAAATAAAGATGATTTTTTTTTTAAATAGTTCAAATTTAAACGAAGTAGTAGAATTTTTAACCAAAAATCATTAATTTTTGAAGAAATAGTTCATTTTTCAAATAAATATTGGAAACTTGTTTAAAAGGATGAGCATTCAACCAAAAAAGATTAAATTAAACAAAACAGTTAAATTATCAAATAAATAATTTAATTTTTGACGAAAAGTTTAATTTGCGATTAAATAGTCGAATTTTCAACTAAAATGATGAATCCTCAACCAAAAAGAAGAATTTTTTAAAAATTAGTTAAAATCTAAACCAATTAGTAGAATTTTCAACCAAAAATGATTAAATTTAATCAAATAGTTCAATTTTGAAATAAATAGTCTAATTTTTAACGAAAATTTAATTTATGACCAAATAGTAAAATCTGCAACTAAAATATTGAATTCTCATAAAAAAAAAAAATTTGAAATGTATTTTCAATCTAAACCAAGTAGTAGAATTTTCAACCAAAAAGGATAAATTTTTAACCAAATAGTTAAATTTTCAATTAAATAGTTAAAAGATTAAATTCATCGAAATAGTTAAATTATCAAATAAATAGTTCAATTTTTAAGAAAAAAGTTAATTTACAATCGAATAGTCGAATTTTCAACTAAAATGATGAATCCTCAAACAAAAATAAGAATTTTTTAAAAATTAGTTCAAATTTGAACCAAATAGTAGAATTTCTAACAAAAAAAGGATAAATTTCCAACCAAAAAAGATTCAATTCAAGCAAATAGTTAAATTTTTAAATAAATAGTTTAATTTTAAACGAAAATTTAATTTATGACCAAATAGTTGAATTTTCAACTAAAATGTTGAATCTTCAACCGAAAAAAGATGAATGTTTTTAAAAGTAGTTCAAGTTTAAACTAAGAAGTAGAATTTTTTGACAAAAAAGATTAAATTTAATCAAATAGTTCAATTTTCAAATAAATAGTCTAATTTTTAACGAAAATTTAATTTATGACCAAATAGTAAAATCTGCAACTAAAATATTGAATTCTGGAATTCAAGGAATTCATGGAATTCAAGGAATTCATGGAATTCAAGGAATTCATGGAATTCAAGGAATTCATGGAATACAAGGAATTCATGGAATTCAAGAAATTCATGGAATTCAAGGGATTCATGGAATTCAGGGAATTAATAAAATTCAAGGAATTATTGGAATTCGGGGAATTTATGGAATTTAGGAAATTCATGTAATTCGTGAAGTTTATGTTATACGTGGAATTCACGAAATGCGAAGAATTCATGGAATTCGATGGATACCTTGAATGTCACGCATTTCTTGAATTCCTTGACTTTCATAAAACCCTTGAATTCCATGAATTCCTTGAAATCAAGGAATTCCATGAATTTCCTAAATTCCATGAATTCCATGAATTCCGTGAATTTCTTGAATTCCATGAATTTCTTGAATTCCATGAATTCCTTGAATTCCATGAATACCTCGATTCCCATAGATTCCTTGGATTTCATGCATTCCTTGAATTACATAAATTAGGAGAATTCTTTGAATTTCATAAATTAGGAGAATTCTTTGAATTCCATGAATACCTAGAATCCTATGAATACCTAGAATTACATGAATACCTTGAACGATATGAATGACTCGAATTCCATGAATGCCTTGAATTCCATGAATTCCTTGAATTCCATGAATTCCTTGAATTCCATGAATTCCTTGACTTGCATGAATTCCTTGAATTCCATGAATTACTTGAATTCCTCGATTCGCATAGACTTCTTGGATTTCATGCATTCCTCGAATTCCATGAATTCCTTTAGTTCCATGAATTCCTTGAATTCCTTGAATTCCATGAATTCCTTGAATTCCATGAAATCCTTGAATTCCATGAATTCCTTGAATTCCATGAATTCCTTGAATTCCATGAATTCCTTGAATTCCATGAATTCCTTGAATTCCATGAAATCCTTGAATTCCATGAATTCCTCGAATTCCATGAATACCTTGAATTCCATAAATTCCTTGAATTCCATGAACTCCTTGAATTCCATGAATTCCTTGAATTCCATGAATTCCCCGAATTCCATGAATTCCTTGAATTTCACGAATTTCTCGAATTCCCTGAATTCCATGAATGCCTTGAACTTCAAGAATTCCATGAATTCCTTGAATGACATGAATTCCCCGAATCTGATGAATTCCCCGAATCCAATGAATTCCTTGAATTTTATTAATTCTTTGAATTCCATGAATTCCTAGAACACCCTGAATTCCATGAATTACGAGAATTCATTGAATTCCATGAATGCCTAGAATTCCGTGAATTCCTTGAGAACCATTAATTCCTAGAATCACGAGAATGTCTTAAATTCCATGAATATATAGAATTCCATGAATTCCATGAATTCCTTTAATTTCATGTACATGAATTCCTTGAATTCCATGTCTCTGTGAATTCTATGAATTACTTGTAATCCATGAATTCCTTCAACTGCGTAGATATCGAGAATTCCGTAAATTCCGTGAATTTCATGAGTTCCCTGATGTCCCTGAATCCCGTGAATTTCGCGTATTCCGTGAATTCCGCGAATTCTGTAAATTCCTTGTATTTCATGAATTCTATGAATTTCAAAAATTTCGTTAATTCCATGAATTCCATTCATTCCGCGAATTCCACGAATTCCGTGATTTTTCGGAATTCTATGCATTTCGTGAATTTCCTCAATTCCATGAATTCAGAGAATTTCATTCATTTCATGAATTCCATGAATTTGGAGGATGTAATCAATTCCGTGAACTCCAGGAATTTCGAGAATTCGGTTGCTTTCGTGAATTCAATTAGTTCCGTGAGTTCCGCGTATTCCGAAAATTCCTTGTATTACATGAATTTTGAAAAGTCCGCAAATTCCATGAATTCCGTGAATTCCGGGAATTCATTGAATTCGTTCAATTCCTCTAATTCCTTGAATTTCAGGCATTTCGAGAATTCGATTAATTCCCTGAGCTCCTTGGTTTCCCTGAATTTCTTGAATTCCATGAATTCCGTTAATTCTGCGAATTCCACGAATACCTTGAATGTATTTCAAAAATTCCTGGAATCTCTTGAATTCCTTGAATTCCATGAATTCCTTCAATTCCATGAATTCCTTGAATATCATGAATTCGATGAATTACGAGCATTCCTTGTATTCCATGAATACCTAGAATTCCGTGAATTCCTTGAATATCATGAATTCGATGAATTACCAGCATTCCTTGCATTCCATGAATACCTAGAATTCCATGAATTCCTTGAATACCATGAATTCCTTGAATGACGAGAATTTCTTGAGTTCCATGAATATCTAGAATTCCTTGAATTCCATGAATTCCTTGAATTTCATGAACTCCTTGAATTCCATGAATTCCTTGAATACCACGAATTCGATGAATTAGGAGAATTCTTTGAATTCCATGCATTCCATGGATACCTTGAATTTCACGCATTCATTGAATTCCATCAATTTCTTGAATTACATTAATTCCTTGAATTCCATTAATTCCTTGAATTGCATGAATTTCTTGAATTTCATGAATTCCGTGCATACCATGAATTCCATGAATTACGAGAATTCCTTGAATCCCATGAATTCCTTGATTTTTATGAATTCCTTGAATTTGATGAATTCCTTGAATTTCATGAATTCCTTGAATACCATGGATTCCATGAATTCCGTGAATACGATAAATTTAATGAATTACGAGAATTCCTTGAATTCCTTGAATTCCATGAATTCCTCGAATTACATGAATTCCTGGAATTCCATGGATGCCTTGGATTATATGAATTCCTTGAATTTGATGAATTCCTTGAATTCCATGAATTCCTTGAATACCATGAATTCCATGAATTCCTTGAATACGATGAATTACATCAATTACGAGAATTCCTTGAATTCCATGAATACCTAGAATTCCATGAATTCCTTGAATTCCATGAATTCCTTGAATTCTATGAATTCCTTGAATTCCATGAATTCCTTGAATTCCATGAAAGATAAGAATGTTCGGCAATACCTCTAAAAACCACCCTTATGGTATGCAGACATAAAATGTTAAAAATGACAAGGTTGGTTGTCGATATTTGAAAAAAGAAAAACGCCAAAAATCTACTTTCTTTATCCTACGATTTATAGACAGGATCATAATGTTCGGCAATACCCCCAAAAACCACCCTTATGGTACGCAGACGTAAAACTTTGAAAATGACAAGTTTGATTGTGGATACTTGAAAAAAGAAAAACGCCAAAAATCTTCTTTTTTCACCCTACCAATTATTGACAAGATGAGAATGTTCGACAATACCCCTAAATACCACCCTTATAGTATGCAGACCTAAAATGTTAAAAATGACAAGTTTGATTCTAAATATGTGAAAACGAAAAAAATCTTCTTTTTTTATCCTCCCAATTATAGACAAGATGAGAATGTTCGTTAATACCCCTCAAAACCACACTTATAGTATGCAGACCTAAAACGTTAAAAATGACAAGTTTGACTGCCGATATTTGAAAGAAGAAAAATGCGAAAAATATTCTTTTTTCATCCTGCCAATTATAAACCAGATGAGTATAGTCGGCAATTCCCTTAAGATCCACACTTATGGAATGCAGACCTAAAATGTTAAAAATTACAAGTTTCATATATATATACAATATATACAATCAAACTTGTCATTTTTAACGTTTTAGGTCTGCATACTATAAGGGTGGTTTTCATGGGTATTGCCGAGCATTCTCGTCTTGTGTTTAATTGGTAGGATAGAATGGGAAGATTTTTTGAGTTTTTCTTTTTTCACATATATTCAATCAAACTTGTCATTTTTCAAGTTTTAGGTCTGCATACTATAAGGGTGGTTTTTAGGCGAATTGCCGAACATTCTCATATTGTCTATAATTGGTAGGATAGAAAAAGAAGATTTTTGGAGTTTTTCTTTTTCCACATATATACAATCAAACTTGTCATTTTTAACATTTTAGGTCTGCATACCATATGGGTGGTTTTTAGGGGAATTGTTGAACATTCTCATCTGGTCTATAATTGGAAGGATAGAGACTTGTCATTAACCATTCTCATCTGGTCTATAATTGGAAGGATAAAAAAAAAGATTTTTGGCGTCATTCTTTTATCACATATATACAATCAAACTTGTCATTATTAACGTTTTAGGTTTGCTTACCATAAGGGTGGTTTTTAGGGGAAATGCCGAACATTCTAATATGTTCTATAATTGGTAGGATAAAAAAGAAGATTTTTGGCGTTTTTCTTTTTTCACATTCATAAAGTAAAAACTTGTAATTTTTAACGTTTTAGGTCTGCATGTTATAAGGGTGGTTGTTAGGGGTATAGCCGAACATTCTTATCTGGTATATAATAGGTAGGATAAAAAAAGAAGATTTTTGGCGTTCTTCTTTTTTCACATACATATACAATCAAACTTTTCATTTTGAACATTTTAGGTTTGCATAAAATAAGGGTGGTTTTAGGGGAATTGCCGAACATTGCATCTGGTATATAATTGGTAGGATGAAAAAACAAGATTTTTGGCGTTTTTCTTTTTTCACATATATACAATCAAACTTGTCATTTTTAACTTTTTAGTTCTGCATACTGTATGGGTGATTTTTACGGGTATTGCCGAGCATTCTCATCTGGTTTATAATTGTTATGATAAAAAAAGAAGATTTTTGGCGTTTTTCTTTTTGCACATATATACAATCAAACTTGTTGTTTTTAAAGTTTTAGGTCTGCATACTATATGGGTGATTTTTAGGGGTATTGCCGAGCATGCTCATCCCATCTCTAATTAGTAGGATAGAATAAGAAGATTTTTTGAGTTTTTCTTTTTTCACATATATACAATCAAACTTGTCGTTTTTAAAGTTTTAGTTCTGCATACTATAACGGTGATTTTTAGGGGAGTTGCCGAACATTCCCATCTGTTCTAGAATTGGTAGGATAAAAAAAGGAGATTTTTGGCGTTTTTCTTTTTTCACATACATATACAATCAAACTTGTCATTTTTAACGTTTTAGGTCTGCATACTATAAGGGTGGTTTTCAGGGGAATTGCTGAACATTCTCATCTGGTCTATAACTGGTAGGATAAAAAAAGAAGATTTTTGGCTTTTTTCTTTTTTCACATACATATACAAACAAACTTGTCATTTTTAAATTTTTAGGTCTGCATACTATAAGGGTGATTTTTAGGGGAATTGCCGAACATTCTCATCTGTTCTATAATTGGTAGGATAAAAAAGAAGATTTTTGGCGTCATTATTTTATCACATGTATGCAATCAAACTTGTCATTTTTAACATTTTAGGTCTGCATACAATAAGGGTGGTTTTTAGGGGTGTTGCCAAGCATGCTCATATTATCTCTAATTGGCAGGATAGAATAAGAAGATTTTTGGAGTTTTTCTTTTTTCACATATATACAATCAAACTTGTCGTTTTTAAAGTTTTACTTCTGCATACTATAAGGGTGATTTTTAGGGGAGTTGCCGAACATTCCCATCTGTTCTAGAATTGGTAGGATGAAAAAGGGAGATTTTTGGCGTTTTTCTTTTTTCACACATATAAAATAAAACATGTCATTTTTAACGTTTTAGGTCTGCATACTATAAGGGTGGTTTTCAGAGGTATTGCCGAACATTCTAATCTGGTCTATAGTTGGAAGGATAAAAAAAGAAGATTTTTGTCGTTTTTCTTGTTTCACATATATATAATCAAACTTGGCATTTTTATCGTTTTATGTCTGCATACCATAAGGGTGGTCTTTGGGGGAATTGCCGAACATTCTCATCTGGTCTATAATTGGTAGGATAAAAAAAGAAGGTTTTTGGCGTTCTTCTTTTTTCACATTCATAAAGTAAAAACTTGTAATTTTTAACGTTTTAGGTCTGCATACTATAAGCTTGGTTTTCAGGGGAATTGCTGAACATTCTCATCTGGTCTATAACTGGTAGGATAAAAAAAGAAGATTTTTGGCTTTTATAAATTGTCAGATATGTGGCTGATTCAGCCCCGGCGATCATAACCATCTTACTACATAAATTCGCGGTGTATTTCGTAACTCTGCGGTTGCAGTGTCATGACTTACCTTCATCTTCACTCACTGATTTTTTCAACGGCAAATCATTATATTACTCTGTTTTCTAGATAAAATCAGACGAAGTGAAAGCACCTCAATCGGGCAGAATTGCTCAGATTTCTTGGATTGGGAAGGAGAATCACAAAATCGTAGATGTGTTGAATCGTCAAATTCAGCACATGACTAGATTGTCAGTCGCCAATGCAGAAGAAGTACAAGTTTGCTATTACAGAATCGGAGGCATGTTCCTTCACCACGTTGATTTCTTTCCAGTAAGTGCATGATTGATCAAATATTCTAGATCAAAATGATACTTTATTATAGTAAATTTATTATGTATCTTCTCAGCCACATGATGAGGCTTCAATCAAAAATGGAAACCGTGTTGCCACTATGATGTTTTATGTAAGTTATCCAAGGCCTGAAGAATGTTGTGATTACAACATGAGCAAATTTAGGAAAAAGAATGTGCGTCAAAAGTAAAGATAATAATCCATAAATTATTTTTTCAGTTGAATGACGTAGAAGAAGGTGGTAAGACAGTTTTTCCTATATTAAACGTTTCCTTAACGCCGAAAAAAGGCAGTGCAGTCTTCTGGTACAACCTTAACCCAAATGGAATTGGAGATGTCTTAACCGTACATGCAGGATGTCCTGTAATTGCCGAAACAAAATGGGGTATGTACCTGATAATAATTTGTGACGTTCCACAAGGAAACGGCCCACTTTATCGATTGTATTTTATGACCATAAAAAAATGTCTGTTGAAACTTTCCATCAAATGACTTACGTTCCAATACGTGATATTGTAGTTTACAAATGATGGTATTCTTTCATTATCATACAAGTATCGGCATAATGCCACACATTCAATGCAATGTTGCGGAAGACAGTTTAAAAAAAATCTAAAATCGCAGGCCCGTTTTTCAACATAATGTATTAAATTTGGTTCAATTTTCATATACTGGCAATTATGTCAAAAATATAATTTCTAAATGAAAAATAATTCAGTAAAAGTATAATTTTATATGGTTTGATTGATTTACTTACAGTGGCAAATGTATGGCTTAACGAAATCGGTCAAGAGTTCATTAGACCATGTACTTTGGAAAATTAACCTGAAGCCAAATGATAAAAAATTTTCAAGTACTCGCAAAACCCGATGTGTTTTAATAAGTTGTTGCTTTAAAAAGTAGTGTAGAAACACTACGATCATTCTGAATCTTTTTAGCAACATGCAAAATAATCCACATTCACAAATCAAGATTTCCTTATTAGTGACTGCAATGTCATCTACAGTAATTTGGGTTCCAGTAGCAGTGAAAACATCGCTTTGAACTTTATGTATTAAATCAAAATATTTACGAAAATATGTAAAAAGTACTGCATGATTCTTCCTTTTTCTTTCAACACTGTGCTATATTTGCGGCAATAAATAGTTTTCTTATTGAATCTCAAAATCGCAATTAATTTATTTTTCATCCTTAAAGAAACGTCAACCTCACTATACTCACTGCAGGAACAAACGATGTAATTATGAAATATGTCAAGTATATGATTAGTGATGCATATCGATAAGAGAAATTCATTTGTCCCGCTCGATGTAGTTTAGAATCGACTAGTATTTTCAGCACCATCAGCTCATGTATTCATTTGTTAATTTTGGATTGGTTCTTCTCAAATTTCATCCGATGTCAAACGAGTATCCCGGAAAGTTCAAGTGACAGTAAAAGCTGTCAAAGTGCAACTAGTTTAATCTTGAAATTTAGGAGATTGTGAACCGAAATAGAAGAACTTCTAGAAAATCAGAAAAGCAAAAAAAGACTATCGGAGAATTGAATCGTGATTTAAACTTTAGAAGCAGAAAAAAACGTTCTAATTGAATATAAAAAGCATTATAATTGAACATTTTAGAATAAATATTAGGCATTGTATAAATTAATATCTATAACATTACCCCGAGTTACTATCAACATTCAAATATGTAAGCGTCCGCATGAAAAGGGCCCTTAAGGCCGGTATGATGTTATGTATAGGGTCATTCAGCCGGATAAAATCCTGGCATTTCAGGACCAAGAAGAATCCCTCGGGTTAAAAAGCAAGGCTCCGGTGCACCGGAGGTGCACTCCGAGGCTGCTTTTCGAGAAAAACGCATCTAAATTTGACGATTGGAATAAGCGCACGTGTCATACTTTTTCTGTGAACATGAAATATGCCCACTTCTCGCTGCTTTAGAGAGGTGAGTATAGGGAAAATAGACTCAGTATATGCCCTAGTATCATCCTGCACTCGAGCTTGAAAATAATAATTTTGACTTTGACTTAGAAAAACGCGTATATCTCTTAAACTAGAACCGACCGTAAGGGCGATTTTCATGCGGACGCCCACATATTATCATTAGGAACGTTCAATTTATTCAATAAAAGTAAAAATGATGTTATGTGATCTCAAACATACTTTCTTTTTCAAAATTATCCTGCTGAATTTACAGTACGTGTTTGTCTCTCCTGCAAAAAGTAAAAAATAGAGCTTCACACTTTTTGCATTCCCATCGTTCATTTGCAAGCTATGATCCGGATTCTTGTTTTAAAAATGTTCACTATCTAAAAATAGAACCCTTTAAAGAAGAAGAAGAGTATTCAGAGTCTAGACTTTTTATTTTCCACGACGTATTTTATGACGAGGAAATATAGGTCATGAAAAGCCTAGCACAGACCCAGGTTTGTTCTTTGACCTATTTTGTTAATTTTTAGTCAGATATGTGGCAGATTCAAATCCTGCGATCACTGCCATCTTACTGTGTTATTTGCAGGTACTGTCCATCCAGGATGCAATGTAAATTATAAAGATACTAACGACTTTGGTGAATAATTTGAATTTTTATATTAAGTATCCAACTAGAAGTCAACCGTTCATCTTTCATTCTTTCAAGATGTCCGAACCATCTTAACTGATTTCTTTCCCATATATCAACTAGTGTTTCCCCTGCACCACATTCTTTGAGGATTATCTCGTTTCGGACTTTGTCCGAAAAAAAGAAATAAAAGGCACTCTTCGTGCTTGGCCCCTAAGGTTCTCTGCAATATGTACCTGAAAATCTAAAGGTTTAGACCGGTTCAGACGAACTGTATTTGAGATATGAACTATATATGACTAACTATATGAATGTTCCGTATATACTAATCACAGAGAATCAGGCTGACTATCCATTTTTCTCCGTGAAAACTGATCCGATGTTTAAATAAACAGACAGATCAGTAGATCAAAAACTAACATCTTCGTATATATTTACTGGTGATCAACAACTAACAACTTACCTATAATTGTTAGTTTTTGTTGGAAATATCTGGTCAACGAACTTCACGTTTATTTTAGGACCCTTAAAAAGTTTATCAAAGGGTGACTTGATTCGACAAATCCTTTAAAAGTTACCGTGGCTACAAAATTCAGGTAACCATACATACATACAGATATACACACAGACATACAAACATACAGACAAGCATACAGACATACAGACATACAGACACACAGACACCGAAAAATTTTATGATTTTCAGACACTGTGAGTGCCGAAACGTAAAAATCCATTGAAAACCAGAGATAAAAAATGTGGACGATTACATTACACTCTCATGAATGAGAATGTAAAAATTAAAATAATATAAGATGTTAGGGATGAGTGTACAGATTTGAAAAAAATCTGTTTTTGAGGTATGCTATCAGGATAACACGTGATTTAAGAAACTTATGTATCACTTTTGGCCGCTACAGAGGGGTTGAAAGTTTTCAATTTTGGAAAAAGTCAACATTTTTCCTCTGGGTTCAAAAATTATTGCGAAGTTGTTATGTGTACAGTTTTTGATAACAAATAATAATATAAAATAATATTTAAAAAAAAACTTTAAACAAGTTAAAAGTTTATGAAATACCAACAAAATTTTGTTTTTAATATTTGGTTGAATGGGATACTTATTTATAATTTTTTCAATTTATTTGTCATATAATTATTTCTGTTCGAATGGAACAAACACAACAATATTTTTTTGAACGTGAAAAAATTTTCAACTTAGTTCTTAGGCCACTTCAAAATAGTTAAAAAATTCATAATTAGCATCATTATAAATTGTGAAGTTTCGGTAAACAATGATATATAATTATTCTAATAACCAAATCCAAATAATGTACTATTTATGTTGTTATTGCAAAAAATTCTAACTTAATTAAAACGATTTTATATTATTATTTGTTATCGAAAACTGTACACATAAAAAAGTGGCAATAAATTTTCACACATAGAAAACGTTGTAATACATGAGCGAACCCTAACTCGACTCTCAATTTGACTGAAGTTCAGATAAGTTTCAATTTTGTGGATTAGAAGACTTAACACTAACCAGCTTTAATTAAACAATTTTAAAACTTCGAATTGAGTTAGTAATTTCAAAAGTATACATTAAAGTGCAGGGATAAATTAAAAATTTAAAACGTAATAGTTGAAACTCACTCTTGACAACTCATTCTCAGTTTAAAAACATCCACTCACATATTTTATCCCTCAGGTGAGAATCTGGGTTACAACTTTTTTCTCCATTTGTCGACTAAAATAATCTAGAATTCTGAAGCACGTAAGCAGACTGCACAGTCATTGAAGAAATTTCGATTGGGTAATAACGGTTTTTTTTCTGGTCTCGAAGCATTTCAAATTTACTCTTCCAGTAAGTTGCGACCGGCAAAAACCTGGTTCAATTTAGGTATATATAGATACATAAAAGGTTGGCCAGACATTTTTTGGGGGAAAAAATAACTGAGACTGAGTGGAAACTCAAGGCAGTTTATTTGTCTCTGAATGTCAGCCGCTGTCGATTGCATTCAGACACGCTTCGCATTTCGAAAGGCTGTCGATCACGACGAAGTTGCTTGCGAAAATCGGGAACAATGGGTAAGGAAAAACGACCCAGTGCAGAACCCGTGCCTGACTGACAATTCTCTAAACGAGTGTCGTTCAGAAAGAAAGGAGTGAAGAGAAAAAAAAGTTAGCGTGAGAGAGTACGCAGGGAAGGTATATCTTTCAAGTTATAAGTACTTTGAATGAGTGGCCTTAGGGCAGACCAGTTGCATAACGAAAACGAGGAACATGTAAGAAAAGTACAGTGACGTTCCAATGGGAGGTGTTGGGCTTAAATTAACTCTGGTGGAATCTTAAGCGTCAAAATTGCAGGTTTTTTTAATTTCGGAGAATCAAAAATTGAAGACTTTCAAATTGGTGGTTTCAAATTTCGATGCCTTCATTACAGTATGCAAATTTTAATGCGTTCATATCGAATATGCAAAAGAAGTCCTTTTAAGGACATTTTACACGATCTCAGAATTTATGGATGTAACTACATAATTTATGATGTGCCTTATGTACATAGAGAGAAAAATACAAGACGGATTTTTAAAAATGTTCTAAATCGCAGTTTGTACGGAGAAAAATTGATAGTCAGGACCCCTGGAAGATCTAGCTGACTATCTCGAGTGTTCTGAATATGTGACCGTCCGCGAAGAAAGGGACCTAATGTATCAAAGCTAAATTTTACAGGACGAATGATCGTAGCAGAGCCCGCGAGCCAGCATTTCAGTAGTGGGGATGCGTCTACGAAAAGCACTCCCTCCACTAGCCACTACACTTGTAGCCACGAGCCAGTGGAGCTCACGGACACGTCACGTACAGTTGTGTGGCAAGTGGCGGGGCTAACTTTCGTAGGCCTCTCGTTCGATCTCCGCGTACGCTTATCATGCCTATGTTTGTAGCTTAAGAACAAGAAAAGTAATTAACTTAACAAATTTCTGATTATTGGAAATGAAAGAGTAACTCAGAAACTATCGATTGGCGTAAAAAAATGAAAATCGATTTTTTCCTATATATATATATGACAAAGCCACCGAACGCGCCTCGGGTTGCGGATACAAGATCCCTGTAACAAGGGTTTCTGATGAATATGGTTGCAATTATTAATAAGCAGTCGCATACAATTGTTCAAAGATCGCCCCGAAGGAATGACCCCTAAGCGAAGGCGTAACAACAGTGGCGAAAGCTGAATGGCACGTAGGCGAGATGTCTTCAACGGTGTCTCTGGGACACCGGGCGATCTCTCAGAGTATGCAGCCTTATCCTTGCATGCGAAGCTCTAGAAGGACGGACAAACCCACTCCCTAGCTGCTCGTAGGAACAACAATAAAAACATCAAACCACCAAAAAGTTACATATGCGGTTCAAAACGATCGAACGCGCAAACCACCCAACAATCGGTCGGCAATCAGTGCCGATCAACCTAGAGTTCGGGGTGCTACAAATAATAATTTTAATGGAAACACGACGACCAATCGGAAAAACGTCCACATTGAGTGGGCAAATCAACTCAAGGATGACATGCTAGACTGCTACGATGCCACTATCCCTGTTCGCGGAGGCTTTATGGCGCGTATGCACACTCGTTGGTGCCAGAAACACCCAGAGCTTCAGCACGTTCGGCACAAGTGTTTGCGAAATCAATAGGCCTACCTCTTGAAAAATGGATATGTTCGCGGAGCGCTTTTCCCGAAACGCTGCTTGAACAAGCTGCAGACGAAGTTGAGAACGCGACATTAAGACGAACCGCGGACAGCAGACACTTTCTATGAGATAATAGCGATTTTAGGACAGGGAGGAACATCGACATACAGGTTCCTCCTATGCCCCAAGATCTGGCTGAAATGGATGCCTCCCTTCGTGAGGATATCTCGGAGGAGTCCGACCTCTGGACAACCAATTGTCTAGTTGATGGTGCTGCGAGAGCAGTGGCTGATTCAAAGCGAAGGCTAAAAACGACGATGGATCAAAAGACTAAAAGACGCTTGTATCAAATGAACAAGAATATTGGATGGGCAAGACAGAATGCGCTCCGTATTCAGTGTGTGATTGACTAAATAACATTTGGTAGGCCATTCACGGAAAGGGTTCGAAAGTTCGCTCAAGAACTAAGGATCTTCAATCATACACTGAACAAGTCAAAGCTGCTGGCAATCAAGCAGCACATTGTTGACAAAATACGGGTGTTATCTGACGCAAGAAAGAGAATACAGAAGACGAGGTAGAGACTTTTTAGAGAAAGGTATATAAGATCCCGAAAACACTGGAGTGGAAAGAAGATACTGATAATATCATCCGCTTCAAGGAATTTTGCGACAACCCCATAACATCTGAGGAGGAAAGTCCATCAATCACTGCCGGAGGGGTCAAAAAGGAACTTAGAGGCACGAAGAACTTCTCCCCTGCAGGACCACATGGTATCAAAAACTTCTAGTGGAAGAAGTTCACTTCTACACTCCATCAATTGGCCCGCATATTCACCTCATATTTAGAGTCGGAAGCGCCCATTCCGCAGTGTCTGGTATTTGGACGCACTATACTCCTACCGAAAAAAGGCAACTTCTCCAACCCAGAGAATTACAGGCCAATAATTTAATAATTAATCAGTTATTTATTAAGTCCCTAGGGCTAAAGAGCCCTCTAAGGAATAAGTTATTCATTTACTAGAACTTATAAATATGTACGAACTCTGGTCGAATTGGGATTACAGTGGTGGTTAGATAGTATTGTATACAGTGAAGTTATGTGTAAAATAAAAAAGGAAATCGGTTACCATTGTGAGTACTGTTTAAAGAATACAGTTATATACACGTCGCATAAATCATTTCCTCGAACTGCCAATGAGTGATTTCTAGTGCACGATTGTCTGAATTATACATATAAAAAAATAGTTTTCTGAAGTGAAATATTAAAGGTGCATTTCTGATCGCACTAGGTATCTTGTTCCATAGACATGCCCCCCTAACTATGAAGGATCTTTGCAGCTTACAGGTTCTATGTATCTGAATTGTGAAGAACATTTTCCTTTCACGAAGCCTAGACTGAATGGGTTGATTGTTATCTCTGATTACAAATAAATCTAAAAGATACTGTGGCATTTGACTGTCGAAAAGATTGAAAAGTGAGTGACCCATAAAAAATTGTCTTCTCTCGGCCACATTTAGAAGTCCAGCCCTTAAGCGATACGGAGTTACGTAATCATATTTCGGCAAGTCATAAATTAATCGAATACATGCATTTAGTGCTCGCTCGAGTTTTGAATTAAGTTCCTCCGTAGTGTCATCGTATAAAATACTCCTGTAATCGAAATGCGGGAGAATTAGGTTCTTCACCAGAAGAATCCATGTAGCCGTGGGCAAGGATTCCTTGTTTCTTTTGAGCTGTCGCAACACCGTGAAGACCTATCTCGGAATGCCAACTACTTGCTCACTTCAGGAGAGAGTGTGGTTAAGCATATGGCCCAAATCCCTAACAATTTCAACAAATTCAATCTTAAGGCCATCAATTTTGAGTGAAGGGAAGGTCCTTAAAGTTTCTAAGGACGGCGAGGGAGTCGGTCCGATAATAATTGCTTCAGTCTTGGTTAGATTCAATGCCAGCCCATGATTCTGTGCCCATTGTACCACTAATTCGTTGTCCTCCTGGACTGATTTCAGCATACTTTTAAGGGAGGCGATTAGGCCCAAAAGATACAATATAAAATCGTCCACGTACTTATGTTATTTGCAGTAATTGAGCTGAACACCTAAGTCCGAAGTGTATAGAATAAATAGAGGGGGTGCTAAAATGGAGCCCTGTGGGACTCCACTCTCAATCCTAGTAGATTCAGACCGTTCGCCTTTGCTATTGACTACTTGTAGGGATCGATTTGTTAAGTGTGATTTAAACCACGGAATTGCAGTTCTGGATAGATTAAACGTTCTGAGTTTGCGTAAAAGAAGTTCGTGATTAACTGAATCAAACGCTTTTGAAAAATCAAATAAAACCACTATCGTGATCTCCCTCCTATCATATATATATATATATATATATATATAATATTATTTTGTACGTTATTTTTTACGATCTTGTCTCTTGTGTGGTTTTTTCCAAAAATAGAATTTTATTTTCAAAGCTATTTTTTACGAATAAACCGAAAACTACGCATCCTGTCAGGAAGTGATTCATGACAGATTTGTAGACATTTTTTATGTACACGATTTTTGTTTCGTCATCATTTTTCATAGCTTGCATAGGTTTACCGCAAAATGTAATTTTTGATATTTCATTATTTTTTTGTCATC
This sequence comes from Andricus grossulariae, assembly GCA_011634705.1. Classification (NCBI taxonomy): domain Eukaryota; kingdom Metazoa; phylum Arthropoda; class Insecta; order Hymenoptera; family Cynipidae; genus Andricus; species Andricus grossulariae. The sequence continues at coordinate 54,242,149 of JAABKJ010075445.1, forward strand.
AAAATTTGAATTTTTTATTTTTCACAAAATTAAAAAGTTGTCATAACAATATTGTAGGGTGATCAAAAAGAAACGATTTTCGCCTCTTGACTTTTTTCATGTCGTGCGTTTTTTAACTTAAAATGCTCATTTTCGTTTGTTTTTCGGAATTTTGAAAATGCTATAAATCCAGTATTTTTCTTTCTATCAAAAAAAAAATAAAGAAAATATTTTGTGCTCCTTTTTAAGTACTATTAATATCCGTCCATAGAATTTTTAATATTGAAAAAAAGTGTTCTAAAAAATTTTCAAAATGTGCTCTCATTCTGAATTTGGATCAAAAATGGCTGGCTGACGAACTTGACCTCCACTTTATGACAACCATTTCGAGCCAGTGAAATTTTTCGCCAGCGAGGATAAAATCTGAATTAAAAAAACAAATATGTCATTTTAATCATCTGGATTTGTATGAATTTGTAACCCTAAAACAGTTTGTCAAAACACGAGGTGAAAAATAATATTTATAACTCAATTCTTGACGGATTTTTGATTTTTTTCTGTAAATTTAACATTTAATACATCGCTTGGCTTTGATGCACGTGAGTGAGTGAAAAAAAATTGTTGAATTGTAAGCTGAATGGTTATAAACAAGTTGTATTGAAAAATACATCGAATTTTTAATTGTTTTTAAGGTATATTTCTGCGTTAAAATTGTTTGCTTGTACTGACAAGGTGGTACTCAATCATGAAAATTTGTCAAGCAACAATATAATTTATTGATTTTACAAATAAATGCACATTGTGGACATTAGGGGTGCTCGAAATTTTTTTAAAATTCAAAATGCCTGAATTAAAAAAAGGTGTGGACTGCTACCCTCATAACCCACATAAAGTTTGATGGAAATGCAACAAAAAATTTTTTCAAATAATAAACATGTTTAATTATTTTAAGTAAAAAAGTGGACCGAGGGAAAAATGGCGGAAATGTGTGAATGAGACCCTGAGTCGAAAATATATAAAAAGCCGCAGGAACACAAGAGCTAGCATGACAAAATTTATGGAGAAAGGAAGCTTTAGAGGTATTCCAGGACAGGAAAGTGTATTAACAAATATTTTATAAGAAATCGATGATAAAGAGTGTCAGTGGAGTGCGAGACGCCTGAAGCGAAAGACATTGGATGCTAATGGTCGGGCGCAGAGCGCTTTAGATCGTGACTTTGTGAAGCTCTTCGCCCAGGGTGATTGCAAGAAAGGTTGATCCACGACCTGGGTTGGAGTAGTTTTGCGGAACGAACGTGTTGTTCAACCTTTAAAAGGCCAAGTGGGTCTCACAGGCCCGTCGGATCACGATTTTCGAGTGACACAGAGTTGTGTATGAGTGCTCCACGGAGACGCATATATTTTTTACATACACAAAAGGGCAAGCCGGGCCTCTCAGGCCCGCTGTTCGATGCACCATGAACTATGAATACCGTGGTGCAAAGAATATTCATATTAATCACGTTTGCATTAAAAAAAAAAGAATTTTGAGGAATACATTACAGTTTTTACAGATTTTTACAAATGTTTTGAAGGATTTGTTTTATTTTTTGGATAAAATACGTCTACGAGGGTGGATCAAATAAAGACGAGACTTTGCTTATAAAAGTTTATTGGTATGAAAGATAAATACAAAGGAGCGATATAATTTTTCCACATAATCTCCCCTTTTGGAAACATACTTTGAACACCTGATTGAAAGTTTCTTAATGCCCTATTTGTTAAAAGAAGACAGGCGTATTATGAGCCAATTGCGCACTGAAACCTCTACCCCTGCATGGTCCACAAAACGTTGCCCTTCCAACGCTTTTTCATGGGTCTAAACATGTGTAGTCACATGGACATAAGTCTGGACTATAGGCAGGGTGTTCCAGTGTAGTTCAAGAAATTTCATCCAATTTTTGACGCTATATTTGGTGTTTGTCGTAAAGGAAACTCACGTATTTTATCGATTTGTGTCGGTCTTTTTGTCCGGTAAGCAGTTTTAATATCTGTAAGAAGATGATGTTTCGAATACTGTCATGGCTGATTTCAGGTTCAGCAGCAATTTCAGCGATGGTTGCACGATGGTCGCCTTTTACAAGGTCACGAACTGCGAAAATGTTTCTTTGGGTCACACTTGTCTTGGAATGGCGATCGTGTCACTCGCATTCAATCTTCTTTCGCCCCTCAGAGAAAGTTTCATGCTGAAAGCACACGCGGGCCAATAAAAGTTTGGATTTCCTGAACTATTTATACAATCTTTGGAGCATTTCAGCTAGACAGATCCGCTCCTTCATCAGGAATTTTATTATAATCCGTTGCGCAACGGCCAGATGGACTTCATTCTCAGCCATCTTATTGCAGACCTCAGTGCTGACTCGATGCAGATTTCGGCCCCCCCCACTACGTCCAGAAAGTCACACTGCTGAACATCATCTTCTCCGGTCCACAGAGGAAGAGTCTCGCTTTTGTTTGATCCACTTTAGTACTACTCGCGTGTGTCGTATAATTTCTCTCGGGGTTTCATACATTCATCAATAAATTGAAACAGAAATATCATTGTATTGCTCGAAAACAGGGATTGGGAGGGGAATGCTGGGTGAACGCTCGATGCGTTCCAAACGAACTTCTCTGTCCGAAAAGTAGGCATTACTGCATTCGAGCGGACCACGTGAACGCGTAGAAAACGGTTAGGTCAGCAGATCAGAACAGATGTGAGCAATCGTGTTCTTTTCCCCCAAAAATACTGCCAATAACAGTATATGTTCATTTGAGACTGTTCTGAAGCCAGAATGCCTGGACTATTAGGCTTTATGCCCACTCCGTCGGTTTGCGGGTTCAATTCCCGCCTCGCACTCTGGAAGAGTCTAGGCGGACCATGCAGTGAACACTAGCCTAGCAAGGGAGTTGTTCATCTCCGGACAGTCGGGAGACCGTTACCTCTAGAGAAAAAGGTTCTCTAAGTACTTAAAGCTGTTGCTCTTGTTGGTTCGGAACCCACCTTGAATTATAGGTCACCGCTCACACTTTTGCACGATTCACAAGGGTCTCGATAATCCTACTTCTGAGGTGTTAGCTATTATTTATAACTAGTGAATTAGAGTTAATAGTAGTCAGGAATATAGTGGATACAATCGCGAAGACTCTTGAAGTTTTAGATATAATAGTTTATTCTAATAACCAGAATAAAATACGACATACAAATTATTAAAACAACCCAATGGTCCGGATTGAACAAAGAAATTAGTTTTTGCAACACCCACCTCAAAAGTTGACGTTTTCATGCTTCTAAATGGTGCCTAAAGGACCTTATTTGAGCAGGCTGTGTGCAAAACAATTTTCGCGCATGCGCTGTTTGAAGATGGCTTACTTGAGGCACTGGTGAAAAAGCTGGGCAGGCGCACTTTTGAGATGAGGTACTTTAGACACTGGTATTGCTAACTTTAAACACTGGTGTTGGTGTCTTCTTGAAATAAATTTAGATTTAACTTGAACAAATCTTTTAATGATTGCAGTTTTATTTTTAGGTTTTCGTAGCCGTTTTCGTCCGTCGTACAAAAGGGCATAAGCGCCAACAAAATGTCACCTACAGGGCCGTCGGAGGATGTTCCCAGTTGTGGAATTCGACACCTGGGATTCTAGAATTCTCCTAGTGTACCCCTCCTCCCACTTCCTTTGCCACACCCCTTCAAGAATCTGCAGATCCTTAAGGGACAGTTGAGTCAAAAATGTAGACATTTTTATTGGCCCAAGCATACTGCAACCTGAAGGCCTCAACAGCGCACGATTTTCAAATCCGGGTCTTGAATCTCTTCCTTTTTTATTAGCCGAAATATGTAAATTGACGATATGAAGCTTGCAAATTATCAAATCAATCATGGTTAACATTTAAGTACAGCTTATACATCAATTTGACGTAATTTAATGCATTATTGAATTTTTCACGCGTTAACCAAAAACTCTAAATTTCCGTCTGCTTTGGATGCACAGTAGCTAAAAAGTAACTTCATGACTAAAAGCTTCCTTGACGATCTCCACCACAATCATTACAAAACTCCACACCAGGGAAAAATTTGTTCCGCTGGTCGATCACGTATGGATCTGTGGAATGAAACACATCATTTCCGAAGTACTGTTCTGTCTTGAATTCGAATCTGGTCTCCAGATCTTTCGACCAGCTCTTCTTTACAAGATATTCGCAACTTGATTTATGTTTTAATATGTTTTAGTCATTGTGAAAATTAATACACATCATCTTTTTTTTAACATGCGAAAAATTCTGATCGGGGATTTCTCAATTTTTTAATATCTACAGGAAAATTTTTAAAATGTTGAAAATGACCAAAATTGCGGGTTTTTTTCTGAAAATAGGAAATTCTCATTTTATTAACAACAACAAAAATACACAAAATAAAAAAATTTCATTCAGCAAATTTGTTTCCATTTAAAATGTCTAAAAAAGGTTTCTTTACCACTTTTTCAAATTTCGCAAACAATTTTTCTCTTTTATTCAAAAAGATAATAATTAATTAGCTTAATTTAAAAAACAAAAAAGTGACGAAAGATTAAAATGTGTATGCAATAATATTACCATTAATAATTCATGAAACACGGCACCTCACTCTTATTTAAAGAGTCAGAAAGAAAAAATTGTATTTTCTTGAATATAATGCATATGTTAGGCTCAAAGACTGAAAACGGCCAGAGAACAGAACGCGTTTTGGTCGTTTTCTGATTGGTAGTTTTAAAAAGGACTTACTCAAACTGTCATTTAGAGCAATCGAAGTATATACGACGCACAGTGGGGGAAAAATACTTCTTCGGGACAAAAATCCGCCGCATTCTCAAATCTCAGCGGATCAAAGTATTTCTTTTTAAATATTTAGAAAGGATGGTACTTTGATGGAGTATTAGGAGCATTATGATAAGATAAATGAATGAAGTCTTCATTGGGTAAAAGTAATAATTATATTTGTTATTACAGGAACTATTTTAATGGCATTTTGAATTACACTTAACGTAGTTGACCGAAATTTACATTTTCTATCAATACAATACCTCCTACAGTTGCAAAATATAAAACGAACGCGTTCTGTCCTTTATCAAATGCCCAAAATCTGTTCTGATTGGTAGTTTTCAAAAAGGCGGACTCGAAGCTGCCCTTTAGAGTCCACGATTTCCCACTGTGCGTTGTATATAGTTCAATTACTCTAAAGGACAGTTTCCAGTCAGCTCTTCTGAAAACTACCAATCAGAACGGGCTTTGCTCGTTTGAAAAGGGACAGAACGCGTTCTGGCATTTTCAAGATTGCCAGAACGCGTCCTGGTCGTTTTGAAAATAACCAAAACGCATTCTGGTCGTTTATTTCGGTCTTAGGCCGTTTTCAAAACAGCCACAACGCGTTCTAGTATTTCTGCAACGGCCAGAAAGCGCTGTGGCCGTTTTTTTCTCGGTCTTTGGCCGTTTTCGGTCTTTGAACCTAACACATATACTGGAACTTCGATATATGGGCGGTCTCGGCACGGTCAACAATGGCCTTGGCATTAAGAACCATTTGCAGTGGGAATACAAAATGTTAATTAACTAGAGTTCTTGAATGCCCAAGAATTTATGTTGGGCAAATGCTCCCAAGAATAAGAGCATTTATAGAGCATTTAAGGGTAAATGGTAGTCTATGACGTAATCAAAATTTGACCTTGTAATGTTAATTTTGTCCGCCTTCTTATTTTATATATATATATATATTATAATATTAATGTAGTGAAGACCTTTTCTGGTGTTTTCCATCCTCAACCGGAAAAGGCCTTCACTACATCAATATGTTAAGTAATATTGTTAACAAGTTAACCCAAGTAAACCCTGTAGAAAATCAATGCACCCAAATTATAGTAAAACTTTAATATTTATTAATTACAGATCAAAGATTTTTATTCAAGGGATTTTATGACATTCAAATGAAATTTAAAAAAATTTATTCGCAACAATTGAGGAATTTCTAAGATTTAGGGAGATTTATAATATTTCAAGGTATTTCCAACGATTTTAGGAATTTGAAAATTTTTTGTATATTTGATAAGATTCCACGGAATTTCAATAGATTTCAAGAATTTGAACAAATTTCCAAAGATTTTTAAAGATTTTAGGGCTTTTTAAAAGACTCTAGAGAATTTTCATGAGCTTTAAAAAATGTCAAGGGATTGAAAAGATTTGAAATAATTTATGGCATTTTAAAGAATCCAAAGGAATTTTCAAGAGAATTTGTTCTAAAATTGTAAATTTTTTCTAAAGAATTTCGGAAGATTTCAAAGTATTTTATAAGACCTATACGGTTTTTTGACACTTTAAAAGATTCTAAGGGTATATCAACTGATTTACAGCGATTTTATCAGATTTCCGAGAATTTCAGTAATATTAAGGAATTTTAAATGACGCTGTCAGTAGAGTGAATAACGCCTGAAATAAAAGACCTTGGACACTATAGGGCCCGAGTGGGGAACCTCACATGACGACTGTGTGAGACTCTTCACTTGGGGTGATAGCTAGAGAGATTGATCAGCAACCTGGTTCAGAGCAGTGTTGCGAAACGAAGGTTTTATTTAAATAAGTAACGCAAGAATTCTAGATCAATCTAAAAAATGGATACCTTCATCCTCACATTACTTCCTTCCTCATCCAATGAGACACGTCTACACCGAAAGGGAAATAACTTAATGGTATATTAATAAAAAATTAAAGGCTCTCAGAAAGGTATTTAAATTAATTTCCCAGGATCTCGAAGGATTTCATAGGACTTTAAGTATTTTAAGGGATTTTAAGGAATGTCAAGGAATATCATCAGATTTCATGTGAGTTTACCGGATTTCAAGGGATTTTATAATATTTTAATGAAATTACAAAGAATCGAGGAATTTTAAAGATTTTTTAGAAATTTGCCATACTTCAAGGTATTTTCAAAGATTTTAAAGAAGTTTGAAGATTGAAGGATATTTTGAAAGATTTCAAGGTCTTTCAATAATTTCCAAGATATTTCAACGAAATTTTTAAAGATTTCAACGAAATGTCAAGAGCATGCAAAAATTCCAACGTATTTCAAAAGACTAGAAATATTTGATAGGGTATTTCAAAGTATTCCCAGGAGATATTATTCAGAAGAATATGGAGGGATTTTAAAGGATTTATAAGATTTCAAGAGATTTCAAGGTATTTCCAAAGATTTTAAAGAATTTCAAAGATTTTTTAGTGTTGTGAAAAAATATCCATAAAGCCAAGTTGTTTCACAATTTTTAAGATTATTACGATCTACAAAATTATTCAACATTTTTTACGTTTATCGGGCTTTGCAGTATTTACGAAACACACCCTTATATTTGATGATTATTTTTCTAGATTTGACGCCGGATTAGAAAGGAAGCCAAAATATCTAAGACTTTTAATAAAGGGTTTTAATTTTTTAAGTTGTTGTTAAAAATATAAACACAAGAGATTTGATAAAATAGTAGAAAAAATTATATTGTATTTTATACATTTCAATTTTTCAGGAGTTTATAGTTCCTTTATTGCATGCTCCATATGTTTTTAATTTTTTTTCTTTGCATTTTAATAACTTCTAATATTTGTAAATTGGCGTGTCTCAAGTACTGTCTAAGTGAATTATATGTAATAAAACGTGACCAAAAATGTTTGGAAAAATTATGCAACATAGGCGTGTGGGTTGGTGCTCCAAACTCCTTTGTTACGACTACTCGCATGAGGGAGGGGAGAGGCAAAAAAGTGGCAAAAATTATGTTACGCAATTTAGGGATGGCCCCTTACACAGAAAAACTGGAGGTTAAGTAAAATTACGCCTTAAATAAAAGTTTTTATCTTTTAGAACTTAAACTCTAATAGAAACCTGTGGAGACCCAAAAGGGTTCTCTTGGAGAACACTTGAACAACAACATGAATGCGCATTCACAAACCAACGCTTTTAATGTGCACTGTTAAAAATGTTTGCATTTTAATATAGATTCACTATACATTTGTATATTAAATCTAAAAACTCGGTCTATGAAATATTAATTAAAAGGCTGTATATTAAATTTCATATACGTGTATATTGATTAACTTTTAGAAAAGTCAGGTAATTTCACTTTCAACAAATTAAAAATGATTATGGCAGTAATTTTCAATTCTGAATAATAAAGCATAATATTTTTCTCTAGTTAAACATCTATCATACCGGGTTTTAAGCGAAAACGTTCAATTAAACGAATTATTTAGACACCTAACCTAAAAGCAACTGTACACGCGTTAAAATTTTGACATTTGCAGTGAATTTAAAAAAAAATTTCATCCGTACGTTGCACTTTGATTATAAATAAGAATTTAATCGATGAATCTAGGTCATTACTTTAGTTTCAAATATTTGACCAGATTTGGGTATATCAAAGAACTTTCAACTTTCACGCACTGTGTTTTACTATACATGTATATTAATTCTACAAGATGATGTATATTTAATTTAATACACGTATATGCATATTGCTTCCATTGCATTCATAGTAAAGTCGCTATAGAAATTTCTAACAGTGTGGGCTGGGTAAGTTACATTGTTAGAAATTTCTATAGCGATTTTACTATAAATGTAATGGAAGCAATATGCATATACGTGTAATAAATTTAATATACCATATCTTGTAGAATTAATATACATGTATAGTAAAACACAGTGCGTGAAAGTTGAAAGTTCTTTTATGTACAATTGAAAGTTAGCAGTCGGGGTGAATCGTCGAAAATTCAGGCCCCTGTATCTTGACAACCCGTTGTACTAGGTGCGCCCCCTTCACAGAATTTAAAGAGGTCCACTAGCACTACAATCTGGCGGAGTTTGAATAAGATAAGCGACAACAAAATTTTAGGTAGGGACACTTGGCAAATTTTACCCCATATGGTCACGACGTAGCACGTGACAATTGCTTACAAATTAATAGATGATCCCATTAAAAACATCTGCGATGCAAAAAATCTGCCAAGTATAATTACATGAATTGGTGAAATCAAAGTTGGCCAATTTGCAAAAAAAAAATCATATTAAAATATATTAGGGCCAGTTATAGGTCAGAAATATCAATATCTGCAAGTGGCCGTTCAATTTTAATGAAGCTTGGTTAAATTACAGTGTTATATAAAGGACATTTGATGCCCAATCAATATTTGAAAATTTTATAAATTACGGGAATTACGCCGTGTTGAATTTTGGCATCACATTTATTTAATAATCAGGTCTCGGAACGGGTTACTTTTTAATAAATTAGTTATTTTTTTGATCCTCGGTTACTAAAAAGTTACTTATTTTATGAAAAGTTTACTTTTGATTACATTTTTTGGCTGAAATAACGAAATTAATTAATTCATTGATCGTATTGTTTAAAAATTGGTAAAAAATGTAAAAAGTCAAATTTTTCGAGTAAATTTGGCGCTTTAGAGCCGGGAAAATGAGAGAATAACAATGAAATAATAATTAGTTCGTATGTAAAGTGTATAAATATGGTTATCAATTGAATTATTATGAATCGTGATAAAGATGGTAATTTAAATAAAATTGCTAGTTTTTAATGTAAAATTTAAGTCTTTTTTGTTGAAATATCGAACTATGTAGTATATTTTGCGATGAGAATTTATCTTCTTTGGTTGAAATTCGGTTAAAAGTTGAACAGTTTTTTTCTCATTATTGTTACTTTTAGGTTACTTTTTTTATAGAAGTATGGTTACTATTTTCTGAAGCTTGAGTTGTTCCGAGTCCTGAATAATGGATATTTCTAAAATCCAAATGCATTTTAATAAAATTTGGAGGCATCATAGACAAATGTATACGCTTTAATATCATAATGCACACATTTTTTTAGACCAAAAAAATGCAAAAAGTTCTTGAATTTAATTTTTCATCAATATTGCACCTTTTTATTTTTTCTAGTTAGAATATACAAATTCCTTATAATTTCATCCCTCATTTAAAAAAAATTGATGGTAACTCTTCTATATCACAGAGCGCTGCACTCTCAGTGTCGCAAAGTGGGGTAAAAGCACCTTTTTTGGACAAAAATCACCCGAAAATCAATTCTTAACTAATTTTTATGTTTTTTCCTTAGAAATGGCTGTCAGTCTTCCAGATATAAGGGTAGTATTTAGTAATGTTAAGGGATTTTCAAGATTTTTTTTAGCTATGTTAACAAAGTTTTATTGAAATGAACTACCGACGATCGATTACTACATTTTTGTAGTTACTTTTCCATTAAAAAATGTTGAAACCTGGGGGAAATATGGCCACTGCCGCAAAACACGTTTTTATATTTTTGCTTGGGGTGAGCATGATAATCTGGAACGGATTACATCAAACTTTCGGTTTCAGGCCAGAGTCGGGGTTTGTCTTCAAATTGTTTTGGTCCCAAATCGGGGGGATCCAAACGTAAGCAACCGTTGGCGAGAAATGTTGCGACAAACGTCGCAACCATGTTGCAACCGCTCTCGCACTGAGAAAGTGACTGAAACCGAGAGTTTGGTGTATCTGAAATCAAATTTCAAAGAACCAACTAGGTTTCATTCGTATATTTCTATACGAAATTCGTGAGCGAAGGGTTTAACAAAATTTTAATTCTAAAGAAAATGCGACAATGTTTCAAAAAATTTCAATTTTTAAGGTTCCGAAAATTCTGTTTTTGGCCCAAAAAAATAGAAATTTTGGTCAAAGTGAAAAACCCTTTGTTCACGGACTCCGTGTAGGAATATAATAATTAAATCTTGTTGATTTTTTTACTTGAGATAATCCGTTCCAGAATTATCATGCTCACCGCAAGTAATAATGAAAAAAACGTGTTTTGCGGCAGCGGCCATATCTCCCCCAATTTTCAACCTTTTTTAATGAAAAAGTGACTATGCATATGTAATAATCGATCCTCTGTAGTCCATTTCAATCAAATTTTTGTTAACATGGTTAAAAAAAATCTTGAAAATCCCTTAACATTACTAGATATAACCCCTTAACAACAAAGTTTAAACTTTGTTATCTTAACTTTTCAGTGATATCATTTCTTTCACCACTTTTAAATTCATTAAAAGTGGTCACAAATCAGTGTAATAAATAACTAAAAGTAATTTCAAATTAATGAGTCATTTTTTCGTGTTTCACGATGATTAGCTATTTGAAAAAAAATTTATAAACAAAATACATAGTTCGACCATTTTTTCATGTATAGGCCTCCTTTTTTCGGAATCAACTAGAAATGTCTTGCCAAAGATTGCCTGCTGTAACATTAAAAAATTGCAAAAAATGGTTAATTATTGAAACGATGGGGTCGTTGCATGAATTTTATATAATATATTTTTTAAATGTGCATACAATTCTGAAAATATATTTCTTTACTTAAAATTGTCGAAAAGCAGCAGCCAGTCGGAACCAAGTCTCACTGAAAAATACAATTTTACTTAAAATATGAAACCTAAAAAAGATAGTAATGAATGTCATTCAAGTGCGTGAGAGTGCGATGTTTCCAAGGATAACCTCAAATTTTTGTCTATCACATGTCGGAATCATGAGACAATTTTTTCTCCTCAAAACTCTGCCCAGAGCCTCTGTCGGCATAAAATTATGTCGGCAGAGGTTAAATTGAGTGATTATGAGTGATTTAAGTCACTCGATGAGAAAAAATGTCTCACCATCCACATGTCGACTTTTGGCACATTCGCACTGTCACACTGGAGGTAAATAGACCTCGGATTCGTATTCAGCGCGTCGAAATACATAAGGATAAAGTGGTCTTGTCAAATAGTCCTCACCTTTTTTTTTTTGTAAACCAGTGTAATTAATACTTTCAATGTAAATTTAAAACTACACTCTTCAGTTAAGCAAAATAAAAATGCTAAAATTAATCTAATCGTTTGAGCTGAGGGATAACAATTTGTAGTCCGACATCCAAAACAAGTTAAGAAACAAATTTTGAGATCGGTTAATATCTTCTGTTCTCTTTTTCAAATTTAGAATATTTAAAATTTTGAAAAATAAAAGAAAATTGCCTTATTTAAAATTTGTTAAAATTGTACCAAAACATGTTTTTTGGATTGATTCGAACCTAAAATTTCTTCAGCTTGAACCAAAGAAACATGTTAGCATTTTTTATTCATGAGAAAATTTTTTTTTCGTTGTGTATATAACGTCCCAATATCGGAAAAAGTATGAAATGCCAAAAATCCTAAATCGCGACCAAAGTTTTTTCCCGAAAAAGCGAAATGATATAAATTTTCTTACGTTCAAGCTGAATAAATTTCAGGTTCAACATATTGAACTTCTTTAAAAATGTGTGTATATGAATCAATAAAAAAAAACATGTTTTTGCACATTTCAAAAAAATGATTACTGCGTAAAAAGTTTATTTTTAAATTTCGTAATTTGTTATTATTGCTTACTAGTAAAAGCTGTAAATATAACAAATTTGTCATCATGTCATCATATCGGTTAGCTCCAAATTCACTTGTACAGCTTCTTCGTCCGGACGACAGTTTAGACAATGAGATTTTAGAAATAAACCAAATTTTCAAACAGGGTTCATGTTGGGCGGCTTTATAATTTGAAAATGTAAATATTATTTTGAAATTTTAGGATATGATTAAAATATATAAGGCCACGTCCATCTGGTCCATTTCAGTTTTTATTATATCTCAATAATACAATTTCATTAATTTTTTTTTTTCGATTATGACTGAGAACAGAGCTTTAGAGCCTTTGCTAAAAAATAATTAATAAAATTAATTTTATTAGAAAGACATGCCCAGAAAGACATGCCCTTATAAATTGTAAACAATTTCCCAACATAATGTTCACATTTTTCAAATTATAAAGCCGACGAATATAATAACACTTAATAATTGGTCACGTGTCAAATTGCACATGACGTAAAAAAATGACAATGTAATTTAGCATTTTTTCATTTTGCACTTGTAGTTTGGAACAGGTGGATAAGAAGTCATTTTGCGTGCTTTTTTGTTTATAATTTCTAAATGAAGTCTCGTCGGATTTTTAAAAGTGGAAAGCGACTGGTAGTATAAAACTATACACATAAATTATTTCTACACGTATTCTTATTCTTATTTATTCATGCTCATACTTGTTTGCTTATTTTATTCTCTGTCGGACGAAACTTTTTTATGAATTTAAAAAATCTAAAGCTCTATTCCGTTATGATCTGTAATTTAACTTTAAAAAATAAAAATTGCGATTTTTATGAATCGTGAATCACGATTTTGACAATCTTCGGTGCCTAAAAATAATAAGACACTAATCAAGTTTATTTTGAAATTAAAATTCATTGCTGTATTTATTTTCTTATGTCAAGATAATAGCATAATTAGAAAGACATTCCAATCTACCTACCCGTCAGAAATAATTACTTGCGTAACATTGGTATGATAAACGAGAACAAGCTTCACTTATTATTGACGAATATAAACCCTGGGATGCTTCGCTCGATATACAACTTTATAAGTACCTGTTTAAAACTCAGAACTTTCTCTTTATTTGAATAGTTCACTGCCCGAACTCGTCCAGTATGACCTAAGAAACTGTTGTCCTTCTATCACCCTCCTCTTTTCACCTAATACCCTATTTTACACTCCTCCCAAAAGTCACTTAAAGTACAGAGTCCACTCATCTATCTCGGGTTCCTCCTTAATGCCCTTCCTTCCTCCTCTTTCCCTATAGATCACCTCCTATTCCCTCCCTTAACTTATCTTCATCCCGTTCACCCGTACCCTGTCTTCCTCAATCCATACATCACCCCCGTTCATCCTCTCTATGAATGCTCTCCATTCGATCATCCACTTCCCCTTTCTCTCTCTCCATGTCAAATCCTCTTCAAATCTTTCACTCCTCCTTAGCGCCTTTTTCCTCTTTATAATTTATTTCTTGTCCTCCTCGCCTCTACTCTCACCTAAGCCTCAATTTCGTCCATCACCTTCTTCACTTCTTCCTTTCCGTCTCCTAATTCTATCTCCTCCTTATTTTCATTCCCGCACTACAATTTCCTGAGATTGTCACCAACCAAGCTCATTTCACTTCTCTCTTTCTCACTCTCTATTTGTTTGCTCACTATACTCTCCAGTTTCTTCCATACCTCCTCTTTCTTGACCTTCCAAAGAGTATCCCATTCCTCCCATTTCTCTCTCACTTTTTTTAATTCCTCCCTGACTTCTGCACCCTGCGTCCTCATTTTGTCTAATCCCTTTTTACATTTCCTCTCAGAATCCTCGGATGAGTTTCTCGAGGCCTTCAAAACTACCCCTCCCTGACCTACTTTCGGGTGGCGTTCTCTGCCTAACCTTCTTTAATGTCTTGTCATTTTCTCGGTCCTCGCCTAACTGATCTCTTAAGGGCCCTGGAAATCGAGGGTAAATTGCAAATATAAGATTCAGGCCAAACGGTGAAGCCCTTTTGTCTGATTTTTTGTATACATACTCTAAAGAGTATAAGGACTCTCGGTAAAGGCCGCTTTCTTCGAAAAAGATTCTATTTCCCATGTAAAAGTTGAAAGAAATAAAGCCTCGATAGCATCGTTGTAGTAATGTGTTCTACTATTCAGCGAAGCAGGGAGCAGGTAAGGCAGTAATTTTGCTTGAATTTCCCTTTGCGCGCTCCAAGCGAGAAAAGGAAAAACTACCACCCGTTATGACTCAAGTCTGCAGGTAATGAAACACCCAATGTGACCAGTACTAGATACGGACCACGAAGTAAAGGATAAAATTGCGTTAGAATCTCAAACAATTGAAAAACTAAATTCCAATAAAGATAATTTCATTAAGGGTAAATGGTAGTCTATGACGTAATCAAAATTTGACCTTGCAATGTTAATTTTGTCCGCCTTCTTACTTTTAAACTAAATAAGTTAGCGTGTCGAAATTTTGGGAGGCGGAAGAAAATATATGAGCTGACATCGTTTGGGTCCCTTGGAGTATTTATTTTGTAAGGAAAAGCTGCACTTATAAGTTTCACGTAACTCCCTTGTAGCAGACGAAGCGACGGAAAACTTTCGAGTTAGAAAAAGCCCGTAGCGCCGCTTACCTTCCTTTTGCGAAAAAGTGGCAACTTGGTAGAAAGTTCGACTCAGGTCGACCAGCGGTTGAATCATGACATTCTCTAATAATTTCCGGGCACTTTTCCACTTCAGGAACTCCGACTTCACCTGTACATACTGTTATCTCATAACCTCCCATACCGGAATGTGTTCTGAAAACTTTTTCAATGACTGACCAAGACAATTTATCGAATCCATTCCCTTATCGTGACACGAAATTCAGGATATTGTCATCTCTTATCCATACTTTACCTCGACTCAACTGAAATAATGGAGTAAGTATCGGATTACCCTGTTTCAACTCTACATGAACAATTTTTGTTGCCTCTGCGGATGCGCCTTCGTTCAATTTCAATCGTTTTTTAGGTCTTTCGTCTTCGTCAAAAGTCTCATTTCTGCTTTTAAAAAAATGTCCCCAAATTCCTTTTAACCTTTCTGTCTTATTTTCGCTCAAAACGTCATCATATGAACCTTTAACTAAACACTCAATAGCCGTACTCTCATAAACGGCATTATTACTCTGGATGGCAGGTGCCCATAGGGCGCAACCTCCTTCCCCAGTCGGAATGGAAGAGCCGACGCTAAAACTGGCCATCTCTCTTCCCCTTTCATCATTATTACTCTCGTGGTCTATCAAAAGCTCTGCGGGTACGTTCTCATCTTCCGCGTGGCCAGCTGGTCCACCAAATACCCCCTCTGGAAGGCAGGTGCCCATAGGACGCAACCTTCTTCGCGGGGACCGTGCTTCCTCCATCGAGGACACCTCCCCCAGGGACAGGACACCACATTAAGTAGTTCCTTCCTGATTCAAAATGAAAGAGCCGGCACCAAAACTGGCCATCTCTCTCCCCCTTCGGTCAGCCTCTCTCTCAGTCAAGCGTTTTCTTCCGGAGGTGTCAAAGCCCCGTGCCCTCACCGCACTTCCGTAATCAGGTCGAAGAGGGGAGGTCCGTGCGCTCACCTCACTGCCACCCGCACCCGGAGTTCCCTCTTGGCCATTGAGTGAACCAGAAACAGGTGTAATACAGCGAACCGAATTGCACCCCTCCGAAACCTGCGAATCAGTTTCTGTCTCATCCCCACCCTGGCGGGACCCGCACCAACTGAAGCTAGGCTGGGGTATAGAGCTTACCACCTGACAATCACTCAACCTTGGGACTTCATTTCCCACTGAGACCAAACTGCCTCCAGCTTCTGAGACCAAACTGTCTCCAACTTCCTCAAAAATTTCTTCACCCACCTCTATCTCATCGTCAAAACAACAATTACCAACAAAAGCTCTTTCTATAGGATATTCGTGTTAGAGGACTTTCCTTCCGGAGAAACAGCCAATAGTCGACTTACATATTAAACCTATAATTCAAATAGTTAATAAAATTAAATAAAAAGAATAATACCCTTTGCAGCATCGTCATGACCATCCTCACCACCAATATTCTCTTTACTATTTTTCTCATAAAAATTTACTAGGTTTCGTGGAAGCGCATCCGCATTGGCATTAACACGACCTGGCTTGGATAATATTTTGCATTCGTATCCTTGGAGTTTTACTTTCCAATGAGCTAAACGGGATCCCATCGTAGGGTCTTTTAACTTGTCTAACCATACTAATGCTTTGTGGTCTGTAACTAACGTAAATTTAGTACCATAGATATATGGTCGAAAATGCTTCACCGCAAATATGTATGATAGCTGAAAGTTCTTTCTCTGTCGTTGTACAATTTATCTCTGCTTTATTCGTAGTTCGCGACGCATATGCAATAGGTAAATCTTGGCCAATTTCACCTTGACTTAGTATAGCTCCTACAGCAAAATCGGATGCATCTGTAGAAATTATGAATGGCTTTCAAATTTCGGGTACTGCAATAACGTTTGCGTACAGAGAATATTTTGTAATTTATTAAAACCACTTTTGGCAACGTAATCGTAGCAAAATTTGGTATAAATCGTCGGTGGTACCCCGCTAAGCCCAATAACTTTTTAACATTTTTACGACCCTTAGGACGAGGGAAGTTGCTTACGGCCTCGATTTTTTTGGGATCATGTTCAACCCCATCTTCAAACGTGCCAACAATTTTTCTAGTTTTTCATTATGTTCTTGTACAGATTTAGCGTAAATGACAATGTCGTCCATATATACAAAGAGTTCAAACCCTTGCATCTCTGATAGAACAATATCCATTAACCGCTGAAACGTGCTGGTGCTGATTTAAGCCCAAAAGACATCCTATTAAATTCGAGATGATCAAAAAGGGTCGAAAAAGCTGTCTGATGTCGGTCCGCCCGATCGATCTCGATCTGGTGAAACCCAGCCGTGAGATCGAGCATGGTGAAGTATCGAGAGCAACCCAACTGATCCAATATGGATGTAATATTGGGGAGAGGGTAAGCATCGCCGACAGTCTTCTCGTTAAGGGCGCGATAGTCAATTACTATTCGCCACCTTTTTTTTCCTTAGCATCCGCCTTTTTCGGTACTACTCAACCCGGAGAGTTATAAGGTGAGCTAGAAGGCGATACCGCGTTTTGTTATTTTAATTTACTGATTTCTTGTGCTACTGCTTCTTTATGTACAACGGGATACCTATAGTTTGGTTTGTTTACAGGTGTGTCATCTACGGTTCTAATTTTATGTTAGCTATACTATCTTTTTCGCTGACAATTCATCTTTTAGATTAAAAATAAATCATTATTGAAAGTTTTCAGTACTTTGTTAAAAAATAATTATATCTATTCAAGATTCATCTCAAGGAATATAAATTGCTGAAAATTTGTTTTTGTTGTTAAAATTTTTTTTTTTCGTGAAAATTCAACAGTTAGAATTTTTTTAAATTCGTCTTTTTTGCTGGAACTCACCTTTTTTTGATTTGAAATGAAAAATTTGTTGTCTTTGTGGTTAGGAATATAAAGTATTCTTTTTTTATTGGCCATACATTTTTCTTCCTTGCAAATTGAACATCTTGATTACATTTTTTCTTCGGTTACTGAGAAATCTTTCTTGGGTTTGAAATTTAAATTCTGTTAAAAAATCTTTTGTTTGGCAAATTCATCTTTTTTGGTACAAAATTCTTCTTCTTAGTATTACTATTAGTCATCTATTCCGTTAAAAATTCAAACTAATTTTTTAATGAAAGATTTACTCTTATGGTTGGAAATTGAATTTTTTATTTACATTTACTTTAATTTAAATTAAACTTTTTCGACTGACAATACAACTATTTGGTTCTCTGGTTGAATTTAATTGGGTTTCAGGTAATATTAAATCTTTTTCACTTAAACTATCAAATATGACAATTTTCGATGATTATTTATCTTTTATGTTTGAAAATTAAACCACTTGGTTAAAATGTCAACTACTTCCTAAAAAAATTCATCTCTATGGTTGAAAAGTCATTTATTTGTGTGAAAACCCATTTTTTGGGTTAACATTTATCTTCATTGTTTAAACAAATTATTTTCATTGCATAGCTGAATGTGTGTAATGAAAAGTTGAACAAAAAATCTTGCGCGCTAATTTGAAAATCCATGTTTTTTTGTGTAAATTTCCAAAAATCGATTAAAAACTTGACTAACTTGGATAAATTAAGTTCTAGAGCAAGAAAAATACTGTGTATATATATTGGGGTTTCTGATTGTGAATTCAAAACATGGGGTGAAGGGTAAAAATACCCTTAAATCGTGGACAACACCTCCAAAAAATGGTTTTTGAGGATTATTTCAAAAAGGGTGCATCGGGGAAAAATGAATTTTTACAGACAGCTTGTACATAAAATATTCATACGAAAGTATGGTATTCACGTTTCCTGTGTCGGTCATATTTTCCGAGATATTCACACTGGGAGTAAGGGGTGAGTGGTATCGCGCGCGTCGTACGCTTCTTTCGTAGCTCATATCTCGAAATGGGGTCGTTTCTGGTTAATCGTGGACGTTACAGAAATTATGCAGAATTGTACGCTCCATAACTTGAGTTTTATGCATTTTTATCGAAAACCCATCTCATTTGGAGATATGAGCTACGACAGGAGCGTGAGACACACATTGTCAATCTCACCCCCTACTCCCAGAGTGGATATCTCGGAAAGTATGGCCATCAAAGAAAAAGTGAATACCATAGTTTTTTATGTATATTTTATCTACAAGTTGTCTATGAAATTTTCTTTTTGTCCAATGCACCCTTTCCGAAATAATCATGAAAAATCATTTCAAGCGGGGTGCTTCATACAGAAGAAAGCGCTTAAAAATGTCATAATTAATTAAAATTTTTATATAATTGAGTAGGTAATGATAGTCAATTAAGATGAATCAATAATTATACAAAAATGGAACAAAGTGAATTGAAGATGGCTGACCAAAAACCGAAAGATATATGACGTTACTGGAAGCAGAATATACAACCGCAGTACTGTGCACCTGGAAGCACTATTCATAAGTGAATAATAATACAGTAAAACAAACAATTTGTTATTTTTATTTATTATTTTTATTTATATATTATTATTTTATTATTATTATTTATTTAACATTTACATTAACGTAAGAATATAATTTTTTTTTGTTAACACCGAGAGGGAGGAATTTTTGGCAAAATTGTTTAATTTCGAACCCAACAGTTGCTTCTTCGTCTGAGAAAGATTTAATATGTTAGTAGAAAGGATGATACTACAGATGAAATTCGCGATAAAAAAGACAAATATTTGAAAAAACAGTTGAACTTACAACCGAAAAAGAGTTTAGTTTACTTTTCACCACGGAAATAGTAAGTTGAAAAATAAATTTCTCAAGAAAATGTCGAATATTCAACAAAACAGTTGAATTTCCAACCGAAAAGCACGAGTCTTTCAAAAAGCTGTTTAATTTCCCCCGAAACAGTCGCAATAGTCACACGAAAAAGTACAATTTTTAATGAAACTAGTTCAATTATTCCCCAAAAATGTTTCAGCTGACTTTTCAATAGGAAAAGATGACTTGACAACAAGAAGTAAATCTTCCACGAGCTAGTAGAATTTTTCATCAAACAGTTGAATTTTCAACAATTTTTACCCCAACACTTTCACTGTTGTGAGAGAAAAATGCAATTTCTTCGAAAGTAGATGAATTGTAAAATTGGAAATATACATTTAAAAAGAAAAACTTTAATTTTAAACCGACAAAGATTGCAGACAACTTGTAAACATCATAATATGAATTTGAAACAGAAAATTAATTTTCTACGAAGTAGTTGAATTTTCAACAAACACATATGAATTCTCAGGAAGAAATATAAAATTGGAAATATTTCAACCAAAAATGTTTTAATTGTAAACCAAAAGCAGTAAAATGCATGCAAGAACGACCAACTATTAACAAAATAGTTTAATCTTCAACAGAAACAGATTAATATTTACCCCAACAGTTCAACTTTAAATTAAAAAGATGAAATTTCTACCCAAGAAGATACATTCCAAAAAACGAATATTCAACAAAATCAATTACTTGTAAACCAAATAGAAGAATTTTTAAGATAGTAGTTAACATATTAACCAAGTGGTTACATATATATATATATATTTTTAAAAGTTTGCATAAGGACAACCGCAGGATTTCGCCGGGAGCAGGTGCTAATCTTAAAAATTGCACTTGCTCCCAGCGAAATCGCGGTGGATGCAGAAAGCTGTCATCCTTGGGTCGCTTCGTGTCCTCAAAACACACGAGGGTTTCGCCGGCCTGTCGTTGTGGTTTCGTCGTGTCTTGTGACCACCAATCTCACTGTTGTGAGACGTGGCCATGAGTGTGATTTACCGCGGTCCTACTGGGAACCGGTGTCATTTTTAGATGGCAGTTGCTTCCAGTGGGATCCTGCGGTGGTTGTTTAACCTTTTTTTTTAATTATATGTATATATATATATTAAACTTGCATCCACTATAAATTTTATGCACTAAGCATACAATCAGATGTTAATATTTTATTCTAAGCTGAAAGAGAAAAAATCGTGTTAGAAGAAATCAGCGCTGGCGGAAATCAAAGACGGGTTCCCGGGGCAACAGGACGGAAATATTTTCCTGTGATAAAACAAATGATGAGATTTAGGAATTTCATCATCCTCATGAACTTTGGCGCATATGATGTCATTCGGCACTGAATTTAATATTTTGAATGGGAATTTTCACAGAGCACTACATTCAAATGTTTTTCCTCTCACGGAACTTTTCCATTGAAAATGGTAATTTTTGTCACCTATTTTGCAACTTGCGTTATTTAAAGTGTTAGTTATTTCAAATACGTTTTCTTATTTAATTTGTGGATATCAATCTTTCCTATCTTCAATCTGCTATCGAAAATATTAATCTTTCTGACTCTAAATGGGAATTATCAAGTTTGTAGTATATTTATAATTGATACGGAAAAGTATTTTTTCTTATCGCTGTGACAATAATATTATTTTCTCTGCTAAATCCTAGATTGCCATCAAACTCTTGTAAAAATCAATATTATAATGCCAAATTTCACAACTAATAGTTTCTCCGTGTATAAGCAGTAATGTCCTGACGGTGAATCTGAAAATGCTATCTGTTTTTACGTAACTCGTATAGTTTACGGAATACTTATCAAACATGATGTATTTTGAACTTGTCAAGGCAAATCTTATATATTTATAATCATATACATTCGTAAATTCTGATTTTGTAACATTAATTCCTAATTTCAAAATTGAGAATATAAGTTTTTTCCGTATTTCAAGCTTTTAGCCTCTGTTATTGCCTTCACAGCTTGGCCATCGAAACTTACTGCAGGAACTATATCTACCTGGGTCTAGATAGAACTAGATAGGACTAAGACACAGCCCTAAACGGGTCAAGCTGGCCGACTATTTTATCAGGGGGCTTTTGTCCATAAGCACGTCCAAATCACGAAATTGAAAAAAAAATTATTTTGCAATTGGAGATTTAAAAATAGGATATTTGGAATCTACACATTTTCGCGGTGCCAGGCATATGTGATTTTTCTAAAAAAAGTCTAAAACCTTACAAGCAATAAATTTGAAAATTTATTGTTCCATATAATAAATTTCTTGAAATATCAAACAGTTTTTAACAAATTACATATGTCTAGAATCGTAAAGAACTTGTAGATTCAAATATCCTATTTTCAAATCGCGAATCGTAAAATATATGTTTTTTTAATTTTGTAATATTTGCCTGCATGCGAACAAAGGACCCCTCTGCCGGCGAATGTTCGGATGAAATATGGTTGGTAGGAAAAAAACTAAAAACTACTTCCTGGGTAACTATAGATAAATATATCAGAAAACCGCCTTCAGGGTGCCTTTAGGGGTAACCTCGACTGGCTTTTCTAATGCCAGTTGAGTTTAAGCATTAGGAGAGGATATGGTGTCCGGGCTTAAGCGGGATGAAGGCTCCCGAAACCACGTTGAGGGCGCTTTTTCCATGCTTGGTGTATAATCAGTTGAAGATAAATGTCTATGCATGGCTCTTCGGCACGAAAATGTTGATCTCGGGATTGACGATCGCAGATAATGAGGTCAGTACAGAAGAATCAATTGACCATTTGTAGAGAACAATGAGTTGACTGAATGCTAGCTCGAAGAGTATGGGTTTGAAGATTGACGTAAGTAAAACAAAAAATATTGTGTTCGAGAGAAGGGATGCGAAAACACTATGCAATATTGCCTTCGACGCAGTGAGGATTGAACAAGTTGATGATTCCGTATATCTTGGACGTTTATTTACTGCTGATGGAAAGATAGATGGAGAAATATCCAGACGTATAAACGAGGGTAGACGATTATAGGCAGTGTAAGTACTACCCGAGTAAAAATGCTTTGACATGAGTTCGAATTGGTGATGTCTTGAGTTTGTCTCCAAGACATTACCTCAAAAGTGTGTCAAGGCATCCGAAGGTCAAAAACTCGTTTTTGCAATTTTTGCAATAATTATGTTCTTTGTCTGTCGACTCTGAAAACGTTGTCCATTTTTTCGTATCATCTTCAAAGGTTCACTGGATACATATAGAAAATGACCATTCAAATATTTTCATGGAAAATTTTAGTTATCTACAGGTGTTAAGAACCACAGGTTCCGATCTTTTAACTTAAAAATCATTTATTGAAAAAATACAAAATTTGTAAGTTGTAAAATTATAATCTTTAGCATATGTCAACTATTAAGTGCGAACCTCTCTACTCATTTCCTGTAAATGTCCGGCCCTATCAGTGGAGCCACTAGCACGACGCCCTACATTTGAATGAAAGCAGATTAGAATCATGGGAAATTTAGTATTTTTCGCAGTTTTTGTAATACTTTGGACGTTTGCGGGTAATTTAGAAACATTGAGCTCGAAATAAGCAACGATTAACTGTTTATAGAATTGAAAAATATCTAGGATTAAAAAATAGACCTTACATACACTGGAAATGTCGATTTTTAAGGTTTTTAATGTTCAAGTAGAGTAAAATGGTAAAATATAAAGATTACGTCTTTAATGTTTGAAACCAATAAACGAAAAGTTCTGAAATGATAATATAAAAAATAGTCTTTGTATTTTTAATGACTTAAATGATCCTAATGTATTATTACATTATAATAAAAATATACAAGAAATTATAAAAATCGTAATTTTTAATATTCAGTATATTGTATTAGCTGACTTGAGAAACATGTTGGACAAACCTATCGAGAGTTCTTCTCTACGTATGATGCCGTAGAATTTACCATGAAAGGGCTTGTCCGCATGTTCTCTTAGTAGAAGCGTATGTTCTGCTTCCTGTGCACGACTTTTAAGCACCAAAGGTGTTAGTGATGCTAGGCCATGTGTGGTGTCGCTAGAATCAAATGGGAGGCCAAGCTCCTCTCCGGCCCTATTTGCGGCACCGTATAAAAACGCCACAACATTGACGACTCATGTTGATGTACAAGTCGCATAAGAGACTCCCCCTTTATCCCGAGGTAGGTATATTCGAGGTACGGAAGATCTAGGATGAATACTTCGATAGATTATCATCATCTTGCGTGTGCTTCGTTCAAGTTGCTTCACCTCATCAACGTTCCATTTCGCTGCACCAAACGTGTAGAGCAGTATAGGAACGGCCAGCATATTATTCGTCTGGATCTTATTCTTTCCAGATAATTCGGAAGCCCAAATTTTTCTGAAAATTTGGCGATACCTTTTTACAAGGACCGTTTTTAACATATGCACATTTTGTGTTTTTACGGCACGTGACGTTTCATTAAACAGGCGGGAAGGGTGAGTTCAAAAGATGGAATTTTCCTAAATCTATCTTATTTGATGCTATGTAGCTAATCACGCACTGGATATTTGATGCATGCCGTCTCACCGTTCCCATTTTAAACTGAAGCTGTGCAATACGCTCGCGAGTCTTACTGAGGCGTAAAGAAGTATCGTTACTTCTATTGTCGCAAAGCAGGGACACCGCCTTCTTGCAAACTACACAGTTCAGATTTCAGAGATTCACATCTTCGGGGTATAATTCGGGGAGAGCATTATTAGCTTCATATAATTTGTCCATCCTGAGAAAGACTTTTTGGTGGACGGAGCTCCTGCTTCTCATGTTCACATTATCGGCTAGCTGTGAAGGTGGTGTTGCTAGAACAGGTGCTATGTTCGCTGAAGGATGATGTTCTTCCTCTTGCCAATAAAGAGCTTCATATACGTTTTTGCGCAAAAAGGATACCTGATCTCTTAAATACTGAGGCGTTTCATGAGCATATTTCGGGTGCACATTGACCCAACGTTCATGTAACATCTGCATGAATCCTCTTCGTGCCGGTGAACTTCTTTGCAAAACAGGTAAGGATGTCCCTCCGGAGCTGGTCCGACCACTTAAATCTATGTTCTAGCGTTTGTCCGGGGCTATTGCCTGTTCGTCGCCTCGGTTCAGTCCTATTGCCACATCCCTACGCCTATAATTTATAATTTTATATATGATCATTATTATTGATAAAATTATTATTAAAATTATATTGATTATTTATTATATTTCCATTATTATTATTATTATGTCCCCTGCATGAGAGGGCCCTGAGTTATTCCCTGAAGTTGAGTGCCATGATTGGTCCTTATTTTATAAGTATCTAAAAAATATTAATTTTTTCAATTAGTGAATATTCTACTTATTACTTTGTTTAATCATTCAATCATTCTTATTTTTTTTCAAACTTGTTCTCGAGTTAAAATGAACCTGATTTTCCATCATAGGCACGGACCAAATAACCTACCATGTATCACTCCACAGGTTTTTAGTTGCTTGCTTCCTGATGGTCCAGAAAGTTTCTTACAATGCGACAGGTGTTTCATAAAACTGCCTTCTGAGCTACTGCTAGTACCCTACTGACTCCTAAATGTTCAAGGTGTTCAGTGCATCTCGCGTGCACATTGCCTGTAGCCGAAATCACAATAGGATAAATAGACACATGTTTCACATTCATCCATATTGTTTTTACATCATGCCTTAGCTTGCTATACTTGTGGATCTTGGTTGTATAGGTTGCCTGCAATTTACGGTTAAGTGGACAAGCAATGTCGATGATATAGACTCTTCCACCTTTTTTTCTCGCATTACGAACTCCGGTCGATTGGCTTAAATGTACTGATCCGGCTGGATAGTAACATCCCAATATAATACGATAAGTTGTTAGTTGCGATGCCTCTTCTCTCAAAGGACATCGCGTGGCACTGGTTCCGTTAGGAGAGATTACGACGGAACACTAGGTACCCGTGCAAGCGGCATTTTCAAGCCCGCTCTGTGAATGCTTCCTACTAAGAAAGGCTGGAAGAACGGATCCTCTCACGCAGGCAAGGCCAAGATAAACCGGTAGCAGACTACCTGATCTGCATGTACGGGCTTTACCAGCTCTTGACCAGGGCAATGGATCTCGAGGTCTAAATAAATGAGGTGCACGCAAACCTTAAGTCCGACCTGAGGTGGGCCATTAGGCATTACGAATTTACTGACTATAACAGCCTGGCGGTCCTAGGATCGGAATATAATCGCATTATATCCACGATAGCGATACTCGCCAGAACACATCTGAGTTGGCACACCTGATTAAAAAGCTCATCGCAGCGATCGGAGTCGAGGAGCGTGGATCAGAAGCCAACTTGGCTAAGGACAAACCGTCCAGCAAGTCCACGACCAAGAGAGCCAATAGGTGTAATTCCAGGGGGCCTCAGTACCGGAAGGGCTCAGACGCACTTCGGAAGGAAGGCTAGCACTCACAAGGAAAACAAGTGCCGGATCAACCGCCTCCAAAAAACAAGGGAATGACTCCTAAGTAGTGTGCTGGAATTGCCGACAGAAAGGTGACTTCCAGATTGGTTGTACGAAAAACTGAAAACGCAGTTATTGTCGTCTATGCGGCAAAAAGGTAGTACCCACCAAAGAATGCGAATTGTCTGGGCGTTCCCGGATTCACCTCACAGGACAACAGGCACAAACCGGAACAAATCAGACCCGAGCCGAAGAAACCAGCAGTAGTCGGGATAGCTCAGGGAGGCGTATCCTGCTCCCATAGATGCTCCGACGCCATCGGCGGACAAGATTCCGTAAATCCGTACAGTAGAAACGGAAGACACCATCGTTCTTAGTACAAGAACGAGGGTGCGCGAAAAACAGAACCCCTGGTAATCTTGAGTCTTGACCTAGCAAGGAGCTGTCAGTTTGACAGGTGTAATGTCAAGTATTTAATTAAAGATTGATTTTTATTTACAATGAAATGGACGAAACTCCACCAGAATCTGATAGTCGAAAAGGAAAAAGTAAGGAAATTGTATTAATAACTTAATATAATACTAACATTGCAAACACATTGTGCGTAAAAAATTTTATTAGGCGTGGCACAGAAGGAAAAGGCCAGCGAAGTAAAAAACTAAAAGAAAATTTTGAAATTAATATTGGTCCCGAAAAAAATAAGGTTGCGAGTTGCAAATTGTGCGCAGTAAAGGAAACAGAGAGAAATATGAGAATGAAAAATAGTAATAATTCTGGACTCATGAGACATCTAGAAAATTATCACGAAGAGATTTATAAAAATATTTATGGAGATCATGATGCATCAGGCCCAAAGAAGCGAAAGGTTAATTTTTATTTCTCAAAATTTTATAATTAAGAAATATAGCATATATATATATATACACACACACTATATTTCATAATTATAAAATTCAAGAATATATACAAATATATAATTTAAAAATATTTCATAATTTCGGGAATTTTTATATTTCTAATATTCTATTTCTGGAGAATTTTAATTATTGATTATAATTTATTTATTTATTATAATTTAAAATAATATTTTATTATTATTAATCAATTGTTTTTAAATAAGCCA
Organism: Andricus grossulariae; assembly: GCA_011634705.1. Classification (NCBI taxonomy): domain Eukaryota; kingdom Metazoa; phylum Arthropoda; class Insecta; order Hymenoptera; family Cynipidae; genus Andricus; species Andricus grossulariae. Next base: position 54,269,595 of record JAABKJ010075445.1, read on the forward strand.
TATTTATTCTTTGACAATACAATAATAAAATATTTTGATAAAAAATACCTTTTTTGGATGTTCAATGTATTTTTCTTAAATTATTGTTCAAATTTGAAATAACAATGAAATTAAAAATATTTTTGAATGCAAAAACAATACAAAAAGAAGATTTTTAGTACAAGAGCAACAATTGAAGAAAAACCTACTATGTGCATTTTCAACACAAAACTTACATTGACAATTTTTTTAAATTATTGTTATCTTAAATTTTTAAAATAATTTTGGAAACTACATTAAACATTAAAAAAATGTCTGCGATCAGAATATTTCATTAGCGTATTTTTAATAAATAATATTGATTGAAAAACGATTTTTTTATTGTTTGAATTCGAGAATTTTGTAGAGTCGGTTTGACAGTGACATCTGATTGACAGTGACATCTGATTAAATGAAATTAAGATTTTCATTCTTTGTAGAAAATTCAAGCCAGTAGTCACTAAAAAAAAAACGCGCTGCGTAGTGTACCTCTCGGGTGGTGTTGAAACTAGTAAACACGTACATTTTTAACCCGACTCTCGGCAACAATTAGACCAATTAACAAAACCGGTAGACTGCGATTTTGTAAATACATCTACTTGTTGTGCTGTTTTCAGACTTTTTACTATCTATTACAGCATATCGTAATGCATTTATCATGTGAGGTTTCAATATGGTAATACGAAAATTATGTTTTTTTTTTTTAACTATGGTGCACCACTCCGATCAGTTCGGGGGAAAAACGTGTTAATCAAGGTGATATATAGATTTTTTGTGAAAAGATGGTTTTCGCAGGTCAGAAACATCACCTTAAGAAAATTCTCAAAAAATTAAAACATTTTTTTACTTGTTATTTTGGCCATAAAATTCTTTTGAATTTTTCGGTAAATTGTCTTATCAGTCTCCATAACATATATTTGTTCATAAAAATCGGTCAAGCGGTTTTCGAGAAAAACCACTTTTTTATTTTCCTTTTTCCCTCCATAAATTAAAAAAATGCAATTTGAAGGTTGAAATTCTTCGTAGTTTTTTGCTACCTTAGGATGAATATTTGACATAAATTTCAGCCTGATATGAGTGGGGGCCGATTTGTCATGCTTACCCGGCTAGACCCTTTCCAATCCCGTATGTTGCTTTTGAGTTAAATTTGTGAATAATTTGTTTAATGTTAGCCCTAGGAGTTCGCAAAATTTGTTTCCCCCTTTTTGTAAAATTTCTGATGCTGTGTGTTGGCTTTGAGCCAAACTTAAGTCAATTTTGAGCATTTTGGGCTCATATGGCCTAAATTTTTATGTGAACATTTTATTTTATGAAAATTTTTTTCAATTGACACAATTAACCATTCTTAACCTCATTGTGATACTGTTTGCCATTTTTTTATTTTAAAAAGTCATTCGAGCTTTTTATCTATAATAACACTTAGCAACTTTTCAGTACTGCCGATTTTCGATATTCAAACACTTTGTATTTTCCGCCCACTCTACTAAATATACTTCAATTTACCTGAAATTATAAATCCAAAATTCAAGACAAAGTCTCAAATTGTATCCTTTCTTTGAACTTTTTTTTATGAAGATCTATCTCATTTAGAGAGATTAGGACAAATTATTTTGGTTATGCGTTCAATATATATGTATATTCAGTTACAAAACTTAACATAAACCGACGTCCTGTCGCATGTCATGATTATGACATATTCTTTCTTCTCTTTTAACAATATCACAATGGCTTGAAAACTTTTGGATGGGTAGTCCCCTCTTTCCTTTTTTTCTACAAAAGGACTACAAAAAAACTTGAGAATGGAGGTCCCGGAAGCTAGAATTACAACATTGTCATATCGATATGGGCACTATGCCATAATTTTGTGCTTATTTAGTGCCAATTTATGGTACAGAAAAAAAATTTGGTGGTCGGTAATTTTAGTCAAAAACATGTAGTAATGCCAGCTTCAGCTGAAGCCACAACTCCCCTAGGCGAAACTGGGAAACTATTAGAGATATCAAATTCTTCTTTGCGCAGAAATTTTGTGCTAATTAAGTGCTCTGGATTTGTGCGTTACTATATGTTTTTGACTAAAATTACCCGGCACCAAATTTAATTTTTGCGGCACATATAAGCACTAAATAAGCACAAAATTCCTGTGCGAAGAAGAATTTGATACCAATAAAAGTTTCCGGGTTTCGCATACGAGGGTGATCTGAAGCCAGCATTACTACATGTTTTTGACTAAAATTACCGGGCACAAAATTTAATTTTTGCGGCACATATTAGCACTTACCTGATTTTAAAGTTTCGAAAACATAACCTCAATTATGTTTCACATGTTAGTATAGGTCTCCACTAATTCCAAAAATTTTGGGATGGAAACCAAAAGATGAGGCTGATGATGAATAAGCCGGTTCGAATAAGATTTTTGTTAAAATTTTCAGTTTATTATTGGATTGACTATAATATATACCTTATTCTTTTAAACATTTGCATCTAAAAAATTACTTTAGGAAAAAAAATGTAAAAAATTCTTTAAATATTGTCTAATAACCATACGTACGCGACAGCGGCTTCCCCCAGTTCGCCGCTACAGACCGCGTCAATCCTTCTCCCATAATCAGTCACAATAATCAACAACAAAATAATAATGGATTGCCTTGGAAATTTAATAACAAATAGTACAGCTCTCATTCTGTACTTGATGTAAATTTCAGCTCTGTAGGTTGAAAATTGCGCAGCAATTTTGGAAGAAAAAATAATGATCTCCTCCCCCCCCCTTACAATTTTTTTTTTGAAAATATGTAGAAAAATAACACTTATTGAATGAATTTCATCCCGATTCCATTGAGTGAAAATTGACAAACTTATACTATTTGTTTATGATGAAAAAATATACCGTCCTTTTGTACCCACTTTTCTGCAATTTAATAATGAACAATCGTTTTGCCGCCAAGTGTACTTGATAGCACAACTCCCGTAGAGGACAATAACCTACTTTTTTGAGATCCTATCAGCCAAATCTGTAGAAATTCCATTGAAAAATAGTCCATTTTTTAATAACAAATGATTTATTATGACAACTAATTATTATTTTGGGCTGAAGTTTGGCACACTTCTTAAGGGTGATCAGGGAAATATTTTCTGAAAATTTGAAACTTGTTACTTAATTATTGCAATAATAATTGCATATTTAAGAAGGCACTTTTGGGCGGTTTTAATTTTTTTCGAAGTAAAAAAATGAACAAATCTTAATATACTACACGTCATTTTGTAAATATTTGTAAGACCTACATTTTTCAATTCTACTTTTTTCCTGACAGACATATAGGTTAGTTGCAATAAACAAAACACCTGTTTTTGCAATCTTCGAACATTGTTTACACACGCAGTGCTTCCGAAGCCGTGGTCGCAAACATATAGGCTTTTGTTCTACATGCTAGCTCTACAAGAATCCGTAGTCAAATTTCAGGTAGCATTTATATCCCCAAAAAGGACAGGGCCCTGAACTATTACAGAAGTCGCATCTTTCGAAAAAATTTAATACAATTTCATTATCAACATTCCCTAACCAATTTTTCATTTATTCTCACCTCTTTCTAACATTTTTTACGTCAAATCTTGTATAAGCGGAATGGAACAATTATTTCGGATTAAAATTTAAAAAATGATGAAATTCCAATCCAAAAGAACGAATTTTCAACAAAATAGTTAAATTCTCAACAAAGTAATTACATTTTTAACAACATTGTTGTATTTTCAACTTACAAAGATGAATTTTTAATCAAATGTTCGGATTTTTAATACAGAAAGATTAAAGTTCAACTAAAAACAGTTGCATTTTCAAGCTAAAAAGTAGAAGTTTTTAAAAAACAGTTGACATTTACACCCGAAAAAAAGGAACTTTCAATAAATAAAGATGAATTTTCAACCAAATGGTTGAATTTTCAACAACCAAAATTAATTTTCAACCAACAGTTGCATTTACAACCAAGTAGTTGAACTTTGAAGCTAAAGAGATGAATTTTTAACCAAATAGTTGAATTTTCAACAACAAAATAATTTTTCACAGAAAAGTTGCATTTATAAGCAACAAATGTTGAACATTAAAGCAAAAGAGATGAATTGTTAACAAAAATCAAAATAGTTGAACTTTTAACCAAATATGTAGTTGAATTTTCAATCTACAAAGATGAATTTTGAACCAAATGTTCGAATTTTTAATACAAAAATATTAAACTTTAACCAAAAACAGTTGCACTTACAACCAAATAGTGGAACTTTAAAGCAAATTCAACCAAATAGTTGAATGTTTAACAAAATGGTTGAATTTTAAACATACAAAGATGAATTTTCAACCAAATTGTCGATTTTTTAAATAAAACAAGACGAATCTTCAACAAAAAACCTTTGCATTTTCAACTTAATAGTTCAATTTTCAAGCCAGAAAGACGAATTTCTTACAAGACAGTTGAATTTTCAACCAAACAGAAGGATGACTAAAAAAAATGGAATTTTTTTTAAACAATACAATTTTCAAATAAAAATATAATTGCCAGCAGGAATAAACTGTAAAAAATAGAAGTAGAAATACAAGGAAAATAAATTACTAACAAGAATATTACACTCTAAGAAAAAGTCTATCAACAGTAAAATGACGTTCCTTTCAGAATGCGTCCTTTGAAATTAAGGCGATTTCTTTTGTCCATCAATAGAATCGTTTCACTGTTCAAAGAATTATCCGTTAAATACAAAACGGAAGTAGTTTTACTGATGAACGATTTCTTTTGACTTTGAAGGAGGAGTACGTGCGCCTGCGCATGAGTGAATATCGTTTAGCACGATTTATTAATTAATTAATAAAGTGAGTGAAAAAACGTACGAAATGATGTAGAAAATAGATTTCTTAACAAAATTAGGAATCCCAGGTTGGGACCCGAAAACTTTGTAAGGTACGTGCACTGAAAGAACAATTTTTGATTCGCATAACCTCACTTTTAATTGCTTTTTACGCTTTTGACGCATGCAAAATTTGTACCGCACACAAATTTGTACCTTTAAATTGTTTAACGCTGAAATCTAGGTTATAGAATTGATAATCATCAATTTTATATTTACATTCACCAAAGTTCGGCTTTTGAACATTACTTGCACGTAATATCATGCAATACGGTTTCTTTTAACGTGTACAAATTATTCTTTCTTTGGTCAGCCAATAGATTTCACTTCAAGATCAAAGGAAATCCTTTCACAGTTAAAGGATAGCATTTGAAACGACAATCCTTTAACTTCGCTTCGTGTCCTCAAAACACACGAAAGTTTCGCCGACCTGTCGTTGTTATTTCGTCGTGTCCTGTGACCACCCATTTCACGGTTGTAAGATGTGGCCGTGAATGGGATTTACTGCGGTCCTACTGGGAGCCGATGTCATTTTTTAGTTGACAGTTGCTCCCAGTGGGACCCTGCGGTGCCATGACGACTGGTAATATTGGCAAGGAACCATTTGTTACGATTTCTCTGATCTGCTTTTCCAACCCTGATGTTGTGGCCATCTCGCATCACGTGCGTTCTTGAAGTTTGACAGCTGACTCTCTCGCATTGGTTGACAGATTGCGTAAGGAATATATACAACGAAGTAAATAATATGTTTTAAAAAAAAAAAGTTGAGAGTGCTCCCTGAGAAGTAGGACTCTCGTTTTACGGACCATTTTAACGTCTACAGTTTCGTTTGAGGACCCCGGTGCCGGTAAGGATCGTTTAGTGACAGGTGAAAAAAACCTCGTCACAACTAATACTACACAACCTCTAGGAATTACCGCTATCGCATTGAATGAACCAAGTATCAGCTGTCTTTATGTGAAACCGTCAAAATAATTTTAAATGAAAAATAATCACCACAGACAACTTTCCAAGACTCCAAATGATATAACAATGCACCTGCCCAGTAGGCTACTATGCATACGGTTCATCATATATTTCAAGGATTGAGATTTTTCATGCATTTTTCATGGAATATTTTCAATCGAACATAATAAAAAAAAGTTCTGATGAAAAATTTTAAGCCATTCATAATTAAATTTTTATAGTTATGTGGTATAATTTCTGAAGTGTAACCATCCCGAAATAAAAAGCTGTCTGATCAGGCTGAAAATTGGGCGAGTTATAGTTCTATTGGATAGTACTTTTCACACGAAAAATTGATTCATTTAGACAAATATTTATTGAAGTGGACGGGTTACAATTTGCGGGCTTTTGAAGCAAAACCTTATATCCAAACATTTGTAACTTCTTTCCTAATGCATCACGCAAAATTATGAAATTTCTTGGATAGTTCTGTTTTAAATTTTTTTAAAAGGTCATAACAGTTACAGAATAATAATTTAAGGATACATATATCAACTAGAGACTTGGGAAGTTGTATGTGTTAATTATTTTTGATACAAAATTTTTGTGTGCCTTTAGTTGCTGTTGTTTTTTGAAAATTAATTTTTGCATTTTCGAAGATCCTCTTGTGCGGAGGTGCTGGCGTTTAGTACTTCCGCTCAAAATTCGGTTCTTGAGGAAAACTGAAAGAGCCCAAAAATCAGCATCTGTGCCCAAAAAAATCCCAAGAGAAGCGCAAAATTATGGCATAAAGAAAATATTCAAATCCCGTTGTGAAGGTGCTAGCGAAACGCATCTCCGCTCGGCCTTTGTGCTTGTGTACTTGTACTTGTGTAATGTGAAGAGTGATCTTCCGCTGTATCGTAATGTACAACATTACAATACTCTACGCTGTCGCGAAAAATGCCTAAATGCACCAGAGTCAAATGAATTACCAAAAATTTCAGAAATTTTCATAATTTTCTATAAATTTTAGAAACGCATAGGTGGAAAATTCTGGAATTTCTGGAATTGCATGAAAATTTATTCAATTTGTGGAAATTCATTGCAATATGCTGAAACTCATAGGCAATTATGGTAAATTACGGAGATTTATAGAAAAGTGTGATAATTTATAGGTAACTCTTGATAGCAGTTGTGCTAGACTCATGCGCAATAGCTCGGCCTGTAACTTCTAAAATGTATATTAAATGTAAAATCATTATTATTATTATTATTATTATTATTATATCATTAGGCCGTTTTCCATTCGGGGTAGGCGTGAATTGCTCGGTTAGAAAGTAGTGATGTGTGGATGGGTATATAGGTGAAGGGTAAATAGGTATATAGGTTTAAGGTATAGATATTTTAGATTGATTTAGAATTCTCGGGATATTTATTTAAATGACACGTTTGTTTCGCAACACTGCTCCGAACCAAGCTGTTGATCAATCTCTGTAGCGATCACCCCACGTGGAGAGCCTCACAAAATTGTTATGTGTGGCCCTCCACTTGGGCCCTTTTAGTATTCAAAGTCTTTGTTTCAGGCTTCATTCACTGTACTCACACTCCTTTTATAATCCATTTGTCACCAAACTTTTATGTCCTGGCATACTTCTCTAGCTTCCTTCACGTCCATGCATTTTTTCATGCAAGGTCTCCTGTTTCCATGGATTCTTATTTCTCTTTGAATTAATGCCTCATTCACAGATTCTAACCATTCTTTCGGCGGTCTACCTCTGGGCATTCTGCAATTCACTCTACCTTTATACACCTGTTTGGTCTTTCGTTTATCTTTCATTCTTTCAAGATGTCAAAACCACCTTCACTAATTTCTTTCTCATATATCAACTAGTGTCTCCCCTGTAACACATTCTTTAAAGATTATCTCGTTTCGGATTTTGTCCATCAGTGTTTTCCCGCATATTATGCGCAGAGGTCTCATGCAAATCGCGTTAATTTTACTCTTGTCCTTTTCTGACATGTCCGTGTCCCACTGCCGTATAGTACAGCCGGCACAAATAAAGAATTATATACCGCCATTTTAGCTTTTTTTTATTTTTTTTCATTTCTGAGAATGGACCCTGCTTTACCCATAAACTTCTTACCTTCATTGATGCGCCTATCTAACTCCCCATCTATTTTGAGGCCCGTGTTCTTCATGCTTGTATTAACTTTATTCAACATTCTTTGCAAGGCCTCGATTGATTCTGCCATGACAACCTTGCCATCTGCTCGAGCCAAACCACGCACCTTCACTGTTTCGAGATCTACACCTTTATCGTCGAAGAATGCCATTCTTAGACACTTGCCCATAAATATGATAAATAGCTATGAGGACATAACGCATCATTGTTTTACGCCTTGCACAATATCAAAACAGTCACTCAGTTTCCCATTTACCCTTACACTCGCTTTACTGCCTGCATTTGTTAACTGTAGTTTGGAGATTCGTATTAGTTAGGGAACTAATTAATTGTTCGAGGCTGACGTTTTTAAAGAGAGCTTCAGCGAGAAGTGTGCGAGTGAGCGCCACTCGCACACTTCTCGCTGAAGAAAAGGAGATAGCAAATGACAGTGACTATGCGCGACTGATCAGCGAGTGAGCGTATCGGCGTCTGGTGAGGGTGGGAAAGCGGACCCTCCGACGTTGTCATCATGCGACCGTAGCTCTTCATCAATGGGTTTCTTGAATAAAAGGGAGTCTAATGCTACAAGAAAAAAGACTTCAGGCATATCACGATCTGTCTTGATGTTAGGAATATTTTGTCACCTTGTAGGTTTGACGAAACCGTAAAATTGGACTCGAATACCCCGAGAACGTATAGGAATTTGGTGAGGTTCCAGTTTCAGCTCACAAAAGGTGTCATTTCCATGGATTTGAGGTATTCTTTGAGGATATGTTCGATGGTTTTGAGGTAATGAATGAATTTTTATCTGGTTAGCTCGTCAAATAACTTGAATAGTCTCAGCGACCCTAAAAACGCGTCAATATGTGTCTTGTTCGATTTTGTACAAGAAAAACGGCCCATTTTAGCGATTTTAAGTAGTTCTTTTAAGTTAAGGTCAAACCAAGACGCGTTAGGCCAATTCTAAAGGCGGATTCAGATTCAGCGTGGATGGTTTATACTTTTGTTTCATTTTGGATGGTCATCCCTAATTCCATTGGTGAATATAATAATATATCTTTAATTTGTAATATATTTTAAGCCTAGTTCAGATAAAAATTGTTCGATTTGATATGCTTCTATATTGGTACGAAATTTGTACGCATTTTTGTAACACATTGGGTTAGAAATTAGGCACTTTTGGTCACACTATTGATTCAAATAGGGCACTTCTTTCAAGTAAATGAAGTGTGAGAGGACCAAAATTCTCTTTCCTCTTTCTTTTGAAGGTAGTTGGGGCTCACTGTGGAATGCGTTAAACAATAAAAATTATTCATCTTTTTTTTGCTGAATTAAGTTTACAGTCCAACGGGAATCCTAATAGCGAACACAATCCTGGCCCTTCTTTTTCTGGCAGGCAACATTCTCCTGACCGGTCTCATACTCCTGAGGAACCTCATCTTCGTGTCAGATCCAGGTCTCCTCCTGGCAGGCCGCCTTTTGATAGAGTACTTGAATATGCACTTGGTCAACTTGGAAATTTTCGGCTTATTTCCCACACAAATAATGATCAAGGATTCGAATTTCGAAGATATGTTTTTCCTGATGATAAACCAATTCAATCGCGAGCATTTCCGTATAGGAATATTTCCGTGTCAAGCCGAGAACATATTGTATTATCAACATCCGATGGTGACGTTTTTGCAATATTGGAGTATAGTGGGATTCTTCGCGGAGTATACAGGAAAAATAGTGCTCCCAGGGGAGTAAAAATAAATATGATAAGCGGCGCAGTTGATAATATGACCAGAGATGAAATTATGAAATGCGAAGTAGGCAAAAATTACCCAATCTTCCCAAATCGTTTTATTGGAGTTGTTACAAATCAAGATTTAATACATACCGTGTACCATTATTTCAATTAAATCAAACATGAAATAAAATATAATATTTTTTTGTAATCTGAAGTCGGATCACATTTTAAGTACCTGGATATTGCATTAAAAAGTTATTGTATTTCGTTTTCAAGGCTTTTTTCTATCTTTCGTCAACGCCTCAATGGGTGGTCAAAATTGTGTTCCGGTTGGAATTTTTATGCAAATCTGCCCCCCCCCCCGGCCTAAACTGATGAAACTCAAGCAAAATAAGTGCGTATTTTTATAAATTATATTTAGATGTTCCGCATTCCCCGTGAGGTTTAACACGTATTTCCTATAAGAAAAAATACGTTTTTGTACGTTTTATTCACAGTCGTCAATATCGGAGCATAGAGTTGACCCTCAATACTATTGTTCAAAATCAGCCATAGAATACGGATAACAAATTTTTGTTTGAATTTGACCTGAGAAGGACATTGCAGCATTAATTAGTTCTTCTTCTACTTTGCGAAAATGAGGATGGTTCATATTTTTGTTTCCACATTGGCGATCATCCTTATTCCCATTGGTAAATATAATAATATAATATGCATGTCTATAATTTTTAATATTTTTTAGGCTAAAGAGGTTTTTCTATTTTCGCGGAATTTATACCAATTTTAGAACCAGAAAGTACTTTGCTGTAAAGCCTTAACAATTTTGATCACTTTACCAGTTTAAATAGGTAATTTTTCCAGTGAATTTTTAGCCATGGCAGCTCTGTGTATTCTTTGTTTTTTTAAGAGCAATTATTTTTGGAAAGCTTCCACGTTCAATCTACCCCTTCTCGAGTTGACTATGATTTCCAACATATGATCGATAAACTAATCATATCCTTTACAATAACTGTTCACAGATATTACTAATTATTTCAAAAATTTCGTAAAGATTTTAAATATTTTTCCAATGTTTCCAAAGATTTTACAAATGTTATCAAATATTTTGAAAGTTTCCAAAATTTCGAAAGATTTTGAAGATTTCACGAAGATTTCTCATATGTCACAAATATTTAAGACTGATTCAAAATATTTCACCACAATTTTAATGATTTCTCAAAGATTTAAATAATTTTACAAATATTACCAAATATTTTTAATATTTCGGAAAGATTTCAAACCTTACAGAAACATTTCACAAAGATTTGTATAATTTCACAAATATCACAAAATATTTTAAATATTTTGCAAAGAGTTCAATGATTTCAAATGGACACTGAAAACAAGAATTTTTGGAACCAAGGAAATGCATTAACTTATATCCTATGAGCATCAAGAAACTATTCTTCAACAGTAGTAATTTTTATTTAATCCAGACACATATCTTTTGTTGATCTGAAGAAATGAATTATTTGGGTATATTTTCTGGATTCAAGTAAATATTTCTTTTCTCAAAGAAAATAATTTCCTTTGATAGCCATGTCAATTTTTCTCCTTTGGTTGGTCTACCCCTCAGCATGCTGCAGTTTTCCCATCCTTTCAGGATTTTGCTTCTACCTTGTCACCTCCGTGCATGCAGGTGGCGACGCAAGATCGCTCTTTCTCTTTCCCATTGAAGTTGCTCCCTGATATTTCGCTGGGCTTCAGGCTATTTTTTTGTTGTGACTGCGCCTCAGAGTACTTAAGCTTCATTGAGCCTGTTTCTCTGCCAGGCTCGAAATGCTTGTTTGTGATGTTCTCGTCTGTTTAAGTGCACTCAGAATAACCTCTACGGCTTTCTTCAGCTTCAAAATTCCGCCTTTTATGTCCGTATTGAAATTCTTCTGTCTATCCGCCAGTAAATTGAGCATTTCTTGTAGCGTTCTTTCGATGGTCGCTTCGGCTGTCTCTTTATTTTCTATTTGGGGGGGAGGAGTTTAGGGGGCCAGCGCATCGTTTATCAAAATAGCTGAAAAAGATCATATCCTTAGACCTAAGTCCCACCCTAGTTTGCTGGTGCCCAGCCTTCGTTTAAATAGTCCCTGAAAACACAGACGGACTAGAACTCGCCTGGGGCACGACAGATTCCGACCTCTGCAGTCACCGTGCACTCCCTTATCAAGGCTTGAAGGGGCTGGCTCCTGATCCCATGCTACGGCTGTCACATCGGCAGTGCAAGCACTCATCAGCCTCTTACCACGTGAGCGCTTAAGGCAGTCGTGTTTCGAAGCACTCCCAGTGGGCCATAGCAGGAAAGAATCGTGGTTTTCTTCTTGGTGTATCGTTCACCCAGTCTGTTTGGCCCACGAGACGTATTTTATTTTGGCCCTGCCCTCTATATCTAGCAAGCATTCCCCTACTCGCCACCTGGGGACGCGCCGCATATGAGTTACAGACTTCTGATGAAGACATACTTCGGTCCACTGCATGGACCGTTAAGTGTCCTTTTCCTAAACCGTTCTGTCTGGCTGTCAGATCTCCGCCCTCCCTGATAGCTGCCTCCAATCAGGGCTTCAGCAGCTTCTCCAAGAGTTTTCTCGCGGTGTTCAGCATGCACAGGGGACGATATGCCCCTGGTGATTTTGGATCACCCTTGCCTCCGCTAACGAGCACTAACCTTTGTGTCTTACACTGCTTGGGGAAGATTCCTTTATACAGACAGGCATTGTAGGTGGTAAACAATACCTGCGGGCATGTGCGAGCCACCGCTTTCAGCGCTTTTGTTGGAATATCATCCAATCCGGTGGCTTTCTTGATGACGATCATGATGATGATGATGATGACGATCTTGATGATGATGTTGATGGTGATGATAATTTTTTCACAAAGGAAGATGAAAAATGTGCTTATACACATCGAGAAGGATCCGCACTTCTTGTTGGTGTCGCGCTCCTGATATAATCACTATGATGGCCCGAATATGACTAATGAACCTATTTTGATTTGATTCGACTGCCCGGTATGCCATTTGGTTCTAGAATTTAATTCTTTTGAATATCCAGTATGCCAACGTTTTCAAAAATGCTATATAAACTTTTGCAAATGCTGCCAATCTGATTTGACAATCTGATGACATAGGAGTAAGTGACCTGGAATTAAAAATTGCTTCTATTTCATACGGCATTTAAGGCACTTCACAGCCGCCTCTCAGATTTCTTGAAAATATTGTATCCTTGGTGGTAATAATTGCCATTCAATACAATCATTACTTGAGAATTTTCATTTTTTTAGTGAACTCTTTCGATTGAATGAGCCTGTCGAATTCTATCATCTTGTTGTTTGCATTAAGAATGTGCGCCGTCGTCAGAGTACATAGCTCTAGCTTTGCATCTGCAAGCGAAAAATCTTCTCAAGAAAACTAGGAAAGCTTCAGATCATAATTCGCCTACCGATTCTAAATAGACGGCCTTCATTGATAAGCATACGAAAACGGCTACACGTACATTGATTTTGTTCTCATTTCAATGTAACTTTTCCTCTGAATAGAAAGGTTCGCAAACACTCGGGAATATGGGTGCTACACTCGACGCGAATGTATTCCCCTTCCAATACAGGACACTAGATAGTTTCGTAGGCTTACAAAAATTATTTACCATGCAAAGAAAGTCAGCCACATATCTTAACAGATTCTTGGGTGATGAATATCGCTTTCAGAGTGAAAGTCACTTCTTTATTTTTGCGAATAGAACTACAATTGGATTGCCTCTACTGTTATCGTTGATCTTAATTTGGCCATTTCTTTTTGCTCTGCGTCAGTCAGTCAATTCCTTTCACCTACATCTTGTTATCTAGGAATTGGGGTGGACATTGCCCTCTGAAAATAAATGTTGATGTGCTATTTTTCTTAGATACGTGAAACCCGTCTTTGGCTTTTGTTGATTCCTGAATTTCCGCGATTCTGTTTGCACCGTCGACGTAGTCGTCCGTATAGCAGTTACTTCTCAAGGCTTCTGCTTAAAACGAAAAAGATGAACACTTATCTAGGGTTATCTTTTGTAAGCATCTTCTAGCAAGGAACGTGGTGCAGAGATGTCTATAACACGGAATTTAGTTGATGCGTTCATAGTGATTCCGATTTTTCATTTCTTGACATAATTGAAACGAATCCTGTCCTGCGGACGAGCCTTAAAGTGCCGGCACATCTTTTTATTGTCTTCGGATATTCCAAAAACGTTATTTCTAAAGCATAGAATCAACTGAAATATTCCAGCCGCGTTTATCAACGTATAGAGGATGTCTAAAAAATAATCTTGCTCACAAAAATAGTCTCCTAAGTGATTTTCTCTGAAATTTGCAAGAACATTGCAATCGCAGAGGATATAATGTGCTATTTTCTCATGAAAACCGCATTTTTGACAGCAAAAGGTTCTGTCAATTTGCATATGAGTCAGGTGCGTCTTTAGGCGGCCGTGGCTCGTTAGCTTTTCTTCTGATATGTTCACCTGCCTTCTTTCCAATTTCGCGAGTTTTTTTGAGACCTTTCTGAACATGGGAAATTAATTGTAAATAATTGTAAAATAAATTTAACAACATTTATTTTATAAAGACATATCTCATGATTTAAAAGGACAATACAATTTTTAAGGTAATTCTTTGTATTATTTTAATAACTAATGAACATATTTCTAGAATATTTTACCTTAATTCTGCCCTACGGTCAAACATGATTCAAAAAAATGTCGTGAAATTTGAAATAAAAACTGTACTCTGTATATATTAATTTCAAAAATGAAAAATATTTATACTTTTTACAAATATTCCTAAATGTTATTTGAATATGATACACATTGGTTTTTATTTAAAAATTCTTGTTAATAGTTGGTCATTTTATAAATTGTACGACATTTTTGTACCATGTTTGAAATTATGGAATAGATTTGAAGAATGAAATTATAAAAATATCTCTATTAATTAGTGTTTGATTGAAAATTATATTTTTTGTTGAAATTTCCATTTGGTATATCTGAAATATTGAAAAATGTTGTGAAATTCTGTCAAAAATCATGTGAAAATTATATTTAAATAACCTTTAGGTAAGGAAACAAACTACTTAAAAAATAAATATTTATTCCAAATTTGTATTTTTTATACAGTAATATTTTTCGCCTTAAATTATAATTTTATTGAAATTTTTCTTTTTTCTTCACTGAGAAATTGTTTTATTTGAAATTTAAAAAAATTTGTATTTAAAATAAATTTTTTTTATTGAAATAGCAATGATCACATTTTTCGTTGAGAATGAACCTTTTTCTTGTCAATTAACCTTTTTTGCCTGAATATTAAACTATCAGGTTGAAAATTTTCTTTGTTTGTTCAAATTTTGATTTGAATGATCTGAAATCTTAGAAAATATTTCGAAATTTTCTCAAGAATCTTAGAAAACTTATATTTATATTTATTTTTACAATTTTATTTGAAGTATAAAATAATTTTTATTGAAAATTAATTGTAAATAATTGTGAAATAAATTTAACAACATTTATTTTATAAAGAAATATCCCATGATTTTATAAGGACAAAATCATTTTGAAGGTAATTCTTTGTAGTGTTTTAATAACTAATGAACATATTTTTAGTATATTTTTCCTCGATTCTGCCCTACTGTCAAACATGGTACACAAAACTGTCGTGAAATTGCCAATAAAAACTGTACTCTGTATACATTAATTTTGAAAATGGAAAATATTAATACTTTTTATAAATATTTCTAAATCTTATTAGAATATGATACACATTGATTTTTATTTTTTTAAATTCTTGTAAGTAGTTGGTTATTTTATAAATTTTACGAAATTTTTGTACCATGTTTGACCTTAGGGTCAAATTTAAGAATCTGATTTTGCCCTAAACATGAAGCAGACTAAAATAAGGTCAAACATGGTACAAAAATGTCGTAAATTTTATAAAATGACCAACCACTTACAAGATTATTTTTAATAAAAATCAATGTGTACCATATTCAAATAACATTTAGGAATATTTATAAAAGGTATTAATAGTTTTCATTTTTAAAATATATATATACAGAGTAAAGTTTTTATTTGAAATTTCACGACAGCTGTTTATACCATGTTTGACCGTAAGGTAGAATCAAGGAAAAATATTCTAAAGATTAAATTTATTTTACAATTATTTACAATCAATTTCCAATTAAAATTATTTTACACTTGAAATAAAATTGTAAAAATAAATATAAATATAAGTTTTTTGAGATTCTTGAGAAAATTTCGAAATATATTCTAAGATTTCAGATATTTCAAATCAAAATTGGAAAAAAAAGAAACATTTTCAACCTAATAGTTTGATTTTCAGGCAAGAAAGGTTACTTGTCAACAAAAAGGTTAATTCTCAACAATGAATGTGATAATTACTATCACCATAAAAAAAATTATTTTAAATAAAAAAAAAGAAATAAATTTTCAAATCAAAAAATTTTTTAGTGAAGAAAAATGTCAACATAATTATAATTTAAGGCGAAAATATTTTTGTAGACAAAATAAAAATTTGGAATAACTATTCATTTTTTAAGTATTTTGTTTGCTCATTTTATGGTTATATAAATATAATTTTCACATGATTCTTGACCATAAGTTCCAGCATGGTACAAAAATGTCGTACAATTGATCAAATTACCAACTATTTACAAGAATTTTAAAAATAAAAATCAATGTGTATCATATTCAAATAACATTTAGAAATATTTATAAAAAGTAATAATATTTTTCATTTTTGAAATTAATGTATACAGTCAGTTTTTATTTGAAATTTCATGACATTTTTTTGTACCACGTTTGACCCTAGGGCAAAATCAAGGAAAAATATTCTAAAAATATGTTCATTCGTTATTAAAATACTACAAAGCATTACCTTTAAAATTGTTTTGTCCTTTTCAAATCATGGGATATTGCTTTATAAAATATATTTTACAATTATTTATAATTAATTTCCAATTAAAAGTATTTTGCAATTAAAATAAAATTGTAAAAATAAATATAAATATAAGTTTTCTGAGATTCTTGAGGAAATTTCGAAATATTTTCTAAGATTTCAGATTTTTTAAATCAAAATTTGAACAAAAAAAAAACATTTTCAACCGAATTGTCTCATTTTCAGGCAAAAAAGTTTAATTCTCATCGAAAATGTAATAATTGCTATTTCAATAAAAGAAAATCATTTTCAATAAAAAAAAGGTTGAATTTACCTTTAAAAAATGAATTTTCAACAAAATAAATACATTTTCAAATAAAAATGATTTTTTGTCAGAAAAAAATGAAAATTTCTACAAAATTATAGTTTTTTTTTGTATACAAAATAATAATTTGGAAGTACTATTTTTTAAAAGTATTTTGTTTGCCCATTTTAAGGTTATATAAATATAATTTTCAGATGATTCTTGACAAAATTTAACGAAATTTCTCAATATTTCAGATATGTCAAATGAAAATTTCAACAAAAAATATAATTTACAATTAAACACTAATTAATGGAGATATCTACAACCATAAATGCGAGAGAAGTCCGTATATCTCCAATGTCTAGCTGGTGAGACGGAGCCAGACATGATGGTCCTGAAGACATATTGAAAATTTTCAAGTCAAAATCAAGACCAATTTTTTTTTACCCGGCGGGTTATCTCTAGGATCGCACGCTATTATCGCCTTGCCTTCCTCGCTTCGCCTCGCTCGCATGTCCCTACTCTCTCGCTTCCGCGTCTTCTAACTAATGCTTGTTTACTATTTACAATATTTACATACCACTTATATATACCTTTTCTCCTATTCACAATCTTTCCTTCTTCATTTCTCTTTCTTCATTGGGCATTGGGCTAAGCGGACTTCCTTGCCTTAAACCCCAAACCATCCAGAATCCATCCGCAATCCCCTTCTCTCATCTTACCTTATCTTTGGTCTCTTTGCATATCTCCCTTACCCTCTCGATCAGGCCTCTCTCCATTCCCCTATCCTCCATCGTCTCACACATCCTTCTCCTATCCTTTGAAGGAAACGCGCCTCTGAGGTCCACGAAAAATGCGTACACTCTCGACCCCTTTTTCGCTAATTCTCTATCCATCACGTGCTGCAGAACTTAGATATTGTCGATACTCCTACTCATTCTGAAGCCTGTCTGCGTCTCCGGCAATATTCCTTTCCCTTCGACATTCCTCCGTAGCCTCTCCACCACCATCATCGCGTATACTTTATACACCGTATTTATTAACGTAATCCCTATATCATTTTTCTGTCTATTCCTGTCTCCTTTCTTATACGGTGGCACTATTAACCCTTCTCTTCACCCTCCTGGATATCCCTTCCCCCTCCATACTTTTTTGACAACCTCCTTTAGCCTTTCTGTAACCCCTTGCGTACTAAACAGCCATGCTTCATTCTCTACCACATCCAGCCCTGCTGCTTTTGATCTTCTTAACTTTCTTATCTGTTTCTCTATCTCTTCATCATCCAGCTCGTCCATCTCTGCCTCAAGCGTTATTGTACTCCCACCATCCCTCTTCCTTGAATCTGAGTCCTAAAATGATTCTTTAAAAAACGCCCTCCACTGCTCACTCCCTATTTTCTCGCTTATGCTCACTCTACGCTTTCTCACCCAATTTATTTTCTTCCAGACATCCCCCTCTGTCTTAAAATTTCCTAACTCCTCTTCCAGAAATGTCTCCTTTCCTGTTCTTTCTTTTTACACATTATTCTAAGCTCCTTCCACTTCCTGTACTTACTCTTCACCTTCCTTTTAATCTTTTTACATTCCCTATCTCACCACAACTTCACCATTCCTTTCTTCTTATTTTTGAAAAACCTTTTTCGCATGCAACCTTTTACTTTCGCTTTTAAATCCTCCCATATCTCTTCCAACGACTCATCGTCAAAACGTCACTTCCCAACTGCTCCTTCTACTTCTCTATCGCCTTCCTCGTCCAGCTTACTCTCGTTCGTCGACCCTTCTTCCCCAACTTGCCTTCCCACTGTTACATACATAGTTCATAACCAATTGATGCCAATGCCTTTCACCTGAGATGAAAATTTAATAATTTTATCTCCGAAGGACAATCTAGAAACTAGTAACGTCTTTATTCTACATAAATATGAAATAACGACTACTTACGTATATATTTGTATTCTGATAATGCTACAGAATATTGTTTTGTTACATTTGTTGATTCACTTATTCACTTAAGTATTAATCAGTTTTTCCTCTACATTGCGGAAATGAGGATGGTCTATACTTTCGTTTTCACTCTGGTGGCCATCTTTAATTCTATTGGTGAATATAGTAATACAATATATCTATGATTTTTATTATATTTTATTTAATACATGCATGGATACGGCCATTTCTCAGGCCTGTGAATCAAACATGAAATTCCACTTCCCAGCTCATAATCATATAATGGCCATTTGTACATTCATGTCGTCAACAATCATTTTTTGACGACATACCTGCTGTCTCGGTATTACTAATTTCGTTTCTCCACGTCTCATTTTTCCTTGTCAGGTGGCGTTCTTTCTCGTTCCTTGCCTCGGTTTTTCCAAAAATGCGACATATGTGGGCTAGCAGAGCGTACAGCTCGCAAGAGCGTTCCAAAGCCACTCTGACGCGCTAATTCTAATTAGCGTTTTTCAATCAGTTGTTAAAATTAAAATCTGATTACATATTATACTAATATCTTGTATTATTATTTTGTTACAAATTCAACAGTTTGCTTGCAATATTTTCTCTTTTGACAGAAAATTATTTCATAGTTAAAAATTCAACTTATGTTGAATTCTGATTTGGAACAGTGGCTTTTTGAAAAAAATAATGATTCAGATCTGGGAAAAGGAAGTTTCTGAAAGAATCACATTCTTTGCTTGAACCATGCGATTTTTGGGAAGAATTATGATTCTGATTTGGAACAGGAAATTTTTGTACAAAAATTTTAATTCTTATCTGAAACAAGAAATTTTTTAGAAGAATGACAATTTGCACCCAATCGAATGCAAAAAAACAATTTCTGATGATATCAAATTCATTAAACGATATCTGTGGTTAATGTAACATTTTATTTGAAGATGAAGTTTATCAAAGATGTATAAACATAAATCTGCCTTTCAGCTTAACGTTTTTTTTGGTTTCTTTCATATTTAGGAAACAATTTAATAAAATTGTTCACTTAGAAAGAATATATATATGTATGAATTTAATTCAGAAAAAAGATCTTCTCCTTTCACTTCGCTGGGACTCGAACACCTGGTCAACTGATTTCCGGTCAGGTGCTCTAACCACTGAGCTACTAGAGAGATCGGAGGAAGAATTCTTTTTTCTGAATTACGCTTTATTTAGCAAGATTTTACATATTAATTTTTATTAGAAATCTGTATTATCATCGGAGAACGTAACGGATCGAGAAGAGAAATCCACACATAACATGGAAATCTGCAATATCGACCAAAGTTATATTCTCCTATACAGAAAATATTTTAACGTCATTTCAGACAAGATGGAAATCCATGGTTAAATCTATTAAAATAATTACATAAGAAATTACATAAAAAGTAAAAGTGTTTTAAAACATAATTTTTAACATCGAAATATAATGACTTACCATTAGCTAGAGCGGTGAAGTTTAGTTACAATAGTAGAATTTTTTCGAAAACAGAAAAGAAAAGGAGAGTTTCCTCCAAGAACAAAGCAAATTAGATGTGACATCTTGGATTAAAAAAAAAAGAATTTTTAAGAGGGGGCATGGTACAATGTACCATGCACCCGAGTCGATCGAGTACTGAAACGTTCGAACATACTGATTCGGAAGAAAGAAAATTTAGGCGCCAAATTTAAACTTTTTAACGAATTTTAAAAGGTAAATTTCATTAACAAACTTTATCTAAAATCATATTATAAGTAGGATTATAAAATGTCAAATCAGTAATATTGTTCAAAGCATTGTCATTCTCATTTTTAATATACATCATCTCGACAAAGGTTCTTTTGAAATAATTTGACTCCTTATGTAGTACTTTAATGTCATCCCATTTGATATAATTTTAATTTCCATTATGAACAGAGTGAATGTGCGTAGCAATTCCTTTATGGTTTCTAGTGCAATGGTTAATATTTCTGAAATGCTCATTTCTTCTAGTCTCTAGCAATCTTTTAGTTTGTCCAATATAGGACATACCACAAGAAGAATCCAATTTATAAACAACATTACACTCTTCTAATTTTTCCAATGGGTCTTTCCCCAATAAATTTGTTCTGTTGATTATTATTTGTTACATTCAACTCGGAAGAAGATTTTTTATTATTGATTTGAAAAAGTCTTATTTTGATGTGTTTTTCAATAAAAAGTTTAGGATAACTATTGTAGTTTAATATTTTTTCTAACAAAATTTAAATTTTCATGGTGAAAAGATTCATTGGAGAGAAGAATAGCTGAATCGAGTAAATTCTGCACAATATCAATCTTTTGGTGTATGGGATTATTTGACAAAAGATTGAAAAGTCTACCGGAATATGTACTTTTTCTAAACCAGTTCGTGACAATATCGTTTGAATTTTTTCTGATAATTTTTAAGTTTAAAAAACTCATATAATTCTCAGATTCAACTTCAAATGTGAATTTTAACCGTTCGCGATAGCTATTAAAACAAGAAACCATGTTTTCAATTCCGTCTTTTTGAACAATAAGAAATGTGTCATCAACATATCTATCAAACAAATGGATATTGATATTTAAATTTAAAAAAATTTCTAATTCGAGATTTTTAATTGTAATATTTATTATCAAATTGAAAAATATTAGAATGCATGAGAAAAGAGACACCACGTTTAAAATCATTTTGAGAAATATTAGTAAAGTTTTTAATGTGACACTATCTCTTATCGATACCAGAGAGAACCAATTCTAAGGGTATATTAGTTATGCGGAATTTTAATCTTAATAATATTTTCTCGAAAATTAATAGAATTTTTAACAAAGGAATTTAATTTCGGAATAGAATCAGATAAGATTTTACTCACAGTTTTAGCCAAGTAATAAGTTGGAGTTTTATGATATGATACCATAGGTCTTAGAGGAAAATTAATTTTATGAACCTTCGGAAGGAAAATACATTTTTGCTATATTGGTATTGGAAGTTGACAATGACTTTATTTTAAAATTATTACCGAAATATCCATTAGAATTCCACTCTTTTAATAAATCAAAAGTAGAAGCTTGAAGTTTTTTGAGAGGATTAGAAGCGATTTTCACATATGTACTAGTGAGCATTTAATTAAAATGATTAAATTAATTAATTAATTTAATTCAATAATTGAGCATTTCATTCATTTCAGAGTAATGAATGAATTTTTTGAAAATGACAGCAGTATTGCCTTTGTCGGCACGAGTATTTAAAATATCCTTGTGATTCTTGATAAAATTTTTTGTTATTTTGATATTCTTAGCTATTTCTTTATCGATATGAGAAATTGTTTTTGGTTTTTTTTAATAATTTGAAGTTTAAGATAATATTTTATATCTACATTCTTCTCTAAATTCAAATGGGATCTTTTCTAAATTAATTTCTAAATATTTTACAATTTCTAAAATTTGGTTTTCTTTTTTTGAAACAGAACGCGAACTAAATATTTCGCCAAGTCGAAGTATGTCAGTCATAGGTTCAGGAATTGTTTTTTTTCTGACAAATTAATAAGCCAAGGATCAGGAGAAGGTTCTAATCTATGTTTATTAGTAGAAAGATTATTAGGATTAGTTAGTAGCAAATTTTCAATTTTTTTATTTAAAACTATTTCATTTTTGCAGACATAAGATTCATTAGATTTTTCAAATTCGTAAATAAATATGGCAAATTTAAAATTTAGCTTTTAAATTTTTTGTCAAATAATCCCATACACCAAGAGATTGGTATTGTGCAGAATTTATTCGATTCAGCTATTCTTCTCTCCGATGAATCTTTTCACCATGAAAATTTAAATTTAGTTAAAAAAATATTAAACTACAATAGTTATCCTAAACTTTTTATTGAAAAACACATCAAAATAAGAGTTTTTTAAATTAATAATAAAAAACCTTCTTTCGAGTTAAATTTAACAAATAATAAACAACAAAAATTTGTCTCTTTTAACTTTTATCCAGATATATCTTATCCAATTCGTGGACTTTTTTCTATATTTAAAATTAATACTATTTTTAGAATTGATTCAAAATTTGACCGTTTCATAAAATTGGGGAAAGACCCATTGGAAAAATTAGAACAGTATAACGTTGTTTATAAATCGGAGTGTTCTTGTGGTATGTCCTATATTGAACAAA
The DNA here is from genome assembly GCA_011634705.1 of Andricus grossulariae. Taxonomy (NCBI): domain Eukaryota; kingdom Metazoa; phylum Arthropoda; class Insecta; order Hymenoptera; family Cynipidae; genus Andricus; species Andricus grossulariae. Next base: position 54,292,702 of record JAABKJ010075445.1, read on the forward strand.
CTAAAAGATCGCTAGAGACTAGACGAAATGAGCGTTTCAGAAATATTAACCATTGTACTAAAAACCATAAAGAAATTGTTCGACACATTCACCCTGTTCATAATGGAAATTTAAATTATATCAAATAGGATGACATTACAATACTACATAAGGAGTCAAATTATTTTAAAAGAACCTTTGTCGAGATGATGCATATGGCTTGCGATTTATGATACATGCCTACAACCGTGAGGTATTTAGGACTTAAGCCGGTTAAAAGAATGAAAAAATGTATTATTTTCCTTCATCCACATGAAGCAAGTATATAACAATGATTAGGAATTTTCCAAAAATTAAGCCAACCATAGAGTATTTTGTGTAACAAGTTCAACACAGAAATCAAAGCTAAAGCTATAAAAAAACAAAGAATTGAAACTATAATCAATTCGAATAAATTCAATAAATTCCAATATTACCTAATGATTATATTCCTCAAAAATAATTCCGGGGTGGTGCACTGCTCAAACTTTTCTTTTTCTCTTCACAATTTTTCCTATCTCATCCAGTTCTAACAAAATTCACTACAAAATAACCTGAACAGTTATCTTCAAGAATTCTCTATCAAAGAAATACAGAATCATTTATCCCGAAATGATTCTATGGTGATGATTGAAATCTTGGCCATCGTGACTCAAAAATAAGGACGGTGAAAATAACGAAACACATGCTGATGCTTCCTTTTATGTGTATTCACCTAAAATGTATGGTTCATGTCTTTGGATCCTTCTATGTTCTATGTGGCGAAGACTGCATTAACGTATTCGAATACTAACTTACTAGGAAACATTTTGCTGAAAATCGTTCGAAGGCCGTTTGCCTCGAGATCTAAAAACTGGAACGTAGGACCAAATACCTTCATCGACAAAACCTGCTGACTACCATCAGACAACAGAGAGCATCTCAGATGCTAGGATTTCTGCCAGGAATAATGAGACGGAAGCCGGATTGGATAGCTACACCAGATCAGCCGATCAACTCACAGATGCTGTGTACGACGTTAGAAGGAGAAATCTACATCCATCTCTGATATCCACCAACCAACTACAGTTTGTATATCGACATGTACAGGACCATGCTCTCAAACTCATGTTTCCTACTCGAAGACCAAAAGTCAGTATCGATTATTTGGCACAATCATGAATATCAATGATCATGGTGAGGAATGAATTTTGTGTTTTCTACTGCATATTCCACCTCTCAACAAATCAGATTAGCAACTCTATCATATTCATTCAATATTCATACCCCAAGAAATATTTGTAACCAACTCTGGCTGGACGTATATAAATTTCAAATCCAGATGTATCGCCGTAGATGAATCTCAAAGTACCTACATCCTAACGACTGAACATCAATTCTTGGAATGTAAGTACCTTCAGCAATATCATCTTTCCAAGGGGAATCTTATCATGCCGAGACACCGTCCAGTAAAACTTGCGAAAGTGAGCTGCTACTCCAACAGGAAGCAGTCAGCAAAGGTAATCTGCCCAATGCAACTATTATTAAAAATGCAGGTATCAAAAATGGAAATAGACCAGCTAGGTCGAGGCTGTATATTGGAAACAAAAGTATCACCTGACGAATTGCTCAAAATTTTGGAGAAGCTGAACCCGGAAAACACCATGAATATGAGTGAGAAACCAAAAATATCTTCAAGAGTCACTAACACAAATCAGATCAAATCAGATCCTTTGCTATCTATAAAAACAAAGGAGATCGAAAATGCCACTGTGTCTTAAAATGCAAAACTCTAAAATTCCGAAAGTGGAAGAGTACCATTTAAACAGATTTCACACAAATGTACCATATTCTCTATACCTAATGCAAACCACTACACGTCAGAAGCTAGGATTGAATATAAATTAAATTACTTATCGATATAATGACTAAGGCGCTTGTGTGAATGAACAATTCAAAAATCACTAGTAAGCCCGCATTCGTCTGTACGAAAGGCGCCTAAGCCAACAATAGTTTCAGTCGTGACACGTCCAGAAAAGTTATCTTATAAGTTCATCACCTTCTTACATAAATCAGAAATTTGACTGGAAAAAACTGTTCACTTTGGCCCTGTTAACAAAGACAATGAAAAAAATTTCCATGTCGGGTTTGTTACGTATCGCCCTGGTAGGTGCATTTTCTGATCTTCCAGCATCTCTTCTATGTGAGCTACCGATTCATTTGAACAGCTGATCTGAACTATAATAATTAAACCTTAATAATAATATTTGAATTACCGTTGCCTAATTAAAAAGCACCTAATATTACGAAATATTTTCAAAATTAGGAACTGATGATAATTGACAGTTATAATATACAGAAATAAAAAAACTGAATTGGAAGAAATCAGTATAAATTATTCAATTAAATTAAAAAATAATTCGGAGATATTGTATAAAACGAATCATAGGTGTCTTTGAGTCACGTTATAACAGTCAGCGTTTTTTAGATTTCAACAATTCCTAATATATCTACCTTCCATGATTCCTTTCCAAATTGTCGCTTAAAAAATGCACATCCAATTCAAATTAGCAAAAAGCTTGAAACATACCCCACCTCACCCACGCATTCGTACCTCCCAGTCAGTCACACTCAAAGTCTCATCACAGTTCTTTACTATTTCATGCACCGAGAAGAAGCACTACGGAGTCCGAAAAAAAACTATTCCTCATGCCCGTCTGCACTCAACGCGAACCTAATTTGAAAAATTTGATTGACTCACGCAGACAGAATAATGAATGGACGTATCACACTTATGGATCTTCAGTCGGTGGAAGATAGAGTGCGAATTTAAGTGACATAACGGCGTACAGACGTGTATCCATTTATATTCCAAACCACCATAGATTGTTTCTCACCGTCAAGGATGTTTTGATTCTGCGAATCAGCTTTCTACACCCAGAATATTAATGACAAATCAGTCCCAGTGGAGTTGTCAACCATGTGCAATAATCCAGGGAAAGGTGTGCACCTGACAAGTTACATTATTTTGATAAGAGCTCTACCACAGGTTTCTAGTATTGTATAGCATGATCTTTTACGTAAAAGTTCGTTATTTGGATTGATATGAAATTTTTTTAAATATTTATTCGAATGAAAACTCAAGGAAAAAAATAAATCATTGAATTTCATTTAATTGATTTATTCATACGTTGTCCCTTATTTCAACTTAAAGTTTATTTAAATTTAAATATTCCCTGTTCCAAGTCAGGATTTTAATTGTTTTGAAAAATTTCCTGTTTAAAATCAGGCTTATAATTCGTTTGAAAAATTTTCTGTTTAAATCCGAAATTTTGATTCTTTTCGAAAATTCGCCGTTTCAACTCTGAAATAGAACTCTTTTGAAAAATTCCCTGGTTCCATACAGCATTTTCATTCTTTTGGGAATTTTCTTGTTCCCATTCAGAATTTTAATTTTTTTTTAATTCTCCGTTTCAACTCAGTAATACATTTTTTTTTAATTCCCTGTTCTCATCCAGAATTTTAATTTTTTTGAAAAATTTCTTGTTCCCATCCAGAATTTTAATTTTTTGTTGAAAATTCTCCGTTTCAACTCAAAAATACATTTTTTTTAATTCCCTGTTCCCATCCAGAATTTTAATTATTTTCGCAAATTCCCCGTTTCAACTCTGAAATATAATTCTTTTGAAAAAGTACCTGCTCCCATCCAGGATTTAAATTCTTTGGAAATTTTCCAGTTTCAACTTAAAATTATAATTCTTTTAGAAAATTCCCTGGTTCCATTCAGGATTTTAATGCTTCTGGAAAATTCCCTGCTCCCCTCCGGAATTTTAATTCTTTTTCAAAAATTCCCCGTTTCAACTCATACATTTTTTTTTAATTCCCTGTTCCAATCCAGAATTTGAGTTATTTTCGAAAATTCCTCGTTTCAACTCAGAAATAGAATTCTTTTTTAATAAATATCTTTTTAGAAAAAAGTTCGCAGGTTCGATTAATTGGAAAAACCGGAGGAAATTTATTTGATAAAAAATTCCGCGTTGTAATTAAAAAATTTTATTTGTTTGGAAAATTTCCAGTTCTAAATCAGAATTTGTTAGTGTTTGACAATTCCATATTCCAGTTTAGAAGTTATTTAAATTTGAAAATTTCTTGTTCCAAATTATAATTCATTTTAAAAATTCCCTGTTCCCTTCCAGAATTTTATTTCTTTTGAAAAATTTCTAGTTTCAAATCAGAATTTGTTACTGATTGAAAATTCCCTATTCCAGCTTAGAATTTATTTAAATTCGTAAATTCCTTTTCTGAAGACAGACTTGAAATTCGATTGTAAAATTTCCGGTTTACATCCATTATTTAAAAATTCCCTGTTTCTATCCAGAATTTTAATTTTTTTTCGAAAATTCCCCGTTTCAACTCAGAAATAATTTTTGTTTGTTTAAATTCCCTGTTTCAACTCAAAATTTGTTAAAGTTTGAAAATTCCCTATTTTAACTCAGAATTCATTTAAATTTATAACTTTCTTGTTCCAAATCAGACTTATAATTAGTTTGAAAATTTTTCTGTTTAAATCCAGAATTTTCATTCCTTTTCGAAAATTCCATGTTTCTATTTAGAATTATACTTCTTTTAAAAAATTCCCCATTCTCGTCCAAAATTTTAATTTTTTTCGAAAATTCCCTGTTCCCATGAAGAATTTTAATTCTTTCAGAAAATTTCCAGTTCCAACTCAAAATTTCTCAAGTTTAGAAAATTCCTTATTTCAACTTAAAGTTTATTTAAATTTAAATATTCCCTGTTCCAAGTCAGGATTTTAATTGTTTTGGAAAATTTCCAGTTCCAACTCAGAATTTATTTAAATTTGAAAACTTCCTCTTTGAATCCAGAATTTTTAATCTTTTCGAAAATTCTACGTTTCTAATTAGAATTATAATTCTTTTGAAAAATTCCCTGTTCCTTTCCAGAATTTGATTTTTGTTGTTGAAAAATTTCTAGTTCCAACTCAGAATTTATTTAAATTTGAAAATTCCCTGTTTCAATACAGACTTATAATTTGTTTGAAAAATAGCCTGTTTAAATCCAGAATTTTAATTCTTTTCGAAAATTTCCAGTTCCCACTCGAATTTTGTCAAGTTTTGAAAGTTCCCTATTCCAACTCAGAATTTATTTAAATTTGAATATTCCCTGTTTAAAATCAGGCTTATAATTCGTTTGAAAAATTTCCTGTTTAAATCCAGAATTTTAAATCTTTTCGAAAATTCTACGTTCCAAAATTTTATTTCTGTTGAAAAATTTCTAGTTCCAACTCAGAATTGTTAAAGTTTGAAAATTACCGATCCCAACTCAGAATTTATTTAAATTTGAAAATTTTCTCTTTCAATACAGACTTATAATTCGCTTGCAATATTTCCGGTTTAAATCCAGAATTTAAAATCTTTTCGAAAATTCCATGTTTCTAATTAGAATTTTAATTCTTTCCGAAAATTTCCAGTTCCAACTCGAATTTTCTCAAGTTTTCAAATTTCCTATTCCAACTCAGAATTTATTTAAATTTTAATATTCCCTGTTCCAAGTCAGGATTTTAATTGTTTTGCAAAATTTCCAGTTCCAACTCGAATTTTTTCAAGTTTTTAAAGTTCCCTGTTCCAACTCAGAATTTATTTAAATTTGAATATTCCCTGTTCCAAGTCCGGATTTTAATTGTTTTGGAAAATTTCCATTTCCAACTCAGAATTTATTTAAATTTGAAAATTTTCTGTTTAAAATCAGGCTTATAATTCGTTTGAAAAATGTCCTGTTTAAATTCAAAATTTTTTATCTTTCCGAAAATTCCACGTTTCTAATTAGAATTAGAATTCTTTTGAAAATTCCCTGTTCCCTTTCAGAATTTTATTTCTTTTCAAAAATTTGTAGTTCCAAATCAGAATTTGTTAGTGTTTGAAAATTGCCTGTTCCAGTTCAGAATTGATTGAAATTCGAAATTTTTTTTTTAGTTTTTTTTTAGAATTTTAGTTCTTTTCGAAAATTTCCAGTTCCAACTCGAATTTTCTCAAGTTTTGAAATTTCCTATTCCAACTCATAATTTATTTAAATTTTAATATTCCCTGTTCCAAGTCAGGATTGTAATTGTTTTGCAAAATTTCCAGTTCCAACTCGAATTTTTTCAAGTTTTTAAAGTTCCCTGTTCCAACTCAGAATTTTCTACAACCATAAATGCGAGAGAAGTCCGTATATCTCCAATGTCTAGCTGGTGAGACGGAGCCAGACATCACGGTCCGAGAGACATATTCGAGACATATCGAAGACACTCAAGCCAAAACCAAGACCAAATACTTTTTACCCGGGGAGTCCTACTGCTGGAGAGTATTTAGAATGCAAGGCAACTTTTTCTTCCCATGAAGATTAATTAACGAACATTCAATTGATAAATTTAAAAATTCAATGTCCGTATAAATTACAAACTGACAATAACATACCAAGACCTTTCACTACAGTTTTTATATATTTATTTATTTTTACTTGCGGGTGAACCTACAAAAAATCCATCAACAAATGTGAAGATCAATTTGCAACCAATTCTAACCCTGAGAAGAAATTTTTGAAAAAAAAAACATCAATGTAGCAAAACTTTCAGTGGGCAATGCGAAAAAATTGTTTGGATTAACCAAATATTACGCTGAATGAACAAGAACTTTGTTTCACTGAATTAGCAATGCATTTATTCGTTTTATTCAACTACGTCTCAAAAATTTTGAAAAAGCTCTAACTTTTTGAATTTGTATACAAAATGGCTGATTAACGTACTCGATCTTTCTTTTCAGTCCCTGAAAACGTGTGCCAAAGCACAACCTAATCTTATTAGTCTTTGAAAGGTTATCCGGTATACAGACGACGACAAAAACGACGAAACACAGACACAATCGTAAAAACTGTTTTTTTTTCGGATTCAGGGGGTCTCGAAACGTGGAGATTTAAAGAAATGTGCGACAATCAGTTTTCACATAAAATTAATACCTTCTCATTATGACGAGAATGTGAAAATGTCTAAAAATATCGCGATTTCCACGAAAAAAAAAAAAGCAATTACATCCTTCCAGGAGATTGAAAATAATTACAGAGCCTATCCGTTACAGTTTGGAGTTTGAAGCGCTTTACTATCTTCATTAGAACTGAAGATGGTACAGTTGTACATTTAATTAATTTCAAGTAACCAATTTTATTATTTTTCAAATTTATTGACTGCAATTTGTTCATAAATGTTTTCTTCATATTCATACATTTTTTCAAATTTTTCCCATTGCCTTTTGTATAAAAAAAATGCTCTAAACTTGACTTTTTTTAAATGTGTCCGAAATTCTTTACTTTTTCTTACATTATTCAGTCTGCAAAGCACATAATTTTTTGTACATTAACGTCTTCAAACTCATTTACGTATAACACTTTGAACTTTCAAATGGCTAAGGTAAATGCACTGGAAATCGTCACTGCATTAGTCATCGTCAGATGGCCCAATATTTTTTGTATAACAAGACTTGCTCTTGTCGCGTGTGATAAAAAATGTGATTTAAGGTAAGTTTAAATATCCGTTTATCAAATTAGTATACTTTTCTCGTGTTAATACTTGGTTACATGCCAGCCGATTACTAACGCATTTGCATAATTTGAATTTTAATCGTGAATAAAAATTGACTCCAATCAAATATCATGTGAAGTGATCAAAATTGAGTTTTTCTATATCTTCTTTAATCGGTTAAGCCCTTAGTGAAAATAAGAATTGTGTTTTCAATACAATTATGAGCATTTTTGATTTCCAATTTGGCTTAAGGTGACGATTAATAGTGCATTTACCTTATTTACTTTATTATACGCTGGCATTTTTTTGGCTGAGTTGTTAAGCTTCAAAGCCAGCTGCCTACAATTTTCTCGCCGATAGTAGTTTCTTATTTTTTAATATGTAAGAATATCATACAAAAACTTTCGAACCGTTTGCTTTCATAAATAACGTTAGTATTTCATTTAAAAAATGTGACAGTAATAGACCCGAAAGGATAATGTAACAAATTTGTTTACAACACCTGTGTTGGAAGTGCGGCAAGTAATAAAAATGATGTAAGAGGACGGATTTTTCTCTTACGGGTATTATAAAAAGTACATTTTACGTCTTGGGAGAGAGGCGATTTCGATTTACAAACACTTCGGGTGACCGAGGGAAAAAAATTCTGCATTTTATGGAAACGGTACCCCAAGAGTTCGTTCCTTTTAGTGAATACATAATGTTCTCATTTTTTCTTTTATTCTTAAAAATACGTTTGTCATTTGCCGTTTCAGATGTGGAAATGTTGAATGAACGTACTTTCGACTTTTTTAAAAGTAAGAAATCAAGACTATTACAAATTCCTGCCAATTACTCATTACTTTTTGAGAAAAAAGCCTTTATTTTACCAAGGAAACGACCCTTTTTTAACGTTAGTCTAGGCCCTGCAACATACGTTTTTTATTATAACAAATTACTTTTTACTTACTGAAGAATAAGCCCTCAATTCTACAAAAGATGCGACATTTTTTAAGTCAGTCCGGGCCTTCCAACGTAAATGTGTCAGTTCATTACAAACATTTTTATTCGTATACTAATAAATACCAGATTTCATCTACAATTCAAAGGGAATATTTTCCATAATTTATCAAATACCGGCCGTTAACAGCCTGTGAATTTTCGTACATACAGCTCTCTGCTGCAAACCTGTGCGCGTGCGCCTACCTATCGCGGCTAGCGGAAAAGTTTAAGGGGCCTTATCAGCATTGTAAAATGGATGGACAGTTTCCGGCCGCATGGTTGAATATTTTTGTCTGATTTTTTGCATACCTCATCTACATATCGGTCTCTTTTGCTGCTAAGTCTCACTTTTTTGACAAAATGTTTATATTTGAAGTTATGAACAAAAAGAAAAGAACAATAGAAAAAAAATACAGTGCTTCTCAGTACTAGCTGAGTGTGTATTTCGAGATCTAGCCAAACGACCTTCCTCAAATTTAGGAGGCAGACTCCCCACAGCGCGAGTAGAGACTCGGGAGCGTGTCGAATTACCCGAAACGAATAACCCTTTCATTGTTATGAGATGCAGACCGGTTCAAAAAACTGAAATTATGAAAGCATCGCGTGATTCAATTTTAATTAGCAGAAATAGTTTATTCATATAATTCCCAGACGTTTATAAAATGATGAAGTTACGGCTGAAATCACTTGCTGATCGATTGAAACAGCCTCTTCAAGAATACGACGTCGCAGTTAATCAATTTTTCTATTTAAAAAGTAAAGCTAATTCGACAAAGCCTGAAAATTTATATGAGCTGCGACGTTGTATTATTAAAGAGACTGCTTTAATCAATCAGCAGGTTATCTTAGACGCAACTTTATCATTTTATAAACGTCTGGGGAACTTCCAATGGATATACGACCAACAGACAGACGACCAACAGACATACAGACGACATAAAGACGACGGACGACATACAGACAGACAGACAACAGAAAAACTGGAGTCAACAGCTGATACGTCCTCGTCATGACTCTGGGTTTACTGAGATCAACTACAAATATTTATACCTCGTTTAAGTTTCAATTATCAATTTTGAATACGTATGATTAACAGAACATAACAAGATTCTTAGATAGAGAAAATAAAACTTACACAACTTAACAGTCAAAGATAAAAGTCAAAGTCAAGGTGACCATTAGATTCCTTGAATCCAGGGATCCAGGAATCCAGACATGGTCCCGAAGGAATAAGCCCTAAGCGGAGGCGTAGCTACCGTGTCGAAAGTTGAATGGCACTTCAGTGAGGTGTCTTTAACGGTGACTCTGGGATACCGGGCGACCTCTCAGAGTATGCCGCCTTATCCTTGCACGAGGGGCTCTACAAGGGTGGACGAATCCTTTGCCAAGCTGCTCGTGGGAACAACAATGACACCACCAAAACACAAAAAAGTTTTAGATCTGATTCAAACCGATCGAACAAGCAGAGCACCCAACAATGGGTCGGCAAACAATGCCGGTCATCATAGAGTTCGGGGTGCTGAAAATAATTTAGATGAAAAGACGCCAACGAACCGGCAAAACGCCCACATGATCAAGCCTGATCAAGCTGCAGCTGAAGATGATAAAACGATATTAAGACCAAGCGCTGAAAGCAGGCACCTTGTGAGAAATGATCACGATTTCAGGACAAGAATGAACATCAACATGCAAGTTCTTCCTAAGCCCCAAAATCTGGCTGAAATGGATGCCTCCTTTCGTTGAGAAGTCTCGCAAGAGTCCGAAGTCGGAAACATCAACTGCTCAGATTATGGTGCTGCGAGAGCTTTGGCTGATTCAAATCGAAAGCTCAAACCGACGATGGATCATAAGACCAAAAGACGCTTTCATCAACTGAACAAGAAGATTGAATGGGCAAGACAGAATGCGTCCCGTGTTCAATGTGCGATTACCTGCATAACATCTGGTAGAACTTTCATGGTAAGGGTTCGAAGGTTTGCACAAGAACTGAAGATCTTGAATCACACACTGAACAAGTCAAAGCTGCTGACAATCAAGCTAGGAAAGGGTTCGAAAGTTTGTTCAAGAACTAAGGATCTTGAATCACACACTGAACATTTCAAAGCTGCTGACAATCAAGCAGCATATTGTTGACAAAATGCGGATGTTATCTGATGGAAGAAGGAGAATACAGAAGAGGGAGAGGTGGATCAGGGAGAATTAAAAGTTTCTCGCTGGCCCATCTCGCCTCTTCAGTGATCACCCTGTTTCTGTCAAACATCCACCCAAGCCCAACGACGTAGAGACTTTTTGGAGGGAGGTATACAAGATCTCGAAAACACTAACGTTGAAAGAAGATACTGACAATATCATCCGCTTCAAATAATTTTGCGACAACCTCATAAAATTGGAGGAGGAATGTCCATCAATCACTGCCGAAAAGGACAAAAAAGCACTTAGAGGCACGAAGAACTTCTCCGGTGCTGGACTAGATTGTATCAAGAACTTCTGGTGGAAGAAGTTTACTTCTGCACACCAACATTTGGAAATTATCGTGTGACACCAAACAATGTCAGCTTCCAGAGAGGCGTCTTTCAGGGCGATACCATGAGCACTTTGCTTGTTTGCATCACACTTTTGCCTCTATCTCTCGCACAACGAAATTCTTCTGGACACCCCTGTGGCGACACTAACCTGCGCGAACATAAGTTCACTCATGTATTTCATATGGATGACCTGAAGAAATATGCCTCTGGTAAAGGCAAACTTCAAACTGCCATACATATCGTCAAGATGTACACAGGAGAGATTGGGATGGACTTTGGATTGGATAAATGTGCCAAAATTCATCTGAAGAAAGGAAAAATTGTTGGCGTTCCCAAGGACCCTGAGCTTGTGGATATAAGTGTTTCCGACGCAGATACAAGCATCTTCTTCGACAGATTTGGTCTTCCAATCTGTCGGCGTTAAACAAGGTACCTGCGACTAACATGCTTGACGTCCCGGTTCTGCTCTACTTGTTTGGGGTGGTTCACTGGACGAAGAACGAACTTAAGGCCCTTGACAGCAATCGAAGAACACTCCTGCGCTGTATTCTTTTCCGTTTCGTGACTGCTCGGCTGGTAATTCAATAAGGTTTTCTTTGAAGTGTCGTGTTTAGTAGATTCCTTGTGGCTTCGAACTCTCTCTTTTCGTTGATCATTCATGCTCTCATACTCCAACATGTCATGAAGTACAGTATCAATATTTTCGTGTGCTCGAGCTGCCATCGCATTGCACAAGTCGCGCGACCATAATCCTACCAAGATTTGCTCTTTGACGTCCGAAATTGGTAAATTGAGTTCCTTGCAAAGTCTTAATTTGCTGTAAAAGTATTTTGTTAAAGGTTCCAGTAGGTCCTGGACTCGGTCGGTCATCTTTTTCCATTTTTGCGTTGCACTTTGTGGCCTTAAGAAAGTTGCCTCAAATGCCACGCGAAATGACGTCCACGATTTCAGTTCGTCTGCTTTGAATCGGTACCAATCGCGCGCACCGTCAAGCATATGCATACGCGCCGTCTCCAGAGCGAAGTTGTCCGACCAATTATGAAAGACTTTCATTCCAGCGATGGTTTCGATCCATTCTTTTGCTCGTGGAGTACCTGCTTCCCCGTGAAAATTTTCTATATATTATTTTACATCCATTAGTATTTTTAATTATTGATTATCTACTGTAGGATCATTATCTACTGTAGGGTGGTCTCCCATACTATGAGATGTCTCACTTACTGTGAATTGTGATATTTGATCATTTCAGCTACTAAGATTCTTATGAAAGGCCTCCCCTATCCTTTTCTGTGAACGAATCGTCCCTCAACTTATCGATGTGATCTTGTCCTTGAAGACTCTTTTAAAGGATGGCTGAAATGGATGGGAATTCCGAAATATTTCGGATATGCGTGGTATTTACCTAAAATTATCAAATTTCGATAAGAAAATCCTACCGAAAATTGTGTTCGTGAACCAGAAAAACCAGCTATTGATTTCTGATGTATATTTTTATGACAAATAGCTTCTAATTCGTCAGTCGTTGCGATACATTTTTCTGGTATTATTTTTTGATTATTGTTAGTTCTGGGTTGAGACCAATAAGAGACCCTGACGCTTGGGTAATCCCGTTGCGTGCCTTGTGAGCCTAAGCATGACCCCAAAGCCCTCCATAGGGAGAGGACCGCAACCACGCTGTTGGCTTATATCTCTGACTCACTGATGCAGTAATTGCCTGTGCGTCTTAGACGTTTCCCCGTAATCGTAGAGCAGTCACAAGGGATGTAAGTAGCTGTCTCATTATCCTTTTCGCACAGACGACCAAGGGGACTTTCCGCAAGCCTTATCTTATGGCGGTGACATCCGAGGTTCCCATGTCCTATAAAGATTACTGTTAGGACTTTGATTTCTTTCCTCCCGAGCTTGAGTACTTCTCTCGCTCGGTTAGAGTTAAGCTTTGAGCCCAAGAGTAATTTGGTCTGTCCGAATCCAGAGACTAAATCAACTCGTTCTGATGTCTAGTAAAATTTCTTTTAGCCACTGATTTGGCTAGCCTATCCGATATCTCATTGCCCTTGATACCGCTGTATCTAGGGATCTATAGCAGGGTAACTCGGTTTTCCTTCAATAACTTATTTAGTGCATCAAAGGATTCCCATACTAATAGCGACGTGGTAGTTGTTCCATTCAAGGCCAACATAGCAGCCCTGCTGTCTGAGCAGATATGGATGTTTCTTTTGTTGTCATATTCTTTTGCCTAGTAGGCGCACTGGAGTATGGCCATAATCTCAGATTGTAGAACTGTAGTGTAGAAACTCATCTCGATTGTGAAGCCCATTCCATTCCTTCTACGATATACAGCGGCTCCTGCGTTCTTCTCGTTCCTGAAGCTATCTGTAGATCAGTTGTCTCCATCACTGGGCAGGCGTGCGTTGCCGTTAACCCATTTCTCCTTTGTGGAGAGGCTAACTCGATACTTCTTGTCGAAGAGATAGTGAGTGGCCATTTTGTCCCTGGACATATTCAGGGTCGGCCTCCTCGCGATGTCGACTGGGATCTTCACTTCTGTCGAGATCCTTCTGTCATTTACCAAATTTAGTCTCTAGGCCGCCTTCGCAGCTATGGCCTCGATGATGAGATGGAGGGGCTCCAAAGCTACGAGTTCCCCAGTGCCATCGTGGGTGTCGACTTCGAGTCGTGAGTGACGCCTCTCAAAATCAGTCCCCTGATCTTTTCCAGTCAAGACGTCACAGTGGACAGCTTGACCCTGCTCCACCAGACCACCACCGCATAGGTTAGTCTGGGTCGTAAGATCGCTGTGTAGGTCCACATAAGTGTCTCCGATTTCAAGCCCCAGCTTTTCCATATGGCTCTTCGACAGAGCCATACAGTCGCTACTAGCTTCTTGCACTTGTTTTCCAGGTGCTCGTTCCATAACATCTTATCCAGAATGACTCCTAGATATTCAGCTCGTTCTTTGATTTTCAGTTGTTCTCCTCCAAGTTTCAGTGTACTCATGGTACCCTACTTATACCTTCTAGCGAAAACAACCTCGCCTGTCTTATTCGGATCGACCGATAGTCCAGTTTTCTTCCACCATGAATCCACTTTCATCAGTGCTTGTTGCATTACTCCGAAGAGCGCATCCAGATGCTGGCCGCGCACGATAACCAGTATATCGTCCGCATTGCATATGACGTGGTGGCCCCGATTCGAGAGTATATGAAGCAGTTCATCTACTACTAAGCACCACAGCAAGGGCGATAAAACTCCTCCCTGCAGACATCCGAAGTCAACGGTTCCACATAAAGTGGTATCACACTTATTCGTAGTTAGATCCTCTTTGCCAACATGTTGCACGACCATTCCATGACTGCAATAGGCACACCATGTGTGATCATGGCTGCCCAGATCACCTGTCCAGAGGTGTTATTGAAGGCTCCATCGATATCCATTAAGGATCCAATCGCAGGGCCTTTCTCCTTCAGCTGTCCTTCAGTTAGGTTTACTGCTCCGCTTACGTCCATCTCCATCAAGTGACCAGCCCTACAGGCATATTGCTCTTTGAGAAGTGACTTCCTTGACAAGACCTTATCGCGGATATATCTATCCACAAGTCATTTCACTGTTTGTAGTAGGAAAGATGTTAGGCTGATGGGACGGAAATCTTTGGTTAAGGTGAAACCGATCCTACCTGCTTTCGGAATAAAGACTACACTCGTACCTCTCCATATTTCCGGGACCTGTCCAGACGTCAGACTAGCCCTAGCAAGTCTTACAAGGGGCCCTATGACGATCTCTCCAGCCGTATGGAAGATGTCTGGATATATGCCATCTGGGCTAGGAGACCTGTAAGGACTAAAGGACTTCAGGGCCCACCTGACCCTGGCGGGGGTGACAATCTCTTTGGGTAGCCGCCGTTTCGGGCCCAGTTGGGCCGCAGGCGACTTTGGTTGCCTCTGAGGTGCCATCCCGACTTCTCCAAACCTTGAAAAGTACAGGAAATGTGCCTTGATCAGGTGAGCCACGGTATCCCCGTTCGAATCTGAGTACCCCCCGCCGGGAAATTTCAGAGTGCCGAGAATAGCGTCCGGATTTCGAGAAAGCAGCTTATCCAGTCTAGCCGCCTCAGCTCCCTTCTCATCTTTTATTTTATTCATTTTATTTATTAATTTCGCAAATAGCCCTTATTCGGGTAGGATTTCGTATCAACCAATAAGAAAGTATAAATCTGTATAAAAATTATTATAATAATGCAACTTTGTGCACGTAATCTCCTAACGATAGCTAAATTTGCTAAAGATCGCTTTCAAAAGTTCTATTTAACTATTTTACTTGATTATTCTCATAAATGGCCCTTATTCGGGTAGGATTCAGTATCCGTGCGTAAAAATACAATTCAATGTAAAAGAGGTAAGAAATTTAATCTATTCACACTTTTAATAATAGTTGATATTGTTGCTTTAAGAATTCAGAAGTCAAACAATTAGGACTAAGCCTTAGAGAATTACGGAGCCTCAGCTGTAGACCCCGGAGGTCCTAAATCTTTCTAATTCGCAGGTGCGTCGGCCGCACGGTAAGAAGGGTCGTTGAACTTGAGACTACAATTTGTGTCTTCAAAATACAATTTTCAAATTCGGAATGTCTATAAGCTCTGAGGCTATCTGCTCTAGAAGAGAGAGAAAGAACAAGAAAAGAGAGAGAAAGCAATCTGCGAAGGATTTACGACTGGTTTTCGTGACGTTTCCCTTCAAGGGGACGTTCCACGCAAGTACAAATTAAATTCTTCGAAACATGCAGTTTATTCTACTAAACTGGTAATCGCCTTTCTAAACCAGGTTAGAAAAGATCAGTCTGATTTTAAGACCTTTACTCAAAATTTAATAGAGAGATACTATTTTACAAAATGCCACTTCCTAGACTAGTGTACGAAAGACTCGCTCTATACCTCTGTGGATCAGTCAGTAAAATATCTCAGAATAAATTGCATAAGGAAAGAAACCGTACAATTTCCACAATAAAATTCTCCTTCAAAAAATGCTGCTCACAGTTGAAATCACCTTGAGTAGCTCGCACAAGAGTCAAGAGAATATAAATAATATTGAGAGATTCAAAAATTATCTCAATATTATCCAACGATAGAGAGTAGTATGGAACTGACAAGAGAAAGAGGCATCTCAAGCCACTCCCGAAGGACTACTTCTTCCTTGATCCTTGCCGTTCGCCCGTTCGCCCGCAAGCCTCCAACTCTTCGTTTTCTGTTGCGCAAGAGTTTTTATAGCCTCGCGGCGGGCCTTCTTCCCACTGCTCTGCTTTTAGTTCTTAGTGGGAGGCAGCGGAGTTTGCGCTCTCGATATTCTCCTGAGTGATGCCACTTTACGTGGCAATCGCTCAGAAAAGTATAGTTTTGCATATTTTTGGGAGCCTCGTGTAACTCGGAGGTTGCAATATATATATATATATATATATACATATTGCAACCGCGGACTTTCGCCGGCCGAGTCAGTTTGTTGTCCTAATTACTTTAATTATAACTTAATTAAGACAGGAAATAAAATAAAGGGACTTCCACGGAGAAAAAGTAAGATTCCGTATCACAATTGAAAATTCATTTATTCAAAAATGCCTGCTCTAATTTATTTTTACAACACAGGGTCCTATCTTCTAGCTAAAAAACGCTTTACCCTAAATTCGTACTATACAAGAATAAAATAGAAGGACTATCCTAGAACGCAGTTGAAAGCACACAATGAAACTGAATAATAATAGCTTGCTAAATTGAATGTAAGAGTTTATAGACCTGTATTTCAGACACAGTCTATGTTTTTCTGTCTCTCTCTTTTACTTTACCTGATTTTAAGAAAACATACAATTATTCTAACAGGTAAACTTTAAAATTGATATTTATTGATTCAGTAGAAATAAAGTTGAATGCAAGTTATTCTTTACTGCGCGAGTGATTTCGAGTTTATTAAAGGTTTCTATTTTGTACCTTTTTACGGAGATTTTTTAAATAAAGCGTTTTCTAGTGTAAGAACGTCTTAATAACTCGACTCCTGAAATAAAGAGACCTGTACTGGTGTTTTCCCATCACACGGTAGGTAGATGTCAAAACATGGTAATATAATCGATTTAGAGTACAATAAGAATCAGTATAAAATAATTATAAGGTCGCTTATGGCTTTATAACCTGTCACTCGCAAGTCAATCCCTTAGGGGGCTGTAGGCTCACGCTCGGACTTTATCGCCTGGGCTCGAAAACGTTCGAGCCTCAGGTACCTCGCTTTGTCTGGTGAGAGAGAAAGCGTAAGAGAGGCTAAGCGGATGCTACTTTCCACAAATTCTTTAATTTGTGAGAAATTTATGAACGGCTTATTTTCGAGGTCCCTTTTGACAGGAAATACTCGTTTTTGCCACGATCTGTATTTCTGTATTTAATTTGGTATGTGCATTCCACAGGAGTTATTTCTCTTGCCTACACTCAAGCGATCCTTGTTACTCGCAGGTTACAACTGCCCTTCAAAATTAAGTAGGAACAATTAAGTTTTTGATAAGAGAAAGGCAAAGTATATGAAAAAAATATGAACTTTTGGACTTACCGACGTAATTGTGACGCGCTTAGTTTTTCTGGATGGTTCCGTGGTTGTTTTGCTCGAGTCTCTGCCGTTCGTCCCTGTTGTGCAGTTGAAGAACTTTTTCCGCCTTCTTTTCTCCAAAGGTCCAGTCTTTAGATAGGCGCCAAGCCTGGCCCGGAGTCCACGATGTATACCGTTCGAGGTCGGCTGTCGTCTCGCTGGGATGCCAGTGCCCAGGCTCTACTGTTACCTGCGGGATACTGCTGTATCTCCGTTTTCTCTCTTCTTTTCTGAGTGCGAGGAGTTCTCCTCGTCGTACTGCTTTGGCGAGCTGCTCATCCCTCATCTCATTTTCTTGTACAGCCTCTGTTTTTCTCTTTGGAGGTACGTGACTTGCGCTTCGCTTTCCTTTGAAGCTGTGGCTCGCACTGTGACGTCACTCTGCCTATTAAGGTGTGACGCCTCCTCTTCGTTATCACTGTCGAGCGTCACGACCTCTGGTTCTTTCCCCAAGTCTATGACTATAGGTTTTAGTATCTTATCCGGCTGCTCGTGAATAGGGCTGTCTATAAAATAGGTAGGCGGGACTCCCCCCCCCCCCGAAAATTTTTGTTTTCAAATCAGCCTAATATACATACGTCAGAATTATCAGAGACATATACGTCCTCTTTTCTGAAAAAATGCAGGATTCTTCTTTGTTTTCGTGCAGAATAATGATAAACGTATTGATTCCCATTAATAATCAAATGCAATGTATAAACCAGGAAAGATAATTAAAGTTTGTCAGTAATTATTTCCAAACAAATTTGGCATGTTTGACGTTTTTAATGTAAACAGAGTCTAAAAGACTTGAAGTTCGTAATATATTGAGCGAGGAATTGAATTGTCGTGTTTATAGATTAAAACGTAAATTTTAATTACCGCTCCTCATTTTCAGGATAGCTTTACATTTTTTTTCGTTGAAAGGAAGGGTTACTTCATCTCCAACTTCTTTGAGTACGAACTCTGAATTCTCCGCCATGACGGTGACTGATTTAGCTATTTACCACTGGTCCAGTACGTGAATTGTCATTTTCATATTATTTTCTAGATTTATTAATCAATATGGTTGAAACTGACAGTGATGTTGTCATTCTTTTATTATTAGCAGGGGAAGTCAATCCATTACAAACTTCAAGTCTTTTAGACTCTGTTTGCATTAAAAACTTCAAACATGCAACATTTCTTTGGAAATAATTACTGGCAAACTTTGATTATTATCTTTTCCGGTTTATACATTGCATTCAATTATCAATGGGAATCAAGACTTTGATTGTTATTCTGCACGGACACAAAGAAGAATCCTGCATTTTTCGAGAGAAGAGGACGTATATGCCTCTGATACTTCTGACGTATGTATATTAGAGTGATTTAAAAAAACTTTTTTTGCTAAGTGAGCAGTCCGCCCCCCCCCCCCGCCACCTATTTTATAAGCTCCCTGGAAAAAAATGGCATCACTTCAAAGTTAACATAAATTTTTAAATGGGAAAAGCTCAGATTCCTGAAAAATGGTGAACGAAACTACTTTTTATTAACTTTTCCTGAATTTAATTTAATTTAATTCTCAAAAAATATTCGAAGATTCGCTTCTATTCCATAAGTTTTAAATTTTACGCCACAACCACTTTTTATTGCGTTCGGGAAATGCCCTGACAATGAAAAACAGCGGTTTTACTTACAATTCGTGCGAAGATCAGGCATTTTAAAATTTTCACAGCATGCTTTTTTATGCTTGATCAGTGAGAAGTTCTCAAGTATTTTGTCCCATTCTTCTCCTTATAATTGCACCAGCAGCGTGAATATAAATATAGGTTTCCAATTTCAATTCCAGCTTTTTCCTTTTTAAATAACTGGCATGCTTCAGCGTTACCGAAGCTAGAAAACCCGTTGCAATTTTAATCCAGGCATGTCCCATTCTTCTACTTACAATGGCATCAGCAGGGTAAATATAAATATAGGTGTCCAATTTCAAGTCAAGCTGTTTCCTTCCTAAATAATTGTCCTGATTTAGTGTTACCGAAGCTAGGAAAACTTTTGCAATATTGATCCAGGCTTGTCCCATTCTTCTACTTATAATGGCACCAGCAGGGTGAATATAAATATAGGTGTCCAATTTCAAATCAAGCTGTTTCCTTTCTTAATAATTATACATAATTTAGCGTTACCAAAGCTACAAAAACCTTTGAAATTTTGATCCAGGCTTGTCCCATTCTTCTCCCTATAATTACACCAGCAGGGTGAATATAAATATTCGAAGAATCGTTTCTACCCCATGCTCAGGCTTTTTAACATTTTTACATCATGCTTTTTTATGCTTGATCAGTGACAAGTTCTCAAGTATTTTTTTAGCAATTTCAAATTGTACAAACAATTGTTAATGGTCAACGATTTGTGTTATTTCCTTTAATAAAAAAAGTCAGTATTTTTTGAAATTATTGACACAAGAAGTGAATTTTGAGAGTAAAATATATTCATGCAGTTATATTTTCTTTATTTTTTAGCAATTTATATGAGCTTTAATTTTCCTTTTTCTAGCTTCTCTCCTGCTGATTATTTGACATGAATTACCGTTGCTGAAGCTAGAAAAAGCTTTGCAATTTTTAACCCAGGCTTCTCCCATTGTTCTCCTTATAATTGCACCAGCAGGGTAAATATAAATATAGGTTTCCAATTTCAATTCAAGGTTTTGCCTTTCTAAATAACTCGCATGATTTTGCATTATCGAAGCTAGAAAAATCTGTGCAATTTTAATCCAGGCTTGTCCTATTCTTCTCCTTATAATGGCACCAGGGAGATTGAAGATGGATATAGGTTTGTACTTTAAATTTATGTTGTTTTCGTTTTCATTTTTCGAATTCAATTAGCGTTACTGAAACTAGGGAGAACTTTGAAATACTTATCCAGGCTTGTCCCATTCTTCTCCTTAGCGTGGCACCAGCAGGGTTAATATAAATGTAGGTTTTCAATTTACACACCAGCTTTTCTCCTTCTAATTATTTGACATAAATCAGCGTTACTGAAGCTAGAAAAAGCGTTGGAATTTTGACCAATGCTTGTCCCACTCTTTTCCTTTGAATTGTACCAGCGGTGTAAAGCTGTGTATAAATTTCCTTTAAAATTGTAATCTCTATAACCTCAACTTTGAAAGTCACAGACGAAGTTGCAAGGCTTACCATTTGGAGGAGAATTAAATGGAGTGGTAACTCCCTCAAAAATACGATGTTACAGTTTCCAACGCTAACTACAACCATTTCCTTTCCTCCCTAATGTTGGTTCTTCGCCGATGAGTATTAGTGAGGCCAAAGTTAATAAACCTTCGGTCTCTAATAAGAATGAGTAACAGTGATTCTCGCGAAAGAATGTTTGTAGTCCTTTTCTATTGACGTTTGGATAAGAAATTTTTCGCTCATAATTTGTAATCTGCATCTAAACAAAACTCGAGTCCGTTGTAGAGAATGATCAGTGCAAGATCTACTGGAATTTCTCATTCTCCACCACTCAACGTATCAGTGCTACGAAGCCTGATATTCGTTTTACCCTTCTGAAGGTAATCGATGTGAATGATACCGCGTGCATCCCAAAAAACTGTGGCCATGACCTTGTTGACCGAAAGACCCATCTTGGCCCTCTTTGGTGCACATTCACCCAGAGAAACCCACTGCTTTGATTGTTCCTTGGTAAACTAAAACTAAAACGTGTTAAGACAAAATACAAGAGGGCAGATGTTTCGATGCGCGAGAAAATTCGGTACTAAAACTATTTACAAAAAATCACTATAAAAAAAAGAGAGATAAAGTTTAAGTTTATGAACATGGGACTCAACGATATATGAAATATATATGAAATATGTACATATTGCTTGTAAATATAATTGGATATGAAACTGAAAAAATACATAGATATCGAGAAATTTACCCTAAATATGCGAATACAATTAATTCAAATGAAAAAAATGAATATTTAGAGATCTGAAAAACTATACACTATATATGAAATAGAACTGCGAGAAACATTCACATAAAGAGGATCATGATCATCCATGCAACATTGATGCAAGAAATCGATGGCCGCTCTTTGAAACATTCCCCCGATAGATTTGAAACTTTTAGTACGCAAAGTGATCCGTAGGTGTCGCTGCTCGACAATGTCTACTAGAGTGGTGCGGTGGAAATCTGCATTACCGACTACTTTGCAGGCGATCCGCTGCGTGCTTCCTTACCGACTGAGTATAGAGCAGGGATCGTTGGGTGCTTGTTATCTTAGGAAAAGCAGTTCTCCGGAAATCAATACATGGCCCTAGCTACCATCTTTTGCGAATCACAGCCCTATGCACAGGATTGTGCAGTTACGCGTAACTGGAGGTTTTTGACGTAAAATACCTAAGTGAAGTATTTTACGTAGAAAGCAGGTAAAATACCTAGTGAATTACGTGCCAAGATGGCGGAACAATTTTACAGTTTTGTAATTATTGTGCATTATATACCTTGTCATTATTGTATAATTTTCATCCAAATTATCCGTGAATAATAGTTAATTCTTCAATAATTCTATTACATTGTTCAAACCAAATTTCCTTAAATATAAGAATTTTTATGTACTTTTTGTATTTTTGTGATTTCTATAGTAATTTTCTTAAAATTATTCCTATAATTGCCGTGCGTTTATAGAAAATTTATTATAGGCCTATGAAGATTTTCCACAATACTTCTTCCATTAGGGAAGCTTCTTCAGAATACGTGCTTCATCGCATGAATATGTCATTAGAAAACATCGACAATTACAATATACTTTTTAATTAATTAAAAATCCCGGTAGTGCAGCTGTCCGAGGCGTTAGATTCTACTCATTTATTTATTCAATCATGTACCATTATTCACAATTAAGGGGGTAGTCAGGTTTAAATAACCTTTTTTTAGATATTTTTTTTGCATTAATTGTTATTTGACATTTCAAAATTTTTAATTTGTTGTAGGACATGTTTTTGACTACCAAAAAAATAAATATTGTAATTTTTTATCAACATTCGGCCGAAATATGGGTGACTGGAAGACGCCATGTTGAAAAACGGTCGCCATGATTTCTCGATTTGGATCATCTGCAACACGAAAACCAAGCTTCTTCTTAAAGAGTACATAAGTGGCTATCGTATGAACCTCAATTATAAAAAAATATTTGATAAATAAACAAACGGTGAAAGTTATTATTTTTGTTTGTTTTCCATTAAATCATGTGTCAAATTGTTAATAAATAATAAGGGGAAATCATGTCCGATGTTCATGCGATAGCCAATTATTTTCTGAACATTTTAATTGAAATTAGAATGAAATCGGCCCAGTCGATCGGCTGGAATCGTGGCGACCACCAAAAAAAATTGCGTCTTCCGGTCACCCATATTGCGGCCGGATGTTCACGAAAAATTATAATATTTGTTTTCTTGGTAGCCAATAACATGTAATACAACATATTAAAAATTTTGAAATATCAAATAAAAATTAATGCAAAAAAAAATTATCTAAAAAAAGGTCCTTTAAACCTGACTACCCCCTTAAATAAATCATTATGAAAACAATTTTGATATTAAGATTAAAACTTTTTTAACAATGATTCATGATTTCGAGTGAAATTGTTCAAAATTACAAAAATTTATTTGGAATTGTTTAACCTAGAAATTTAAAGATTTCAAAATCAAATTTTGGAAAATAGAATAATTTCAAAACATTAAAAATTAAATATTTCTGGATTAGAATTTTTGAAAATTCATGATTTGAAGTCAAAGCTTCTGAAATTCTACAAATTTTCATTTTATTATTGTTGGATTTTTTTTTCGAAAATCAAAAACGAAATTCACCTTCATTTTCAATGTTCAAAATGGAAAACTTTTCAATTCAGAATATCTATAATGGAATTATTGTAAAAAATGTTTAAAACAGGTTTCTGGAATGTAAAACATTGAAAATGAAAAAATGTGTACTCCGGAATGCTGAAACTTTAACGAATTCGAACTTCATTTCAAACTAAAAAAAATATGTAATTGATTCGTCCTATCATTTCTTTTTGTAATGTTATAATTAGAGAGCGGAGAACCCCGGTTACGCTGTTGTCTAACGCATTACATTCTGTTCATTTATTTATTCAATCAAGTACCATTTTTCACAATTAAAAAAATCATTATGAAAAAATTTTTGATATTCAGATTTAAACTTTTTTTAAACAATGATTAATGATTTCGAGTTCAAAGGGTTTGAAATTTGAAACAAATGTATCCTGTGTAGAAATGGTAACAGGGATCCGACCGGGAGCCGGCCGGATAGCCCCAGTTTCAATCGGGCGCTGGCCGGGGATTCTGGCCGGGATCCGGATAAAACGTCACGGTAAACTGGTCGGATCCCGGCTTTCATACCGGCCGGGATCCGGTCGGGTTACCCGGCCACAGACCGGTTAACAAATTTTGCTTTAGGCGAGAAATTGGTAACTTGGATTGTCTTTTAAGGCTCATCGTAAAGAATACGGTGAACTTTAAATGTAAAAGTACTAACAATATTAGCATTTGAATGTAAAAATGAAGGAGCGCATTGCCTTCCCGATATCAAAAAAACTAAGGAAACCGTAGGTAATGCCTTGTTTCTGCATACGAGATGTATCGCCACTCCCGGTGCTGCCCTCTGCGCTGAGCTTGATAAATCGCCTTCCTCTTATAATATTGATTTCATGTAAGTCTTAAATCAACATTTAGTAATGCAGAAATCTAATTTTATAATAATAATAACATTAATAATGCTTAGCGGAGTATCAATGAAATTAAAATCTGCTTTTATATAACGGCTGTAAAATTATTCTTTTCTTAGAACCAACATTTAATTGTGGTTAAATAAATTCAGTTAAATAGATAAGGATTTCGGGTTAACGGAATCATAAACATACTGTTCATTCATCTATGTCAACTTAGTAAACAAAAAATTAGTTTCATTAACAAAGGGTCTTGGATTAATAAAGGTTATGATAGAGTGCACTACTATCGAGTACGCTACGTTTCTCCTCTTGAATGTTAAGTTATTCTCAATCAAATAAACTATCAAATCGCGGAAGAAGGGGACTGAATGGAGAAGGAGGAGGAGGAGGGTAGAAGAGGAGTTGGGTATGATAATTATGTAGTTAAGACGAGCAGAGACTGAAAATATTGGATTCAATGATTATATATACACTAATCTTCTGTTAGAGGTTTTTATAAGCTGGTTTTCTAAAAAACTGCAATGAATTCAGGTGAGGGAATAAAGAAAAATATATAAATTTTAAATTATATCTATTTATTTAACCTATCGAATAGTCAAACACTTAAAATGTTAACTACAGGAAATGTTCAACTAGATTTTCAAATCTTAATTTAATTACATTTAACTAATTGCTGAAAAAAAATATATTTTTCAATAATAACAACCCCTCGCATTTCATTAACAACTGAAATAATTTTGTGTACATTATTTATGTTTCCAGCTACTTGAGCTTGTAAAAGAAAGCGCAATCTATCTACAAGTTATTTGCATCTTCCCAGTAATCTAACATTTTGGCTCCGCTTTTTGCTTCTATTTCATATTCAGAGGAAAGGTCACTTTCAGCATCATCATCATCATCCTCATCGTCATCGTCATCATCATTATCATTGACATCCTTGACATCAGCATCATTTTTGGTTATCACAGATGGAGAATTGTCATCTTGACTAAATTCTTCTTCTGCTTCTACTTATTGCTTCTTCACAAGCGGTTCCACATCATCTTTAGAATTCTGAGTAATGTATACTAGATTCTTACGTGGAGAGAATTGTGGTTTCCAGGCTTCCTGAATAGCTTGTTTCTCGTGAGATTTGAAAATCTTATGCTTACGATGAATTGCTTTCCTATGCTTATCAATCAAACTGTTACTGTCTTGCATAGTTCTTAGACCTCCAGGTACCTTTGAAATTTGGTGGAAGTCTCTCTCATCCTGCTTATGATTTTTTGCTGAGCAAGAGTATTTCTCATGTATTTTCAAAATTATCGAGTGTTAAATAAGTTCTGGAACAACTTGAACACGTGGAAGTCATCTTGTCACTAGCATAGTAAAATTGGCTGTTCATGCATGAAAGCTTAGTTTATATCCTCCTCTGCCTCCTCCTTCTCTTCATGCCCTCCTCCTCCTCTTCATCGTCGTTCTCCTCCTTCTCCTCTACCTTCTTCTCATGCACTCCTCCTCCTCATGCCTCTCCTCCTCCAACTCCTCCTCTTCCAACTCCTATTTCTTCTTATCCTTATCCTCTTCCAACTCCAACTTCTCCTTCTCCAACTACATAAAAACAGTTTTTGTCCGACCCCCTTGAAAACGCGCCACTGCATGCACATAAAGCAGGCGTAATGTGACCACTTCCAGCCCAGTGACGTTCGCACATGCGCACTTCGCCACCGGGCCAACATGAAAATTTACGCCCGCTACACTGCATCCTTATTCTGCTTCACATTCTAGTTTTCATGGAGAGTATGACAAAAAGTATGTTGTGTGTCAAGGGCGTATAGCTATTTTGCCTCGTGTGACTGCCACCGTCGCTTCGCTCGGGCAGCAACTTCGCACTCGTCACAGTAGCATTATTTACGCCCTGGATACAGAATATACTATTTCTAGCCATAGAGTTGCAACTAGTTTCAACTCTTTCATTAAAAATTCAACTGTTTTAGGTGGTTGGAGGAGGCGAAGTTGAAGTTTGAAGAGGAGAAGGATGAGAAGGAAAAAGAGTTGGAAGAGGAGGAAATGGATGAGGAGGGGCATGAGGAGGAGGAGGCAGAGGAGGATATAAACTCAGCTTTCATGAATGATCAGCCAATTATAGTGTGCTATTCTTAAGTACATCATTATCATACCGAACTCCTCTTCCACCCTCCTCCACCTCCTCCTTCTCCATTCCGTCCCCTTCTTTCACGCTTTAATAGTTTATTTAATAGAGAATAATTTAACATTCAAGAGGAGAAACGTGGTTACAACTATAAGAAAAGCAGCGTACTCGATTGTAGTGCACTCTATCATAATCTTTATCAATCCAAGACCCCTTGTTAATGAAACTTAGTTTTTGTTCACTAAGTTGACATAGATGAATCAACAGTATCTTCATGATTCTGTTAACCTGAAATCCTCATCTGTTTAACAGAACCTATTTACCCACAATTGAATGTTGGTTCTAAGAAAATATTAATTTTACAGTTGTTATATAAAAGCATATTTTAATTCCATTGATACTTCGCTAAGAATTACTATTATTATTATTATTATTATTATTATAAAATTAGATGGCTGCATCACTAAATGTTGATTTAAGACTTACATAAAGTCAATATTATATGAGTACGACGATTTATCAAGCTCAGCGCAGAGGGCAGCAACGAGAGTGGCGATACATCTCGTATGCAGGAACAAGGCATTACCCACAGTTTCCTTAGTTTTTTTGATATCGGGAAGGCAATGCGCTCCTTCATTTTTACATTCAAATGCTAATATTGTTAGTACTGTTGAGAATACGCACTAATTAATGAGTGACGCTTTTGTCCTTAATCCCTCGGAAGTATCGAATTTGACATTCAAAATGGAAACGAAAACCACGCAACCCACTCTCCAACATGTTCTCTACATTATATTCACTCTGGACACATGTTTGAAGTATCAACAGATGGTTTAAACTAATTAAAAGTGGTGTAAAACACGGCAAACGTGACCACTTGTGTTTGACATTCTGTAGTGTCGATTTGACTATACTGATAGTGAGTCTGATTCACCTGTGGATATTCAAACAGACTATAAAATTATGGTCTGCTTGACTATGAAGAAAAAATTGTGGATGGTACTTGATACTATCTAGATTATCAAACTGACCATCTAAATTTTGACTCTTCAAGTTTGACTATACATTTTTCTCCGTTTATGTAGGCTTTTTTCAACAGTGATATTTGTATTTAGAGTTTAATAAATTTACATAATTTTTTAATATTCAATTCAAACTTATACATGCATTCAGAACTTCACATTTTACAGAACTACATCTCACAACTGGGCAATCATTTTTTCTCGATATCTAAGTTACTTATAACTAGACTTTTTCGCATCAGAATGAGCACATCTGTAAAAGTTTGATCACAGCCGTTGATTTTGTCTTCGACCTTAAATAAAATCTTCTATCCATTGGTACTGCATTCTCGATTTCTATAGCTCTTTGAAAGTTCATTATAAACGGAAACACGTGAAGTATTTTGTTCTTCAGCATCATAAAAACTAACGTCACCAACTGAGTTACATATGGTATCGACACTACCTTTCGAAATATCTTCGATATCAGTTCCTATTTGTGAAATTGAGTTCATACTATCATCAACAGATTTACTTTTGTATAATTCTCGAGCGCTGGGCTTGGCACTCAAATTTTGTTTTTTGCGATTTAGCGCTCGTTCGAGGGCGAAAGACGGCATTTCGAAGCAGAGGCAGACAATCAAGGTGATGAAGAGCGTTATTATAAGATTTCCGAAAAACGTTCGCAACTGAAAAAAAAGTTTTTTTATTTAAAAATTATACAATGTCTGTAAAGGAGCCATTCATAAACTACGTCACACTGACAGGGAGAGGAGAGTTAATAGGTTTTGTAATGTAATGAAAATTAGTATTTTAATATTACAAGTATCTATATAGAGAATTCACCATCTTTCCCCTTTTCCCCTCTTTTCCCCTCTTTTAAAGAATTCCTCTTTCTTCGCCTGTTTTCAAGAAACTTCACCTCTTTTTCGTTTCTTCACTCAAATGCGGACTGAATTAATAGAACCCAATAAGAAAATCCAACTATTTTTCGTTGAAAGTTAATTCTTTTCAATTCAAAAGTCTACTGTTGCATTTTTAGTTTAGAATTAATCTTTTTTGGTTAAAAATTATACTATTTGGTTGAAGGTTGAACTGCCGTTAAGACAGATAATAATGTCTACACAACATTATGCTTCGTTGATAAAAATTAATAAGAATCATAATATATCTCGGTAAGAGATATTTTAGTGGCAAATTGTATTTTATCAATAATAAAAGGTTACTGACCACATTTACTGTCGTCAGATTTTCTGAAATCCTAACGGTCACCGAATAGTAGAACAAGACGATGTAGTGACACAAATAAGCAGAGTAAGTGAGTCTGCTAAAAGGAATCCAAACTCGCCAAGAAAGAAATTTGCCAATCAGACCTGCAACATGAATTAATAATTAAATACAGTCCAAACTCCGAGCATTGCCGTTTTCGGGGCTCTAGGGGAGTATAATTCCAAGAAGCCATGAACCCCCACTCTAAGAGTGGTCACGCTCGAATGCGTACAGGAGAAGAATGCAGCTGACAAACTCCGATCATTGCCGCGCGTCGGTGAGGTTAAAAATATATCTCGAAAATCCTTTTATGTACCTATTGTACATTAAATGTGTACAAAAGTGATTTATGTTGGATTATTTCGTTATAAACCCGAGCTTAAAGGTATGTAAAATATAAAAGTCGAACATTTTAGCTATGGTATGTTCGATTCTTAGAATAAATGTAAACAAAGCGTCAAAATGACGAATATGTCACCTCACTTTTACGTAACCTGTGAAATCTCGTGCAGTACATTAATAATTAATTACTGTATCGTATTGCTTGTTTTTTTTAAACAAAGAGAAACTCAAATATCGAATTGTCAATTATAACCTCAATTTGATGTCACTTGTGTAATCTTATTAATTTTAACAATACATGTAAAACGTAAACAAACAAAAAATCAATGAAAAGCTATTTTTTTACAGTAGTGAGAATAGATATTTGTTCATTTGAAAAATGGAAATTGACTCTTTCACTCTTTCCCACGTTTTGTACTGCACAATAATACTGCGAGCAGTTTTCTCATAGAATCGCATATTAAATGAGCTGAAATCAGACATCTAATGTCTTTTGAATGTGATTTTATAATTTTTCATGGTTTTCTTCAGGTTTTAACGTTCACAATTTATCTTGAACATTCATCCAGAACACCTTTATCCAAAGCCTTAAAATATTTGACGAAACGTAAAATAAACAATGATTAGTTATCGTTTTGTTACATTTTCACTGATTTTTTGAAAAATGTCGGATTTAATTGACCCATTTATTTAAATTGTTGTGAAGAATTTTTTTTGTTGGCATTAGGGTCTTACGAATATACGAGTATTTAATTAAAAACGTGCATTTCCTCAAAGTTAAAATTGGCAAACGTTTCGACCACGGATAGGGGTCCTCCTCAGTGCCATATATTTAAAAAAAGGGAAGAAAACAATAAGGTTAAAATAAAAAGAAATCATGCATGAACTTAGTGTTTCTACGTCGTGCAGCTCCTCTCTCGCTCTCCTCTCTCTCTTGCTATCTCCATCAACTTCTCTGTTTCCCCCTCCGCCTCTCCAACAGCTCCCTCTCTGTGTGGACTTTCCGTCTCGTTGCGGAAGGTGAGGTGATTGCGGGTGAAGTAAAACACTCCGTAATGTTTTTCTTTTTTCCAAGCGATTTTTTTTTATTGAGTTATGCAATGATTTGTAGAGGGGCCAGGATTTTTGAAACAGATAGTAGTGCTTTTAAGGTTAATACTACCTCTGAATTTCAGTTTTTTTATCCATATTCCTAATTTCTTCTTTTTCAATCGCTGGTTTATCTCTAAATTTTTCATTTTTAACTTCCTTATTCTCTTTTAATTCAACGTCAGGTTTACTTTTATTCTCAGTTATGGGGAGCGGTAGTGAGTTTGGATAAGCTTCCATTGGATAGTAAGTGTCGGGACTCCCTGGTAAACACCAAGATTCAGAGTCATAATTGAGGGTCATCCGTAGGGCTTTTAGCACCTCCGTGTCTAAAATGCCTACAGAATTTAATTTTGGAACTAACCCGATCATAACATGTTTTGTATTATTTCCGATTATAATTTGAATTACTACTTGTCCAATTATATCGACTGTTTCTCCGTTCGCGATCATTAATTATCGCGCAACGGGTTCAAAAAATGAACATTTGTAATTCTGGATTTTTTCCAGCAATTCCTTGCCAGTGTACGAATGTGTGGCACCAGTATCCTCCAAAATTTGAAATAAATTATTTTAGAATTTTGTCATTAAAGGAAAACGTCTCGGTCATTTCATCTTTATCCGAATTTAGGAATTCTGGTGTTCCGGTATTAGGTTGTAATATCTTTGGTCCTAATACCCGCCCCACCAGTTTCCCTGGTTGTATACATAATATGGGCATTGTCTTTTAAAATGGCCCGCTATACCACAATAATAACAGTTTAGACTATTTGTATACTCATTCGTTTTTGTATTTGAATCCTGTTTTTTATCTGAGCTAGATTTTGTCCTGTCTTGTGAGTCTTTGTTATTATCGTTACCCGTTTTTCGTTTTTATTTCCGTAATTCGATTTTTGAAATTTTTGTTTGTTATTATTTCCTGAATTGTGTTACGCTTTTTCTGTAGGGAATTCCATCATTGGGTTACTTTGACCTTGAATTGAGCCTAATATAATTTGATTAAGCAATGTTGACAATTGATTCTCTATTGTTTTGGAATCTAGGTTGATAATTTGATTGATATCTAGGTTAAAAATTTGATTGGAAACCAGGTGGGATCTAGATCTGGAATTAGGTCTGAAATTTTGTTAATATTGGTTCGGAAAATGTTGGAATGGAGATCCAAATGGTGAAAATGGAAATCGAGTTTTGCATTGTTTTCTACCCTGATAATTTTGGTTTTGATATCTGCTTTTGTTATTATTTTGACCATTATTATTTTCCTTTTTATCATCTTTATTATTTTCTGGATTGTTTTTATCCACGTTACTGTTATTAAACTTTTGCTCATTTTTATCATCCGTTTTAGGTTCAGTAATTTGTAAAACTTGGCCTCGAATTTTTGATTTGGCTATCTCAGTTTCCCATTCTTTACCTTATTCCTTTAATTGTTCAAAAATTTCAAAATCGTTCCTTTTAATGTACATTTTGTATTCCATTGGTTGAGAGTTGCCCTACTTTGTTAAAAATTCACTTTTTTTCTTGTTAAAGATTCATAATTTTAGTTCAAAATTCATCTCTTTGGTTGAAAAGTCATTTCTTTTTGTCGAAAATTAATTTTTTAAACTGAAAATTGAACTATTCAATTTTTTGTGGAAAATTTATCTTTTTAAGTATAAATTTCTACTAGGTATTTGGTTTAAAAATCATGCACTCTGTTAAAAATTTTTTTTAACATATTAGCATATTTCTGCCGACTTGAGCTCTGGCAGAACGAATTTTTCGTTTACCGAGGGATTTCAGCTTTCATTTATTTTTTGTCTTGTCGTGCTACTCGATATATACATTTAGTTAAGTTTAATCACCCCCTTAGGCCCACGTGCCGGGGGTGCTTGCCGGGGCGGAGTGTGGCAGAAGTACATTTTCTAAAAGCACTAATTGCCCCCTACAATATGGTATAGATATCATTGCGTTACTACCTAATAGGTGTGCAACAAAAAAATCGATCGCTAAGAATCCAATATTATGGTACCTTTGCCGGACTTGGCGCTGACAGGAGGGCCGTTTCTTCATCGTCCATGTGTCACCTTTCATTTCCAGTAACTTTCATGATGTTACATTATCACCTGCCAAAAAACGCAGTGGGATATTGGACTATCATTTGGAACACACCCCAATTCAACCCCTAAAACTTAAAAAATTCACCACTACAAAAATTGTTTAAAAAGTGTTATATCTCTAGTTAATGCAGAACACACTCCCATTCAACCCTTAATAAGAAGAAAATTCATTAAAAGTACAAAATTCGAAGGCCTGCAATTTCGTTGCAGAAAGTTAGTTTGTTTGATCTACAATGATTGCCCAGAAAGTTTTATTGCGCTAGCTAATGTGGGAAACACCCCAATTCAACTCTTAATAATCAAAGAATTCACCAAAAATACCAAAAGTCGAAGTTCAAAATGTCTTATAAGAATAATTACTCTTTCAGTCATCATATTTGGTCTTATCACTAATAAATTTCCGCCTCATTTTTAAAAGTCTACTTTCATACCGTTGAATGGCAGGATAGTACATTTTTATAATATTTTAACTTATTTTGATCAGCGTTCAAAAATTGAACGTCTGCAACGGGTTTTTTTTTAGAAAATGAGTTATTATTCCCTACATTCTATTACATTCTACGTTTAATACACCAGACTCTCGGTTTAACCATTTTTGGTTTACCAATTCCTAGAACTGCTGGCCCACGCAGTTTCCCAGCGGTCAGGGCGAGAGATGGTTGAGACTCTCGCCTAGGAAGGGCCACAGTGCGCAAATACTCAGACGAGTATATCACGCAATATTATACATGCCAATTGGACAAGGCGTTGGCCCTGACTGTTTACGTTTGGATCCCACTGGTTTAGCCAAAATTGTTCTGGCCAGCAAACCCCGACACTGAGGTTAAACCGAGAGTCTGGTGTATATATATATATATATATATATATAATATATATATATATATATATATATATTGCGAATATAAGACAAAAGAATGTTTATACCGAAATATTGTTTCATTTTTTTTCTTCAATTTCCAGTTTCGCATATCACACAACTTCAAAGTCTTACGGAAGTTCACAAAAATGTTAATTAAAAAAAGGGGTTCATTATTTTCTTGAAATATATAGATATGAGGGGGTGAAAACTATATTATAGGCCAAATTCATTTCGTATCGGACAAGCAGTCCATGCTCAAGTCACAGAATCACTTGGCACTCAAATATGTTGTTTTTTAAATGGAATAAGGCGACACGTATCTATCCGATTGGACCAAGTTTTTTTCAGTTATTGGTATTTGAATTTTTAGAATTAAAAACGCGAATTATAAAAAAATGGCTCCAAATTTTGGTTTAAAGTGTGATATTTTGAAATCTAATCAGGGTTTTATCTTGTTTTTTTCTGATTCTTATAGAATTTCTTACCCTCTTTTGAAGTACATTGGGAAATTAAAAAAAAATTCCTAATTTACAGAATGGCGGTGGTTTTTCTGAAAATATTCAAAGTCAGTTCACTCAAAAATCTCACCCTTTTTTTATCTTAAATTGTTTTCTAGATTTATCCTAATGTAAAGATACCAAAAAAGTAAAAAAAAAATTTTTCCTCTAAAAAAGTTATACAAAAATGTCTCTTGACACGTTTTTTCATCTCGCGCTATTTTCGAAATTTTTGCGAAAATACGAGATTCATGAAATCCTTTGAAATTTATTTTTTCTCAACAATACAATTTTAAAAATAATAATGTAAGTTAAAAAATGGAGAGTATCGATTGTTTAAAAAATACTGATTTCAAAGGAAAAATATCTATGTAAAATTGGTTGAAACTGTTAAATTATGTTGTTTGTTTTGTTGACACCATCAAATTGTATTGTTGACAAAAAAAATTTCAAAGGATTTTATATATATGGGAGCGTTCACTTATGACGTCACGCAGTATTTTAAGATTTTTTACCCCCATAACCTTTGTCACGATTTCCCTCTCCATAAGCGAAGTAAATCGGCCAGTTCTTCGCACATGGCTGATAAATAATCAATCAAAAAACACCATTCATATTTAGCCACAGCTGATGGAATTCGTGCACGTTCGCATGAATCACGATAGAAGGCTGTACTTTTGAATGTACAAATCTCAAGTTGACTTGTAAAATATTTTCAGCTTTTCAAATGTTACAACGACTTGAAATGAATAAATATTGAATAGGAATTTTGAAATAAGTTCCAAAAATGAAACTAGTAATAGTGAGTGTGAAGATAATATCTTTAGGTCTAAAAAATAAAGTAAACTTTACATATCCCTAAGATTTTTGTTGTTGCTATTTAGCAAATAGTTTCAAAAAATAGTTTGTGGGACGCGTGCGTAATTATCCGTAATTATTGCCAAAGAAATAGAAATAGATAAACATGAATAGAGGGGGATAGGCTGATTTACACAAAATAATATTGAAGAAAAAAATGCGTTTGGGTGCTTCTACGGCGCGCGTAATAATTCTCCCGCTTCGAGCTTGGTTCTGGTTAATCAACTAAATTATATTTACACTCGAACATAACTTTCTCAAAACTCATTTGGTTTTGAGGAATACATTTCCATCGCGGAACTCGTGCTGCGCACTCAGCATTGCTTGGATTTAGTTTAGATTTTAAACAGAAAATCGTCAATTTACATAATATTTTTATATACAGTTGAAAAATTGTAAAACAAAGCGAGAAAGAATGAAACAAAATAGCTTAAAATGTGTTTTGGGTTGGTAATACAAGAACTGGTAAGGTTTAGAACCGACATAAGTTACAAAAACATTTTTTTAAGAAGATTTCTGTTCTATTGGTGATAGTTTAGGAGTGTCGTACGAATATACAAAAAAAACATACAGTAGAAAGACTATGGGTTTTGAAGTAGTAAAGTGATAATAGTCTCTGGCACTCGTTGGTAAGAAACGAAGCCTATCCACATGTTCCTTTTTATTTCCAGCTTTATGAATAAATCTCGATTTGGTTCAATTGCATTAAGTCAAATGCTGCTTGAAACTACACAGACATACTCCAGTGTCCACATTCAGTCCACATCTTTTCTTTGAGGCGCATGAATATGCCCCAAATTCCATATTACCTAAGTTTCATTTGACCGAAAATCAAGTTGCCGAACAATAATTTATTATAATTTTTATTTTGTCGAAGTGTCAACTCACATAACTTCTATTTGTCCTAACTATAAATTATCATAATTTCTATTATACCGAATTTTCATTTGGCATAATTTTCGTATTTTCGAATTTGGATGCACCATAATATTTATTTAACCTAATTTTAATTTAATCTAATTTCTGTTTTTCCAAATTTGTACTCGAGATAAATGTCACTTTGCCTAATTTCCACATTGTTGTAGTTGTTTCCCATCTAGATGTATTTAGTCTGGCCGGTAAGTCAGGTGAAGATGGTGCTGTGAAACACTTCCTACGGCACCAAATACATTAGGCGCGAAATTCAAATGAGGTCTTTATTTATAAATGCATAATCAAAATGCAGCTAGTGTGTTCGGTCGGTAACATGTCCCTAAACACTAATTCGCAAACCTGCGCGAAAATTCGAAAGATTGATGCAGAACTGCTTAGATGAAGAATGCGAGTAGGTGAATTACAAAAACATATATTAATTTTTAATTAATCTTATCATGTACGCAATATTACCGGATTTTATGTATCAGCAACAAGGGAGGAAATGGGCTGTAGGTGGTCTGTAAATAAGTAACATTATTCTTCAATTCCATTTGTGAACAATTTATTAGAAACCAATTAAAAAAGGTAAAACAGTAATTTACAATTACATTCCACGTTCGAGTAACTCTGTATTACATGCTGCAGAATACCCTGCTTTTTCTTAGTTTATCACCAAAAGTCAAAATCGATAAAAATGGACTTGAATGCCATACACCGAGCAACTCTAATCTGATTCTTTCTAATGAGATTTCTTTACTTATCGAACATAATAAAAGACGTCATCAAACTCATTCGACCACAGTTCTCTGCCTCGACAAATATCATGCTAAAAAAGAATTACCTAGTAATTTTCCATACATGTGTGCACAAATGTGGCTAACACACCCCTGATGAAAGTGTTTTGACGATGCCCTTACCAATAGAATTTATTTTACTTAAATTACTTTTTAATGATTAACAAACTTAATAAATAGTGTCGTAAGTCTTAGGCGACCATCGTTCTTTCTCAAATGAAAGTTTTATAAAAAATATGCATTGGAAATATATGATACAAACGTGCGCAAATGATGACTGAACCACTCCTAGTGAGATGATTAGTCATTACAATTACGCATTCAGTCGTCTCTTACTGGTATATGCATGTACTAAAAATTATCAAATATTTTTTAGGGAACATTTTTCACTGCAAACATACCCTCGATGAAGAAATTTTTGTAAAGAACATAAAAATAGGAAAAAGGCTTTTACAGTGAGGATGAGGATATAAACCAAAGTCTTGGCAAGGAACTTGGAATGACTATTTTTCATTTCAAATTTTGTGCCCGTTTTAGTTGAAGGCAGCTCACTTTTAATTTGAAAATTTTTTTCTGCTCAAATCGAAGGTAACTGAGACGGGGTTTGTTAAATATACTAGGGTTGACTTTTTGAGGCTGTGCAATATTATTGTAGGTATGGCGATATCTGTTAGAGTTTTGGAAATGTGTGTGGGTTGACTAGTTTTGATTTGAAACATTGTTGGCTGCTTTACGCGAAGTAAATTAAGAGGAGGTTCGTTAAATATACAAGGTGTGTTTTTTTTGGGTGCCTGATATTATTTCAGTGATCAGAGTATCGACGAGAGTCTTGTGCGAGTGCCGTATGTAAATGCCTTTAATTTTTTATTATTTTGGCTGCTTTAGTTGGCAGCTGATATGGGGTTTGTTAAATGTACTAGAGGTAGTTTTTTGAAGCTGTATAATATTATTGTAAGTACAGCGATATGAAATAGAGTCTTGGAAAGGTGTCTCAGGTGACTATTTTTAATTAAAAATTTGTTTCCTGCTTTATTTGAAGGTAACTGAGACGGGGTTTGTTAAATATACAAGAGTTGGTTTTTATGGGGTTGTTAAATATTATTTTAGAGATCGAAATATCTAATAAAGTCTTGGGAAAGTGTGTGGGGTTTTGGAAAAGTGTCTGGGGTGACTATATTCAATTTGAAATTTCTTGCTTGCTTCAATTAAGTGCAACTGAGACTGGGTTCGTTAAATGTACTAAGGGTGGTTTTTTGAGGCAGTATAATATTATGGATGAAATGGCGATACCTGCTACAGTCTTGAAAAGGTGTCTGTCATGACTAGTTTTGATTTGAAATATTCTTGGCTGCTTTACTCGAAGTCAATTAAGATGATGTTCACCAATATAGTTAAGAATTAAAGGTAGTTACATCCCGCAATCTCACAAGACTCTAGTAGATACTCTCATCACTAAAAAAAATTAGACACCCAAAAAAATACCCTTAGTATATTTAACGAACCTCTCCTCAATTGAATTCGAGTTAAGCAACCAAAAATATTTCAAATTAAAACTTGTCATGTCAGGCAACTTCCCAAGACTCTCATAGATATTCCCATCCTTACGATAATATTACCCCCCCCCAAACCACCTCTAGTACATTTAACGTATCCAGTCTCAACTGCCTTTAACAAAAGAATACAATACAACCTCCAGAAACCACCCCTATTACTTTTCACGAACCCAATCTCAGTTGCCTTTAACTAAAGCAGGCAAAAAATATTCAAATTATAAATACTGAACCAAGACTCCAAGACTGTAACAGATATCGCCACATCCACAATAATATATGACAGCCCAAAAAACCACCCCTAGTACATTAAACGAATGCCGTCTCAGTTACAATTAACTGAAGCAGCAAAAAAAAATTTCAAATTAAAAATTGTTACTCCAGACACCTTTCCAAGGCTCTGGCAGATATCGTAATTCCTACAATAATATTATAAAGCATCAAAAAGCCACACCTAGTACTTTTATCGAACCCTGTCTAAGCTTCCTTCAACCTAAACTGCTAAAAAATTTTAATTTTAAATAATCACCACACACACTTTTTGAATACATAATTAGACATTCCGATCCTTATAATAATATGCACAAGCCTTGAAAAAACACTCCTAAAACATTTAACGAATCCCGTCTCAGGTGCTTTCAACTAAAGCAGCCAAAAAATTTAAAAGTAAAAATAGTCACACAATTCACTATAACTTTGAGCAACTTTAAAAAGTTACCCCTAGTACATTTATCAAACCTCATCTCAGCTTCCTGCAAGTATAAGAGATAACAAATTTCAAATTAAAAATAATCACCCCAGACATCTACTAAAGTCTTCTAAAGGTGTTTGGGGTGATTATTTTTAATTTGCGAAAAAGATCCTAGTCGACTAAATTTGACGACGCTCTAGTTAAAGCGTTTATCCTATTTTTATTTCTTTGTCAAAATTTCTTTATCGGGGGTATGTTTAAAGTGAAAAGCGCTCCCTAAAAAAATATTTAATTATTAATACATACGTATACCAGTGAGAGATGACTGAATGTGTAATTGTAATGACTACACATCTAACTAGGAATGGATCAGTCCTCATTTGTGTACGTATGTATCATATATTTGAAAGATATATTTTTTATAAAACTTTCATTTGAGAAGGAACAATGGTCGCCTAAGCTTCACGACACTAATTATTAAGTTTTTTAATAATTAAAAAGTAATTCGTTAAAATAAATTCTATTGGCAAAGGCATCGTCAAAACACTTTCATCCGGGGTGCGTTAGTCTCATTTGTGCACGAGTGAATGGAAAATTACTAGGTAATTCTTTTGTAGCATGATTTTTATCTAGACGGAGCACC
The DNA here is from genome assembly GCA_011634705.1 of Andricus grossulariae. Classification (NCBI taxonomy): domain Eukaryota; kingdom Metazoa; phylum Arthropoda; class Insecta; order Hymenoptera; family Cynipidae; genus Andricus; species Andricus grossulariae. The sequence continues at coordinate 54,331,835 of JAABKJ010075445.1, forward strand.
CTGGTCGAATGAGTTTGATGACGTCTTTTATTATGTTCAATAAGTAAAGAAACCTCATTAAAATTAACAATTCCTCTTTTTGAATCTTTTCTATGCTAGTAATGGTAAGAAAGATTTCTTCTCTATCGAGTTGGCTATGAGATAAAAATGATTTGATCGGCGGCAATGCGCATGCCGTTACACTGAGACGTAACACGTTTACGGCTCCTGTATACCGCGAAATTCAAATTTATAAGAACAAATTATTTCTCATAATCTTATTCCAATTGAATGTTTATAATTTGAAACAAGCCATATAATTTACTACATTCCAGGAGTAATGTTGAGTTCGTGAATTCCAACTGTGCTGTGAAGTTTTATAAACTTTATTGAACAAATTTAATTATGTCCGCATTAGCGAAATTTTTCCAATGAATCTAAAGAAAATTGGTTTAATACCTCGAAAATCTTCCAAAATTCTTCAAAACCTTGAAGCATGTATATTTTGTTTCTATTTTTTCCAAATTAATAATTATAAAAATTCCCCTGGAATCTTGGAAATTCTATTTCAACCATTTTGGAAGTCTGTTGAAATTTTTGAGAATCTTTCCAAATATTATCTGTAAATAAATTTGTGAACATAAACCTCATTAAAAATTTTCCTAGGTATTTTAAGAATATTTTTTTATCTTCTTGAAACCTATCAAAATTCCTAAAAAAAATTTCGAAACAGAAAATGTACAAAAGAATACCATTTCCGACAATTTGAAATTCCTAAATCGGAAAATTCCGGAATAATAAGATTCCTGATAGTTTACAATATTATCGAATTTAAACAATTAAAAAAATTGTTTAAATAATACATGAGTAAGAAAATATGTTAATCAAATAAAAGTAGTTTATTTGATTTATTATTTAATAATTTTTTAATCGTATACATTCCGGAATTTCATAATTAAGGAACTTCCCAAATTTTTGTGTGAATTTGTGTGCTAATTTCTCAAACAAGTTTTTTGAAAGTTCCCAATTTTTTAATTTTTACTTTAAAAAGGTTGCCAACTGTGAGGAAAGTTTTTCATGGCCAGACACTGAACAGATGTCATGTATAACGATCGTGATGAAAGTTTTACCTACAAAGCTGAAAATAAATAATAATTTCAAGCTTCACTAGATGAGCGATCACGAAATTCTGTCAAGATTGATTTAATATATCACTTGCTAATTACACAGAACCACAAAATCTAAACCCTTGCAACACGGTCCAGACTAGGTGGGTCTTATATTTTCGGAGTCGCTGAATTTGAATCCGTTGTCCGTTTGGTCCCATCAGGCCAGGGTCAAGGTACCAACCTGATGGTACCAAACGGATTCGAATTCAGCGACCCCGAAAACCTATAGGTACTCTGACTTATTTGGTTAGCGATCAATTTTTTAAGTTTGAAATTAAATTGACCTTGACCCTGACATGATGGGACCATCGGATTCGAATCCAGCGACCCTGAAACCCTACAGGTGCCCTGACTCATTTGGTTAGCGATGAATTTTGTAAGTTTGACCTTGAACTAACCTTGACAACGGATTCGAATTCAGCGACCCCGAAAACCTATAGGTGCCCTGACTTAATTGGTTAGCACTGAATTTTGTAATTTTGACCTTGAACTGACCTTCACCCTGACCTGATTGAACAAAACGTACGACGGATTTGAATTCAGCAACCTCCAAAGATATAAGAACCACCTAGTCTGGTCCGTGTTGCAAGGGTTTAGATTTTGTGGTCCTGTGTTATTAAGTGATATTAAACAATATTTATTTCAGACCTTACCCAAAGTAAGGTTCTAGTACCCTACCCAAAGTAATAGCAACGACCCTGCTCCCTCCGTGGGTTCCTATATTAGACTGGAATATGCAACCGCCATACTGGTTCCTGGACAGTTTGCGGGAAACAATGCGATAAGCATGTCCTGTATTTTAGTTAAAATTAAGTTTAGAATATAATAAAAATGGTCTGCTGTAGTGCTCCGTCTTGTAAAAACAGAAACGAAGATGGATTTAAACTTTAACGTTTTCCACTAGCACAAAGAGAAAGACTGTCAATATGGATTATAAATTGTAGACGCGAAAAATGAGAACCGAATTGTAATTCAAAATTATGCGAATTAATTACTCATATTTATGACTGAAACAATATAATTTAAATATCTGGGGTCTGAATCTTATGGTTATATGTTATTAAATTGCCTGTCAGCATTTTGTTGGTATGTTTCAGCGAAATAAGACCCAGAAGAAAGTAAGGTTAGGAACCCTTATTTTTTTTTTAATTTAACAAAAACATATTTTTTACCATATGTACGCATTTTAATATTAATTTCGAATCACATAAAATTTCGAATCAATAGCTAAAACCTACATGTTATTGATAAGTAGAATAATTTTCCATTTTTTCTTTTCAATTTATCATTATATTATAAAGTTTAGAAAGATTTATCATCCTAATAATATTATCTTGAAATATTACAGCTAACTTTACTTCAGTTTTGTTACACATGGCTATTTAATTAGGTTCTGGACCAAAATTCATCTCTTAAAAATTCGATATTAAGTTAGCGATTTTGAATTTCGCGGGGAACCAAGATAGCAGCTGGCATATTTCCATCAGGGATCGTTCAGGCTTCTCACCAAGTGCACTCGGGTGCACTCGGAGCCGTTCAGCGGCGCTAGATGAGTGGGCGGATCCACCCGGGTGAACCGTTCAGAAATCACCAGAGTGATGGGTTGGGTTCACTCGATGAGTGACTATTTCACCCGTCGAAAAAAGTTAGGTGGATTCGAGTGAAAACTGAAATTGGCGGGGAGAATTAGCGGCAAGTTGGAAAATTGGGCATATTTGAAATGAAAATTGTATAAAACCCGCGGAAAAAAGAAAAGTGAATTGTGAAGAGTGTAAGGAAGTATTTGGATATGGAATTCGCGCCAGGAAACTCCTCGTTGTTTTGGGAGAAGACCAGAATCCCATAATAGTGAATCCTATTATTCTAACTGGCGTTTCCTTCGGGCCTCAAACTTTCATTGAAATTTCCATCACTCTGATTTTTTAATTCGAAAATAATTGTTTTGCTATCTTCAGAGGAATTTCACGATATGTTTTTTGAAATTCTAGTGTTAGTATAATGACACATAAATTAAAAAATAATATTCCATTATGTAAAGTGAGCCTTTCGCTGAAATACCAAAAAATAAAAATGATTTTTTAATAACAAATGCGATTGTAGGTAACATTTTTGTCCAAGTGAGTATTTTGTAGAAATGTTGGTGAAAATCCTATTATTAATGTGACGCTTAAAATTAAAATATGTATAGCATTATTGACAGTGTACCTTTCGCTGAAATACCGAAGAAGAAAATAATTCTTTAGTAACAATTGTCAGTTTGGGTTCAATTTTTGACGAAGTGAGGAATTTCACGATATGTTTTTTGAAATCATAGTGATGATATAACGCATACATTTAAAATCATATTCCAAATCAATCTATTATATTTTAGTTATTTATTTATTCGCTCTCCTTCTGAATACTAACCTGAAAAACAATGAGCACCCTGTCAACTGTTATGTACACTCATAACCTTACCACATATCTGTCACCCTCAACACTTGTCATCATAAAGAAAAATGATTTTCCGAATATTTTCAGGAAAAAAATGTGCATTTTTTCTTAGAAAATTAAATATGTTTATGATATTTAAACATGAAGACATATTTCTCAAACAATTTCTTCACAATTCATAGCTGCAGAATCGTTAAATGCAGTCAATTAAAACGTTCATTTGGCTTCATATTCATAAGTAAACAATTTATTCTTCAACTGCTTTTCGGTGAACATTTATTTTTTTCATTTGTCTACAATCAATCTATATTATAATTTACTTTTGTATTTATTCACACTCGCTCTAAAAAATAAACTTCGCAAACTGTCAACTTTTACGTACACTCATAACCTCACCATCAGTCACCCTCAACACTAGTAATTATATCGAACAATTATTTTATAACTATTTTCAGGAAAAAATTTAAAATTTCTACTTACAAAATTATTAATGTTCATGATGTTTAAAAACATAAACATGTATTTATTCCTCCATTTCCTCACTATTCACAGATGTAACTGAAACTTTCACTTCACTTCTATTTCATCAATCAACAATTTATTCTTGAAATGCTTTCAAGTGAAAAATTTCACTATAAACAATTCACTTTTTCGTATTTAATATTATCAGAGATATAATATTCATTTGTATTTTTAAACTTTATGCGGTAATAAACAGATTATGCATGTCACGCCGCCAATTGAACACTTCTGGCATCATTCTCTGACTTTTTAATACACATACGGCCATCTTTCGAAAACATTTTACCATCCTGCACAAACTATACATTTTCATATACCATTTTACCTGACTATCGGAAGTTTATTTGCGCATGTGCGGCTGCCATGTGCATCCCGCGTAGTATGAAAGTTGCGCTCAAATTTTGTAAAAATGTATACAATTTTACCTTTTAGCGGAGTGAAATGAAATGAAAATAATGTTCCGGGTACAAAATTGGGCAAGTGTGAAATAGAAAAATGTAGTTTTGCTCAATTGAGACGATTGTTAAGTTGCCGGAAGCAACCTAATAGTGGTAAAGAAAGCTGAACTTGTAAACAGGTTTGCAGGTTAAGGTTTTCATATTATTAAATTTTAATTATTTTATTGTAATGCCAATAAATATTAAAGGTAAAAGACAGGATTTGAGTATTGCAATTGTTTTATAATAAAATTGGTTTTATAATAAAAATATTGCAAACAAATAAAGTTCATAAAACATTGAAACGTATCACAAACAAAACAAAAAACACATTTCGTGCTTGCACGCAACATTATTATTGTTACTGTAATTTATTATTATAAGTTGTCATAATATAAGTTAATTTATACTTAACAACATAATTTCAGAATAAAGGAATACTTAGAAAAAGGAAGGGACATCGATCAACAAATTGATGAAGGATCATGGTTAAGTTTAAAGGAGGCGACATTGAGAGCTTATACATTTCAAGCAACTATTATATTCTTCAAAACGTTTTTGGAAGTCTTCTTTCCTAATACGACCACATCTGTATTGTAAACAAGGTTTCGGGAAACGTATGAAGTAGAAGAGGTTATGTCCCTTGTTTGCTTTGGTACGACTATAACTTTAATATTACTCGCACATACAACGCATAAACGCTCCCCTACTTCCTTTTTCATTGATATTCATTTTCACTTTGAATCTTTTCTTCGATATCTTGTCACAAATGTTTAAAAATTAAATAAACCTGCTTTCACTGTGTTCAACGAGCAAAAGTGACCGCAACAACTGGGTATAGCAGAAATCACAGTGCACATGCGCAGTAAACTTTCCGAAAGGTAAAATGGTCTATTGAAATGACATTTCGATTAAATCGAGTTTCGTTGGATCGCATACCTACCAGTCGAGATGAGTCATTCGAAAATTGTCGAATAGCATTTTCGATCGCGCATGGAAATTCGCATGCGAGATCTAGGGTCACAGTTGCAAGAATACAGCCCCTGTATATACGACCGTGACCTCACTAGACCGTTTCATTTTGAATATCGAACAACTTCACGCGTGGGGAATTTCACATGCATATGCTCTACTTTTCTAGTAACTTTGACATGAATATACTCTAAGATAGAGTTGTAAAGTTTCATGAAACTTTGACCAAATGAAAAGTTTCATGAAACTTTGATAACGTTTCAAAGTTTCAAACATTAGGGCGGGAAAATTCAAAATATGAAAAATACTACGAGGTTTTAAATATAAAAATTTAATAGTATCCTTTGTGTTTCAAAGCTAATAGATTTAACGAATTTAAATAAATGAATCACGTGAAGTACACGTTTCTGTACAAATATCTCTTTGCATACTTTTTGCATAAATCTTTTGTACTTTTTGCATAAATCTGTTATATAAAGAATCATTCTCGTCGTATTTCTTAGATTCGTCCACGTGTAAAAATTGCATTTAACTTTTACAACACGTCCTATATATATATATATATATATATATCAATATTTCTTGGAAAAGTATCGATAATATAGATATTTATCGATAACTTTCCCCTCCCTTCGCTATCCTAACTTGACCTTATTTCAAAGTTTCGCAAATCTGAATTAAGTTAAAATTAATGACGAATGAAAATTCACTCACATCATTGAAGTGGAAATACATTTTAAATTAAATGCGCAATAGTTGCGCATGTAGCATGTCTCGGCAAGTCCTGCAGCCTGTGGTCTTTTCAATCTGTCCTTATCGCTTACTTGTGTTGCAACTTGGCAGAAAGAGATGCAGCAGTGTCAACGCGGCAAATCGAACAAATTATCGATATGTATCGTTAAGAGAAAAATGTATCGATACTTTTAGATACTATCGCGCATTTTTTCCTGGGTTACTTTCTCTAATATAATTAATGGAACTTTTTAGGATGGATCCAATATTAAAAGAATTCATTAGTATCCGGGTCTGGGTTCTTCTAGTATTTGAAGGGTCTAGTCCGGACCCGAATCCGTAGGGAATCTTTTAAGCTCGGGTTCAACCTAAAAGGATCTGACCCCTGGTTGGTACTATTCTGCTGATATACCTCCATCAGGGATGGGATTCCGATGCCCTTCAATCTAGTTGATTGAGTCTCTCTTTCTATCGCATGAAGTTAGACTGCGATGCTCAATCGCTTTGAAAACGATCAACGACAACTTCCTCTTTCTATCTTATGTTTCAGAAAGAGAGAGGTGACTGTCGATAATTAAGAAGTCAGGAGTTCTTGATTACCGAATATTGCCCCTTTTGTACCGACATATAAGATAGAAAGAGATAGGTTCAGTCGCTCATTATCAAAACGATCGAACATCTCCGTTTAATTTCAAGCGATAGAAGGAGAGATTCTATAAACTAGATTAGAGGGTACCGGAATCCCACCTCAGCAGTGCTCCCAACGCGGATCCTCTGCTCTACTGCGCATGCGATGCATAAGGCGCGTTCGCGCGCTTTTTTGAAAGAGTAAAAAATACCATTTCTAATTTATTATTAATAATTTAAAAAAATTATATTTCAACTTGTTCAAGTGGTACGTGGATGGTTTTTAGTATCTTCTGAGCATTAGGTCAATAAATAAAATGAGCACCCAGTATAAAAATATCATTTAATTGAATGTAATCTTTTTTATTTATTTTTTATTATTGTTAATAATTTATGAATTTGAAATTTTGTATAATAATTTTAACTGAATATACAAATTTTATTACAGGTACATTTTGAACTATTTAACATATATTTATCGAGAAATATTAATTCGAATTTTATACAAGTTGAATATTAAATAGAAACTCAGTCGAATTTATTTTCAAAAATTCAAGAAGTATATTGAATAAATGATAATACATATTTTTTTAAATACGAGAATAGATGTTAAATTTATTTTTGATAATAAAGCATCTACGCGTTTCGAACTGGTTTTCAGTTCCCTTTCAAGATACGAGAAATACAAAAATTTCCGAAGATTTCAAGGCACGACTGAAAAATCCGGAAAAATGAAATTCCCAACACTGTAAAATTCCCGAATAATAAAATTCCCGGAATTATAAAATTTCCGAAATTTTAAAATCCCGAATTGGAAAATTCCCGAATAAAAAATTTCCCAAAATTATAAAATTTCCGAAATTTAAAAATCCTGAATTGGAAAATTCCCGAATGATAAAATTCCAGACAGAAAGTTGCCGAATTATAACATATCCAAACTAGAAAATTCCCCAACTAAAACAATTTATTACAAAAATACTTTTTCGATAGATATTATTTATTTGTTTATTGAAAATATAATAGCCAATAGTTTTTCCAGATCATCGTTTTAATTAAAAATAACAATAAATATATAAAAATTGTATAAAAATATATTTACACACACGTGCGAACAAACTTCGCAGGATTCAACTCAGCACTGATTTATTTCTAAGTTCCTTTTTAATTTTTTTTCAAATTAAAAATTCCGTTTTTGCAAAAGTTTTTCGTACTTTATTTAATTACCATGCACATTTTAAAACAAAATTGTTTATCCAGAAATACATATCAATTATTGGTATTTTGAATTGAAACAATTATTAAAAACTTTCAACATCAACAAAATTTGCTTCTTTGTTAAAAATATATGACTATTTTAACAAAAATAAATGAATGTAATTTATTGAGATAACAATTTTTTGTTTGCTTAAATTTGGGAATTTTATAATTTGGAAATTTTCTATTTCGGATATTTTATAAATCGGTAATTTTCTGTCAGGAATTTTATTATTGTAACATCCATGATGTTAAAAAAATATATATTATCTTTTATTTATAATACTTGTTCGAAAGTTTAAAAAAAATTAGACTGAATTCCTATTTAATATTCAACTTTTATCAAATTTGAATTAATATTTCACGATAAATATATGCTAAATATTTCAAAATGCACCTGTTTTTATGCGCTGATAACGTTCAGGATCAGGATCGCCCATATTAACACGTAATATATTTACATATGCTTTATTTAAACAAGTAACGAGATGAATCACAAGTGAGGGATGACGAAGAACTAACTGACTGACCCAAACGGGCGGGTTATATATGGCAGCACGCCTAGAACCTTCTGTCTATGGAAAGTACCAGAAAGTACATGCGCAATTACAAGCGTACATTGTATCGATTAGTACAGTGTATTGATTAATATGCATATATAGTCACTTATAGGCAGGGTGCATAACAAAATCCTTAACTAAATATACAAGTAATAAAAGTGTAAATTAAACAATAAGAATTATCTATCTAAACGTTATATAGATAATTTAGTGTATGTTTAGGAAAAATAAACACTTTAAATCTGAACTGGAAATTTTGAAAATTTAGGTGAGACATAGATTTTCTTCTGTTATTTGGCGCAACTGTCATCTAAAAAATGACATCGGCTCCCAGTAGGACCGCGGTAAATCCCATTCATGGCCACGTCTCATAACCACGTAATATCATGCAATAAGTTTTCTTTTAACGTACAAATTATTCTTTCTTTGGTCCGACAATAGATTTCACTTCAATATCAAAGAAAATCCTTTCACGGTTAAAGGATATCATTTGAAACGACAATCCTTTAACTATGAAAGGATTTCCTCTGATGCCAATTTTGAATGGGAAATCTTTTAGTAGTGAAAGGAATCATTTGACAGTCAGTAGTCTGTTTTTAGAGTGTAGTATCCGAAAAGACTAACAATTTATCTTCATTACTTTTTTCGATAAAAAACAAATTACCAGAGTTATAGCATTTACGAAATTAAAAAAAATAACCGAAAATGAAAATTTTAAGCCAAACAACGCACGGTATGAAAAATAAGTCAAGAAGAAAAAAAGCTGCTTCCTGAACATCCTAAAATATTGTCATAACAATTTTTGGAATTTTCTCGGAAAATCGAAAATTTAAATTTTGATCGCACAAAAAAATAATAAAAAATAAAAAATTCCATTTTGCGGTCAAACTATACATGATACAAAAAAGGATAAATTTACAAGAATTGTGCATTCGACAAAGATCAACAAATTTGTTAATAATCACTTTTTGATAGAACGCGTACTTTTTGTTTAAATTCGTAAAAAAAGCATTAAAAATTAAAAAATTGAATTTTTGGACAAACGGCATAAGCTAAGAAAAAAAAAATAAGATAAAAGTTGTTCACCACAAAAAAAGGTACATATTTCTTATGAATTATTTTTTGATAGGATGCGTGGTTTTTGTTTTATTCGTGAAAAAACAACATTAAACATTTGTTAATTTAATTTTTGGACAAAAGGCACAAGCTATGAAAAAAATTAATGGAGAAAAGTTGTTCATCCAAAAAAGAGCTACAAATTTGTCAACTACTAATTTTTCAATAGGACGTGTAGTTTTTGTATTAATCGTAAAAAATAACATTTAAAATGAAAAAATTAAATTTTTTGGGAAACGACACAAGGTACCAAAAAAATTAATAGACAAAAGTGGTTCACCTAAAAAAAATATCTACAAATTTTTTATAAACTTTTGTTATAAAAATGTATTAAAAATGAAAAAATCACCTTTTTGGAAGAAGGACACAAGCTACAATAATATTTTATTTAACAAAATTTTTCGCCTCAAATTATATTTACAAATTTTCTCAAAACCGCTTTACTCTAGGATGCCTATTCTTGGTTTCAATCATGAAAAATAACATTGAAAATAAACAAATTAAATTTATGGAAAGACGGCACAAAATTCAATAAAATGTTTAGTAACAAGATTGTTTTTTTTTCTTGTAGAATGCGCACTTTTTTTAAATTATCGAAACAAGACAATGAGAATACGTATGTTTCAATAACAATGCATATTATGAATTGTAATAAAATAAATTTATTGAAATGATACATTTTTCAGGGCAGCTGAAAATAAAATTTAATGCAAAATAAGAAAAATTATTAAAGTAATCATGATAAATAAAATTTGTACTTTATATTAGAATATCTGAAGAAGAAATCCTAGGGCAATGTACATGAATAAATGTAATATATATTAGATATAAAAGTGTTGGACATAATGTAGAAAAGTTCTCATTTTGGACAAAATCGTGTGCGAAGCACGAGATACGTGATAAAAATGTGTTCGGTAAAGCCGAAGGAGCTTTAACAAAAGAGAATTCACAATCACCAAATTACGGTGGTCCATGCTTGGACCTTTAATTTTAAAAGATCTGTGCACAAATGTGTGGGAAATATAAAGAACGTAAGCGTAGCGCGAGATAAATATATTATTGAGCGCGAAACGCGAGAACCAACAGTCACGCGCCCGAGGCGCGCTCAAACTTGCGAGCGAAGCGAGCCGCGCGCGATGAGAATGGCGATGACTGGTTATTGATTTCCTTCTTTCTATTTGTACATTAAAAAAGTATGCCCAAGCGAAATCCATTTGGATAATTCCTTCGATAGTCATTGTGCTTATAGACAATGACGACAGATTGACAGACACCGACGTAAAATTCATTTTTTTCACAATTAGTGAGTCTATATAGCCGTAGAGAGTCGTAATACCTTGCGAGTGTAAGTTAAATCTTTTTTAGTTTCTGTTCCTAGTTAAATAATAATTAGTACGTATTTAACATTGAAAATCTATAATAAATGTGAGCATTTTCACAGAATAGTGTGAGTTTTCTGTCACTAACCGTCTGTAGCTAACTTTATCCATAATATGTCAGTTAAAATACATGAAAATGTGAGTTCATATGTCCTGAATAAAGGCCACTAGTGATTTAAAAGGTTTTCATACCAGTGAATAATATAAGATAATTAAATATAGTTATACATATAATATGTCTCTATATATTATCAATTCATGCCGCAGTCACCGATGTTTCAGGGATTCAAAGGAAACCCTCCCGAGCAAGCCTCAAGAGCCTCCCACGAGGTCCTTCAGAGCCTCTAACGAAAGCCTCCAGCCTCCCGCGAGGACGTCCAGAGCCTCCCACGAGGGCCTTTTACCCTATCCATCCTTGCATATTGCCCTCGCTATTTCCATCAATCCCTAAATATATCCTACTTCACGTACAGTAAAACCTAACCTTTTTCCAGACCTTGAAACGAAACGATTGGAAACGATTCTTTTATTTCTAAGCTGAAGGGGGATCCACCCTTACCGTGAGTGGGCAGTTTATTTTTATCGACGACGCTCATTGGCTGTCCCGTTCTTGTATTCATGCTCCGCCGGTCGCTACTTTTTTAGCCGAAAAGCGCGGGTGATTTGAAATCAATAATAAATACTATGAATAATAATACAAATAAATACACTCAACATTCCTAGAGCTGCTGGCCCACGCAGTTTCTCAGCGCGGAGGGCGTGAGACGGTTGCGACTCTCGCCTCGGAAGGGCCGAGTGAGTCACTACTCTGTCGAGTACATATATTGTGCAATATTATGGAAACGGTTCAGGCGAGTGGATATCCGGCTTATTGCGCAGTTAATCCACCCAACAGGCTTCCTTCCAATAACGGACCTGGACTTAAACTTGATCAACTTCCATTTATTCGGCTGATTCGTAAAACGGCTTTGAGGCGTGTATTCGAACTTCGAAGATTCACTTTTCCTGCTGATACTGGACTTAAACTGAGAATAGGACGTCATAAATACGAGCCTTTGCCAACTCAAGAACAAATTGTTATATCGACATCCATCGGTGACGTCTTTGCAATATTGGAGAGTCCTAACGCTTTTGCTGGATTATACATCTATGATACTTGTGAAAGACAGACAGGAAGGGCAAAAATAAACATGGAAAGTAACACCGTTACCCCACTGACCACAGAAGAAATCGATGACACTCCAGTTGGTTCCAATGTTCCAATCAGAAAGCATTTTCTGATAAAACGCATAGAACTCGCGTGAAGCGCAATCTTTCATGCATTAATAATTCAATAAAAAAAATATAAACCTAATTCTTCTGGGATAGTCGTGCGTCATTACCGGCTTATGAGAAACCAATATATATCAACAACATACAAAAGGAAGATAAAGGAAAGTCAACTAAAACCATCCTCTTACTCTTTCCTTATTCTTTCTCTGTATTTTTTATACTGATAGTGCCAAAATGTTTGAAGGCCAATTCTTTGTCTAGTTTCATGCTTAGGTAAAAATTGGTTTGAGAATTGTGATGCGAGATTTTAATCGTCGAATAATTTATGTAGAATGACTCAGCGTGGGACCGTCGCTAAACAGGAAGTTCTCGTTGGGTAATTAAACATTATAATTGACTTCAGTCGAACTTTGTATATTCTGTTGGACATGAAGCAAAGTAAGGTACTATTCTGACCAATCAAAACAATGGACAATTCAACCTCACCTACAGAAAAGTTGCAAATACTAGACTCGATAATCATGGATAATCAGTGGATCTAGAAATAACGATAGATTACCAAATAGAAACCTTTGATCCATGAATAAATGCCAGCTTTTATCATGTTCCCGGTTTGGCTTCATAGCAGCACGCCTTTATGAAACGTCAATGCACATAGATATCTTAAGAACTAATTACTTTGACCTAGAGTTTTGATGTTCCAAGTTTTAGTTCTTGAAAAAATTCTTAGGATCAATAGAAATGACAAAAAAATACTAATCAATGGTATGTGGTAGTCCGCATAAAAAGGGCCTTTATATGGCCGGTATAGAGTTACGTATATTGTCATACAGCTGGATAAATTCTAGGAATTTAAGGCCTAGGAAGAACCTTTTTGATTGAAAAACGACGCACCTGGGAATTTTTGGACTTCGAAAAACCCGCTTTTCGAGAAAAACTCATTTAAAGTTGGCGAGTGCCATAAGCGCATGTATTTTCCTTTTTATTTTAACATGAAATATGCCAACTTTCGCTTGCTTTTGAAAGATCAGTATAGTGTCAATAGATTCAATATAGATCCTAGTATTATCCTTGATTCAAACCCGAAAATAATGATTTTTACCCTGACTTAGCAAAACGCGAATATCTCCTAAACTAGAATCAGCCATAAGGGCCCGTATCATATAGACGCCCACATATTATTTTTTATTTTCTGTCTTCCAGGTATTCAAAGGAATAATAACTAAAAAGCTAATTCAATTTATTTTATCTAGTTACATAAAAAAGTATGGTTTATTGTAAGAAAGTTGCGACACGAAAGTGATGTTAGATGCAAACAATTAGCTCATATGCAAGATAACAATTATAAATTTGATTTAAGAAATGAGATAGCAGTAATATTATCACAAAATGATACGTTACTTTTTATGCCACATTTTATGCAACTAAACGAAAAAAAGGCTATAACTCGCACTAATTCAGAATAACCTCCATGGTCGCAGGGGCATGTTCCAGCTTAACATGGTGTCGGCATTTTCTCAAAATTTCTAACAGTATACATTTCAGAATTTTTACGTTCCGATTGGATATTTTACACTGTTATTTTGTTAAAAAAATGAGTTTTTCAAAAACCAAATTGTTACTAAGCATCGTGCGTTTATCATAAACAAAATTCCTAGTCGTAAATAATTTTCAAGGACATGAGCAGATTCCCTCCTAACACACCTCTACGTATTTTTCCAAATTATGCGATGGACAAATCATCTAAACAATTGCAATGGTAATAACATTTTCCTATGATTTCAAAGTTTAAACACAAAAATACAAACAAACCACACAGTAATAAAAGGTCACACACCATGCAAGTTACCAGTACCCTCATTTGTCTATAATCAATTCACCATCCACTGCTTCCATCCCCTCCACCAACCCATTGCGTCGATATAGTGTGCAGCAGACAGACTGCGGACCTGTGCCCCTCCCCCTTATAAATAAAACTAGAAATCTTATCAAAAAAGCAAAGGTACCCCTAGATTCACCTTGGAAACATCTCCAGGTATCCGTTTCATATTTCCCGAAAAGTCATCTTCAAAACAATAACATTGTTTACAATTTTTAGGAATTTATTTAAAATTAATGCAAAACAACTAAAATGTACCCACTGAAACATAACGTACTCTAAAGTATATACAACATGACAAAATCTTCAAAATGGTCCGGGTAGGTGAACCGGGGCTTCTTGTTGGCTGGTTCGTAAAAGCTGAAGTTCGGTCAGCCTCCGTCGTTTTTCAGCTCCTGAAGGTCTCTGGCGGCTCTGACGACCAGGCGACGGAAGTGATCTACTCTCTCTTGGAAGGCCACTACTTCCGGGTGCTCCTGGTAAATCTCGACCTCCTCCAACGGCTTCCTGGTGGACTGTTAGCCGAAACATGTAGCCGAAAGTAGCTAATAGGTTAGGGGTGGCAAGGCCAAGTCGACCTTGGTGACTTATTTCATGAGAAAGTCTTTTGGCATCGCGTGTTTGCGAAGAGGATCAAAATTATATTTCCCTATAGAGGAAATATGTTCAAAAGGTGATAATGATGCAGATTCGTAGAATTTAGTGGCGGTTTCTTTGATATACTCTGAAAATAGACAACCATTGTAACGATGACAGGCCAAGTTTGT
Organism: Andricus grossulariae; assembly: GCA_011634705.1. Classification (NCBI taxonomy): domain Eukaryota; kingdom Metazoa; phylum Arthropoda; class Insecta; order Hymenoptera; family Cynipidae; genus Andricus; species Andricus grossulariae. The sequence continues at coordinate 54,346,933 of JAABKJ010075445.1, forward strand.
TGTTCAGCTCGGTTACGTCATGTTCTCTTGAATCTTATCTTAGTGTATTTTTGACTAGTTTACAACCAATAAATCTTGTCTTAATCAATCAGTTGTCTTATCAGAAATCTTTTTCTTGGATCCCCACTTTTTTCTATAATTTCATCATTTCTTTGAACCATTTTTCGATCCAACTCGTCGTTTTTAAGTTGTTTATCGAAATTAATATTAATTAAGTCAAAATTAAAAGTAAAGTTTCATGCGGGCATTCCGAGTGCAACGAATAAATATGCGAGCACGAAGCGTGCGATGGGAATGTGCCGGCGCAGATGGTTGATTTTTTCCTGGTATAAAAGTAAGAGCAGTGTTCCGAGGGTGCCCAAGTGGAATATCAATTTTTCTTCAAATTCAGAGCGTATCGTTAACACGAAAATCAAACAATGTACATTTTTCTGTTGAAAAATTGAAATAGGCAAAACGGCCGGGACATAAATTTCATATTTTTAGTCAACAACTTGTGCACAATTCATTCACTTTTGTCAATGCTGAAGTTTTAGAATACATTTTATTAGCTTAACATTATGAATTAGACCTTCAGTTTTGTAAAGGTATTTTGCTGTGTAAAAAATGTTGAAGGAGGTTTTTAATGTAGTTGAAACTACTCTACGGTTGATGATAGTTCACAGTAAAGAATGTTAATTTACTGGAAAACTTACAAAAAATGTTTATTAAATATTTTATTATACAATTGCGATAAGGTCACTACATTGTATCATGGGTTTTTAAATAATACGACTGATTGATGTATGAGAGAAAAAAAAAATTTTCGGCTTACTACGAAAATTTCGCCTCTTCTTTATTCAATCTAAATGAAATAAATCTGTGGCCTGTTTATATAACAGTATATTATATTCATGGAAAATATAGGTTGAATTATATTTATTATTATATTTTTAATTATATAATATAACTATCAATACTAATTACATAATTGCTTTTTTGTTGTATATTGAATATTTCTATTCAATATAGCTTTTAAAATCAAAGTTTGCCAAATAATTATAAAATTACCTCGAAAAAGTTGCATGAACTCATCGTCTAAGTCTTATTATGAAGATCATTATTATTATCTGAAAAAAAATATTTGTCCTAAAGCGTAATGATGAACCCAGTTTAAGATAAACGTGTTACTGTTGCTAAGGCAGATTTCAAAACTTAACCCAGACTAAAATGGCTAATAAAAATTATTTTTCAAATTTCATTTTGTCCATCCCCTACTCAGGGAAATTGACATTTATTTTTCAGTTATATGGTTCTTTGAAATCAATGATTTTTTCATCAACTTTCTGGCCAATAGAATGATATTCTCCTACATCTTTAAAAAAGTTCCCTTAAAGCGACCCTGTTTTGAACGTAGTTGCAGGGGTGTTTGAAATTTTGATCCATCCCTTGCTTCGAGAATGTGGAAAATTATTGCAGTAACTATGTTCATTGGACACATTGAGTTTTTGTTCAGCTGAGTGACCAGGGATATGATGCTCTAACATCTTCAGAAAACCACCCTTGAAGCCAACTTGATCTGAGTTGAATGGAAGAAATTGTGAGAGATCAAAATTGTTGTTGCAGTTATCAAAATTTCTGCACCCAATAATTTTTTGTTTATTTAAAAAACAAAAGACAAGACATTCTAACATCACCAAGAAATAAGCGTTTTTCAAAGAGATTCAAATTTACTTTTAGGTGTATTATCGCTTTTTTCCATTACATACTGAGAAAGATTGGAAATTTATTTTAATAATCAATTTCTTTTGACCCAATAATTTTCCGATCTACTTACTGACCGACGGGATGCAGTAATCGATGTGGTTCGGCCATATGAATTTTGAACAGCATAATAATGCAAAAAATGCTTTTAAAATATATCCAAAATGACCAGGATGATACTGCGAGTGCTTTTTGTTATGTAAGTACATCATCCCCTGGATCATTGGGTAGATCCAAAAATCTTAGAGCCCAAACACTTTAATTACTGGAAAAATTTTTTAATCCCTCCGAGTAGAAGGTGCGAAAAATATGCCTAAAATCTCTTTAACTGAGAAATGGAACAAAATTAAGGTGGAAACCAAGGTATCTTGAGTGAGGAACAACGTCGGTAAGCTTGGGTGTGCACACAAGGGTTCATTAAAATAGTCACAAGGGAGCACACACAAGTTCGGAAAGAAATTGATAAATTCTGCATAATACGTATCTTACGTCAAATAAAGCCAATTATAAAATCAGTGTCATCAATTGTAAACGGGAGTGGAATCTTATACAAAGTTGTAAAATTATACATTGTAATATCAGTTTTTATCAGACTTTAATGAAATTCAAATATGTCAGAAGTAAGCATGACGTAAATCCATGACGTAACGATTTTAAGATATACGTCTTATAAAATCCGATTTAAAACTGGAATATTCATCAGTTGTACTATTAAAAAATTCATTATTGAAACTGTAATCTAATTAGAAAAAATGAGGATGTTTCATACGCTTATCTTATACTGGGCGGTTATCCTTAATTCTTTTGGTAAGTATAATAGATAATATAATAATGATTTCAAGTATAATTTTTTAAGGTATACGGATATCAGAACTTGTGCCGAAAGAACTTCGAACAGATTCAATGCAGTTCAAGTCCGATAATTTGCCGTCCGATAAGTGTACACTCCCCTTAGAACGTCATCACGCGCATGGCACGCGAACTAATTGGGGATCTCCCACTACGCGTGCTATTTTCTTTATGATTTTCACATCATTATTACGCATGTGCGCACCTAATATCGTGCTACCATTGTGGGCATACGATAATTCCTGGAGTTTTTGCAAAAATTTTCCTAAGCTAACCCTTGAAAACTAGTACCATTCCCTCCGTGCTCGCCGTCTTTCAGCATCCTGGTTGGGTGTATTCGGTTAGGCAGCACATTGTTGAGGCTTCTTCAAGAATAGAAGAATTTTAAACCAAAAAGACGAATTTTCAACAAAAAACGAAAAAATGAATAGTTAAATTTTCAGTTAAAGAAAAAAAATAATTTTCAACAATGTAGTTAAATTGTCAACTAGAGATAAATTTTCATTTAAAATTATGAATCTTCAACCAAAATAATTAATTTTTAGTCAAAGAGTTTAACTTTCAACCCAGTTTAATTTTCATAAAACAAATAGAAAAGTTACATTTTAAGTTGAAAAAAAAATTACAAAAAAAAAAAATAATTTTCAACAAAATAGTACAAATTTTAACCTGGAATAGATCATTTTCAGTAAAAAAATTGCTTTCCCACAATAAAAACACAAATTTTCAACAAAGTAGTTAAATTTTCAACTAGAAATGAATTTTCATTTAAAATTATGAATCTTTAACCAAAATGATTAATTTTTAATAAAAGTTTAACTTTCAACCCAGTAATTTAATTTTCAACAATAAATGGAATATTCAAATTTTCAGTTTAAAAAATTAATTTAAAACAAATTAATTAAAAAATAATAAATTCAAAACAAAATAGTTATATTCTCCAAGAAAATGATGAATTTTCAACTGAAAATATGAATCTTTTGATGGAATAGAAGAATTTTAAACCAAAAAGACGAATTTTCAACAAAAAACGAAAAAATGAATAGTTAAATTTTCAGTTAAAAAAAAAATAATTTTCAAAAAAGTAGTTAAATTGTCAACTAGAGATGAATTTTCATTTAAAATTATAAATCTTCAAACAAAATAATTAATTTTTAGTCAAAGAGTTTAATTTTCATCAAAAAATAGAAAAGTTAATTTTTCAGTTACAAAAATTAATTTACAACAAAAAAAAACGAATTTTCAATAAGCTACTTTTACAAATTAAGTTTCAATATTATTCAATTTTATTTGTATTTTTTTTGTATTAAAAAGCATCAGAAAATGAGTTGTATAACTTGATTGCTTATTAAAAAATAAAAAAATTTTCTACGTCTAATTTTTTTGTTTAGAGAAAAATCATAAATAAACATCGTTAAAATTAAACTAGAGACTTGAATGCTTAGCAAATTTTGTCGAGTAAATAATTTTTTTTTGTAGAGCGCATGAATTGTTTATAATTAAATAAATAAATATTTACCTCGTAACTTTCGGAGGAAGACATCGCGCGAACTCCCAACGGATTCTGAGTCATTTTCTTAACTAACGAGATCATCTTAATCGATTTATGACGTCAAGCAATAAGAGGAATCACATCACATTTTTTTATCTTCAGGAGTTAAAAGTTCAACGCATATTCAAAGATAAAATGTAAAAAACTGGAAATTACTGCGGACATTTCAGTTTTGCAGGTTATGTTAATCACAACACTTTTATCAGTTTAATTCGTTTATCTTTAAATCGCCCAACAGCGACTGAATTTTCCAGAACATTTAATGATAACTTCGATTCAAAATACATCTTTTAAGATAAACAAACAAGATAAAAAATATTTAAAATTGCGAAAATACCTGCATTTCGCTTTCTCAATTTAAGGTTAGTTTCGCCAATTTTAGGATTTTTGGATTAATTCGAATTATAAGAAAAGCAAGAGTAAAAATGATAAATCGTTGGGAGATCACGATCGCAGTTTTAATTTCACTTTTATAACTGTTTTCACTTTTCAATGAAATTGCGGGAAAAGGGTAAAAAATATTTGTGTCAACACGTGATGAATACTTTAACTGCGCATGCGTCGTACCGGTATCCTCATTGGCTCTTGATCGCGCGCTTTTTTGCAATTTTTATATAACAAACCAATTCTTTATGGCCAATAAACATTATAAAGTTTTAAAAAAATAATGATTTGATCAAGAAATATACTTTTAAGTAAAAAATAAACTTATTATTCGACTTTACTCCTGAAAAATCAATCAATCACTTTAGAATTATTATAATTGTTTAAAAAAAAGGTTCATGTGATATCTTGAAAGAAGAGCACGATTAAGAGCCAATGAGGCTATTAGGTATTTTATGTTGAGTGGGGGAAATCCAAGATGTCTGCACGCTGAGGGTCAAACCTTTATTTTTTTAATAACTTGGAGAAAGAGGATTTTTCATGATGAACAAAATAGATAAATTTGCATACAAAAAGAATAATTTTCAACAAAAAAAGGCAGCCTTTCAACTGACAAAAAAAATTTAACCACAAATGGAATAGTTCAATTTTCAGTATAAAAATAATGTTCAACTAAAAAAAAAAACAAGTTTCAACAAAATATTTCAATTTTCAACCAAAAATATGAATTTTCAAACAAATAATTTTCTAACAAAAAAAAAAGAATTTTCAACTAAAAAAATAATTTGCAATAAAAAATGAATGTTTAACAAAACAGTTCAATTTTCAATCAAAAATGGCATATATTAGTTCAAAAATTAATAAAAAGAATTTTCAACAAAATCGGTAAATTGTCAACAATTTTTAAACAAGGAGAATAATATTCTACCAAAAAAAGACAAATTTTTAACCATAAAATGGAATCGTTTAATTTTCACCTAAAATAATAATTTTCAACATTCAAAAACAAATTTCAACAAAATAGTTTAATTTTAAACTAAAAAAGATAAATATTCAACAAAAAATCGGAATAGTTCAATATTCAGTTGAAAAAATTAATTTAAAAAAAAAAAAGAATTTTCAATAAATACGTTAATGTTTGAACCATTTTCAAACAACAAGAATAATATTCTGTGAAGAAAAAAACGAATTTCCAACTAAAAAAGATACATTTTTATTATTTTTAACCAAAAATTGATTAGGTTGCTTTTCAGTGAAAAAGTAATTTTTAACCAAAAAAGGTGTTTCATTAAAATATGTAGTACAATTTGTAACCAAAGCAATTAATTCTTTTTAAAAAATTCTTAAAAAGAAATTAATTCCGGTCAGGTGCTCTAACCACTGAGCTACTAGAGAGATCAGAGGAAGAATTCTTTTTTCTGAATCACGCTTTATTAAAGTTGCCGGAAGTTTGATGTAACTCTAGTGCGGAACTTAATATGTCACGTCAGTCTACAGCGCAATTGGATGTGCGACATAACTCTAGTACGCAACCAACAATAAACCATAAGTCTACTGCACAGCCGGAGGTGCCAAATGAATCTAGTGTGCAACCATGAATTCCAAATTTACTGCGCAGCCGGAAATGCGTCACTAAATGCCTCCACATACCTCTGGAATCTTAAATTTGACCAAGTTTGGGCAATGTTATCAATAGTGAATGCAGATCCAGCCCGATCCGAACTGAATATTTTCGGGCAGGTCTAGTGACCTTATCCGAAAAATCTGGGATCGAGTATTTGAGATATTTCAAGGGCTCATTTCAAAAGTAAATTTGTATAAAATATAATTGAAGTTTTGACAAATCTGTGCGAATTTTTTTATGGGTCTTCGCCAGATCTGAAAATGGAACAAATGAGTCATAATAATTTCAAACTTTACAAGCGTTCATAATTCCATTGTTTTCAATACCCTACATGCCTTCAGAAGCTCGTCTTGTCATGTTTTACATTTTATTGTAGACGAGATAAGTGTCCTAATCTTCTGATATACATGGTGTCTCACAAAGAAATATTCACTTTTTGAACTTTTTTTGTGTCCTTTAACAATTGGTTCAACTAATGACGAAGCTCGAGATTGAGAAACATATATCACGAGAGAAAACCCGGAAATAAAGTAAATTCCGATTCAAGAAATCCAGGAATTTGCTGGATATTCAAAAACCGAAATTTCTTCAGGCGCAATAAGTTTTATAATATTAACCTACTCTTTCCGAATTTCGGAACGACAAGGCACTTCGAATATGATGCATCAAATATATTAATAAACTCACTTTCAGCACCCTCTAGGGTATCATAAAATTTAGCACTAGCCCAATTGTGAAGACAGCAGCAGAGAAAGATTAAAATTGAAACTCGCATCGCTATTGATTATAACAAACTTGTTATTAAATTTACCTTCAAACTAAACAAAAAAATAAGTGAATAATTCTCTAGTTTACTTGCTTCATGTACACGAAATTCACCACTTCTATTTCATTTTTTTCATCGAGATAAAAATTTCCTCATCACAGTCGGAGGATCACTATTTACAATACAATTAAAGGATTGGTGCCAATTAAACGTCTTCACGGCACTTGATTTGTATCTTCAATATTACGAAATTTCATAGCATTTGAAGAGATCACGAAAATCGTAATTAACTCAGTTACCTCGATGATGATATACATGTTTTCCAAAGGTTCATCATTAACAAATGTTTTTCATGACAAGGTTAGGTTGTAAAGCAGCTCAGCTGAACCTCGGCCTTTTATGTCCACTCGTCTGTCTCTTTGTGTGAGCTAATGTACATATTTCGTGGAACATAATAAAGATATTCAATGCTCTTTCCTTTTAGGTTTTCTATTTCGTGAATCGATGGAAAAATTTTCTTTTTGACTTTCTTTATTATTTGTAACTTTGTTAGTCAATATGTCCATTTGTCTACGGTTTGGAACTCCATCTTGCTATCATTTTCTATATATTATCTGAGGGGCAGAATTGGTTCTATTTCACGACCATTCAAACTATGTGATTGAGTTTATTAACAAGAAGTCAGGGTAGATATGTTTCCTATTATCCTCGCTCTTCGTGGGTCTGTTTTCTATTAGCCTAGCTACTCGTGGGTACAAAATTAAATCTTTCAAAAAAATAAAAAACAAAAAACTCACGGGAAGTCGGTGAATGCTTGTCAGGAAAAATTGTCTGCCCCTTTAAAGATGGAAATTACAGAACGAACCTTAGAACATGCTATCGAATCTATAAGTGAGGAACAATCTGGTAGTAGCGCTATCAATTATAATGCCGGGAGTCAAACCAAACAGTTATGCTGATAAAAGCACACCAAACGATATCAAGGAACAGAAGAAGATGCGGCTAAGAAGTTAGACATACTTTTATAGCGAGTCTCTTGAAAGGCACCTGCAAGTGACCGTAGTCTCCTAGGCGTTTCAAATAACTCAACTTTATTACGACCAGGCCAAGGCATTTAAAGTCAAATTAGAGATAACAATCGATTAGGTGCAACCTGGAGAATTAATTTCAAGATCAAACTGATGGACAGCAACGACCTCACAAGGTCAGTAAAGCTGCTTGCTTAGATTCATGGTGTATCCGCTGAACCAACAGCAGTACTCAAAAGAAGAGCAATCGAAAACTCAAACTTGCAAACGGGAGAATGAAAGGTTGTTCATGTCAAATTAAGTAGTCAAGACACCCAACTTTTACTAACTGTAGAGCTAGGAGTGGTCAGAAATCCAAAGAAGATTGACTGCAGGTCTTACTATGGGTTAGAGAGATTCAGGAAAAGATACCTTTGCTACTCATGCTTTACGTCCATACAATAAAAATGTCATGTGCCGTTGAAAATCCCCTTAGCCAAAAAGATATTTGAGTCTTCTGGGGGCTAATATGCTGAAATACTTATCGGGTAACTGAAGACGCTGAAGATATATCACTCTTTTGTAACTTTTTTCAAAGACAATGGTTGCAGCGTTCAGAGAATGAACGTCTACCAAACCTGGTGAAGAAGTCGGTACAGTTATCGCTAGAACTAGAAACTTTCCAGAACCAGGGCCAGATAAAATCGAAAGCTTATGGTGGAAGGAGTTGACTTCTACAAACAACCTTCTGGCTTGTACATTTACTACTTTCTCAAACGGAGAATCACTCATCCTGCAGTGGGTGGTGAAAGAATGCACGGTACCCCGAAAGGGAAACGGCTTAATGATATAATAATAATAATAATGATAATAATAATAATAATAATAATAATATGCATTGGTATTGAAACATACGTATCTTCATTGTCTTATTTCTATAATTATGAAAAAGCGTGCATCCTATACAAAAAATGTTGTTATTATACATTTTATTGCAACTTGTGTCATTTCTCCATAAATTCAATTTGTTTATTTTCATAGTTAAACTTTCAAACAAAGCGATGAATTTTCAATGATTTACATAAAATGATGAATCACCAATTAGAATAGTTAAATTTTCAGTTAAAAAAATTAATTCTTAAAAAAAGCGAATTTTTAACCAATAAAGAGATAAATTTAAGAAAAAATATGAATCTTCAACCAAAAAAGACGAATTTTTAACCAAATAGTTAAATCCTCAAAATAAAAATTTTTGACCACAAGAGGTGAAATTTCTGCAGAAACAGAAGAATTAAAAAAAAAGATGAATGTTCAACAACAAAATTGTTCGCCAATAAGGAAAAAAAAAATTTATCAAATTGAATTTTCAAGCCAAAAAGACGAATTTTCAACCCAGAAGTATGATTTTGAACAAAATTGTTACATTTTTAAGTAAATAATTCAAGTTTGAACCAAATAATTAAATTTTTAAATAAAAAAAAGAATTCTTAATAAAAAATTTAGTAGTGGACTTTTCAACCGGAAGGAATGAACTTTTAACAAAAACTCTTGGATAAAAAAACCAATGTCACTAAAAATAAATCACGTAACTATTAAGAGAATAAATTACAACTCGTTAAACAAGATTTTGTGACCTTTGTAATTACTTGAGTACTCTTCAAAGTGGCTCTACTCTTCATAAAACGGAAGTAGAAATTGATGATTCGAAACGAGACGACTCTTTCAAAGGGAGAGTTGTATTATTGTGACTTTTTATGAGTCATATAATGTTGAATGTACTTTTAAGTATCGATGCCATACATTTTTTTGGGTGCAGCTTTTGGGACGTCTGAAAAATACCGAAAAATAAAATTCCCGAATAATACAATTCGGGAATAATAAAATTTCCGAATGATAAAATTGCCGAATAATAAAATTTCTTAATTGAAAAATTCCCGAATAAAATAATTCCCGAAGAGTTTATAATGTTACGAATATGGAAATTCAAGATTAATAAAATTCCCAAGAGGAAATTGCTGAATCAGAAAATATGCGAACTAGAAAATTCCCGAATGATAAAATTCCCGAAAAATATAATTATCGAATAATAAAATTTCTGAATAATAAAATTTTCGAATAATAAGATTCCCAAATAAGAAAGTTTCCTAATTGAAAAATTCCTGAAGAGTTTATATTACCGAATATTGAAATTCACGATTAATAAAATTCCCAAAAGAAAATTGCTGAATTATAAAATATGCGAACTAGAAAATTTCCGACATTTTATAATATTGGGACGACTGAAAAATCCCCAGAAATAAAATTCCTGGAAAATATAATTCCCGAATAATAGAATTCGTGAATATTAAAATTTCTGAATAATAAAATTGCCGAATTGGAAAATTCCCGAACAATAAAATTCCCGAATAATGAAATTTTCGAATTGGAAAATTCCCCAATAAAATAATTCCCCCACAGTTTATGATATTACCGAATTAGAAAATTCCCGAATAATGAAATCACCTATTTGGAAACTTCCCGAATAAAATAATTTCCGAACAATAAAATTCCCGAATAATGAAATTCCCGACATTTTATAATATTGGGACGACTAAAAAATCCCCAGAAATAAAATTCCTGGAAAATATATTTACATAATAATACAATTCGTGAATATTAAAATTTCCGAATAATAAAATTGCCGAACTGAAAATTCCCGAACAATAAAATTCCCGAATAATGAAATTTCCGACATTTTATAATATTGGGACGACTGATAAATCTCCAGAAATAAGATTTCTGGAAAATATAATTCCATAATAATGAAATTTCCGAATTGGGAAATTCCCGAATAAAATAATTCCCGAAAATTTCATAATATTACCGAATTAGAAAATTCCCGAACAATAAAAGTCCCGAATAATGAAATTACATAATTGGAAACTTCCCGAATAAAATAATTCCCGAACAACAAAATTTCTGAAGAATGAAATTCCCGAACAATTTATAATATTACTGAATTGGAAAATTCCCAAACAAAACAATTCCCGAACAATAAAATTGCCGAATAATGAAATTACCTAATTGGAAACTTCCCGAATAAAATAATTCCCGAACAATGAAATTCCTGAATAATGGAATTCCCGAACAGTTTATAATATTACCGAAATGGAAATCACCCGAGTAATGAAAGTTCCGAATTGGAAAATTCCCGAATAAAATAATTCCCGAACAGTTTATAACATTACCGAATTAGAAAATTCCGGAACAATAAAATTCCCAAATAATGTAATTACCTAATTGGAAACTTCCCGAATAAAATAATTCCCGAACAATAAAATTCCCGAATAATGAAATTCCCGATATTTTATAAAATTGGGATGACTGAAAAACCCCAGAAATAAAATTCCTGGAAAATATAATTCCCGAGTAATACAATTCGTGAATATTAAAATTTCCGAATAATAACATTGACGGATTGGAAAATTCCCGAACAATAAAATTCCCGAATAAAATAATTCCCCAACAGTTTATAATATTACCGAATTGGAAAATTCAAGAATAATGAAATTTCCGAATTGAAAAATTCCCGAATAAAATACTTCCCTAACAGTTTATAATATTATCGAATTAGAAAATTCCCGAGATTTTATAATATTGGGAAGACTCTTTAAAGAATCCACCGAAATAAAATTCCTGGAAAATATAATTCCCGAACAATAAAATTCGTGAATATTAAAATTTCCGAATAATAAAATTGCCGAATTGGAAAATTGGAAAATTCCCGAACAATGATTCCCGAATAATGAAATTATCTAGTTGGAAACTTCCCGAATAAAATAATTCCCGAACAATAAAATTCCCGAATGATGAAATTCCCGACATTTTATAATATTGGGATGACTAAAAAATCCACAAAAATAAAATTTCTGGTTAAAAATAAAATTGTTTAGTTGAAAATAATCTGTTTTTGATGAGGATTCAAGTATTTTGTTAAAAATTTATCTTTTTTGGTTAAATCCAACTTTTTTTTTTTTTTTTTTTTGAAATATCAAGTATAAAAAGTTGACTTTTACCAAAAGAGATGAATTTTCAACCCAAAAAGACGAATTTTCAACAAAAAAGTTACTTTTCCACAGATACGAACTTTAAATCAAATAGTTGAATGTTCAACATAAGAAGATAAATGTTCAAACCAAAACGACGAATTTTCGAGCCAAAATGACGCATTTTTTACAACAAAGTTTAAATTTTAAGCCAAAAACACGAAGCTTTGACAACAAATTTATATTTTCCAACCCAAAATATGAATTTTCAACAAAAAAACTTCTTTTTTAGCCAAGAAAGGCGAATTTTCAATTAAAAATTTCATTTTTAAACGAACTTACAAATTAAAATCAAAAAGACGAATTTCCTATAAAACAATTGAATTATTAACCGAAAAATATGAATTTTCAACAAAAAATAAATTTTTCAACCAAATAGTTAAACTTGCAACAAAATAGTTTAATCCTCAACCAAAACCAATTAATTAAAAATGAAATTAATCTAGATACCATATTCCAAAGACTTCAACTCGAAATATATTGCATTTTCAAACAAATTGTTGAATTTTCCACCAAAAAAGTTGACTTTTACCAAAAGAGATGAATTTTCAACCCAAAAAGACGAATTTTCAACAAAAAAGTTACTTTTCCAAAGATTCGAACTTTTAATCAAATAGTTGAATTCTCAACATATGATAAATGTTCAAACCAAAAAGACGAATTTTGTACAACAAAAATTTATATTTTCATCCCGAAAATATGAATTTTCAACAACAAAAACAAAATATAATTTTTCGCCAAAGAGTTGAATTTCCAACCAAAATATTTCAATTTCAAGACAAAAAGATGAACTTTTTACAAAAAAGTTTAAATTTCAAGCCAAAAAGACGAACCTTTGACAAAAAATTTATATTTTCCAACCCAAAATTAGAATTTCCACCAAAAACTTCTTTTTCAGCCAGGAAAGGGGAATTTTCAATAAAAAAAAGTTCAGTTTTAAACAAACAGTTGAATTTTGAACCAAACTGTTAAAAATTAAAACCAAAAAGACGAATGTCCTATAAAACAATTGAATTATTAACCGAAAAATATGAATTTTCAATGAAAAATAAATTTTTCAACCAAATAGTTGAACTTGCAACAAAATAGTTTAATCTTCAACCATAAGAGATTAATTAAAAATGAAATTAATATAGACACCATATTCCTAAGACTTCAAGTCGAAATATATTGCATTTTCAAAAAAATTGTTGAATGTTCCACCAAAAAAGATTATTTTTACCAAAAGAGATGAATTTTAAACCAAAAAAGATGAATTTTCAACACACACAAAACGATTTTTCAACAAAAAAGTTACGTTTCCAAAGATACGAACTTATAATCGAATAGTTGAATTTTCAACATATGAACATAATAGGGTGAATGTTTTTTATTTTATTTTTAATGAAATTAATATGGGTACGATATTCCTAAGACCTCAAGTCGAAATATTTTGCATTTTCAAAAAAATTGTTGACTTTCAACCAAAAAAGATGATTTTCACCACAAGAAATGAATTTTCAACCCAAAAAAAAAACGAATTTTCAACAAAAAAGGTACTTTTCCAAAGATACGAACTATTAATCAAATAGCTGAATTTTCAACATAAGAAGATGAATACTCAAACTAAAACGACGAATTTTCAACAACAAAAAAAAGATAATTTTCCACCAAACAGTTGAATTTTCAACCTAAATATTTCAATTTCAAGCCAAAAAGACGAACTTTTTACAAAAAAGTTTAAATTTCAAGCCAAAAAAAGAACCTTTTACAAAAAATTTATATTTTCCAACCAAAAATTAGAATTTTCAACAAAAAACTGCTTTTTCAGCCAAGAAAGGCAAATGTTCAATAAAAAAGTTCATTTTTAAACAAACAGTTGAATTTTGAATCAAACTGTTAAAAATTAAAACGAAAAAGACGAATTTCCTATAAAACAATTGAATAATTAACCGAAAAATATGAATTTTCAACAAAAAATAAAATTTTCAACCACACATGTGTTAACAGGATTTGTTTAAAAGCTCATTTTTAATATAGTAACAAAGAAATTGGTAATTTAAAATCAGATAACTGACTTTCTGTAATTGTCTCCCATCTTTTTTTTTTAATTGCCTAACATCTTAACATTTTTGTAAACCTTTTTCTGACCAACTTTCTCTTCTTACAAGTTTTTTAATACAGTAAAACAATAAAATACTTATTTTTTTCGAAGAAAAACCCTTATATAAAAGTATTTGCCATTTTTTTCAGCACCAAAGTACCAATAAAATTCCAACCTAAAATCTAAATTTCTTCATTTTCTACATACCTTTCTTCTTTTTATAGAACTTTTAACGAAAAATCGTCTGTCAAAGTGCGATATCATCTTACTAAATCTTTATTTTCCCGGAACAGAATAATGTTTTTGAATTAAAACTTTTTTATTCTTATTCAGCATTTCCATATCTCGGATGCAAGTTTTTATTATATTTTTAAATTGAAATTTACCAAAAAGTTGAGTTTTCTACAAAACAGTGGAATTTTTTACCCAAAACTATGATTTTTCAACAAAAAAGGTAATTGTCAACCAAATAGTTGAATTTACAACAAAATAGTTTAATCCTCAACGAAAACAGTTTGATTTTCAATCCGAAAATCCGAAAAACCAAATGGTGAAATTTTCAAGCCAAAAATGCGAATTTTCAACTCGAAATAAATCTTCAACAACAAAAATTTTTTTACAAAGTATAGTTCAACTTTCGACCAAATTTTTTTTTTCAACAAAAAGATACATTTTGAATTCAAAAGGACGAATTTTCAAGACAAAAAAACGAATGTTCAACAAAACACTTGTATTTACAATCAAAATAGATGATTTCTTGACAAAATAGTTGAATTTGCAACCAAATACTAGTATTTTTACCCAAAAAAGGTGAATTCTGAAATTAAAATATAATAGTAGAGTTTTCAATTAAAAAGAATTAACTTCCAAATTTTATTTTTTGTTGAAAAATTATATACTTCACTTGAAAATTCATCTATTTTTTTTTAAATGTGTTTTTTTTTGTAACAGTATAACCTTTTTGCTTGAAAATTTTTTGGTTAAAAATGAACTTTTTTCACTAAAAATGAAGCTATTTCAATTTTGCTAGTTGAAAAAAATTAATTTAAAAAAAAAACTAATTTTCAAAAAAATAGTTACATTTTTAAACAAAGTGATGAATTCTTAAATAAAATTATGAATCTTCAACTGGAATAATTGAATTTTCAACCAAAAAGATCAACTTTTAATCAAGAGGGTTAATTTCTACCAAAAACAACGAATTTCCCAATAAAAAAATATAATTTTTTGATAAAAAATTAAAAAATTAAATTTTTAGTTTAAAAAAATGTTGCACCATAGAGATGAATTATCAACTAAAATGACGGAATATTCAACTGGAATAATTACATTTTCAGTTTAAACAAATTAATTTTTTTAAAAACCTGCGGAACAAAATAATTAAAGTTTCAATTGGAATAGTTAAATTTTCAGCAAAATAAAAAACTAATTTTCAACCAAATAGCTTATTTTGCAACCAAACAGACGAATTTTTTATTAAAATGATGAAGCTTCAACCAAAAAAATTAATTTTTAACAAAAGAGTTTAACTTTTGATCAAGAAATTAAATTTTCATTCCAAGAAAGATAAATTCTGAACGAAAGATGTAGATGATATTTCAACCAAAAGATTTTCGTTTTTAATTAACAACAGTTGAATTCAACAAAAAATACGACTTTTTAAATTGAGTGGAATTTTTAACTAAGAAAGATTTTTCAGTCAAGAGAGAAAAAAATTGTAAACAATTTTTTTTAAATAAGCACGCTCTCGAAAAAATGCCCTAACTTTTTTAAAAAATTCCCTGACAATTCCAGGTTTCCCAGGTAGGGCAAACACCCTGTAAATTATCAAACAAATAGTAGAATTTTATATTTGAAAAAATTAGCTTCCAACCATAAATAGTTTGATTTTTTTATTGGGTCCCATTAATTCAGTTCATATTTAAGCGAAAAAATGGAAATTTAGATCTTTCTTCTGCTTTTTTGCATTTAACAATCAACAATGAGTTGAAATTAACAAAGACCATTTTAATTATTCTTTTTGCATAAAGAAATTTCTTTATTTAATACTTATGTATGTATAATGAAACTTAAACTGGAATATTTTTATTTTTTAATGGACAATTTTACGTAAAATACAAGTCGAGGGCGATTCTTTTTTTAGATTTTTTAAGAGGAATCTATTTAAAAATCGGAATTTATGGGTGAATGCCAAAAAGTTTACCATTTTGAGTCCCAGTCATTTTCCACTTTTCCTTTTAATAATAAATTTTTTATAAAATTATCTTAGTGAAGTAGTTATAGAAAAGCACACTTTAGTAAAGATTCAAAATTCTGGACAACTTCGTTACAAAATTATAAATAGAAAAAGTACGCAAAATTTCTTGTCACGGACCTGTCCCAAATTACCAAATTTAAAATAAAATATTGTTAAATAATATTAACACCATTTTTTCAATATTTAAGACTCACAGATATCACTTATATTAAGTTGAAGAAGGTAAATCTCAAGAGTAAAGTTCAAATTCAAATTCAAATTCCCTGCCAATTACAGGTTTTTTCCAGATATAATTTTTTATAATACGAGGGACATTTACAAAAAGATTGATTTTTTACCAAAAAAAAAAACAACTTTTCAACAAAATATATGAATTATCAAACCAATAGTTGAATAATCAACTAAAATAATATCAGTTTTCAATCCAAAATAGAACAGTTAAATATTATGAAAATGCAAAATTAATTTTCCACACAAAAAAAATTCAAACAAGAAGATTAATTTTCTACCAAAAAAGACGATTTTTCAACAAAATATATGAATTTTCAACTAAAAATGACAAATTTTCAACCAAATAGTTGAATTTCCAACTAAAAAAGGTCAATTTTCAACCAAAAATAGAAAAGTTAAATTTTCATTTAAAAACATTTATTCTTAATCAAACTGAATTTCAATTAAAATGATGAATCTTTAACTGAAATAGTTGTATTTTGAACCAAAAAGATGAATTTTCAATTAGAACGATGAAATATCGAATTGGAATAATTATATAATCAGTTGAAAATAAATAATATCAAAAGAAAAATTTTAACGTAATAGAAAGTTTTAACTAGAGTAGTTAAATTTTCAGTAAAAAAATTAATTTTCAGTCAAATGAAAAACGAATTTTCAACAAAATAGTTCATTTTTCAAAGGAAGAGATAAATTTTCAATCCAAAAAGATTTTAATTTTTCATCAAAAACCATTAAACTCAACCAAAAAAGACGGCTTTGCAACATAACTTGAATTTTCAACGAAGACCGAAAAAGAAAAAAAAGAAACAAATTTTCAAAGAAATAGTTTAGTTTCAACTGGAATAGTTCAATTTTCAGTAAAAGTAAGTTAATTTTCAGCCAAACAAAAAAAGAGTTTTCACTAAAATAGCTCATTTTTCAACCAAAGAGATGAATTTTTAATTAAAGTTATGAATTTTTAAATAAAATAATTGAATTTTCAACCAAAAGGATAAATTTTCAACTAAGAAGATTAATTTCTACCAAAAAAGATGAATTTTCAACTAAGAAAAATTAATTTTTCAACCAAAAATTGAGTAGTTAAATTTTTAGTTAAAAAAATTATTGTTTGACCAAAGGGCTGAATTTTCAACTACAATGGTGGAATATACAATTGGATTAATTATATTTTCAATTTAAAAGAAATAATTTTCAATAAAAAAATTTCAACAAAATAGTTCGAGTTTCAACTAGAATAGTTAAATTTTCAGCCAAAGAAAAAAAAAGAATTTTCTACAAAATAGCTCATTTTTCAACCAAAAAGATTAATTTGCAATACAAACAAAATTTAATTTTTCGTCAAAAACCGTTAATTTCAACCAAAAAAGGTGGCTTTGCAATAAAGTTCTATTATACAAATTATAGAATTAAGGTTAGTTTGTAAGAACTAATTTTAAGACAAATTCTCTAAAATATGCATGTTGTAAGTAAGGCCATGTTTTAAGGCCAGCAGGCCGAAAAATAAACGTTTATCTATTAATTACATAACCTCAAAATAAATAATCAATTTATCTTACTCAATAGACAAAAATTAAAATTCAATCTTCAAGTAATTTATTATTGTTAAGAAAATTATTCAGCTGATAATTAATTAATCAGTTCACAAAATCAGAAGCATTAAATTATAACTTTCATTAAAACATTCAAATAATTTTTACTTTATATATATTTTTTAACTTGAACTTTCATTTCTAAATATTTTATTTAGCAATAAAGTTTTAAACTAATTTTATAAAATTTAAGTGTCAATATAATCAGTTGATAATTAATTAATCAGTTCATAACATAAGAAGAATTACACAATTATTTTCATTAAAACATTCAAATAATTTTTACATTATATTTTTTTTCGTTAGAAATTGTATTTCTATACATTTAATTTATTAATGATCTTCAATACTAATTCCATAAAAAATTAAAATATATGTACATATCGTTTTGAAAATTGAATTCAGACAGAGTTATTTCACAACATTACAAGCATTTAAAAAAGATTATATAATTGCAATTGAGGTATTTTAAAGAAAAAAATAAGCTTTTATTTCGAAAATAATAGCCCATATTCAATTACATAACCTTCAAGTGAATAATCAATTTATGTTACTTCATTGAATAACAATTTGAATTCAATTTTTATTTAATTTGAAGTTTTTGACAACAATAATCGCTCACTAATTAATTAAACTGTTTACAACTTAAAAAGCATGAAACCATCATATTTTCATGGAAATATCCAAATAATTTTTACTTTATATTTTTTTTTTAAATTTGAATTTTCATTTCTAACAATTGGAACTAATAATAACCTTTTAATTAATTCCAGAAAATGTAAGTTTTAATAGAATAAGTTAATAATTAAATAATTAGTTAACAGTGTAAAAAGCATAAAACAATTATTCTCCTTGAAACATTCAAGTAATTTTTACAATATTAATATATCACTGCGGTGACGCCACGGACTGAGACTGTTTTGTCATTCATCTAATCTAATCAAGTAGAATATAATACATCCAATAATATCGGCCGAAATATAACGCGCATATCATGATAAAGAAGAACATCTGCGACTGGATTAGAAATGTAGAAAAATTATTGAAATACATTTTATTTTACCCCGTGTATTGAGAAAGTCAGTCATAACAACCAAAGATATAATATCTTTAATAACAACTTACATTGAAAGTAATAGTTAAAATACATAAATCGAAATAGTTATCTGCGATCGATAAAATTAGAAATCTACTTTTTTAGTTCCATTTTAAAAAAGAGGTCACCCTTTGACTTATAAAATGGCGACTATCACGAAAGGTCCCACCATAAAACTACAATGTAGGTTACCAGTTTTCATCTATAGGAACTATGACTTCAATAAAATATGACTGTGACATTTAACCTTGCTAATTTAATCCCGCTCACCCTTGTCTTTCTCTACCAGAAAGCAGTGATCAAGCATGGCGGCACCTACACGTGGGTCGAATGGTGAGGTGGTCTCGTAAAAAACACGAGACCAATTAACCGTTAATTTGCTCATGCTTCGTTTCTCCTACTCGGCACGTCCATTCCAGCAATAAATGCAATTGCCTCGGTTTCAGGAAGGTTAACGCAATAGGTTAAATACCCAGGAATTTATCACTTTCGGTGCCCGTCTCACTCGTCGTATCATTCTGGATTTAGGATAACCCTAACGCTCACCTAAAAATAGTATTAAAGAGTTCGTTAGTGGCGACGATTTCCACTCGTCGAGCTGTATCACTCTTGACGCTTCTTGTTTATTCGGATCGACCACAAACGGGAATTTGTCGCGCTTAGAAAATAATCTTCCCAGTCAAAATCAATGGTTTTACAAATATTAGGCTTTCCATTGTTTTAAATTTTATATTCACGTACATATAGTAGAACTATTCATTGCAATTTTGAAATTAGTAATGCGCATACGCGGATGCATGAGATTTCCCGTGAATTTTATGATTTTGGTCCTACGCTGAAATTATTTTAATGAACGAATCAAAAAATAATAAGTTTCAAAGTTAAAAACTTTTTTAGCTAGATGAAAAATTTGAAATCTTGAGTTCAACTCGTTGCCAAATCTAGATTAATATAAATTTAGGACATCCAGGAATTTCTGCTAATTTAACAATCTATTTTTGAACAACAATTTTATTATTATTATTTGTTATATATATTTGAAAGTATGTCATAAAGACAACCGCAGGATTTCGCCGGGAGCAGGTGCTAATCTCAAAAGTTGCACCCGCTCCCAGCGAAATCGCGGTCAAATTTCACCTGTAACCACGTCTCACGACCGTGAGATGGGTGGGCAGTCTGCGACGAATTCAATACGATGATCCGGCAAAAGTACCATGTACCCTGAGGACATGGAGCGACCCAAGGACGACCACCTTCTGCATTTTCCCCGCAAGTGTCTCAGCCTTTTCTTGACACGCAGGGATGCTTTTCAGGCTATTAACCAGAGAAACCTTGGCATCTTCAAGAGCGCTGATGATCAAGACGATTAGCTTAACAGAATATTCCGGGTATAACCGGCGCAACTCCCTTATAAGGTCTTTATACCTCTCTCCCTTTCCATTCTCCTTGGCTATGATGTTTTTGTCAGCTGGTGTCGAAAATTCGATAACGAGCATGGTTCGTTTCTCGAAGTCAAGAAGAACTGCGTCAGTAGTTTTCCATCATAGCCACGGACTAAGTCAAGTGACTGATGAGATGAGGATGTAATTAGTTAATTTAATACGATTTATTAAATCATTTGCGATGATGTTGTAGGTACAAAATTAGGAGCATGGTGTAGTTTGCAGTTCGTCTTTTACCGCTGTTATGCTTATATGTATGCTAGATGAGTTAGAAATCGGTCTAATTGACTAGTTATATTATATTCATATTCACCGACATATATACTTAGGATGACTCTAGGAAGCAGTAGTTGGTCTTTAAGTCCCTCGACGGTCTGCAGATTAGCCAGGTAAATTCGCGGAGATCCATCCTCTCTGCGACAAAAATTTTTTCCGCCCGCAATCCACAGGTATTTGATTATTTTATCTCTACTGAGACCCAGGGCAATGGCGTAGAATTTCCTGTTCAGAGGTGATAGGGTCTCACGTAGATACACAGAATGTTTATCTTTGCTCGACCATCCGATGTTTTCTGTAGAAAAGTCTCTGAAAACCTTACGTCTCTCAACGAATTTATCTCGCACTTGTTGATTGCCGAGTTTCGCAAAAATGATTGGGAAGTTAGAAAACTTTGTGAGTGCAGGAGCCTTAATTATTCTATATATTTTGACTACATCTTTCCTCGCAAAGGGAACGTCAAGAGCCCTAGCTATCGAGTCCATTTTCGTCAAAAGGTCTTGATTGGGTTTCATAGGGCAATTGTGAATTTCCAAAGTCGTTTGAAGGGCTGCCTGCTCGCTTAAGTTCAGCGCATGCTCAAGAGTAGCCACTTGTAATTTCAAGTCATTGGTATCCTTTTCAATTCTAGCAATGTCCTCTTTTTCCTTTTATGAGCCAGCTTCGAGTACATAAATTCGATTCGAGTTATAAACAATGTTCGCTTTGATCGTTTCAATGGAGGTCAGGAGATTGTCATTAAATGCTTGCTCCTTATTTTTAAATTCTGTGATCCTTGAGGGAATTTCTTGAGACTGCGCAAGCGCTTTCTTTTGTCCTTCCAAGACAGCATTTCTGATCATAGCAGCGAGATCAGGCTGGGTGGTGGTAGCCGTTGCGGCTGAGGGGGCAGGAGCGTGGGGGGAAGAGGTACCGTCGGCGTTGCGAATATTAATTGCAGGTTTCCCAGACGAACTACCATCGACTGCCGTGGAGATGTCGCTGATGGTTTGCACTTTGAATTTTATGCAGAAGGAATCTGCCTGGCCCTTTTTGAGCTTATCAAAGTTTTTTTTTGAGATATTAAAGTTCGCACAGGCCAGATGAGTTAATACACTACGCTTTAAACATACAAGCACGTCAGGTCCTCCTCTGGAAATAAGTTTGTTGCACTCCTGACACGCACCCATTACTCTAAATGATCACTCACAGATATTGAATAGTTCGAAAACAGCAAAAAATCTGCAATTTCGAAAAAAAAAACAACTTGCTTGGACGGTCCAGGAACACATAAAGTCACAACTTGCAAATTTCTATTAAAAAAAGAGCAAGAAAAACACACGAAATTTCAAAACTCCGGCGAGCAGCAATTCGACCAGTCCACTCAGACCACCGTTAACAATACGTTCTTTTCCTGGATAAAAAATTATAGGATTGCATCTGAAATTGTCCAGGGTGACTCTGGGATACCCGGCAACCTCTCAGAGTATGCAGCCTTGTCCTTGCATGCGAGGCTCTACAGGGACGGAAGAATCCTTTCCCTAGCTGCTCGTGGGAACAACAATGATACAATTGGTCGGTAACCAGTGCTGATCACGCTAGAGTTCGGGGTGCTGAAAATAATTTAGATGGAAACACGACGACGAACCGGCAATACGCCCGCAATCAGTGCACGCATCATCTCAAGGATGGCTTGCTGGACAGCAATGATGCCAGCGTTATCCCTGTTCACGGAGACTTTATGGCGCGTATGCACACTCTGTTGTGCCAGAAACACCCAGAGCTTCAGCACGTTTCGCATCAGTAACTGCGAAATCAACGTGGCTAGCTTTCGAAAAATGGATATGTACGTGCAGCGCTTCTCCAACCGCTGCTTGAACAAGCTGCAGACGAAAATGAGGAAAAGACATTAGGACCAACCTGGGAAAGTAGGCACCTTCTGACAGATGATCGCAATTTCAGAAAAAGGAGGAACATTGTCATGCAGGTTCGTCCTAAGCACCAAAACCTGGCTGAAATGTATGCCTCCCTTCGTCATGATATCTCGGAGGAGGCTAACTTCTGGGCTATCAATTTGGCAGTTTATGATGCTGCAAGAGTCTTGGCTGATTCAAACCGAACGCTAAAACCGACGATAGATCAGAAGACCAAAAGACGCTTTCATGAACTAAACAAAAAGATTGTATTGGCAAGACAGAATGCGTCCCGTTTTAAATGTGTGATTGACTACATAACATCTGGTAAACCGTTCACGGAAAGGGTTCAAAAGTTCGCCCAAGTACTGAGGACCTTGAATAACACACTGAACAAGTTAAAGCTGCTGATAATCAAGCAGCATATTGTTGAGCAAATATGGCTGTTATCTGACGCAAGGATGAGAATACAGAAGAGGGAGAGATGGCTCAGGGAGAATCCAAACTTTCTCGCTGACCCATCTTGCCACTTCAGTGATCACCCTGTTTCTGTCAGAAATCCACCCAAGCCCAATATTTGGCCCACACATCCACCTCATATTAAAAGTCGGAAACGCCCATTTCGCAGTGGCTGGTGCTAGGACGCAATTTACTCCTACCGCAAAAAAAGGCAACTTGTGCAACCCAGAGGATTACAGGAAGAAAACGAATGACACTGTGGAGAGAGATGTACGAACGACGTGGCTCGAAAAAAGGTGTAACAAACTGCCGAGATAACCTTCTAATTGACAGATGCGTCTGCAAAGACGCAGCTAACCATCAGCGCGACCTGCTAATTGCCTGGATTTACTACCGAAAAGCTTTCGATTCAACCGCTCATAGACTTATCATCTGTCTGTTGGAAAGCTTGAAGGTAAATCCACACATGGTGAGATGCATAGAGAGATTGATGCCTCTTTCGGAAACAAGATTTACTATCTCATCTGGAAATTATCGTGTGACAAAGAACAACGTCACCTTCCAGAGAGGCGTCTTTCAGGGCGATACCATGAGCCCTTTGCTTTTTTGCATCACACTTCTGCTTGTGCAACGTTTTTGTACATACATTTTTTGTCTATAGAAAGAATCCATGTAAAATTAGACATGTTCTACAAGTACAGTCGCAGAATATATCAGGGAGAAAATTTTATTTTTTTGAGTAAATAATGCGATACGTTAAAACAAATTATTCTAAAACAATTAGGAACAGATTTTCGCAGGACAGAAAATTATATTTTTTGAAAATTTGTTGTTTAGTTTAGCTTTTAATAAGAAAGAGACTGTATTAAAAAGTTGACTAAAATGAATTTTACTTTTTCGTAATAACGTGCATCATTTATAATGAAAATTAGAAAATTAATTTTTCATCGAAATAACTCACTACATCTCTCAATGCATATTAAAATATTAGTGGCGAATGGATTACTATAGACTATTGTCACAAGCTGTGACGCCTTATTGGCATTTATAATCATATTTATTATATTATTCATAATTATAATACTAAAATGTAACACGAGTATATAAAACTAAGCTTTGGTATTGAACCTATGTATGTACGCGGGTGCTGGAATGCACACTATTTACATTTACGCATCTACGAAGTATAACGTGAGATGTATAGCGACTAGGTGCTCAGCGAACGCACACTATTCATTCTCACGTATGCGTGAGATATAAGGCGCTATGCGCAAAGGCTGTGGGGACTTCCCGATGGCACAGGGTTTGTACACATATATGAAAAGTAAAGGCGTTATGATTGGATGAAAACAAAACGTGAATCTATGTTTAACTTTATGGGGCACATTTTATGCCATGATATGTATCACATATGCGCACACCGTCAAGATATAAAAACCCACTAAATTGCTAGCAACAGTTCGTGTAATTTTTCATTTCGTCGCAGTCGGTTTAATTTTGAATCTCAGCCAATCACTCACTTGACTCTCGCAGTTTAGTATACTTTTGTCATTCCATCGCAGTCAGTTTAATTTTGAAACTCAATCAATGAATCAGTTATTCAATCATTCAATATAATTTTGATTCAGATGTACGAGTTATAACTCCGTACCACCCTAAAATTACTTACTCTGTTATGTAAAACTGGGTCGAAAATATAATACAGTGTAATTACGCGACACCAATTTTGAATTATCAGTTTGTTTGTGTGCGTGTGTATATGTGTATTTCTGTATTAAGGAGCTTATTAACACAAACCTTTGTCAAGATCTCATGTGTATATAAACTATTTCAAAAACACTATTAGTGGCACGTATTAATGTGTACGCAGTCATAGCCGCAACCGAGAAACAAGATCAAATCATACTTATACCATCATTTGGAGCCCTTTACTAATACTCGACCATAAACGTGTTACTTTAATCTGGAAACAGTTGCGGATCTACAAACACCAAGCATTGATACAGTATTACCGATACACAGCATTTCTGGAAGTCCATCAACGTATTATTTACCTCTGAAAACATTTTCGGCTCCACAAACATCAAGTATTGACACAGTTCCTACAGGACTTGTTATTATATTTGGAAACACCATTATCCTATACCTGAGATATTATACGAAGGATGATTTTGTAAATCCACGTACCATTTAACATACTTACCTCGATCTCCTAAGAAACATTTATGAATCCTCCAATCTACCGCGGAAGATTTTCGTTTCGTATCGTAATCAAACCGACTCATCATTTCGAAAACGTAAGTATTGTTCAAGGTGGAGCCAATCTGTGGAATTTCTCGAACTGCAGCTCTGACTAGTTAATTTCCAAAGACGATCACTTTAATTATAAAGTCTAAATATATTCCTATCATTGTTGAGATTAATAACTCTCATTGGTTTTCTCATTCCGCATTGAAACTCTTTACTTAACCATAGGTCTAAAGATTTCTTGCAAAACGAGGAATTTAGGGAAGAGTATAAGGGTTTAATTAGCGAATTACGACGTAACACTATAAGAGGCGATAATTGCCGAGCAAATGGACAACTTAAAAATTTGTTATCATTTTTCTTAAAAACTGGAAGATTGGTAATTACTGCCATTATTCTTTGTAACATTCATTTTTTTCAATTTTTTAAATTTTATATAATAATAAGAATTAATATTATTCGTAGTACTTATCATTTCTCCTTTAGCTTTAACAGAGAAACAAATGAAAAGGAGTTCCTCATTGGAGGCTACGTACATCATCCTGTTGTGCCTTCTAATTATTTTGTACATATCTTTTGTAACATCATTTAAATATGAATAACATAGAAAAACTAAGTATTTGGTTTATTCTTGTGCATAAAAAAAATTAATAGGCGCGCGCAAGACTACTACTATCATAATTTAAATATCTAGAAGTTAATGCAAAAATCAAGATTAAAGGTACTGAATGAGTCATGGGTCTGTCAGAAGTGTTTATCCTGAATACAGTTAAAAGATTAAAATATACTTGGTTATCACACTGATTTAAAATGTCAAAAACTAATTTAAACCTGAATCATGTGAATCTACGATTACTCTCAAATACACATTTTACAAATTACTAAATTTTTCCAGCTTATGTATATATGTATATATAATTAAAAACTAAAGGTTAACAACCACCGCAGGGTCCCACTGGAAGCAACTGCCGTCTAAAAATTGACATCGGTCCCCAGTAGGACCGCAGTAAACTCCACTTATGACGACTTCTTAAAACCGTGAGATGGGCGGTCGCAGGACACGACGAAATCACGACAGTCCGGCGAAACCCTCGTCTGTTTTGAGGACACGAAGCGACCCAAGGATGCCAGCTTTCTGCACCCATCTCGCAAGTTCCGTGGCATATTTTTGGCACGTGGGTATGGCACCGTCCTGGCATGCGAAAATTAAACCCTCTGTAGCTGAATTAAGCCCAGATGATTTGAGAAAATCAAAAGTTTGCTCCTTTGACAAGAATTGTTTTTCTACATTCCTATGCAAATTTCCGTGCATTTTCTTGTCGAATAGCTCTTGATGGAATTTTTCAAATTCTGCTTTCTTCACTTCGGCTTTCAGTATTCTGACTGAATTGTATAAATTAACTCGTTATAGGCACTTCTAAATCTTTGATTATAATTTTGCACGGTATCGTGGTTTTGCCGCATAACTTCTAATCTGCCTCTACAAGTTTACAGAGTAGTTGTAGTTCCTGAATTGGCCCTAAGGGCACTATATTTATCGTCATAACTGTTTATGGAACAATGCCTAATTGCTCTTTCAGCATTCCCAATTATTTTTTCAGTTATGATGTAATCTAGTAGTAGATTTGGTTGAGAACATCTGAGCTTCGCACGCTCAACAGTGTTGACGAAGTTATACACACCAAATTCATCGTGTCCATTGAGAACTTCTACCGTGCGGATAATCTCCTTTGCCTGAGAGAGAGGTTCAAAGTTTTCTATCGCTGCTCATTGCCTTTCTGGTAGGTTGCCTCTCTGTGTGGTGCATCTGTGTTGCGTCGTGCACGTATGTAGGCGGCTGTTTTGAATTCGACGGTTGCCTTGCTGCTGCGTTACAGCTCTGTCTAGTGTTATGCGGGGATACATGCAACTGGCTCATATCGGCTGTTGAGGAATGTGGTGGTTGGTCACCGGGCGCAAAGATGCCTGTTGCGTGCATTGGTTTTACGCTGCTGCTCGGCTCGCTTCTCCGTGTATTGTTATGTTCGAGTGCCGTCGACTGGCACGTACCGTTTTCCAAGGAATTCGGGGCTAGAGGAGCGGGCCGAATGGTTCTTTTAGCTGGTTCAGGTATTGCTTCCTCGTCCAAAGATTCACGTTCTCGATGGGATTCGTCCTCTGTTAGAAGAGCATCGCTGATCCTAGCGAGATCTCTTATCCAGTTGGCTCTTTTTATATTTTCGTCGTTCAAAATCCTAATGTCGGCTCTCCTGTTCCGTTTCACATCCTCCATTAATTGTAATTTACTCAGGATCAGCAGTAGTGAATCCGTGGTTTCATCGTTCAAAATTTCCCTTAAATCTTCTGATGACATGATGGGGGCGGTTCTGGACGGATTGTCTAATCCGCGTAAAGTGCTATCAGAATTCGAAGAAGTGTCTGTTTTTGTGTGGTATTGTGTGTTAAGATTGTCCCTATAGGCGTAGAACGCCAGTTTTTCCTGATTGCGAGTGTCAGGTGTACGTGTCGCGAATCGCCTCAATTATTTTACAAAATTTGGTATATTTTAAATCCTTCACTTCCGGGACCGTACTACAACAATGCCTCAAGGTTAATTCAGAGTCGATAGTTGGTTTATTAGAGCAGATAAATGACGTGGAGCACCAAGGTCGTACCTACTAACGCCAGCCTATTCACCGAATTATTTCCTCACTTAGCCTTATCGAAAACGCTGATGCAATTCAATCACCGTTCGACGTATGCGAAAAGGACTTATCTACTGGGGAAATATCTTCACAAGATTCGTAACTAACTTGAAACTAAAATAATGCTAACTTTTTTTTCTCCTTTCGTCTCTCTCGTTCCGTGTCAACCAGGTGGATAGCAGTTGTACTTCGAAGGCCGTAGACGTCCTGCTGCTGTGCGGTTGAACCGGGTGTGGCTTAATGATGCGTTTCTTTCAGAGACTTATCGCTTGGTTCAGCGTGCCCTCTCCAGAATGGGAAAATCGTCAGATCTTTTACCACGGTTCCATAGATGCCTTAGGAGTCTCAGCTTCTGATGGTCGTTGCCTGGGCTGCGAACAGAATCCGTAGAGTCCTGGTTCGAGTCGAAGATCCTTGTTGTTTAAAATAACTGGGCGTGTTTCGTAGAAACTTTTCCCCCAGGATATCGTGAATGGGATCCTGGCAGGATCGCCAATTTTGTACTGTCCTGGAGAATAATGGACCTTTTCTTTGTATAAGTACCTGAACTATGAGACAGGACTTCTTTATTCAATATTGATCTTTACTGCTAAGCGGTAGGAAGCAGACTGACTTCCTACACAATGGATGCGTTACGCAACCCCGTCACGCTAGGGCCCATGCCTAGATCAAGAAGTGGGGAGATTAGCTGATGCTGTTATAAACCTTAGTCAGTACATTTTTTTCAACGATCTTCAGCCCTAAATTGGTACACCTTATTTGCTGCCGGCGGGTAGGGAATTCGTCAGACGCGTGCTTCATATGTGTACAAGATAACTGCAAAGTTTGAGTAAATTCCCATAATTTTCTATCATTAAAAAATATGCTTTGGTAAACCTATGTCAAATTTCTTGGAAAACTCTCAACTCTTACACTGGCTCCTGGCTAATAATGACGGCTAGCTACAACCTGGGCCCCCATCAATGCGTAGCGAAAGGATCAACGTGTCAGTTTTCCCATCACGTGTTCAAAATTTTCACGGCTTAAGGCGAACCATTCATATTGACCCATCCTCAGTTTTTAGTACAGTCTAGCACAGTAATTTATCTCTCATATTTTGTACGTTTAATGTATATAAAAATTGGTTACCACTAAAGACTCTTTACAAGAATTTAATTATCATTTCCTACATTCAATATATAATTAAAAGTTTGTCATAAGGACTACCGCGGGATTCCGACGAAAACGGGTGCTAATCTGGAGAACTGCACCTGATCGCAGCGAAATCGCAGTCAAACTTCAGCTGTAACCAAGTCTCACGATCGCGAGATAGGTGGTTACAGTCTGCTACGGATTCAATACCATGAAATGTGACTTGAGGACACGAAGCGACCCGAGAATGACAGCTTTCTGCATCCATCTCGCAAGTGCCTTGGCATATGTTTCGCATGCGGGTATGGCTCTAAGGTTAGGAACCAGGGATAGTTTCGCACCTCCGAGAGCAACTATCACAAGGACAATTACTTTTACCGAATATTTTGGGTACAGTCGCTGCAGCTTCCTTTTAACGTCTTGATACCTTTCCTCCTCTTCTTTCTTCTTGGCAGTGATGTTGTATTCGGGAGGAGCCGAGCATTCGATCACGAATATAGTTCGTTTCTCGAAGTCTTGGAGAACAATGTCAGGTCTCGAGTGTGCAACGGAGACTGCTTGGAAGCCATCAATGTCTAAATTCAAAATATACTTTCATTCCTAAATGTAATAATATATGCATACCTATTATTCTCTTTGACCTCAATTTTGGTGAGACCATGAATAACAAGTGCTTTGTGACATGTCATATATTCATTGGAATTCGTACCTGACCAATAATCTTCATTTTCTCGTCATTTGCGACTATGAGTCTATTTAAGACTGGTTTTTTTATCTCACAATCGTACATTGGAACCTTCTCTATTAATTATTTGCCCATATATATATATGATTTCCACCCGTACCGACTAACCCCCTAATTAAATATTCTTCAAACCCTGTTATTATATGAAATCTGGTTTCGTCCGATTTATCCTCGTCTGAATCTAACTTCTCGGGCGGTAATTTTGCCTTCTAGGATACTTTCGCCCTTAATATCCTCCTTGATTGTTATCCTGATTGCACAAAATTCTCGCTTAAAGTGATCGAGCTTATCCCAAAAATAGCATTTTTTCCTGATTATTGTAATTATTATTACTTCTGTTTCCCGACTGTTTCCCGACTGTTTTAGTCCATACTCGGTTTTGTCCTCTGATTATTCTTTTTATTTTGATCGCTAGCTTGGGAATTTTCTTCGGCTGGAAAAGTTATTGTGGGTTGTGTTTGTGCAATTGATGTTTGCCCTTGATTACTGTGACAACCCCTAGCTGTCGAATTAAACACCTGTCACATTAGACTCATAAATTGACTAAATGGCAGTCGCTGTTGATACTGCCCTCTTCCAAGACCTCTACTTCTACCGTTCTGTTCACGACCTCTGAAATTTGTGTTACCATGTCCGTTATATCCTTCTCTGGTTTATCCCGAATTGTCTTCATTACTTAGACTTTCATTTTAAATTTTATTGTTGTCACTCTTACATTGATTATTATTATTTGTATTTCGTTTATTCTAATCGTTCTCTATGTTCTCATTATTTGTACTGTTATCTTTGTTTTCAAAAACCTTTAAAATTTGTACCCTATTTTTTACTTTACTATTTCCGTCTCAAATTATTTACTTGGCTTTACTAATTCTTAAAAATTTTTTAAGTCGTTTCTCTTAATATAAAGTTTGTACTGTAATCTCAGATTCTCATGAATTCTCCTTAATTCCCACTCTAATCTTTCCCACCGATGTAATTTAGCAAATAATTTTATGATTTCCGTTAAATAGGCATGAATATCTTGATCAGCTTTTTGGTCACGAAACTTTATTTTACTTTAAACTTTCTCTGAAAATTTTTCATGCATATATACTTTCATAAAATCTCTTTTGAAATCCCGCAATGAGTTCCAGCTATGCCGTGTCACACGGTACAACTCAAGAGCCTCTGCTAAAAAAATCGCATCTAAATTTTCTAGAATATCAAATTTTGTAATATGATATCCTCGTCCGAATCGATATAAAACGTCCACAAATTTTGCTGGACTATCTTCTTCACTATTCCTAAACTTAAATGGCCAATTTGACATAATGTGAAAGGGTGTTTGTATTATGCCAAAAAGGAAACATTTTGCTGTTATATTTATAGCTAGTGTGGTGTCGTAATTTTGTGGTTGACTTTGCACTGAGTCTGGACACCTAATATTATCGCCATACTCGTTTCTTTCCGAATAATTTGACCTACGCGTTCCGTTTCTTAGTTCTGAGTGCCTAAGCTCTTTAATTTCGTCCTCTGATTAACGTTTAACATCATAAGTTTTATTTACGGGTTTTCTCGAGCATTCTCGAAACTTTTTGCTTGGTCTTTGACCTTCCCTCAAATTAGACTTTACATGTCTCCTGTTCTTAGTTGTAGCCAACTGACCGGAAATTGGTTACAATATTTGGAAATGGGGAAAATCAGAAGCTAAGTTAAGGCGCAATAATGAATAATCGTTTTTAAACAACAAAAAATCTTACTTTTTACTTTTTCTCAGATATAAAGCAATCGATTGTATACTATATATGTAATTAAAAATTATCGTATTGCAATATTCTGATATTTGACATCCTAGGTAGAAAAAGAACAACTTCTTGGCTGCAAAACCTGTAAATTCCTGTAGATTCCTGTAAATTCTTGTAGTTCTGAATTCTTGCAGCTAAATTTTTCTGGTAAATTCTTATAGGAAATCCAAACTACAATAAAATACAAGAATATATAATAAAATACGAACAAAAGTACAAAATGCGTTCGAATAATAGAATGAAGTTATGCTCTCTTGTGATTTTGTTTTTAACTTATGGTATTTATTTCTAGATCCCTGTAAAATTTTTAAAAGTTTTTTTGTACTTTTTTTAAATATTGTTATACCAGGGTTGTGCATTCCTACAATAAACTAGTACATAAACACTACATAATTTTCAGTTCAGGTTTTCAAATATTTTAACTTGTGTATCTTTTTTTGTAAAGATTTGTAATTTTCTACAATTACTCACGTGAAATCAAAAGTGTAAAAGTAAAAAAAATACTATCAAAAAGATATACAAAATTTTTGGATTGTAGAAACTTATACTTTATTGTTAATTTTCACTTATATACAATAAAATACAAGAAAAAGTTAGCTATTTGTATTGTATTTTTTTATTTTTTTATATTTTTGTACATCTTTCCACGAAAAAGTACATGCTCTAACAGAAATTTTCACTTAAGTTATATCTTCAAATTTTCTTCGAACAATTTTCGATCCGATGCGCACTTTTTTTGATTAAAAAAAACAAGACAATGAAAATAGTGTGTTTTAATATAAATGCACATTATAAATTGTAATAATATTTATACATTTTTCGAAATTAATGATACATTTTTCAAGGTAGATGTGAATAAATATGAGTGCTAATCAAGAAACAAATATGAAAGTCGTAATCAAAATAAAATAAAATTTCTATACATAGTAATATAATAGAGTTTAACATAATATATGAAAGTGCGCATTCCGGATAAATTTTAATCGAGCGCGAAGTACGAGATACGTTAGGAGAATGTGTTCGTCAAAGCCATCCTGAGAAAGACTTTTTGGTGGATAGATCTCCTGCTTCTCATGTTGACATTATCGGCTATCTGTGAAGGTGGTTTTGCTGGAACGGGTGGTATGTTCGGTGGAGGATGATGCTCTTCTTCTTGCCGATAAAGAGCTTGATATCCGTTTTTTCGCAAAAAGGATACCTGATCTCTTAAATACTGGGGCGTTTTACGAGCATATTCCGGGTGCATATTGACCCGACGGTCATGTAACCTGTGCATGAATCATCTTCGCGCGGGTGAGCCTGTTTGCCAACAGGTAAGGATGTCCCTCCTGAGTTGGTGCGACCATTTAATTCGATGTTCTCGCGTTTGTCTGGGGCCATTGCCTAGTCGTCGCCTCAGTTCGGTCCTATTGCCACTCCCAACTGAATCATGGCCTCCATCCGAGAGAGGCCTATTGTGGGTGGCACTACGCGATACTGGTGACCTAACCTCATAATTCATAACATTGGGGACTTAGCCCAAAGCAAGGTGGCTGACTGCAAGAGCCGGGGCTTTCGGGCGATGGGGTTGCCACGTCCCTACGCCTTGATATTATTTTTATTATTACTATCAATCTGTGAAACATAAAAAACTTAACCTTGTGTGACGAACGGATATATAGATTATTTCGTTGTCAAACCATAGCCTTATCAGGACTGTAAGCACAACAGACAATAATTACAGTGAATCTTACATACATACTTTATGCGTAGAAATATTTTAGATTTTAGATAAAGGTGCTAAAAAATAAATGCAGATTCATTGACACCTTCGAAGTTGAATTATTATAAAAAAGTAACCAAATTTTGAATGCAATAATTATTCGAATCATATTTGAAATTGAATACAGTTAACTGTAAACAATTTGTTAATGCTGAAAACCTTTCAAAATCAAAATTTTTAATTTTAACCAATTACAATGAATAATCGTCAAATTGTAATATCTATGTACTTAATAAAATGCTAAACATTTTCAGTGTAACTGTAAAATTGAAATTAACGAAATGAAAGATAAAATTCAAATTTTCATAGCGTGTGACAATTCAGCACTGTATTTTCACAGTACCCGCGTGGAAATTGCCAAATGTTTGCCCAGTTACAAGTTTGGCCCCAACTTGGAAAATTATCTTATGGCTACAACAGGATTAATATCTCAAATCTAGTTTAAGCCAACTTTGTTTCACAGCTCTTGATTGCAGCGCCATCAACTTGGCTGAGCATCTTGTTTTCAGTCTGGCTCCATCTTGAACCTCTTGAACACAAGTAGAGGACAAGTAGGTTGGTTTGAGGTCATGTTGGCGAGTGTTTTTGTGATTTCGTCTGTATTAATTATTAAAGTGTGATTCAAATGATCAAAAATTCCGAAAGTGAAAAGCACTTGTCGCATTCAAAATTTTAATTAAAATTGGTTAATTAACTCCTTGTTTATTTAATAAACTATACATTATTTTACAGAATTATAATTTGTGAAATATTTTCTACAGAAAAGTAGCTGACCAGTTAACTGATCCTTCAAAGATCAAAAATGAAAAAAAAAAATAATCTAAAATGTAGATTACGTAAAAATAAAATTTCCAATAATAAAGTATTTCATTAATTAAATAATTGTAAATAATTTTATTTGAAATTAAGTTTACCAGTTCTGTCACGATCATCTGTTTTCAGTTTATATTATCGCATCATTTAAATTTTCAAAACTTCAACAACGTCTGGCTCCATTGCTTTCATTTAGTTTCATGTAAATTTGAATTTTCGCGCCGAACTCTGATATAGATTGTCGGTCTCTTCGATTCATACTTAGGTAATGTGGTAACTTCGCTATAATAAAACAAGTGAATTTCGTGGTTGAAAATTGCAAGCGTAATTCTGCTTCGCTTTGAAACAAGTTTATTTCAGTGCGATATTACAACGTTAATTTTTTTACAATTTGAAGTGCAAAATAAATCCTCTTGGAGAAAAATTAAGTTCTTCCATCTATTTTACCTTATTTTAGAGTTTGGAAAACATAACCTTAATTACGTTTCACATGTTACCATAGGTCTCCACTAATTCCAAAGATTGGGATGGCAACCGAAAGATGAGGCTGACGAAGAATAAGCCGGTTCAAGAATAAGATTTTTCTTAAAATGTTCAGCTACTTGAAATGTTTCTTTTGAATAAAAAATTAGTAATTATAATGTGGCTGAGACTAGAAAAATAAATAAAGCCAAGTTGGGGCCAAGTCGGTCGGTAAGTTAGGCCCTGGCCGGTTTAGGCGTTTCTTTTGTGGTTTGGTCCTGTCTAACTCCCCAATTTGACGCCAAGTTTTTTCTAGTTTGAGCTCAGCTAGAGCCATGACAAAATTTCCACACTGGGTTATTCAGCAACCTTAAAAACATAAGCATTACCAATTTCGTAAAGTTTATAGAATTTTTTCAATATTTTTTCCGCCATATTGGATCCGTCATTTTTAATTTTGAAATTGTGACGTTAGATATGTATTCAACTACCTTAAAAATTTGAAGATAATCATCTTTGTCAAGTAACCATCATGTTTCAGATTTCTCTCCACATTGGATTTTCCATTTTTGACCGGACTTTCTTCAGAAAGGAAATGCGCTACGGTATTTTTTCTGGCAGATTTAAATGCAACATGAAAAAATCTATAAAACATAATGTCTTCCACTAAAAGAAACTTTTCTTCTTCTAGTTCTAGTACAATTTCGTAAATTGTGTCAAAATATGATGGTTTTTTCCCGCATTTTCACTAAAAGAATTAAATACCCATTCCCACTAAAAGAAACTTTTCTTCTTCTAGTTCTAGTACAATTTCGTGAATTGTGTCAAAATATGATGTTTTTTCCCCGCATTTTCCAGACCGGGATATTCGGGATAACTATTCTCTATAATGATGAATTTGAATTTAAAATTTGAAGCTTTTCCGGGTTTCAATCGTGTGCAAAACTACGAAACTTGCCGACGTTTCGTGAACATTGCAGTTCACTTCTTCTGATTGCTAACTCGTGTGATTGCATCATTCGCCTGCGACTCGAAGCACTCGTCTACGTTTTTACACTCGCTTTGCTCATGCGCTAACCACCGACTCATGCTTCTAGCCTCCGGCTTATGCTGCAAAATTCCGACTCGCAAACAATCACCTATTTTGCGCACTTGTATTACAAATAACTATATTTGATCATGTTTAATTGATTTAACCAAATAAATATGTTGATCGGAAAAGATTATTTATTATAAAATGATGTGGTTGAAGTAACGAAATAATTTGATTGATTCTACCAAAGACTTCCACTAACTACACTGAATATACCGAAACAGATTATGTCAGCCCACGCCGGTGACCAATTTGCATGTCGAAAATTCTCTCATCATGCGTCGTGTCGCGTATTAGTGAAAAAATGAGCGATACGAAAAAAATGACACTGACAATCTGAACGTTTTTAAAAAACTGGGGTCTGAAACAGTATGCAGAACATTTTGAACGTAAGTACAACCTTTTGTTTCCAGGGTTCACAGCGTTGCAGGCAATCTAGCCTCAAAATTCATATGTGATGAAAGAATCCCACACAAATGTATGGAAACAGCCTTTTTGTCAAACTGGTTGAAAGTTCGGTTTTCTAATGCTGCAAGCGATGTTTATCAAAAGTTTTTTATCGAAAGATTTTGTTCTAGAATACCATTTTTTAAAGTAAAGATCTAGATACAGTTTGATTGAACGACACAACCAAAATGTTGGTTTGAATCAACCAAAATATTTGGTTGGATTAACCAAAATATTTATTAAAATCAACCAAACTTTATTAAACAACAAATTTGGTTGAGTCAACCAAACATTTGATTGAACATATAGCAACGTATTTATTTGTTTGATTCAATCAAATTGTTGTTGAATCAACCAAACTTTTTTCTGAGTGTGCTTTTACTAAAATGTGCGTATCAGAACGAGTGAGATTAGATTTAATATATATATTTATGAACAAAAAGATGGTAGGTAAAGTTAGTTAGCATCTTTATAAAAACTTCTTCATTACTATAATATGCAGAAGTGAATAAGACAGTGCAGGCAAATATTTTAATAGTAAAATGGCAAAAGTACTGAAAATTGTATCCTTCTAGATTTAGTGTCTAGTCAGATGCACAATATAATCTCCAAATTCTTAAAAATAGTTGCGAATGACTATAGATAGATCTTGTTACTGAAATGTCTTTGGTTGGAATGTTTCGAAATATGAAAATGTAAAAACGTTTGAATGTATTTATTCGCAATCAGTCTGCGTATATTTGTGTGTTTGTGTGTACACTTGTCCAACCATCTTCGTTGACAATTCAGTGTGCAAATCACCGAGCAGCGCGTGGGTCATGATCGGCTCATGAACCTCAGT
Source organism: Andricus grossulariae (assembly GCA_011634705.1). Taxonomy (NCBI): domain Eukaryota; kingdom Metazoa; phylum Arthropoda; class Insecta; order Hymenoptera; family Cynipidae; genus Andricus; species Andricus grossulariae. Next base: position 54,384,280 of record JAABKJ010075445.1, read on the forward strand.
ACAAACTGTTATTAATTAAAATCGCGCATGTGTGAAACATTTGTGAACTGATAAAGTGCAACTCGTTCAAAGGATAACAATTAAGTAATTATTTTTACATCTCAATACCAAATTTTCACTATTTTCTTTGCAGATTTTCTTTCTCAAATCCGTGTATGCATATTTGTTAATTGAATTATTTTTATAGACATTCAATAACTAAACTTTGATAACATTTTCGGTCCTTCGAACGACCTCTCACAGTTGTTTCGTTTCGGTTATCGAGTGCGAGTTTCTTAAAATTAATTTCTATACGCATAATAGCTTTGTGTAATGAAGCAAGCTCGATACATAAACGCCCTCTGATTAATGCTCATTTGCAAACAATCGCGTCTATTCCGAATGTCTCTTATAATGCTGTAGTGGAAATAAGGGTGTTACGATATACTACAAATGAAGCTTTAACATATTTAAAAAATTTCAATTGGCCAACCCAGCATTGGGGTGATGTTATGGTTTTTGGTACGGTGCGTAAATTGGATGTCATATTTGAAGGAATGGGAGACGCACTTGTGATCTGATACTGACTATCCTACTTTCAAAAAATTAGATGAGTTTTTAGCAACACGCATTCGCACTTCGGAATCGATGCAACTATCAAAATCTAATCGCTAGGAACAGGGTAAGAATAATAAGGGGCAGTCAGTTGAAGGTCACAATGCCTCTACAAATTCTAAATGCCTGATGTGCAAAGAGAGTAATCATTCATTTGAATGTAAACAATTTAGAGAATTATCGATTGACCGACGCAAGGAACTTGCTTTGTGATACCACTGTTGTTTTAATTGCTTACCACCAGGCCATAAACCATTTAATTGTTCCAGCAAGTATACATGTGGTAAGTGCCATCGTAAACATAACACGTTTCAACATTTTGAATTTAAATCTAATCCAAACTTTACTTCCACAACGCCGGCGTTGACTGCACCTAACACACTCGCAACCAGTTCTCAAGTGGCCAAAACTAGCAATTCGGGAGTAATAATAAAGGAGGTGTCGGATACCCCTCCCCTCCTATCAATAACGGCAGTCCATCATTCGTATGCAATAGGCTCAATTAACAATGACGCCGCTGTTTATTTCTTAAATAATAAACGCGATCTTTCAGGCTCTAGTTTACTAGCAACCGCCGCAGTTAATGTACGAGCTGATAATGGCCGTGTTCATGAATTTAGAGTTCTCCTAGATCAGGGTTTGGAGTATTCTTTTGTATCTGAAAGATTAATCAAAATTTATAACACAAAGTATCAAATGGTTAATGCACTAGTTTACGGTGTAGGGGTGAGGTGATAGGCGCTGAAAAAAGTTGGCTCAAATATTACTTCTGCCGAAAATCGATATGTTCGAAGCAGTAATAATTCAGGCGTTAGTATAACTACATTTAACGTTTTACATTCCGCCTGCTAGACCTGGGCGTGCCTCAAAGCAGCATTCAGCACGTAACATTAGTAGAGGAGTCTCTCCGAAGCAGATACAGGCATCTTCTTCGACAAATTTGGTCATCCAATCTGTCGGCGTTGAACAAGGTATCTGCGACTAACATGCTTGCCGTCCCGGTTCCACTCTACTCTATGCATATACTAAATTTACTGTACGCTGGTATACTAAATTTAGTTTCATGTTGTGCATTCTTGCTTCCATTACATGCATACTAAATCTAGTACAGATTTTTCTAACAGTGTAGGAAAGATGGGGAAAATTCTAGTTTAAAAAAACTGATTATTGTTTATAAAATTAGGGTACACGTTCAGGAATAAGAAAATACTGAATAATAAGCGATGTAGTGTAGGAAATTTAAACAAACTAGATTTTTCTCCATCTTTCCTATGAAAAGGCGCAAGTAAATGATTATTAATTGTTTTAATAATTGCACAAAACTGTCTTCCATAATAAATATCACTCATAACATTCATTAAATGCATAATTAATTCCAGAAAGTAGTAACTTTTCAAGATTTACAGTGGAAAAGATTGTTCAAACAAATTAAAATTGTTTAAACAATTTTAAACTGTCATTCACACAAAATGTCGCTCTTATCATTCATTAACTGCGTTATCAATTACAGAAAGTAGTAATTTTTCAATATTTGCATATATTACCCTCAAAATTAGTTCATTGTATGATTAATATTATAAAATAATAACTTTTTAAGATTTATAGGCAAAAAATTGTTTTAAAAAATCAAAATTGTTTAAATAATTACCCAATATCTTAAACAAGAAATAATATTCTTGAAAGTCATCAAATGTATCGTTTATCCCCAATAATAATAACTTTTCACGATTTACAGGCGAAAAAAATTGGTTGAACAAATAATAATTGTCTAAGCAATTCAAAATTAGTTAGAAATACTTGGAAACTTGTCACTTATCGAATAAAAATAATTTATGCTGAAAAAGTTGAAAAAAAATACCAGCCATCTTCTGCAACTGCTTCTACTTTTTGCTTCTTCATGTGCGGTTCCACTTCATGTTGCGGTTTCCATTCTTCCTGAATCGATTGTTTCTCATCAGGTTTCAAAATTGTATACTTTCGATAAATTGCTTTTCTAGCAATCCTTATCGAGTCTTGAATAATTTCTGGAACAACTCAAACATGTGGAAGTCATCTTTGTCACTGACACAGCACGAATGGCTGTTCATTCATGAAAGCTGAAGAGGAGTTGGACATAAATTCAGCTTTCAAGAATGAACAAGTATTCGTCCATAGCTTATAGGTTAATTATTTTTTTGGTTGATCATGAATCGAACTTTTCAGAACGGTAAAAGAACCGAATTCTAGAGAACGACACAGGGTCTATGGCTTAATGTCTCTGTTCATCAGGCGCGGATCCAGTAAAGTATCCTGGGGGGGGGGGGTCAGAAAATGGTATGCACATGCTATATACATATACTATTTTACACATTTAATATTATTTTATATATCTTGCAATCTTTCAAATATTAATTAACAATTTTAAATTATATTTGCGATTATGAAATTGCATACTTTGTACAGCTTTTCTTCATTTCTCAGTGAAAAAGAAAAAATTGAAGGTAAGTCAGAAAATCCTGGGGGAGGGGGATGCGATCGCTGTTTCGCCACAATTGTAGATCCGCGCCTGCTGTTGGTTAAATATGTGAATTTATGTTTAAAAAAAAACATAAACTTAAAAAAATCAAATTGTACAACAAAATTGCACAAGAAGGCCTCAAAAGCAAATATGTTCCTTAAAACCCCGTTTTTAAAAACAAATACTCAAGAAAGTCAATTTGTGTAATATAATTGCACAAAAAGAGTTAAAATAAGAGAAATATGTTTTCAAATAACATTGTAAAACGGATCATTAGAGACAGATATATGACAATTGAAAAAAGAGTAAGAAAAAATATAGAGACAATCAAACGGCCTCGCTCTCATTTCTTTATTATTTATCCGTCTTTTTTATACTACCACACTGAGAAAAAAATACTGTTGAATCAAAAGTACACACTTTCGCACTCGGTCAAAAGCAGATCTTATTGATTCAAATGGATATACTACCGAATTCACAGCATCACTATCGAATTCACAGCAACACGGTCAAGCCGAAATAAATCATTATTGTTTCATTGCTTATTTATTTGAATCAATAGTATCTACTTTTGACCGAGCGAGAAAGTGCGTACTTTTGATTCAAAAGCATTTTTTTCTCAGTGCAGGATCCAACTTGTTTCGAGGTCTTTTAGGCTTCCTCTTCAGGAAAATTTTAATAGGAAACTAATAGGGAATATTTGTCAATTGTCATATCTGTCTCTAATGAGCAGTTTTAAAATGTTATATGAAAACATATTTCTCTTATTTTAACTCTTTTTGTATAATTATGTCACATAAATTGACTTTCTTAAGTATTTGTTTTTAAAAACGGGTTTTTAAAGAACATACTTCTTTTAAAGCGTTCTTGTGCACTTTTGTTGTACAATTTGACTTTTTTAAGTTTACGTTTTTTTAAATGTTCTTTCAAAAGGTCAATTATATTGCATGGTTCTTTCTCCCTCTTGCACATGCTTCATGCCTTGCTATCATTTTGTTATAAGTTAAAAGTTCATTTTTCTGTATTAATAACTCTAAATACAGTATATATTATTTCACTATTATTAAAGAAGTAACTCAAAAATCTTTAAAAAGAGTATTGTTTCGATGCTCACTTTTAGGAATAAATTCTTATTTTATGTTACTTTTAATCTTCCTTTTGCTATATATATATATGTATAATTAAAAACTAAAGGTTAACAACCACCGCAGGGTCCCACTGGGCGCAACTGTCATCTAAAAAATGACCTCCTGCTTTTTCCCCGCAAGTGTCTCAGCATTTTCTTGACACGCAGGGATGCGTTTCAGGCTATTAACCAGTGAAACCTTGGAATATCCAAGAGCGTCCATGATCAAGACGATTAGCTTAACAGAATATTCCGGGTATAACTGTCGCAACTCCCTTATAAGGTCCTCATACCTCTCTTTCTTTTCATTCTCATTGGCTATGATGTTTTTGTCAGCTGGTGCCGAAAATTCGATAACGAACATGGTTCGTTTCTCGAAGTCAAGAAGAACTCTTTTATCTAAATCAGGAACCAAACTAAAGCCTGACTCAAATACAAGATTAAGGCCTAACTAAACGCACATAGTTTATCTGGTCATAAGGAATAACGAAACTTAGCAGTGCCTTAAAGGATCCTGATGAGAACTTACTAGTCTATTTGTTCTAGTGAGATTCTGACTACTGCCCAAATTGAAATGGGGACAAATGGGGCGGTTTCTACATGGGATAGTGCTATATAAGATAAAAAAAAAACGATGAAGACTCTTCTGGTTACAGACATATCGTCATTTTGTTTTATCTTTTCGGAAAATTGTTGCCATGCTTAGAGTGACTTGGGTTTAAAACTTAGGGGTTCGTAAAATGAAAAAAAATTGTTGACTTGTAATTATAATTGTTATAAACAAGTTCTACTCTCAAACACTGAATATTATAGATTGCTTATTGGTAAAAAATATTTCGGCATTAGTATTACACACTTTTATCGTTAAAGTGATACTTGATTGAAAAAATATGTCTCCCGATATTATTTGTTAATTTTAGAAACAAATTATGTAGACAAATTACCAGTGTGGACATTGAAGTAAAAAAATGTTATCTCCTAATTATCCCTGAATTATATTTCCAGTAAAGTTGAGAGTTGAAAATATGTTCTTCGATATTATTTATTACGTTTAGAAACAAATTATATAAACAAATGATCACGATAGACATGAACAGACATAAAATCGTGTCACTGCTAACACTGGCTGAATATTCTTTAAACAATTTGTTTGTGATATTAACAAATAATACAAAATGACCAATTGTTCGTACTAAATTCTTATACACTTTATTAATAACTTTTAAATAAATTAGTAACTATTAATAACTTTCCTAATAAAAGAAATTAATATTAATGCCGAAATATCCTTTACACACATGACGAATCTATAATATTCGATGTTTGTTAATAGAACTTTTTCATAAGAATCATCATTGCAAGTCAACAATATTTTTTTCATTTAAAGCAACCTGTAAGTATTAAACCCGAGTCACGCTGAGCATAGAAAAAAATTTCCAAGAAGATAACAAATTTGCAACTTATATCGCGTTTGTGAGTGGCCGCACTGGCAGCACAGCGCAGCGAATGGTCTCAATAAAATGACGATATCGCGGGAATCAGAAGAATCTCATCAATTTTTTTTTTCAATGAAAGGTGATTTCATAAGGAATCTTTATATCCTAATTAAAAAAAAAATCATTTGGGTCCATAATTATAAAGTATTACTATAGCACTACACTAAGTTTAATTTTTTTCAATTAAGTACATAAATTTATCATTTACTCACATTTTATATAATTGAATATTGGCTATAATTTGTATAATGAAAGTTTATTTATATTATAAATTCCTTGCTTCCAATTATGTAATTTTTATCAATGTTTGTGAGGTTGTGAAATGAGTATCTGAGTTTAGATTTCAAAATTATATGTAAGTATGTTTTAAATTTTACTGAAATTAGTTAAAAATGTTATTAATAATTTAAATTTTCATTTAAACATAAAGAAAAAGTTATTTGAATTTTTCAATGAAAATAATTTTTTATTGGTTTTTATGTTTTTAAATGATTAATTAATTACTGATACATTATTTTTCGCAATATTAAAATACATAAAGATTGAATTTTAATTTTTTTTTTAAGTTACACGAATTTTTTATTAACATCAAGGTTATGTAATTTAATATTTGCTATAATCTGCATAATCAAAGCTTACTTATGTTTAATACATATCTCTGTATTGCAATTATATAATTATTAACAAATTTTGTGAACAATTTTCGATTATCAAATTAAAATTTCTGCATGCTTTAGAGAAGGAAATTGAAAAAATTGAAGATTCTCTAAATTAAAGTTTAAAATCTCGACGAAAGTCGGACGATCAAATAGTTACTGCATTCTTTCGTCTGTTGTTTTCCGCACGTTATTATCGAAAGGTGTAAATTCGACGCACGCTTCCACAATTTTCATTATAATTGGAGAACAGGTGAATATTTAATTATGTTATTGGTCTCATTTTAAAGAGGAGATTCCAAGCTTTAATTTATCGAAGTTTCAATTTTTTAAATTCAGTTCCCCGAAACATGGAGAAGTGGTACTCAATCTATCGCTGAGATAAACGTGAAAAAAGAGGGGCATGTATATGAATTCAATTTTCAAAATTATATGCAGATTTTGTTTTAAATATTCAGCGATGTATTTTCGTACAATGTTGTTTCTTCAAATCACTTAAACGTTTAAATGCAAGTGATTTTTCAATCATTTTTATTTTGTTAACTAAGTATCGGATCGGAATATAATTTTGAAAATAATAGGTAATAATGTTTGAAGGATTTAGCGATGTTTTTTGATGCACTGATGTACAAACTGGGCCGTGAAATGAATATCTGAATTAATTTTCAAAATTATATGTACATATGTTTTAATTATTTAACAATGTATTTTGATACGCGGTTATTTTTCTACTTAAATTTTTATTTTATTTTCTTGAATTAGTATAAGAGTTCATTAATAAATCATATTTTCAGAAAAAAAGTTCAAATTAAAAAATATAAAATAAAAATTATTGAAACATTTTAATGCAAGTACATGTGTAATGATTTTTATATCATGAACTGAGTATGGAATCCGAGTATAACTTTGAAAATGATAGGTGTTAATGTTTTAATGATTTGACGATGTAGTATTTTCATGCGCTGATTCACAAAAATGGCCCTGAATGTACCCGCAAATGTCATTGGACAAAAATTAAGTTTTTTCACAATATTAAATCACATAATCTAATACTGCATCAACAATATATTTTAATGATTCAAGCATGTATTTTGATGCGTTATTTATAAATATGGTAATAACGTATCGTTTGTATTTGACTTATCATAATTTATTTTGTGCACATTTTCATGTCTACATTAGCACTACCACGCCGCCTTCCTTCATGATATATTCCGTGAATTTTCTTAGATCTCCATTGAGGTTATGTTTATCGTTACATGATGATTTTGAAATGGTCGAACATTAGAGCCACCTATCCTGTGTTGGTAGAATTAGATACATTGGAGGGACACATTTGAAATGTTATATAGTGAGGAAACTTAAAGATTAATAGTACTTAATATTAAACTACGCTATATATATCACTAAGAAAATCGGCGCCTGAAAGTTTGTTTACAGAATTACTAAGCTTTATAATTTGGAACATTTTTTTTAAAGTACTTTTTTTGTATTTATTTTCTGTACCTGATATTTTAGCATTAGAATAGTCAAACCTGTGAGCTAGAGTGTGAGTGAGAAACTAAAGCAGTACCTCTAGAATCTCTTTTGCAATCATTTTTGTGTTCCCTGAGTTCGAGAACATAAACCTGGCCGCATTCACATGGAATTATATAGATGATGTGTGTTTTCAGTTCAGTTGTAGTTTTATCTTTATTTTTAATGAAACACTGAATAGGATCTTTTTCGTATTTAAAAGTTATTGAAATATTGAATTCCAGGAAAGTTTTTTTGTAGAATCTAGTAAATTCAATCATAAACGATAAAACAATCAGTTGACTAGGATCTAATTTGTTATTATTTTGAATTGTAGTATTAGAAATTTGGTTTTCATTTTGTAAGGTAATTAATCTTTTATTAATATATTTATTGATGAAATTAATGGGATAACCCTTATTTTTAAGTGTATTTTTGACAATATTTAAGTTTTTTGTTTTAAATTTACTGTTAGAGAGTATGTCGGCTCTGTCAATTAAACTGCTAATGACTGAAATTTTGTCTTTAATAGCTATGTTTGACTCAAAATTTACGTATCTCCCTGACCAAGTTTCTTTACGGTACCAGTTAAATATAATGTTATTGTTAAATTTTTGTAAATTAATATCTAAGAAAGTTATTGAATATTATTTTTCAATTTCAATAGTGAATTGTACTCTAGGATGGTAAGAGTTCATACAGTTGAGTAAGATGTCAATTTTGTCTTCAGGGATACAAGTCAAGATATCATCTACATATATGTGGTAGATGATTAGTTTAAACGTTAGTCTTTTAAAAATATCTCTTTCTAGTCCTTCCATCACCAGATCAGAAATTATGCCAGAAAGAGGGGATCCCATAGAAGTGCCCAAAATTTGTTGATGCAATTCATTCTGAAAGGTGCAATATGCGTTGTTTAGGCAAAATTCTATTAGTTTTAGATATTGTTTAACTGGTATGTTTGTATGTTCTCTGATTTTAAACCAGTTAATATTGATATTTTTTAAAACAAATTCTTCAGGAATATTTGTGAATAACGATGTGACATCCGGAGAGACTATTTTATGATTTTCAGGAATTTGAATATTTTAAATTTTTGTTATAAGGTCCCAGCTGTTTTTAATGTTAGATGTAGTTTTCCCCGTGATTTTTTGGATTGCCTTACTTAGTTACAAATATGCCAGTCTTTTGTTTTAGAAATTCTTTTATTTTAATCCCGAGTATTTCAAATTCAAATTTTTATTGTTATTATAATTTTTTGGAGATATTTTTGTGAGTTACATGCTATTTTCGATCTAAAATCTGTTATTTTTTCATAAGGAATTAATTCGATTCTGTCTTCTATGCAGCCAAGAGTTTCTTCAACAGTAGAACCTTTATTTTTGGGAGAAACACAAAATTTTTCTCCTAAACTTGAAAAATAACCAACATCATCAGGTATCTTTGTGTCACTGAGGTTAATGACCCATTTTTTAATCGGTTCCTTTTTGGAGTGAAAATTGCAACATCTTTTTGTAAGCCATTCGAATTTATTTATAGATTGTTCAATAAGTTCTTTTTCAAAATTGTATATTATTCTATTTTGGCAATAAAAAAAGCGTTCAATTAAAGGTTCATCATTTCCAATGTTAAGAAGTTTTGATTCTATTCTCTCAATCTCTCTTTTAGCTGTTCTAATAGTAAAATTTACATTAGTGATTTCTAATTTCAAAATTCTAATTTGAAGACCCATACAAGTTTTGTTAAAATGTCCTTTACATTTAGGGTTATTAAGAGTGAACTCAGGAATGTTAAATTTTAAATTTAACTTCAACCATTTTCCTTAGTGATATATACCGTAGTTTAATATTAAGTACTATTAATCTTTAAGTTTCCTCACTATATAACATTTCAAATGTTTCCCTCCAATATATCTAATTCTACCAACACAGGATAGGTGGCTCTAATGCTCGACCATTTTAAAATCATTATGTAACGATAAACACAACCTCACTCCTAGACATGCAGCCATGGTGATTAGGAGTGCTGACCAAAAAAGTTTGTTTATTTATTTAACACAAAAAATGCACTGCATGTCAAGGAGAGTGTGTTTTTACATTTTTATGAAACTTACTTTACTTTTATTTTTAAACAAATTCATTATACATGAAAAATGTTAAATTGGACTTATTCTCAACTTCACACTCTAGATCTTTTTTCAAACTGACTGAAACTCCAATAACCTTATTAACCAGAAACTAAATGTTTCAACTGCTCGTAAGTAGGCTTAACATCGTTGAGCGAAAGCTCGTTTTTCAATAAACATTTGAAATAATGACAAGTAGATCAAAACCCGTCGTTCCACCGATAAACTAAATTAAAATAACACTAGTCAACAAACCAAACATCTTTTTAATTAAAATCAATAAATATTGCAAAAACTTCAAACATTTTACATATTGACTGGCCAGAAATACAATCTATATTACAAGAGCTCTGAAATGTACTTTTCAACAGAAAATTTTTCATGTATGTAACTAAATATTTTTAACAATTGTAACCATATAACCAGAAAACATAATGTACTCCTTGAATATTTCAATTCCAACGTGATATCTTCCTAAAGTAATCAATTCGAGCCTGACGTTTTGGCGCGAACATATTGGCTTCACCATATGATTGGAGCAAATTGGGGGGGGGGATGTCACGTACTATGTCGTGAACATATATATATATATATATACTTTACCACCGAGCAATTCACGCCTACCCCGAAAGGGAAACGGATTAATGATATAATAATAATAATAATAATAATAAAAGTAACTTTTAATTGTTTTCCATGATTGTTAAATAAATTTCTAAAAATTATAAACAATATAATTGTTTAAAAAATTTCTTAAAAAAAAAATAAAAAAACACCGGGAGGTATTTCCGATGTGAATCCAGGTGTATCTTTACGTTTTTGATGGGTCTTTTACTTTTATTTATAATAACGGCTCAATTTTGAAACCCATATCCTGCATGGCGTAAAGTGAAGAAGGGAACGTGGAGGGGATGAAAACAATAGATAGTTTATTAATTATTGATAAGTGAAGGTTCTGGAAGCTTGCATAATGATTTACCCTTCTATTAGTATATGTTGTGCTAATATTTTTATCTATTAACTTTAATAGCCTGGAAAGTGTTAATAACAATATACTTGTTTGAATAATTTGTTTATTGCAAAAATAAAAAAAGCACCTAAAGATATGTTAGTGAGGAATGTGCCTATGTCCTTGAAATTTCTTGATGACTGATACTTTCTTTTGTAATGAAGACACAGTGTTTAATCACAATGTAATTGTTTTTGAAATAACGGTTTTTGAGAAATGAAAAAAAAATAAGAGATATTGCTGAGACGAATCCAGGGCTGTTTTTCGTTTTTCGCTAGGATTATTAATGTATTTTTAATTCAAGGTACAAGTTTCAAATGTATATGCATAGCTAACTTCTGGGTCATCCTACTTTTATGGTCTCAGCATGGTGATTTCAAGTCGGCGTAAACTTGTCTCAAGACGAACCTTCTTGGACTCAGAAATGAGACTGTTACCAGATGCGAAGGATTAAAATTGATAAATGAAAAATTTGTAATCATTAAATTAGTTATTTTTAATTTAAAAATTCAGTATCTGTGGGTCTGAACGACTATAATCCTCAAAAAGTTTCATTGAAAAGATTAAAATTGTAATTTTCTATAAGGATCTCCTAAGCCGTTAGAAATACGTAAAATCAAACAAAATTTTCGGTATTGTCGTGAATCAAGTATAATACAAATGAAGATCCATACATAACTAGATTCAATGTATATATATATATATATATATATTGTGTAAAAATATATAAAATTGCTTAATTTTTAACAAAGATTAGCTTATATGACAGTCAGAATGACCCTTTTTGTCAGGGCAGGTATATACTCGAAGTTATAAACCGCTCTTCTTGGAGTCATAAAACGTCGACTCAAGATGTAAATATATATGTCTTGAAGACATAGAAACTTGTATCCAAGACATAAATTGCAGTCTGGCTCCGTCTCAAAAATAAGACTTGCTGAAGTCAAACTTTTCGACTTCAGCATGTCTTGGTCGGGGGCAATTCAAGTCGAAACCAAGTTGAATAATTTTTACTAAATCTTTACAAAAAAATACAAGATTTCACGAAAGTTTAAATATTGGAAAGCTGTACTAAAAAGTATGTTGTAAAAACTGATAGTTGATTGTAGAAATGTACAAATCTGGTGGAATTTTTTTTACAAACACGTACAAAAGGCTAAAACCATTTTCACAGGAGTCTACAAATAAATACAATAAATTATATCCAAAATTACAGGAAAGTACAACTTTTTTCTATTCTTTTGACGAATTTTGTACTTTTTTGTATTTTATTGTATATTATTGGAGTTTCAATTTCCTACAAAAATGTATGAAAAGAGTACAACTACATGAATTTACAACTACAGGAATATACAGGAATTTACAGGTTTTGCCACCAAAAAGTTGTTCTTTTTCGACCTAGGAACTGCAAATGAAATTAAATTAAATTTTAAACTTTTAACCTTCGGAGACCACACATATTTTTTTACCCTTACTTATCCACACTTGGTCTGGGAGACCGACAAATTTCATTTGCTTATAACTTTTGAACAAAGCAACCTTTTTTAGAGTTAATTATACCGAAATAGATGCGCCAGTTTGCGGCCAACAAGAATATAGTAAAAGAAAATCCAGAAGATTATTTGTTAAAAAGATATAAAATGTACTGCAAGACGTGACACGAAAAACAGACGAAAATGCAGAGTTCAGCAATAAAAATTCTAATTTTTTTATTTGTGGTGTATAAAAAAAATGCACAAATTCTTTCAGGGGAAGATACCGACTACTCAAAAAAATATATATCGAATTGGTTCGCTCAAAAAAGTTGAATTTTGGAAAGACATGAAGTTGCTCAATTTTCACAAATACTCGAATTACGCTATATAGAGATGTCCACGTAAACAATTGAGCCACTGGATAGTGTAATAAGGGCATATCGAATTCACATGGCCGTACCGGTTGGCCCCTATTGTCTTTAAAATCGATTTTGAAAATTATATTTTTTAAACATATCGCTTTGCAGGAAATTACATAGCCATATATTTCAAAAATTTAATTTTCAAAATCGATTTTAAAGACAACAGGGGCCAACCGGAACGGCCATGTTAATTTTATTTGCCCTTACACTATCCAGCGGCTCAATTGCGAATAAATGAAGATTTTTCATCTTAATTATAGTGAAATGGAATCAGTAGGGTCTCAGGAACACGGCTAAAAGAAAATTCAGTTTCGTATCGCAGTAGCGGCGACAGTGAAAACATTGAAAGTGGCTTGTGGGTCTGTGGGACCAAAGTGTGGCTAAGTCATCGGTTTTGCTGAAAAATTGTAAGTATATTTTTTTATTTTTAAAAGTGATTGTTAGCCCCCTGTTACAATAATATACAATGTATAATCTAAAAAAATGTTAATAAGAAATAACATTGAAAAAATAAAAAGCTAGAGAATGTTTTGCTTGATTCCAGGCAAGAAGCCTTCAGAACATGCCTTCAAATGGATTCCCCAGTGTATAGCATTTAATTTTTCTAACATTATTTTTTACATTCTCATCCAGAGGTGTTAGATTTGTGTAAAATTTGACCCCCCCGGTTTTTGTCAAATGTCCACGTTTCTACTTGAATTCACAATACATTTCATTTTTTCATTTTAAACTGTAATTTACCGTGAAGGATTAGGGACCAGTTGAATTACAAGATTTATGAGGGCCTGTTCTCGGGCCTGTTTGACCTAGTCTCGCGACTGACACGGTCAGTATTTGCAGTCACTGACTGCCTTTTGGTGAGCCCTGCTCTACGCTGTCGCCACGAAACTTGTAAATGCACCGTCGTTACATAAAATAGTATATGCGCCAATGCGCACAATTCGGGTGTTCACGCGACTCACTTACAATGCTCGCAGGACTTATCTCGCCTCGGCTTCGATCGTCCTGCGAGCGTTGCCCCTCGTCGCGTAAAGACCCTAATTATGCACCTTGGCGCATAATATACTATTATCCATTTTTAAATATTTTTTCTTCAATTTTGGAGAAAAATTTGATAGAAAGATATTAAAGATTTATTTATAATTATCGATACTCTTGTTCTCTTTTTTTTTGGTACAAATTGGTCTAACGTTCGTAATATAATTAATACATGAAAGGTAATAAGGCAGAAGGTGACAACTGACTATTTTTTGAAAATGGGCTTTATTGTTAAAAAATTCTCAAAAATTGAAATACACATCGAGTTAAAAGTATTTGTTCGAAATCGTAGTTTTGATGCTATCATTATCTTAAAGTTTTATTTTCATATCCATTAAAAATAAAGACTTTCGTGATCAAGCTTTTTTTTATAATATTCACAAAAGGCATTTAATTCAGTATCTTCATGGTTGAACACAAGAAAATGTTAATTTTATTATTTATCACTACCAGAATCCGTGTACATCGACTGAAAATCTCGGGGACGTCTAACCATTTGAAAAAGAAAATGAAAATTACAATTTTTGTCATGATTTTAAGACGATTTTCAGAAACCAAAAAATTCAAACTCCAAAAGCAAAACTCAGTTTTCTCCGAGCTGAATGATTTTGTTTCATCAAAATTTTCCCATCTGTATTCAGTAACTCAAACTCTCTGGGATGGATCATATTTTTATTTCTTGATTGAGTATTTAATTTCTTATCACTCTTTCGAGCCTAGTCAGACAGGGTAAAAAAAAGTGTCAACCCGACATGATACCTTCAGCCAATATTTTCTCACAACTGGAATTTTCTTTGCAATCAACCTTTGTTGATATCGATTAAGCAATATGTCAGCTCGGGGGCAGAATTTCATTTTTTTTTTAATTGCGATTTAAATTTAACACTATGTTTCTTCCGCTCTCCTGCACAATTTCCATTTTATCAGTTACTCCCTGTTGTCTTTTCACCGTTTATATATGAGATCACATTTTATCACATTAAAAATCTCTCTTATTTTTAGCAGACTTTTGAAAGTAATAATAAATATTGTTGGTGAAGCCCTATAATATTGAATACATACATATTTATATGTAAATGCAAAAGAATGTCGAAACTTTACAATATGAGAAGAATGTAAGAATGATAAGTCTTACTATAAATGTATACAAATGAAGCTAATGATTCACATTGCATTCACATTGCTTTTCACATTGCATTATACATGGTGATTCGTTGACAAAGTCGAAGATGAAGTAAGCCTTGATTTATTGTTGTAAATTATCTATATGAATAAAATATATCCCGCACACATATTGTTCATTCCGAAAATGACAAAAGTTTTTGTATAATAATCGCAGGCGAAAAAGTCACTGCATCAAAACAACAAATTAGGTACTTTAAATATGGCGGTGCTTTTAGACGGAAGTAAATGAAAAATCGTGATATACCTTTGCTTTTCGGATAGAAAAGCCATTGCTTTAATTATTGCTGCCAATTTGGAAAGTGTGCGTTTTGGTAATTCATCACGAAAATCGTAATGTGCCGTAACTAGGGTTGTAAGTACATGAAACTTTTCATTGAAACATTGTAAGTTTCATGAAACAATGGAACGTTTCATGGGACCAAAGTTTCTGAAACGTTTGAAAGTTTCACAAACACGTATGCGCTTGCGCACTCATGGCAGGTTGAGGTTAGGTAATATAATGGCGTTGTGCAATGGAATAATCGTGCTGCAACTTGAAAGCTTGATAATACGAACAAATACCAGTGCAGGCGCAATTACTGAGTACCGGATTACGGGGTAAGATTTGAAAGATGGTTCGTCACAAGCACTGTGTACACAAGTAATTTACGCAGAAAGTTAGTGAAGGACGTGTTGTAAAAGTTAAATGCAATTTTTACACGTGGATGAATCTAAGAAATAGGACGAGATTGCTTCTTCACATAAAAGATTTATACAAAAAATACCCGGCAGTAGTTAAACAAGAAATGAGTACAGAAACTTGATAGCTTCATGAAATAGCAGGATGTTATTTTATTTATTTCCATTCAAAGTTTCGACATGTTTAATGAAATTGGTTTAAAAATAAAATATTCTGAGAAATAAATATGTATTAAATACGACATGTGTTTTCATTTTATTGAAATCAATCTTCAAATTTTTTAAATAAAATTCTGACAAAATTACATGTTATTAATAATTAACGTGCGATTTATTTATTTAAATTAGTTGAAACTATTTGCTTTGTAACCCAAAGGATACTATAAAATGTTTATATTTAATACCTAATAGTATTTTTTATATTTTGAATTTTCCCGACCTAATATTTGAAACTTTGGAAACTTTGAAGCGTTTCCAAAGTTTCATGAAACTTTTCGTTTGGTCAAAGTTTCATGAAACTTGTCAACCCTAGCCGTAACTGAGGCAGCCCTATCCGACCGCGTGCAAAAGCGCTGGCTAAAGTTTGATGCCAGCCGTGAACTAATCCGCTGGGGGCGCTGCTCCGCTTCTTGCTGACAGATACATTAGGGTATATGAAATATTCAAATAAAAAATGAAGTATTAATGAACAAAATAAGCTTAAGTGATTTGTAATGCGCGTAAAAGAAATTAATTATTTTAAAGAAGGCTTTTGTGCATTAATATGGCCGGATATAGAGGTAATAGATAAAAAATGAAAATCGGTTGAGAATTGTAGGCTGTAGGTGATTTTGAATAGTAAATTCCCGATTCAGCCCACTGTGCGGCGGCCCATGCGGTGAACACTAGCCTAGCAAGAGAGTTGTTCATCTTCGGGGAGTCGTGGGACCGGTACCTTTAGAGAAAAAGATTCTGTAAGTACTTAAAGCCGTTGCTCTTGGTGGTTCGGAACCCACCTTAAACTGTAGGTCCCCCTCCCACCACCAAGTAAGTGTGTAGGGGGTGTATAAAGGAATAGAGGAGACGTACAAGGAAAAATGTAAACCCTTAGGGGGCACATTAGAAACTTCCATTCCAACAACACTTAAATTAAATCAGTACATATATTCGGAAAACCACACAATTCTCGACGCTCAAAGTCTATAAATTCGACTCGAAAAAAGGGGTCGGACAAGGGAGAATTTCGTGACTGAGTGACGCTTGACTGGCGCTCAACTCATAGATTTTTGATATTACAAAATTGGGGATCATCTTGCAACGTTAACACAAATTTGGAGCAAAACTGCTCGCCCGAATAGCGTCGGACTAACGGCCCCGCAAAATTAATTATTCTAATTGAACAAAAGCTGTATAGCTCAATATGAAAACATTAATTTTTTTAATTAATGTACTAATCAGAGAAGGATTCTATTGACCCTCGAGAACAAAATTGTAAAATAATTGTAGATTTTTCAAATTAAAGTTAGTATGAGTCATTTCCCGTCTCTAGCGTATCTTCGTTTTAATTAAGCAACATGCATTTAGTTTAATAATGAAACAATAATTTTGTAAATAACAAAATATATTATGGCTTAAAATATAAGTTTTAAGCAAACTATTCTTTTAATTTTCAATATTAATGTGAGTTTGAGACACTTCCGGTCTTCAGACTATAAATTTTTTAATTTAACAAAAAACTTAGTTTCATAATTAAACATTAATTTTGCAAATAGAAATAAAAATATTATAGTTTAAAGGATCAATTTTAAGTAAACTATTCTTTCAATTTTCAAAATTAATTTGAGTGTGAGTCACTTCCAATCTATAGTATATAATTGTTTTCATTAAACAAAAGACTTATAGTTTAATAATTAAACAATAATTTTGCAAATAAAAATAAAAATGTCATAGTTAAAAAAAAAACTTAAAGTGAACTATTCTCTTAATTTTCGAAATTATAGTGAGTGTGAGTTACTTCCGGTCTTAAGTATATAATTGTCTTATTTAAACAAAAAACGTATAGTTTAATAATTAAACACTAATTTTTCAACTAAAAATATAGTTGAAAAAATAATCTTGAAGTAAACTATTCTTTTTATTTTCGAAATTAATGTGGGTGTGAGTCACTTCCGGTCTATAGTGTACAATTGTTCTCATTAAACAAAAGACGTAAAGTTTAATAATAAACCATTAATTTTGCAAATAGAAACAAAAATATTTCAGTTTAGAACATAAATTTTACGTAAACTATTCTTTTAATTTTCAAAATGATAGTTGGTGTGAGTCACTCCCGGTCATTAGTGTATAATTATTTTAATCAAACAAAAAACGTATAGTTTGATAATTAAACATTAATTTTGCAAATAGAAATCAAAATATTATAGCTTGAAAGCTCAATTTTAAGTAAACTATTCTTTTAATTTTCAAAATTACTGTATGTGTGAGTCACTTCTGGTCTATAGTGTATAATTGTTCTAATTAAACAACAGACGTATAGTTTGATAATAAAACATTAATTTTTCAAATAGAAATAAAAATATTTCAGTTTAAAAATAAATTTTAAGTAAACTATTCTTTTAATTCTCAAAATTGTGTGGTTGTGCGTCATTTCCGGTCTATAGTGTATACTTGTTCCAATTAAACAAAATACATATAGTTTAATAATTAAACATTAATTTGGTAAATAAAAATAGTATACCTCAAAAAGTCAATTTTATGTAAACTGTTCTTTTAATTTTCTTGATTAATGTGGGCGTGAGTCATTTCCGATATCTAGCGTATCACCGTTTTAATTAAACAACAGGCATTTAGTTTAATAATTAAACATTCATTTTGTACATAAAAATAAAAATATTATAGTTTGAAAAATAAGTTTTAAGTAAACTATTTTAATTTTGAACAATAATGTGGGAGTGAGTCACTTCCGGTCTATATAAAATATAAAAAACATCTGGGGAAAACAAAATTTGAGTTTTCAAAAAAGGGCTCGATCGATTTTTTAAATTTATCACTTAAAATATTCAGGCAACGTCAATAATCTGCGTTGAGTAAGAAGTTTAGGTTCAAGTTGGTTAAGGCTCACTGTAAGGGTCCATATGATGTCACATGCGGCAAGTCTCTCTGCGGCATGTCACATTTGCGGCATCTCTACCTAGCTAGATTGGCATGCCGCAAATGTGACTTGCCGCAGAGAGACTTGCCGCATGTGAGATGGTATGTCCCCCACTGTAATATACATATACATATATATATATATATATATAGATAAAAGTTTGTCATGAGGACAACCGCAGGATTTCGCTGGGAGCAGGTGCTAGTCTGAAAAATTGCACCCGCTATCAGCAAAATCACGGTAAAATTTCAGGTGTAACCACGTCTCACGATCGTGAGATAGATGGTTACAGTCTGCGATGAACTCAATACGATGATCCGGCAAAAGTCTCGTGCACCCTGAGGATACGGAGCGACCCAAGGAAGACCGCCTTCTGCATTTTCCCCGCAAGTGTCTCAGGATTTTGTTGACACGCAGGGATGTTTTTCAGGCTATTAACGAGTGAAATCTTGGCACCTTCCAGAGCGCTGATGATCAAAACGGTTAGCTTAACAGAATATTTCGGGTATAACCGTCGCAACTCCCGTATAACGTCTTTATACCTCTCTTTTTTGTCATTCTCCTTGGCTATGACGTTTTGGTCAGCTGGTGCCGAAAATTCGATAACGAACATGGTTCGTTTCTCGAAGTCAAGAAGAACTATGTCAGGCCTCGAGTTGCTGTGCCAAATGTTGGCGCTTATGCCCTTTTGTACGACGGACGAAAACGGCTACGAAATCCTAAAAACAAAACTTTAATCATTAAAAGATTTGTTCAAGTTAAATCTAAATTTATTTCAAGAAGATACCATCACCAGTGTTTAAAGTTACCTATGTCAGTGTCTGAAGTACCTCATCTCGAAAGTGCGCATGCGCAGCTTTTTCACCAGTGCCTAAAGTAAGCCATCTTCCAACTGCGCGTGCGCGAAAATTGTTTCGCACACGGTCTGCCCAAATAAAGTCCTTTAGGCATCATTTAGAAGCATGAAAACGTCAACTTTTGAGGTGGGTGTTGCAACAAATCCGTTGTTTGACGCGGGTAGAAAGAAAAGAGAGTAGTGTTTACTAGAATGGAATCTGGAATGGAAGGCTTCTTAATGTGTCCCCTGAGGGTTTACATTTTTCTTGTATCTCTTCCCTACTCCTTTACGCACTCTACACATTTACTTGGTGGTGGGAGGGGGGACAGTTTAAGGTGGGTTCCGAACC
Source organism: Andricus grossulariae (assembly GCA_011634705.1). Taxonomy (NCBI): domain Eukaryota; kingdom Metazoa; phylum Arthropoda; class Insecta; order Hymenoptera; family Cynipidae; genus Andricus; species Andricus grossulariae. The sequence continues at coordinate 54,404,413 of JAABKJ010075445.1, forward strand.
ACCAAGAGCAACAGTTCTGAGTACTTAAATATAACCTTTTTCTCTAGAGGTACCCGCTCCCACGGCTCTCCGGAGATGAACTTTCTAGGCTTGCTACTAGACTAGTGTTCACCGCATGGGCCGCCGAGGCTCTTCCAGAGTGCGAGGCGGGAATCGAGCCCTCCAGCCGACGGAGTGGGTCCAAAGCCGACGCCTTAGCCCCCACGACCATCGTCCCACTCGAGTGTTGTTTACTGTATTAAAATAATTAAAAATTCGTTTTCACATACATGTATTATAATACACTTTTTAAATAATATTTATTAATAATTATTTATTAATTAAATTATAATAATCAATTAATATTGGCCGTGTTTACGTTTACTGACAGAATCAGGCAATTTGCACCGACATTTTGGTACGAATAATCCCTTTTCCAGGTCCCACTATTAGTACTGAAAAAATACAACTATACATATCGAAATTTTGGCACACTTAGCCACAGCTATTAATATTAGTAATAGTTTATATTATATTTTTCTATTATTATTATTATTATTAAAATTATATGTTATTAACTTGGTAAATAATTACAATATTACAGTATAATAATCACATTTTGTGCGTTCTCATCATAATGAGAAGGTATTAGTTTTATGTAAAGACTGACTATCGCTGATTTCTTTAAATCTCTACGTTTCGAGACAGCCTGAATCCGAAAAAACTGGTTTTATAATGGTGTCTGTCTGCCGTCGTCGTTGTTGTGGTTGTGTGTATACCTGATAACAAAAAGTTAAAACATTTTCAAAATATTTAAGATAATTTTTATTAAGATTTGACAATTCTATGTATGGCTATTTATAGCATTTGAAAAGTGTAACAATTTATCCACAAACAAAAATGACATTTTTAAGCGAAACAACGCTTGATATGAAAAAAAGTCATGAGAAGAAAAACGTTGTTTTTTGAAACTCCTGCAAGATTATCATAACAACTTTTTGAAATTTTTTGGAAAATCGAATATTAAAATTTTGATCGCACAAAAAATAATGAAAAATCCAAAATTCCATTTTGAGGTCAAACTATAGGAGATACGAAAAAACATGATTCAACAAAACTGATGCACCCAAAAAAGATCTACAAATGTTTTTTGAATCACTTTTTGCTAGGATGTGTGTTTTTGGTTTAAATCGTGAAAAATAAAATTGAAAGTAAAAAAATTAAATTTATGAAAAAACGATACAAGCTGCAATAAAATGTTTAGTAACAAACATTTTTTAAATAAATATAGGAAACGCACTTTTTTTAATTCTAAAAAAAAGACAATGAAAAATTTTCAATACCAATGCATATTATGAATTGTAATAATATAAATTTATTGTAATGATACATCTTCAGAGTAGTTGAAAATAAAATTTAATGCGAAATAAGAAATAAATATTAAAGTAATCATGATAAATAAAATTTGTACTCTATTTTGCATTATCTGAATAATCAATCTCAGGCCGAGGTAATAGTGTTGAACGTAATGTAGAAAAGTTCGCATTTTTGACAAAATCGAGTGCGAAGCACGAGATACGTGATGAGAATGTGTTTGTTAAAGCCGAAGGAGCTTTAAAAAAGAGAGTTCACTATAACCAAATTACAGTTGTCGATGCTTTGACGTTTAATTTAAAAGGTCTGTGCACAAATGTGGGGGATGCACGATGCGATGAGAATGTGCCCGCGCTGCGGGCAGATTTTTTAAAATGTGAATTAGTGGTTTACCAAGAACAAACCTCACGAGATATGTAACATTATTACCAGCTATTAAAAAAAAATTAAGTAGGGTTTTAAAAAAAATTCACCTTCAAAATTTGTTTTAAACGATTTTTCCATTTTTTTGGGGATCAAGTGAAAGAGCAAGAATTTAAACGTCGAATAAAAAAAGAAAATCCTAAATACCTATGCTCGTTTGGAAAATACTAGTTTTTGAACTAACTTTCTGTCAGTTTTGGAGAATTCGCAGATAACCTTCGAATGATTGTAAAATATCCACATTTTTTTTTAAATTGACTGTAAAATACGTTTTCCGTTATTTTCAAAATAGAATGATGTTTCCAAATACCAAATCATTTTGATACCTTAAGCTAGACCTCTCTGCCTTATTTGAAATGAAATTGGTCACTTGTATAATCAATTAGAAAAACCACTAAGTTTAATACCTACTTTGAAAAAAATTACTCGATTCAAAGACATAATTCTCTTGAATAAAAAATCTGCAATTTAATTAATTCGAACTAATATTTGATAGAAAAATTAAAATTTTTGTATTTTAACTAGTTTATTTTAGTTTGCGTTTACTTTTATAAATTACGTTGTTTTTCAAATAATTCTCTCTTTACTTTGAGTCACGAACTTGGTTTTTTGAATCAAAGAGTTTTTGGTTCCCTAGCTAGAAGTAGGCCAGAAATTGGCAGATGAAAACATTTGAACTCCTATCTATTACAAAGGAGACACTGGGTGTGAATATTTTTTATTGCACACTCGACTGAAATGGCCACCTTTTGTCCCTGAAAATGGTGGCGGAAGTAACATATATTTCTCGGGCCGAAAGTAAAATTAGCGGGGCGAAAAGAAAATTGACCGGCCGAAAATAAAATTTGCGGGGGGAAAGTAAAATTGAGAAAATTGAGTCGATCAGAATGCAATCCGCGAACAAAGCTATAGAAAAATTCGTCGGACCAGCTTTTCAGGGCCAAGAGGTGGCCAAGGTCAAGAGTGGAATAAAATGTACTATATGCAATACGGGACGAAAGTTTGACCGAAACTTCTCGAGGGCAATAAACCTACCCTCGGGGGGAAAAATCTGTCCTTTCGCCGCTTGTTACATAATATACTATTTTATTTAATAATGACCTAAAGTAGCATCAACTGCTGTTTTTATCAACGTTCACAATAGAATAAATTAATTCTGTGGTATAAGAAGATATACTATCATGGTGTAAATTTAGAAGCAATCGGAAATTTGAAAAATTCACAATTATGCCAAAACTCCGAAAATGTTGTGACGTATTCGCAGTATTTTCTCCTAGAAAGGGCGGAAATATAATGTAAAAATATTACAGAAACCCATTCAGTACCATTTTACGTTGATTTAATTTTGTCTGGTGTATGTCATGACCAGTCTGGGCCAGGACCTGCTATACCAGATTCTGGTGCCAGAACAGCATGCCAAAGCGGGACCAACTGGACACCAGGCTGCAAACAGATTATTTTTTGACTGGTGCCCAGCTGGCACCAATCTGCAGTTATCTTGCTACTAGGGTTGTTTTGAAATCATGGAAGCTGAGCCTTTGAAACCTCATAAGATTTCTTGAATATCCTCAAAGATATAACTTCTTCTTTAATATTTCTGTAAAATCAGTAGAGATTACGTTTCATTATCATGAGATTTAACAATAAAATACTGACCCAAGTTACAAAATTAGAGACTCTTCTGCTTCTTATGATAGTTCGCAATTACCATTGTAGGAGTGAAACTCATTTTGGTACCGAAATAAAATGTTCGTCAGTGTAAACTAAGGTAGCAAAATTAATACCTCTTAATCGCTTAAAAAGGTAAATATTCGGTTAATTGAATCAAATTTCTATATCATGTCTGCCCTTTTCGAATTAATACATCTGAAAAAGAAGTCGTCAAATAAAATCTTTCAAAACCTTTTGACAAACACAATTTTACAAACAAACTTTTTACTCAGCTCCGTGTAAATATTTTCATTTTCAATCTATTGTTATTTACAAAGTAATAACTGCTAAAAAATAGACCGATAATTAGTTATTTTAATTCAATCATCAGTTGCTTTTTTTACAAAATTCATAAAGCAGCTGGTTTTCTTATTCAGTGAAAATGAGGATATGGCTTTGGACTGTTGGTTGCCAAGATTGAGCCAAATTGATGCTGTGTTTTTAGTTTCGAAAATTCGAACATGTTGAAATTATTGGATGTTAGATTTTATGTGATGTGTGAATTCTTAATTTTTTTTAATTGTGAGACAAAAAGCATTATTCATCTAAAATTTCATGATATATATAAGGTTTATCATAACTATGTTAATTGTTATAGAATAAAATTACCTGTAGTTAGTTACATGTTGTTGTGTACGTAGTTGTCCAATTATGTTAGAAATATGGGAAGAAGGCCAGTTTTTTGGTGAAGACAGTTTTAAAATATTACTTAATTTCTAAATTTATAGTTCTCAATCTTGACTCCATTTGCAGGATGGGCATATTTAGATTTTTAATTTAAATTTTAGCAAATGCCATAAGGCATAGAGTAATATACCAAGGTTAGAATACATAGATCTAAATACGTGGCTTTGCGTCGATAATGGATGACGTAAGAGATATATTGTATCTCACTTTTACTTGAAAGAACATGTGTATTAGAGAGCGAATAACTATACAATTTTTTTTCATTTTGTAATATGTATATATGGAAAATTTCTGAGCTTATTTGTCATGTAGTATAATGTTAATAATTCTAGTTGATCGTATGGATGAGGTTATTATATATAGCGATCATATGGTCGAGGTCAGTTCTAAAGTTTACATTGTTATTATTTTTATTATATAGAACATTTCCATGAATAATCGTCTATAATAATGTGTTTCCTTAGCTAAAATAACTACATTCTCAAAATCGAAATTGTGTTGATAATTGGTTGAATGCTTGTGCAGAGCAGTTTTTGTTATTTTTAGTGTAAAAATAAATGGGTTTCCCAACAATCTCATTGCTAAATTATTTAATAACTGTGTGAATAAATTACTGTCACACGGCAACAACACCGATTTAATGATCAACAGAGAAATAAACTTAGGCAAATTTATAGTCTTACCTTAGAACACACAAACTTTGAGAAATCTTAAAAAAACTATATGAAAAACCAATCATTAGAATCATTTTCGAACATATCAGAGATCCATTCAACCTTTTTGAAAATCAAAAATACCGCATTCCTAAAAAACACCTGATATTATTTATAATGTAAACTGCTTGGATTGTAATAAATGCTACATTGATCAAACAAAAAGATATATACAAAAAAGAATTAAAGAACATAAAATATCATGTGAGGAGAAGGAAACAAAAACTGCTCTAGACAAGCATCCAACGAATCATCAACACAATTTCAACATTGAGAATGTAATTACTTTAACTAAGGAAACTTGTTATTATGTACAATTATTCATGAAAATGTTCTGCAAAATAAAAAAGAAAAACAATGTTAACTTTAGAATTGGCATCAACCATATGAGCGCTATATATATAATAACCTAATCCATAAACCAACTAAAATTATCACCATTATACCACACAAAAAGTGAGCTTACACATTTTCCGTAGACAAATATTAGAATATGAAAAAAAATGTATAGTTATTCTCTCTCTAACACATATGCTTTGTCAAATCTGTCTTCACTCCGTATGCCACGACATGGTAAACATGGCTGTAAAGATCTTATACAGCGTGTTCAAACAAGTTATTGGCCTGTAATTCTCTGGGTTGGACAAGTCGCCTTTTTCCGAATATATATGTATGTATATATATATCTGATTTCACTGAAATTGTGCGTTCTACTGTTAGAAATTTGTTTAAATTTGCAGACAGATAAAATTAATAGTGCGCGCCGCATTACCCGACAGGCAGGGTAAGTTGACGCACATGGACTTTTTTGAAGACTTACACATAAAGTATTTCGATATATATGAATTTTAATATATATATATATATATATATATATATATATATGTTGTTATTACATTATTTAATATATTTTTCTTTTCACCGATTGAATAATTCTAGCTCATAATTTATTGACCAGTGTTTTATCAAAATTATTAAATGCTCTTGTTACTGGTTTTCAAAACCATTATAAAAATGACCACTTTTATCTTACAGAAGTACCGTCAGAAGTATTGGAACGTTTTAGACCGGAAACTGAAAGACCTACAGATTATTTTCACGTTATATTGATAACGGAGGATAAATGTTTGTTATATGATGACCTCAGTTTAATGAATAGACACTTGTATTTTGGACATAATGATAGCCCAAGACCCCTCTGGGTAGCTAGAAAACCCGAATTATATTTTGAGCACTATATGGCTTTTTTGGAAATGCATGACCACCGTTATGTTGCACCAAGTCTCTCACTTACTCATTATGTACCTCATGTTGGTGAAATGGAATTTCTGCATATTCCAACGCATGGTGCAGTAGCAATTGGACAACACACATATTTCACAACAGATTTTCAGCTGCACCTATACAATCAGCCCACTCCACCTTCTCATACAGCACTCGGCTACGATGGCCTCATTTACTTAACAATAAAAGATTCTAAAAGGTACTATTATGCATATTTAGAGAGGCAATAATAATTTTGAGAGATATCGGCGAGATATCCTATTTTTCCCTTAAGGAATATCACAAAGGATATCCTATAAGGCGAAAATTTCAATCTTTTTGGGATATTCCACGGATCTCTCAAGATATCTTGAACGAAGTTTTCTTGCCAGGAATGTGTCCGTATATTTCTGGAAACGTATAGTTGATTTCTAAAAATGATGTATGTTTAATCGTCTGAATAAATAAACTCATAATTTAGGAATAATAAAGTTTTTTTCAATAATTTCGTACAAAGTATGACATTCCTTCCTATAGATTATAAAAACCAAAGGTGCAGCTATTCTGTATAAGAATATAAGATAATCGGAAGTGTTAGCTTGCAAAAGGAAAAAATTAAATAATTATGACGAATGCTTTCTAAATTAATAACGTGCTTTTTTGGATTCAAGATTCTTGGTGCGCTCACTAGATGCCTTTCGTACTGCACTCAACCTTTTCTGTAATGGATGTTTCTGTTTTTCTTTTTTTTTCAATTATTTTAGTAGCTTTGGACAAAAAAAGTGCTTTTTTTTTCTTTTATACAGATATTTTACTTTTGGACTCGAAAGAAGGATTTGCAAAAGTTTTTGGACCATTTACTCCAAAATTTGGAGAAGAAATCAAAGTAAACTATTACTAAATTTTTATGTGTCCAGGTTGAAGCCGTCAAAATAAACGAATTTCAGTACTAATATCTGAACAATTACTTCCTAGTTTCAAACTTTCTGTAGTTTCAATTTGTTCAATTTAAGTGTTTTGAAATCTAAAATTGTTCTTCATTGATTGCTTAAATTAAATTTTCAATTTTCCCATACGAAATATTTTTTCGATATTCAACTTGCGATTTCATAATCACTTAATTTAAAATATAGTAATTTAAAACAATCTATAGTTGAATTCTTTGATTTCGTACCTGATTTTTGAAATTACTCAAATGCGGCACATTCATCGATTCAAAATATTTCCTAAGAAAACTTCTCCAAGAATTTTCCCGTTCATGAATTTAGTGGAGAGAAAGGGAAAGCCAGGCATTTAAGCCTCAGATGTACAGTAATTAGCACCACAGAAGCAGGCCGTCTCTTGAAAGGGGGGGGGGGCGGACCTTTGCACTAATGAGGAATAAAATACGAAACATAAAATTTAAAAAAAATTGAAATTAGTAATTTTTAAATATTAAATTCGAAATTTACATTTCTTGGCGCTTCCAACGATATGTCCCTTGCAATAAAAAGATAAAAATCAGAAACAGTGCGATATGTTATTTGCCTTCATGAGTTGAGAATTAAAAATGTATTTCAGGCCATGCATAGGTTCACCGAAATTCAACTGCTATAGTTTTGAGTTGCCCATATCATCTGAAATTCCAAACTGGCATAGCGCATAGCGTGTTGCCGATTTGAAATTCAAGTTTTAAATTTTGTTATTTTATACATTGAAAGCTGTGAATTTCAAACTTTAAAGGCTATATGGCCTATGCTATAGCGCTCAGGAATTTAAATTAAAATTTTACAATTTTGGGTATTTCAATTAAACATTGTGTGGCTAATAAGGCGCTTTAAACTGAAAATTGTGCAATTACTGGCAACATATGCTTTCAATTATAAGTTGCTCAACATTAAACGATTCTAGTTTGAAATAATCTGATTCAGAACGTTTCAAGCTGAAAACTGATTAACAAGATTATTCTAAAAGAAGAAATCTTTGAAAACATAAACTCAAGAAAGTGACCTTGCTTATAAGAATTGCACGAAACATCTTACAATGTAAAGCTTTGAAGGGTTTAAAAAGAAGAAAATCATTAAAATGGTGCAATATGAAAAATTTAAATCAAAAATAAAATTCAAGAAGCATATTAAGTAAACGTAAACGTTTCAATTCATTCGGTTTCGGTTTCGATTCCTTTAGAATACAACTGAAGGGGTTATGACAAAGCCACCGAATGCATCCTCGGGTTGCGGATAGATGGTCCCTGTACCAAGTGTTTCTGCTGAATATGGTTAAAATAATTAATAAGCAGTCGCGGACAATTGTCCAGGGATGGTCCCGAAGGAATAACCTTTAGACCATCTAAAAGAACGGACTGGCTCTCTAAATTTTGACCCTCTAACTTTGACCATCCATTTTTCTCCGTGTAGTGGGAAGAAACTAATTATTTAAAGCAAATAAATGAAGTTATTTAGGACTGCATATAATGATTTGAAAGAATGTTATAAAAATGGCAGACGTGAAAAATAGACAAGCTTGATAAAATAAGGTGATAGTGTATCATTCTTAGCTCTATTTGAACAATAAGTAGGTTATATTTTTGAATTGTAAACATGACGTAGCCTGCAACAATTCAAAAACATTAGTTTTTTATTCTTTCTAAAAAGTTAAGAAAAATAATAATTTTGTAGGATCTTAACTTGCTTCAAAACCGCGCAGCCGCTGATTCGAATTCGGCGACATCGGCGCGGTGGCTTTTAATTTAAAATTTATTATCAGGAAACGTACTAAAGGTTTTCTAAATTCGTATTGAAATTCACACTGACCCCTTCTACCCCAACCCAGTTAAGACGGTAATTTTTGGGGCTCCTTCCACCCCTCTCAATTCGGTAACGTAGCTTATGGACGGCCCCTAAGCTACGATCAACTGAAAATTGAAAACAACTGTGAATAAAATACAATTGTAAGCAATTCTACAGGAACACTGTGAATTATTAGCTCTCACCAAGTTGTCGCATTGAAAGTATATACGATACAGACAAAAATTATTCTTCGAAAAACTTTGATTTTTGACAGAACATTTTTTATCGCTTTTTACGTAAATAAAAAATATGATGGAAATGATGAGATTTTATTTAATCAAAGCTTATTTTAAAAAAATATTATCTACAACTTTTTTACATCCATACCATTAAATAAATGACTTAATATCAGATATTATTATTTGTTTATTATTAATGCTGTAGATAATATTTTTCTTGTTAAAAGAAGCGTGTATTCAATAAAATATTTTTTTTTTAATTTGGTAAGAAGCGATCAGAAAAAAAACTTTGGTGAAAAATAAAAGTTTTTCAGTTAATAATTTTTTATGTTTCAGATTTCTTTTTCATAAGAAATAATCTTTTCTGTCTTTTCCAACACCATCAATAATAATATTAAAATTCTTGAAACTATAAATAAATATATATTTCCACACAACAAATTAATTTTGAACCAAACAGTTGAATTTGCCTCCAAAAGGATGAATCTTTAACCAAAAAGAGTAATTTCCTACCAAAAGTGTTGAATTTTCAATAAAATAGATAAATGTTCATCGAAAAAAGATACATTTTCTACAAAATTGTTAAATTTGCACACAAAAATGTATGATTAAATATATATTTCGGGAGATCAGCTTTCCCGCCTGAAATTACATAATAATCACATAATCACAAAAATTAAGCTGCCGAATCGAATAAGGACACATAAAATTATTTCGCTGGGAGTAGGAAGACCCCTGGAGACTCTCAAAAGCATGAATGAAGTTCAATTGTCAAAGGCTTTATCTAGATGTGAAATTTCATTAGATGTTAATCACTCCCAAAATAGAACCTCAAACTTATTTTTTCAAACTGCTAATGAATATAGAAATCTGATTTTACTGAAATTGTGCGTTCGGTTCTAATAAAATTATTTTTAAGTTGAACACAGGTAAAATTAATATTGCGCGCCGCATTACGCGACTGGTAGGGTAAGTTGAAGCACGTGGACTTTTTTCGAAGTCATAATAATTAAGTATTTTAATTATTAGAGATTGAATGTTTTATATGAATAAAGCAAAGCTCAAATATTGATCTACGTGTTACATATTTTCCCATTACATTATTGAATATATTTTTCTATCTACCGATTGATATGTGTTATGCGCGCCGCATTACCCGCTTCTCCCCTATCTGACTTCTGTAATTGCGCGCGCGGTCTGTTGTAATATCAAAGTATTATTAATGAATAAATAAATAAATCATATTGCATAATAAAAAATAATTTATTCATTTAATATTCTGTGCAATAAAATCGTTCCATTTATGAGACAAATTATACGAAAGGATAACAAAGCATAAGCATCTAATAGCTGAGATTCATCGAATTTCTCATTCCTAGAATTTTCCAATGCTTCAAATTCGTGGAATTTAAAGAAGTAAAAGGTCGAGAAAGCTTAAAAAAGCTCTTTAACTAAAATAAATTTTTTTCTCACTTCCAATACTGCAAATTGTCAGAGATTATATGATTTTATTTAGATTATCTCAAAAATCGAAACATTCTATTGTACAGAATATGAAATGAATAAATTATTTTACATTATGTCCTATTCAAATTGGCTGAAATTTTAATATAGTATAGTTTAAAACCTTCTGATCAAAAAATCCCAAAAGGCAGCAGTCCAAAAGAAGTTTCTAAGATAGAAGTGGTTGAACGTGTAGAATTTGATCACAGGCAAATCTAATGTCCCGCTCGAAACTTGAAGATCAGGTGCAGATATTTCAATAAAATGTGATCAGAAAAATCGCTAGAAATACTGGAAACACTAGCAAGAATAGTTTAGTCAATGAGATCAACAAAATGGCGCTGTCCTGGCACTTATAAGCAAAATCATGGGGCAGACCTGGCAATGTAAATACTGTTCGAAATATTGAAGGTAGTTTAGTTAATGAATACAAGAATGCAAAGCATTCCAATTACACAGGCACACAAAACAAAAGTGGTCTGACCGGCGGACTACACCGGCATATCTATATGTTTTTGGGGTCGCTGAATCTGAATCCGAGGTCCAAATAACCAAGTTAGCTCGTACTTTTCAAAAAAACGCAAAAATATACGTAAAATCGACGAAAACCGCGATTTTTCTTGTATATTTTTGCAAACAAAAAAAAGATCTTCATGCCCGGTGGACTCAGCCAACATATCTTTATGTTTTTGGAGTCGCTGAATCCAAATCCGGGGTCCAAATAACCCAGTTCATAAAGGTTTTTGACAATCTCTTTGAGCGGGCTCTTTAATGTGACTGTAGTCAGTGGCTTCCTTATTTTCATTTTAAGTTAGGCTCTGGCTGGGTTAGGCGTTTCATTTGTGGTTTGGTCCTGTCTAAATCCCCAATTTGGGGCCAAGTTTGTCCTATTTTGGGCCCAGCTAGCGCCATGACAAAAATTCGACAGGGGTTGGGTTGAATCTATCAAATTATTTCTGTTTGGTTAAATTAACCAAAACTTTTGGTTAAAAGAATCAAATTTCACAAACCAAATAATTTAGTTGGGTCAACCAAATATTTTATTATAAATGTCATAAACATATTTTATTGTTAAATTAACAAAATTTTTGTTGATTGAGCCAAATATTTTTTTCGTGTAGCTTTATAAGTAATAAAATATTGTTCCACAATAAATGATTTAAAATTAAAACATTCAAAATTGATGATTTCGAAATTAAACATTCCAAATTTAACAATTCATCAATTGCTAATAATTCTAGTACAAGATTTAAAAAATGAACCTTCAAATCTATTTTTTTTTAATTCTAAGCATCTGCGCCTCGGAGAGAAAAGAGCATTCTGTTTTGGTCTGAAAAACGAAAATTCACGTTTTTTGCCAAAACGAAACAAAATACGAAAAAAGTCAAAGCAACAAAATTGTTTCTCTGAAAAAGTTCTAGAAAAATGTTTCTTGACACTTTTTTTCTATTTCTCGTTATTTTTTAGATTTTTGCGAAAATATGTATACAATCATTTGAAACTTATTTTTTTCAGCCATATAATTTTATGGTGTAATGAAAACCCAAAAAAGACGTTATTTAACAGTTCAAACAACTTTTAAAGGCGTATAAATAAAAATTCTTACATTTTGGCAAGAGTCAAGAGTTTTCGATTCTAAATCTTCCAAATTGAAGAAATTGAAATAAATTTTTTATTTTAATCCTAAAAATGGCAGAATTTGTAATTGTAACAATTAGAATTTTTATTGTAAATTTTATAAATTAAAATCTTTTCAAGTCTTCAATTTTAAAAATTCACAAATTTCTACAATTTTGAAGATACACAACTGACAATTCTGGAATTTTGAAAATACAGAATTGCAAATTATTCAAATTTCAAGAATTATATTTTAAAAGTATGTAATTTTGAACATTTTTTTGAGTAGATCAATTGTAAAGATTTACAATTGAAAATTCTTCAAGTTTAGCGGTTTGTAATTTAAACTTCTTCAATTAAATTTTTTTCTTGAGTATGTAGTTCAATTTTGAATACTTTAAATGGAAAATTCTTTAATGTTAAATAATTTTAATTGAAAACTTCAATATTTAATGTGTATGATATAAAATGATGCAACTTTGAATGCTTTATTGGAATAGTTCCATTCCAATGATTTAAAATTGACAAATATTCAATTGTGATGATTTAAAATTGAAATTTATTCAATTTTGAAGATGTATGGATAAAAACTTTTATTTTGTCGAAAGAGTCCAGAGTTTTCAATTCTACATCTTCCAAATTGAAGAAATATTAAATTTCATGGTAAATTTTTTAATTCAAAATTCTTGAATTTTCAAGATTTAATGTAAATATATGTTATTACATATATGTAAAAACATATATTTTTCGTATAAAATGATCTGTATCTCTTTTATACTTTTGATCAATGTTATCAAAAAGAAGAAATTTACCAAATTTATAAACAATTCAATAAATGTTCACATAAATATTACACGGAGAAGAAAAAGTGACCTTTATTTGGAGAAATGCACATATGCTTGTGCCTAATGATTTGGAAAGGATGTAGTTGGAAGTTTAATTTTCATTTGTGAGCTTTTTTGTGTTCTGCCTTTGTTGCACAAAATGATTCATAAGAAAGTAGATTGAATTTCGATCTTAATAAAAAAGAAAACTCATAATTAGAAATCACAAAAGGAAACGAAAAATTTTATGTCTTGCAGTAAAAAAAAAACATGTGGTCAATAAATCACCACATGTCCTCCCAAAGTTCAAAATGTATTCAGCCAAATACTATTCACCTGAGAAAATGCCATTCATACAACCTGCCTGGCACGAGACTTCAGAAGAGCAGACCGGCATTGTCAAAACAGAGTCTTATACCTTGAAAAATCAAAGTTCTCCATTATATTTAGTCCACGACAGATTTATGACACTTTTCCTGAAAAAATGGAGAAAGTAAAAAAGGACGCTTCAGCGAAACTGTCATCATCTCGGGCGAGGCATTGATATGGCGCGAGCCATGAAGCATCCTGGTAATAATAGCGAGTAACGAGGCGTTTTTCGAACTATGATAATCACGACCTTTTTTATAAAACCCCGCTAGAAATCAATTTTGTGGGGTAAAAAGGCACAGCGTGTAAAGTTCGAGTCTGCACGAGCCACACTTTGCTGATGCGGTTTCCTTTCCTTTCTTTCTTTTATACAACCTTGTCACGCTTCAAGTTGGTCGCGATGGAATTTCTTCAAGAGTGGAACCTTGACCAAGACACCTCCCAAGTTGATTTTCGAATTGTTTGGAATTTTTGAGAGAGATGGTCAATCTTTGTGTTATTAAATATTTTATAGTGGATTTGACCGGAATGTTGAAATTGTTTTTTTTTTAATGGCCGTAAGGGACCGTCCATAAAATACGTTACCAATTCTAGGCCATTTTTGACCACCCAGTTCCCCCTTGTTGATAAACGTAGTTTTGCCCAAAATTCTCTTAAAACAGGGAAAATAGTGTGATTTTTCATAAAAATTGAGGAATAATATGGAAATCAATTTTATTAAATAAATTGAATGTAAATATGATATTGAATTCAATGTGAAACACTTTGAATTCCTATGTTTTCAAGTCAAAATATATTATATTTTCAACAAAATATTTCAATTTTCAATCAAAAAATCTGCCCGCACTGCGGGCACATTCTCATCGTGCGCTTCGCTCGCAAGTTTGAGCGCGCCTAGGGCGCGCACCTGTTGGATCCAGCGCTTCGCGCTCGATTTGGTATTCATCTCGCGCTTCGCGCTCGATAATGTATTCCCCTCGCGCTACGCGCTCGGACACCAATTAAGCTACGGAGAGACGAGAAAATTTTCCTCACAACTTCTACAAGTTGAATGTCGACGTCATTCAATGTACCTGCAAGATTTCAAACATGAGGGTTTTTATTATTTGATGTTATAGTTTTTTGACCAGTGAATTACAAAGTTCGTGAAGTTTGTCCCAAAATTGACATTTGCAAACAATTTTTGTCTAATGGAAGATTGAAGCTTAATCATTAAGAAAGAAGCTAATTCCATGTCCCCTTTCTCAGTCATAATATTAGCAAAGTTATTCCTTCATATATATGCGAAATTAAAGCTTCAATAACACTCGTAAAAATAAAATCTCGTTGATGTAACGGTCAATGCTTCTTACAAAAGTAGTCTCAAGTGTCGACCAAAAAATTTGCCTTAAATTCCGCTGATGAAAATCCTAGGGAAAGTGGGTAGTGTCGGATTCGCTAGGTGCGCCTACCGACTAAAACCCCTCCTCGACTGGTTACCAACCCAAGAGGATATGAACCAAGTTGAAAAAGAAAAGAGTGAACAACGAAATTGGTGGTCCGAGACAGTAAGACTGGACGGACACTCGCGCTTGAAGCGAAACAAGCAAAGAAAGATGGATGAATTAAATTAAGGCGGTGAGACGAGAAGGCAGGGCCTTCTAAAGCGGTCAGAAGTTTTACTCGCGTAATTCACGAGTGAATTGATGCTGGATTAGGCTGATTAGCCACTGACAAACGAAGGTTTACAGCGTGTGAATAAGCTGATTCGATGATGGAAGGAAGCTCGGTTTCAGCGAGGATTTGTTTGTTGCGGATGACCACGGGATATTAGGTTTATTTTTATGATCGACTAGGGTTTGGGAGCTGGAGGGCAGCTGCGAAGGTGGAGAGGAACTCGCGAAGAAGCTGCTGTAATTGCGGGTTCTGAAGGATGTCGGAGTTGTGAGGGTTGAGTCTGGTTTTGGCCTTGTGGTAATGGACGAGGTGAGACTAGGTTAACGAAGGAGCGTTGGGGAGAAGCGAGGTTGAAAGCGCTACGAGGATTAGGAAGGGAGGTAGGGTTTGCAGTGTGTTTGGGTTTAGGAGGTTGATGAGTTGAGTTTGACTTGGAGCCAGGTTTCTGTGGAACTTTGGGACAACCATGGTAGGTGGCCCAGTGAGGTCCTTTACAGTTGTGACAAGATGGAGTGGCATCTTTTTGTTTTCTAGCGGGGCAAGAGGCGGTAGCGTGGCTATGTCCGCAGAAGGCGCAAGCCCAAGAAGCATGGCAGTAGTTAGAGGTATGGAAGAATTTTTGGCAGCGGCGGCACTGGGGAATTATATTGGATTTGCGTTTGGCTTCAACTTGCCCGATGAGGCCAGCTAAAAGTTTGAGGTCGAAGATGGACTTGGCAGTGGGAACTGATGGGTCCAGGTGAACGACCACCAGGGGCCAGATTTTTTCACCTTTTTTCATACGGTGGACTCTTTCAACGGAAGGGATTTTGTTTTACAGTTCAGCAAGGATGGAATGCTCACTAAGGGATTCGTTGACCCCTCTGATGACTACGAGGAGGTCTTTATCTTGTTTGAGTTGATTGATGGTGCACCCGATTTCGTGTTTTACGAGTTTCGGGGTGATTGCACGGAAAGCATCGATGGTCTGGGGATACACTAGGACGACGTCGGAAGTGTTTTTAGCCGAACGGATAGGGATGTCGGCTTTCACTAGAGCCGAGTGAATTTTGGGCCAGAGTTCCTTACGGAGGATACGAATAGGAGGAGGACTCCGTTTATTGTTTAAAGTGGCCGGGGTCGGAGGAGCCCGTGAGACAAGTGCTGCCTCATACGAGTCCAAGATTTTGCGAAGATCGGCTATGAAGACGCAAATATGGTCATTGGTAAGGTCATTAGGGTTAGGGTAACAAAAGTTAGCATTAGGAGTCAGGGTTTCAGTCGAAACAGGAAGAGAAGAGTTAATGTCCGGTTGAGGGCTAGACATGATGTTCAGGTTAGCCCTGAAAGAAGGGCGGGAAGATGAGAAGTTTATGAGGTTTGCAAATTTTCAACAGCAGGAACAATGCGGAATACGTCAACGAACATAAATGAATCGGCGAACTAAGTTAGTTAATCTTGCTGGTACATCTGATGATCTATCGTAATTCGATGCCTCTGATGGACCAGAATCGATCAGTCCATCATGAGCATGAATTTTCGACGGATGAGTGATGAGCTGTCCTCGGAGTGATAATGAGAGGTTGTTCTTGACTGGTGGATCGTAGATCAATTGAGAATTCTATGCGTCTAATAGACCAGAATCGATCAGTCTATCATGAGCATGAATTTACAATGATTGGTGATGAGATGATCAAATTGTCAATGGTCGACCATGTTGAGAGAGTTCGAATTTTTCTGACGAGACAGAAAATCAAGAGCGAAGTATTCTGTACGGAGACATGACGCCAACTGATGTCGATGTGTCTCATCTTCGGTGGACGAAACGCGTTGTTTTATCGAAGAGAGCACAAGCCCTCCCAACATGCTCACCGAGTGGTCTCTCCCACTCTGAGCAGAAATCGAGTAGTGGGAGTTTCGTCGCGGTCTCTCCCACTCCGCGCGGAAGTCGGGTAGTGGAAGTTTCGTCGCTGAGTCTCCCACTTCACGCGGAAGTCGGGTACTGGGAGTCTCCTCGCTGAATCTCCCACTCGCCGTTACTGGATCAATGAGGGAAGAGTTTGTCAGGGATTGGCACGCTGTTCCCACTAGACACGCGATTGGTTAAATGGTTGGCGCGCGCGCGATATAATTAACATTGTCCGAATGCCTCATCTCTCTTAACCCAGCATTACATATTTGTTAAAGAATAAAATGTTATTTATTAATAATACCTAGATAATCGATGAGTGTAATTGTTTATCATTGATACTACCTTTGTTATAATTTTACCGTTATACATATAGTATATATATAGTTTATATGTAGCCTAATATGTTACATATAATTTATATATTATATATAATATAAGGTAATAATATTTTTTAGATGACAGTTACTCCCAGTGGGACCCTGCGGTGGTTGTTAACCTTTAGTTTTTAAATATATATATATATATTACATAATGTAGATAAAACTGAAGTAATTGAGTCTCCGGATAAAATAACCGACGGGACACACAATTTTCGTGTAGAAAATTTTTGTGCGATTTCAGCTTTGTAAAACATAAAATATAAACTGAAAATTTTGACCAGCGGAATTTAATGCATTTTTTAAAATGAAATCGCCATAACTTTTTTTCATTCCAATGAAATGACTCGAAATTTGAATCTAAAGCGTATTATACTCTGTCGCTGGCTAGGGAATTCGATTCGTGCATAAAAAAGTTGATTATTCAACAATATGTCTATGTTTGTCATAAGAATCGAGGGAATTTTCGAGTGTAAACAACTTTCCGTGGAGGAGTTGTTAATAAGGGTCGAAATAAGTTTTTTGGAAAGTTTGAGATTTTTTGAGCGACAAATGAGCGAGCCAGTGTAGGTTGAAGTGAACTTGCGGAATACTCGACCAACTTCCGCCTACAGCGTGAGCGTTTACGAATGCGAAAAGAGCATACACACGTTGAGGACGGGCATGTAAACAAATATGAAAACTAGCGCATTCTTTTGTTATTTTTGACCAATGTTTTTCCATTTTGTTTCATGCCCTTTGTCCATTTGGCGAAGAAGCATAGAACGATTCACATCGATCGGCGTTGCGTATTTTCTTAGCAAAAATAAATTGAAAAACTGACAGTAATTCACAATTCACAGCATTTCGGAGTTTATTGAAATGAAATTCCCGAGAGATTATAATATTAGTGAACTTAAAAATTCCCAAATAATAAAATTCCGTACAGAAAATTGTCGAATTAAAGAATATCCGAACTAGAAAATTACCGAATCTTAACAATTATTGTCATTTTAACTTTAAACAATAATTTCAGACCATAATCTTTTCGTAAGAATATTTGATTATAGTATTTTCAATAAATAAATAATATTTACCGAAAACTTTTTGTAATTGTTTAAATTCAGGAATTTCTTAATTCGGGAATTTTTTAGTTCAGATATTTTATGATTCGGAAATTTTATTATTCGGGAATTTTCAAATTCGGTAGTATTATAAGCTTTCGGGAATTTTATTATTCAGAAATTTTCTAATTCCGTGATATTATAAACTGTTCGGGAATTTTATTATTCGGGGATTTTCTGATTCGGGAAGTTTATTATTCGGAAATTTTATAATTCTGGAATTTTATTATTCGGGAATTTTTCAATACGGGAATTTTATTATTAGGAAATTTTATTATTTGGGAATTTAACAGTTTCGGCAATTTTATTTTTCGGGAGTTTTCAATTGTCCCGTCGAAAAAACAAAGTCGATTGTGGTAGAAAACGAACATTGATTGAAAAATCCTGAAAACGCGAAATCGCAACACGCTCTCGAAATGAGGTATTAGGTGTACAAATAAGTTCTACCCGTTTTAAAAATCTTTTTTATTATTTATAAGAATCTAACAACATTTAAATATTAATTAATATAGTGGCTATTGGCTACTACTACTCTTCGCCAACGCTCAGGCAATTAATGGATTTTATGGCGAAAGAAGGCTTGATCTTTTGACCCTATAAAGTCATTCGCCATTTTTTGCACTTCAGCTTCAATTTTAATTTGGAGTTCAGCCAAGCTGCTTTGTAAGAAGCGAAAAAGGTGGTAATCGGACGGGGCAATGTCTGAAGGGTAAGGCGGATGTGGCAGAATTTCCCATTGCAATGTTACTCTTTTCAACTGAACCATTTGGCGAAAAAAATCCAAGAGAAAAGGTCATATTCTGGACATGGACGAAGATTAAAGCACGACAACGCTAGGCCACATAGAAGTTCCGTGGTCCACCAAACTATAGAAGAATTGCAATGGGAAATTCTGCCACATCCGGCTTACTCTCCGGACATTGCCCCGTCCGACTACAACCTTTTTCACTTGTTACAAAACAGCTTAGCTGAACACCAAATTCAAATTGAAGCTGAAGTGCGAAAAATGGTGAATATCTTTATAGCGTCAAAAGAGTAAGCCTTCTTTCGCCATGAAATCCATTAATTGCCTGAGCGTTTGCGAAGAGTAGCAGAAGCCAATGGCCACTATATTGATTAATACATGCATTTTGTTAGATTTTTTATAAATAAAGAAGAGCAGGTGCTAATCTTAAAAATTGCACCCGCTTCCAGCGAAATCGCGGTTGAATTTCAGCTGTAACCACGTCTCACGACCGTGAGATGGGTGGCCACAATCTGCGACGAATTCAATATGATGATTCGGCAAAAGTCTCGTGTACCCTGAGGACATGGAGCGACTCAAGGACGACCGCCTTCTGCATTTCTCCCGCAAGTGTCTCAGCATTTTCTTGACACGCAGGGATGCTTTTCAGGCTATTGCCCAGGGAAACCTTGGCACCTTTAAGAGTGCCAATGATCAGGACGATTAGCTCGACAGAATATTCCGGGTATAACCGTCGCAACTGCCTTATACGGTCTTTATACGTCTCTTTCTTTTCATTCTCCTTGGCTACATCATGTTTTTGTCAGCCGGTGCCGAAAATTCGATAACGAACATGTTTCGTTTCTCGAAGTCAAGAAGAACTATGTCAGGCCTCGAGTGAGCAACAGAAACAATGGTCGAGAATATGAAGTTCCAGTATATCCGGCACTCCTCATTCTCGACAATTGACTCTATTTTCCTAGGAGTGTTTAGTGGAACGGTATTTGGGCTGATGCCGTAACAGTGACAGAGATGGTAATAAAGCACTCTCAGTGCCGCATTATGCCTTTGGATGTAGGCCGTTCCCGCATGAGTTGGACAACTAGATGGTATATGCCCTAGATGCTCGGGGTGTGCATTACACGCTCTACAGCTATCATCGGGATTGTCTTGGCTCAAAATGTGGCGACGGTATGCTAGAGTGGAAATGACACCGTCTTGACATGCCAAAATGAAACCCTCCATTCTTGTCTCTAATGAGCCGAAAAGTGAGGTTTTTGGGAAGTTTATTTTCAAATTGTGAATCAATTTGTTGCTTATGCTGCAAAAATTATTCATGATAAAATGGATTTCCTTTCAATCTTAATTTATAAATTAATATTTTAATTTCTGAGGACGCTGTTATTCTACCTGATTAAACGAGTTCACATTTTGGCCGCACTGAAAAAAATTGACGGTGTATTGCAGCGCAGCTGATCCC
Organism: Andricus grossulariae; assembly: GCA_011634705.1. NCBI lineage: Eukaryota > Metazoa > Arthropoda > Insecta > Hymenoptera > Cynipidae > Andricus > Andricus grossulariae. The sequence continues at coordinate 54,425,113 of JAABKJ010075445.1, forward strand.
AATACCGTTTCAGTTTTAAATATTGGATCGTTCGTACACAATTATTATTAATATAACTATAAAAACTTAGGATATAAATGATGAAAACATGATCGTTTCTCAATTAAAACTCAAAAACTAGCAGAAAGTATTAAAAAAATTATTAAAGTATGTTTCCATAGCATTTCATTGCTACTCATTGAATTAGTAATTTGGCACTACTAAGCAGATTAGTAGAATACCCTTACTAATTCATTTAGTAATTCAAATCTCACCATTTCATTTAGTAGAAACTGATAAAATTACTAATTTAACAGTCAGATACAATGCTACTAATTGCATTAGTGAATTTCCTACTAAATCAGATTTAGAGAGTAATTGAAGTCCATTAAAATTGAAAAGGATTACCAGAAACCTAAAATCCGAATTCGTAAGAGCGTGAAGAGACAATCTCTGCTGTACCAGATTACACTATTGTATTAATTTTCCTTTATGTATCAGGGATTGCTCATTGATCTCGATATCTTCCGCTGCTGTGCTTCCGGTCTTATAGGATTGTCGCGAGTCAAACGAGGAAATTAATTGCTTTCTCTTGATGAGAAACGTCGGAAACTGTCGCAGCTGCCACGAGAAACATCTCGTATAAAGCTATATTCCATCGAATTGCGACTGAGAAATCGAATTTCAAGAAAATCTCTTTTCCGACCGGGATGGAGAAATAAAGTTTACAGTGGCAGGCAAAACCTAATAAAGCATTCTGTCTTTCAAAGGATGCTCTTCCGTCATCCTTATTCTGATTTCTAATCTTTTTTCTTCCTTGGAGAAAATCACATTTTCCATCAATATATTCCTTCAAGTAGAGAAGACAGGGGCTAAGTGCGCACAGTTTTTGCATCGTCAATTTTTAATAACAAAATGAAGTTATGAAAAAAGGACTGATACAGTTTGAAGGAGTGATATTTCAATTACAATTTGGTTCATAGACGCGATTGTGTATGAGCAAAGGTTTAGTTGATATTTGAGAAAATCAACTCGAACTTCAAAGACGTCCGAAAAAAGCGTGGGGCTAAGCGCGAACTCTATAATTTTGAGGCTTAAGGCTAAGCACGAACCTTTAAATTTCTAAAATAAATTTTTTTCCATTTATTGAAAGCATTCAATTTCTCTCTTAAATTTGTATTTTGAGGATTTTCGATGCGGGCGGAGAGAGCTTTTTTTATTTTTTTCGCCCTAGGGCGCACTTCTTCAACTTTTTTCGGCCCAAGGGAACAAACGGCGATTTTCCCCCCGCTGCGCATAAACGAAAAATCCGAATTTCTAATGTAGTTGGACACAAAACAATTTTTTGCAGTCTCGCCACGCCTACACGTGGAAATTCGGCAAAATTCAGGGAATTTTATTGGTCAGGGAAAGTCAGGGAATTGGAAATGAAATCACCCAAAGTCAGGGAATTGCTATAATATGAAATCGTCTTTGTTCTGTTGAAAATTCAACTTTTGTTAAGAATTTCTCTTTCTGGGGTAAAAAATTAACTATGTATTTTGATACAAAATTAACTTTGTTAAAAATTGTTTTTTGTTGAATATTCATCATTTTAGATAAAAATTCATATTTTGGTATTGAAAATTCAACGAGATTTTTTTTTAGTGGCGAATACAACTATTTGATTGAAAATTCGTCTCTTTTGGTTGAATTCATGTGTTTTTTATTCAAAATTGAAATTTTTTTTTAGTTGAAATATCAACTATTGCATTATTCCTTGAGAAATAATCTTTCTTCGTTGAAAATGTAATTACTTGGTTAAACGTTGAACTACTTATTTAAAAATTATTTTTTTTGTTGAAGATTCATCATTTTAGTTGAAAATCCGTTTTTTTAATAAAACCTATTTTTTCAAATTAACTGTTTTGTTCAAAATTCCTCTATTTAGGGTGAAATTCAGCCATTTTCGTAGAAAACTAACTTTTTGTGTGGAAAATTAATATTTTGGTGTTGAAAATTCCACTGGAGTATTTTTTGGCCGAAAATTAATATTTCGGTGTTGAAAATTCCACTGAAATATTTTTTAGTCGGAAATTCATATTTTTTGGTCGAAAATTCATATTTTGGTGTTGAAAATTCCCCTGAAATATTTTTTGGAAGAAAATTGAACTATTTTGTTAGAAAATTCGTCTCTTTTGGTTAAATTCACGTATTTTTATTTTAAATTAATTTTTTTTTAGTTCTTTCTTTTTAATCTTTCTTCGTTGAAAATTTAATTACTTAGTTAAAAGATGAACTACTTGCTTGAAAATTATTTTTTGTTGTTGTTGAAGATTCATCTTTTTAGATAAAAATTCATTTTTTATCAAAAACTTTTTTTTCAAATCAACTGTTTTGTTCAAAATTCCTCTTTTTAGGCTGAAATCCAGCTATTTTCGTAGAAAACTAACTTTTTTGTGGAAAATTCATATTTTGGTGTTGAAAATTCCCCTGAAATATTTTTTTTGAAGAAAATTGAACTATTTTGTTAGAAAATTCGTCTCTTTTGGTTAAATTCACGTATTTTTATTCAAAATTAAAATTTTTTAGTTCTTTCTTTTTAATCTTTCTTCGTTGAAAATTTATTTACTTAGTTAAAAGATGAACTACTTGCTTGAAAATTATTTTTTGTTGTTGTTGAAGATTCATCTTTTTAGTTAAAAATTCATTTTTTATTAAACACATTTTTTTTTCAAATCAACTGTTTTGTTCAAAATTCCTCTTTTTAGGCTGAAATCCAGCTATTTTCGTAGAAAACTAACACGTTCCAGTTGCGTCGGGATTGGTTGCTTTAAGGAACCATGATCGTAGCTTCCGGAGCCTAAAACTTCTCTCAAAAATAATAATAATAATAATAATAATAATAATGGTCAGGGAATGTGAAAAATTTGTTAGGGAATTGAAAATGAAATTTGCGACCACCCTCATATAATATTCTTTCTAGAGATTTATTGGCCTTTTATTTCTATGTCGGTTTCTGTTTTCTTTTCAGCTGCTTCCTCCTAACGATTATACTTTTAGTTCAAAATTTTATTATTTGGTTGAAAATTCAATAATTTGGTTAAAAATGCATCCTTTTTGGTCGAAAATTCAACTATTTGAGTAAAAAAATCATATTTTGGTGTTGAAAATTCAACTGAAATGTTGTTTGGTTGAAAATTAATTTTTTTCGTTTAAAAATGCAACGTTTTGCTTGAAAATTATTCTTTTTTCGTTGAGGATTCAACTATTTTGTTTCAAAATTGGTCTTTTTTTGATTGAAATATCTAGTATTATATTATTCGTTGCAAATCCATCGTTTTTTTGTGTGGAAAATTCAATTACTTGGTTGAAGGTTGAACAAATTTGTTTTGAAAAATCATTTTTTTGTTGAAGGTTCATAATTTTAGTTAAAAATTCAACAGGCTTGTAGAAAATTTATTTTTTTGGTTAGAAACTAATTCTTAAACTCAAAATTTAACTTTTTCAGTGGAAGATTCATCATTTTATTTTGAAATTCATCTTGTGCGTTGAAAGTTTGACTAATTTGTTGAAATCTAATTTTCTTTTGGTTGAAAATAAATTTTTTTAATGGAAAATTTAACTATTCCATTTTTGGTTGCAAATGGATTTTTTCTAACTGAACATTCAACTACTTGGATAAAATTTGAACCACTTTGTTACAAATTAATTTTTTTGGTTGAAGGTTTATCTCTTGGTTGAAAGTTGATCTTTTTTAGTTGAAAATTTGTACTTTTTGGAAGAAAACTAATTTTTTTGGACATACAATTAAGTGTTTTTTTCAGAAAATTCGTCTTTTTGTTAAAAAGTTAGATTACTTTGTAAAAAGATCATTTTCTTTCTTGCCGATCACTATTTCAGATGGAGATTCATCTGTTTGGTTGAAAATGATTTTTTACTGAAAACTTAACTTACTTCGTTTATAAAAGATTCTATATGAAATTTTTTACGAGAATAAATTTTGTCTTTGAACCATAATGGTCAGGAAAAAATCGGGAAAAATTCAGGGAATTTTGAGAATGAAGTTTTTCGGCCACCCTGTATGAGAAATATGACTCACGATTTACAAATTTTGTTCTGTCATGTCTTGAATCGCAACAAAATACATGTGAGTTAGATAATTATTAGAATTATAAGACATATTTTTAATTAGTTTTCTCACAATTAACATTAATCTTAATTCATGTTTCTGAATAACACTTTAAGTTAATTTAATTGAGAAATATTTGTTTTTATTTTAAAATTGGGGTATTGTCACTGTAGATATTCTGCTGCTGCACTGCCACTGCACTGGTTCGACCTAGAATCGTGTGATTATTGAGTAGGTCAGTACTCGGTTGGCAAAGGCAGTTAGTTGCAAGAACTAGAGGTTGTGACCTTAAGTACGAGTGTACATAGCTAGAGCGGGTGGTAGGTCGAGGATATTCTTATTAGTGATTCCATAGCATTGCACAGTTACATTTGGAGGCTAGACCCTAGGGGGTGGTAAAAGTCACTATATAGGTGTCATCGCGCCCTCTCCTTCTCCAGGGCGGACAAGTTCAAGGCCACGTCGTCCGGGTCGCGTCCGGACTTACCAACCCCAACACGCTCAACTCCCGCTCTGAAGGCGAGGTTACTCTAAATTCATATATAACGAATTCACTCCCGAAGCCTCCGTGTATATATATATATTTTTTTATGATTATACCATTTTGAAATTAATCTTTAGAAACATTGTCGAGGTCTTTTGTATTTGAAATACGCCGAAATCTCTCCTATTCACACCACAAAAAAAAAAACACTTTTTTTGTTGTTAAAATTAAGGTTGCTACAAAATTCCAAGTTTGAATTTGTCTGCTTTTCCCGGGCCAATTTTGTATGCCTTCCCCTTTTTTTTTAGTTTCCCCTTTTTTCTTGAAATTTCCCTTTTTCCCCTATTCTCACAAAACTTCCCCTTTTCTCCCTTTTCTCTTTAAATATACGATATTTGAAAATACAATATTTGAATTACCTGGAAAATTCTCTGAAATTATTAAGTGTACCCATTATTGAATAATAATTAAAGCAATTATAGCACTTGAATAAATTTTTTACAACTTTTTTCTATTGGTTCAAAAATTATGACGAATTTTTTATCGTTACAGCTTTTACTAGTGAACAATAATAAAAAATTACGAAATTTAAACATACATTTTTTGCTCAATAACAATTTTTGGAAAATGTGCAAAAAGATGTTTTTTTTTTATTGAGTCATATGCACACATTTAAAAAAAAAGTTGAATATGTCGAACCTGAAATTTATTCAGCTTGAACCAAAGAAACATCTTATCATTTTGATTTTTCGGAAAAAACTTTTGTCGTGATTTAGGATTTTTGGGATTTCATATTTTTTGTTATAAACACTAAGAAAAAAAATGTTTCTCATGAATAAAAAATAATAACATGTTTTTTTTGGTTCAAGCTGAAGAAGTTTCACTTTCAAATCAATCCAAAAAGCATGTTTTTGTACATTTTAAAACAATTCTAAATAAGGCAACATTTATTTTTGAATTTAAAAAATTTTTAATTGTAAATTTAAAAAATAGAACCGGGAGAAAAATATTACACCAGGAGATTTCCCGTATTTCATAATTCGCGCGTTTTGTAAGTTTCAAGTAAAAATTATTATTATTTATTTATTTATTTATTTTTTTTTTTTTTGAGAGAGAGAGAGAAATCACATTTTTAGTAAAAAAATCTATGCAGTCTTATTGAATGTCACTTGATACTAGATTATATGTAAGAAAAATATCTTCAACATATTGGGCTGTAACCATCGTAAGCCTGAGACAATTAAATAATCGATGGTAGCTCTAAGAAAGCATCCAGAGGCGATTGTTGTCACCTCTAACTCAGTTCACGGCTTTGATGAAAAACCGGTTTCACCCGAGAACAGGATTGTCTGGTACAATATTAAACATTTCTGTGCAATAATAAAGGAGAATATACTGAAAAAATGAAATTAGTAACTTTTTTAATTGCACAGCTAGACTGCTCCAACTCAAGTTGAAATAAGAAGCAGGGGTGCAAACATACATGTACGAAATAATGATTGAAAGCAGTCTGAAATGTGCGAAGATCTGAATTTCCAGCATGATGCATTATATTTCAAAAATTAAATTTCATAACCTTTTCAATTATTGAGGTTTCGTACGTGTATCTTTATAATTCTGATATTAAATCTTTCAAAATATATGATCGACACATGAGTTGACTACCCCGACTATTTGTTTAAAGTCTTAAAAACTCACAAAATCTGCCCACGTACCATCGACTTTGTAGTCCGCGCGATGATGCTTTGGAGAACAAGAATCAAGTATTTTGATCATGGAATTCCCAGGATAACTGGAATTGTACTTATTACTATGAGTATGTTTGAAGTGAATCCTTCAGTGCGTTATGATTCTTTTTAGCGTGGAAACCATTGAGCAAATCACTAAGTAGCATTTCTCATAGGTTCAAAATACATGATAACGTGGATGGTCATAAAAAGACCCATCCTCTGTACATGAATTACCTGAAGCTATACACTAGTTCAAATCAGAAACTGCACAAACTGATACATGTCACAGAGTAGTTTTCCGATAATAGATCTTCATAATATTCCACGATATATGTGTACATTAGATTACTGATAGCTGAGCTTCTTCAGGATCTCACCATCTGCAATGCCATTAATATACTAACTATAATAGAATTATAAATTTCATGATAACGTGAAAACGCAAATATCGAAAAATCGTAAATCACGAGACTTAGAAGACAATACTGACAAGTACAGATCGACAGTGATTCACTGATTAGCTTCCTCGCAAGTGTTCGATTCACATGAAAGATTCAAGGCTCCCCAGTTATAACCAGCCTCACAACCTCACAACATGATACACCAACGTTCATACTATGACGTATTTTAAGAAAATCTAATCCTCTGTTTTATTTTACAGATTTCAGTTCACAGTTCGACTGTTTACCTAACAGCTAACCTATTCCTGGTGTTCCTCGTTGTAGGCCTTTTTCTTCGTCTGATAGACAATCTCCAGAAAGCGCTCTTCTCCCTACCAGACCACAATCTTTTGCCAGGATTTTTTCTCTTGATGAGCCTCCTCTTCGTGCCAGATCCAGGTCTCGTCATACCAGGCAGCCTTCTTTCCTTAAACTTGTATTTGAACGTGAAGAACTTTTATTTTTTCGACTTATTTCTAATAAGAATCCGAACTGCATGTTCGAACTTCGAAGATACATTTTTACTCCAGATAAACCAATTCATGTGAAAATAAAGAATAATGCTTTTGGGTCCATGTCAACCAATGAACAAATTGTATTAGCAGAGACTAACAGCGACGTCTTTGAAATATTAGAAAAAGGAAGCAAACAATTGATTTACCGTAGAATTTATACATTTGCCAATTTTATTGTCAAACGGGTAAAAGTAAACATGATCAACGGCTTAGTTCAAGAACTGTCCGCAAAAGAAGTCGAGGAATGTCCATTGGGCCACGATAACCCAGTCCTACAGTATTTTAAGCTGTTATGAGTATAAACCACAATCTTCACACAATTGATTTTCATAATTTAAACAAGAAATTTTGCAAGACAGTCAAATTTTTTTTCGTTTATCGGATCTTGCGCTTGGCACTCGATCTGCTTGCGCTCCTACGTATATGCAAAGAAAAAAGCTATACGCTTACTTTGGCTGCTTCTTTTTTTGCAGGTCTCACTTTAGCCGTCGTTGGGACAACTTTATGTAATTGACTTTTGTTGACTAACTTAATTTAAGTCCTTCTTGAATAAAAAATAATACCTCTCATTTACGGGTCAATATCCGACTCGAAATGCGACCAGGTTTCTTCAGTCTGCACAGATCTTTTGCAATAAAAAAAAATAAAAAATTGACAACTGTAGTTTTGTAATTTTGAATTCCCTTTCGTTAAAGCTCCTTTGGCTTTAACAAATACATTCTTATTACTTATTTCGTGCTCCGCACTAGATTTAAGCGTGCCCAAAATGCGAAATTGCCTATATAGCGTTGAACTTTAATACAATTAAATGTATGCGTTATTAATTCCTAAAAAATTTTCTCTGAAAGGTATCAATAATTAACGTGTCATCCATATTTGATCTCCGACGTACAGTGGTTCGAGTCAAGAATGTACTGGTTAAAAACAAATGGTGCAGTTCCGAATAGCTGAGTTTTCCGATTTTATTAAAACTTCGTATACTTATGTATTTTGACGCGCTGATTACGAATATGATAGAGAAAATTGGCGACTAAACGATTTTCATGGTGAAAACCATAAAAATCATGTTTTTTTTTGCGTTTATCTCAGTAAATACGCAGAATTTCGAAAAATGTTGTAAACGAAAGTTTTAGCTTATATTAAAATACATTTTTTTGTGTAATACACTTTTTGCCTAAAACCATTATTTTTTTAGAAAAAGGGGATTGCCTTGTAAAAACAAGAAAAGGACGAAGAAAGTTACGGAAATGCGTTTGGTCACGTTTTTTTCTCATTTTGTTAAGACTTCTTATATTTATGTAATTTGACGCGCTGATTACGAATATGATAATGAAAATTACCGACAAAGCAATTTTCATGGTGAAACCATGAAGAAACCATAAAAAGCATGGTTTTTTCGTTCATCTAAGCCACTACGGAAAATCTTGCGAGTGATAGTTTTCGAGAAAATTAGTGATAGATCTAACCGTCAGCTCTTTCTCTATTGTTAATTACCGTGGCGCGCTTTTTTTATTTTACTGGGAAATGGCTCTCTATGTGTATATGGTACAGGAAAAATATATAATCCAGGCATTATCTATAATCCCTAGGAGTTATATGTAATGCCCGGCACGAGGTAGGTAATGTATCCTAATCTTGATTTTAAATATAATGATGAATTTAAAAATAGGCATGATAAATTAAAGAGCAGTTATAGAATTGAACACATGTTTACTCGCTATTTGATACAACATGCCATACTGTAATGACATTTTGATTTTCACTGAACTTTGTCTTTTGCGCATTAATATTTATTGGTTTGACACTTTGTTTCGCAGGTACCTTTAAAAAAAGCTTGTATAAAAAGATTCGTGGGTGGCCTTTTTTTTCAAATTATTTTAAACAATATTTATTTGACAAGCAATTTGATTTTTTTTAATCTTCAGAACTGAAATTTCTTTAAGATTTCCGCATTTATAAAAAAGGTCTTAAATCAGTGAAATAGGGTGATCTAAATTTATACCTGTAAAAATTGTACTTTCTACTTTTGGCGATCGATATCTCCTTCACCAATTTGTTTGTTTTAGGGAAAAATAACTTTCATTTTCTTTAATCTGTTAACATTGGCCCCTGCCGCTTGGCTTTCGAAATTAATATTGGGTTTCAAATGGGTATTGCTCGGTTTTCGAAAAAATGGAAAAAAGAAGTTACTTATATTAACTTTTTGCGAATCAAAAGTAAACATTTCTTGAGGAATGTTCAGGAAATAATTTTCATCTGATAACTTTTAATTTATGTAAAAAAGGTTGATTACTCTCAAAAACAATATTTCCGACCTAAAATATTTGGCAATGAAAAATAGAAGAAAAATAGAGATATTAATTGCTCAAATAGTCACTTTCTTTCGCAAACAATATCATTCTGAAAATTCATTATGTCTGGAAATAACTCAAGGCAGACATAACTGTTCACGATCGACAGAATGAAAAATTATTTAAATAAATACGAATTGTTTGAAAAATTGCAAAATATTATAAACGAAAAATATTACTGTTATCATTCATTAATTGTGTCATTAACTCCAGAAAGAAAACATTATTCGATTCTCACGGAAATAGTTGTTTTAACAAATAAAAATTGTTTAGTCTATTACTAAATGTGTTGAGTCAGAAATATTCCCTGATGGAAAAATCTTCCTGTATTTTTTCCGCGGCCTTTCTGCAATCACGTTTGCAGATAAATGCAAATTAATCTTTCTTCTTTTATCTGCAAAATTCCCTAATTCCTCTGGTAATTTGGTCTCACGGATATTTGCGTGAAATTCAGCATGCAGAGAAAAATTATTTGCAGCGAAATGCAGAGAATCTCGGCATTTCTCTGTCTATCTTCTGCAAGTTCTCTGTAAATTAGGTGTGACGGAAATTTGCAGGTAAAAGTACCATGTAGAGAGAAAAATTTGCAGACAAAACTACGTCTTACCGAGATTTGCAGGAAAATGACTTAGAAGAAATTTATCGAGAGGAACTGCTTGCAGAAAGAAGCAGACAAAAGCAGTCTGCTTCGTTCTGCAAATTCTCTGTAAATTAGGTGTGACGGGAATGTACAGGAAAAAGTACCATGTAAAGAGAAAAATTTGTAGAAAAATGCAGGGAAGCTCTGCTTTTTCTACAATTTCCCTACAAAATAGGTCTTACCGAGATTTGCAGGAAAAGTACTTAGAAGAAATTTATCGAGAGGAACTGCTTGCAGAAAGAAGCAGAGAAAGTCAGCTTCGTTCTGCAAATTCTCTGTAAATTAAGTGTGACGTAGATTTACAGGAAAAATTACCATGCAGAGTGAAACACTTGCAGCAAATGCAGGGAAGCTCTGCTGTTTCTACAAGTTCTCTGCAAACTAGATCTTACCGACATTTTCATTAAAATTTTAATTCGCAATGGGTTAAAATAGAATTTTTAAAACTGAGACAATATTTGAACGTATGTAATTTGAAATTTAATAAAAGAGTTTAATAATGCGATTATTCATTTTTTATTATTTTGAAATTGAAAATAGTTTATAAAGTTTCAATCGGACGTTTACATTTATTTAACCACTAAATTCAAGGTCGTTTCCGATTTTCCGGGGGGAAAAAATCCTGCTCATTTCCCAGTCCAGCTGCTACCACATTTTAAAATGATTAGTTTTAGGGTAAAAGTTCAAAATTCAAAATGGTCGAAAAAATGAATTTTTCCAAAAAATGTCTTCATGATTTTGTGAACATCAAAGCAGATTAAATTATATATTTTTTCTGAAAAATTTTCAATTAGAATTTTTTTCCGTACTTTACTTTTTTTTCATGTTAGTATTTATTTTAATAATTGTTATACTATTTTTAATCAACGCATGTATAGTGGATTTTGTATCCATACATTCTTTTTATTTTCTTATAATTTTTGTATGTTTTGTTTTGTGTGATCCTCAATTTCAAAAGAAAATATTTCATATTAAACATTTTTTTCACAAATTCAAAAATGAATCATTTAATTTTCATAATGAAACAATTTGCATTTTTTTCTCAATATAAGGTAAAAGACACAACATTTTTACATCAAATACTTAGTACTAGGTTGAAATATTTTTGACCACTTTTTCTTTAATATTGGGAAAAAAGTGTAAACAATAACATTTTCTTGGGTTTATATACCGTCGAATGTAATCGATTTTTTTACAAAACTGTGCTGATTTTTTCTTAATATCTGCCAAGATCTGCACTTTGAACAAATAAGTCGTAATGATTTCAAATTGTCAAATCTTTCATAAATTTAGTGTTCAAGTATAAGAAATTTTTGAATATTTGATTATTTGAAACCTATTTCTTCTAAGTTCAGACTTTTCATTTCAAGGTATTTTCTTTACAACCAGAATAATTATATTGTATACTCATTAGTCTAAAATCTTCATATTATTGAAATAAATCAGCATTTGAGTAATAAAACGTGTTCGCTGATAATATGAGCTTGACCTTAAAAAATGCACCACATCTCAAAAGCAACGCTTCTTCTTGGGAGGCTCTTGTACAGGATCGTTAGGATTTTCTGATTCGATCAGAGAATCTGGTACCGTTCGGGTAGTTCTAAATTTTCCTTACAATATACTCTGCACTAGAGAGGCCTTCGTTCGAGGCAACGCGCACAACTACGCACTGTAGTCTGCCCTCCCCACGAGCTTGAATAAGCCGGGGGTAGAAAACACTTTTTTGGTTGAAAATTCAAATGTTTAGTTAAAACTTATTTTTTTTTTTTAATTTTGATTGACATACAGAAATATTCGAAAATCTGCAAATTTTCTTAACAATCTTAGGAAAATTATATTTATACCTATAACCTTAAAAATAAGTAACTTAGAGAATGAATAGTTATTCGACATTTTCATTTTTTATTGAAAAATATTACATTTTTCCTTGAGGATTAACCTTTTTGCCTGAAAATTGAACTATGTGATTGAAAATTCTTTTTTTATTGATTCTAATTTTAATTTGAAATATCTGAAATCTTACAAAATATCTCGAACCTTTTGTCAAGAATCTTAAAAAACTTATATTTATATTTATTTTAACAATTTTATTTTAATTGGAAATTAATTGTAAATAATTGTAAAATAAACCCAACGAACTATTCACAAGAATTTTCAAAAATAAAAGTCAATGTGTATCATATTCAAATAAAATTCAGGAATATTTATAAAAGGTAATAATATTTTTCATTTTCAAAATTAGTTTATACAGAGTACAGTTTTTATTTGAAATTTCATGACGGTTTTTTGTACCATGCTTGACCCTATCAGGGCAGAATCAAGGAAAAATATCCTAAAAACATGTTCATTAGTTATTGAAATACTACATAGGCTTACCTTTATAATTGTTTTGTCCTATATAAATCATAAGATATTTCTTTATAAAATAAATGTTGTTACATTTATTTCACAGTTATTCACAATTAATTTCTAATTACAATTATCTCACAATTAAAATAAAATTGTACAAAATAGATTTTGTAATGTTGAGATAAATATTTTAAGACATTGAAGGTTTATGAAGTTTGTATATAATAAGAAAGCATATCAGGTCAAGTTAATCATTTTTCGGCTTTTCTCTTAAAATCCCCAAAGTTGTGATTATAGTGTAAAATAGCATGAAAAGAAAGGTAATTATCAGAGCTAAGCAAACAGCAAAAATGTTGATTAATTTAATAAATAAAAATAATTATTATTTATTATCATTTTAACTTTACAATATTTAAAATCGATTGAAAAATAAAACATAAATAATGAAAAATAAAACCACTTCAAGGTGATAGATATTTGTAACCTAATTTTGAAATCCTATATACAATATTCAATATATTTGAACTTTATGTTTTTGAAGTATTTCCTTTAGGTGTGAATTTTTGAAAAGAAAAATCAGCCCAAACCTCTTAATAGCCAACGAAACCGAATCGTGAAGTCGGTCGAGCTCGGCCCGAGCCTCGGGTTCGTGCTCGTGCATTTTCGGCTTTACACGAGGCGTACGTTTTTTTTTTCGTTCGCTTTTGCTCTCAGCGTTTCATTTTTAATAATGAAAATCTGTGCTAAGATTCGGAATCAAAGCCCCAGACAATCCCGAGATACTGATTTTAACGAAAATGTATACAGTTTCCAAGTTTCTGGTCCGCCATATTTGATCGGCCATTTTGAATTTTGAAAATCGGAATTAAGGTTCGTAATCAGCGGCCCAAAAATTCCCCGTACGCAAACTTGCATAAGTTTTCCTTATTTTTACTAACATTTATACACTTTTGCATCATTTGAACTTTGGTCTTTTGCACTGCCGCCACCATTCAAAGACCATTTTCGACTGCAAGTAGTGCACGGACAGGGAAACAAATGCCCCAATAAAAAATGTGGAGAAGTACTGAGGCAATCAATAGAAATTAATTTTTTCTTTCTTTCACTAAAATACATCAGTCAATGTAAATGTGAAGTGTCACAATTTTATATCTCGTAACAAACTTACCCCTGAGAATTAATCTGCTTTAAAAATAAATTGATAACTTATTTTTTCTTTTCTTCATACAAACTTTTTTTTTTAATTATATCATTAAAAATGCCTTGAGGAATAGGTTAGAATTTTTTTATTCAAAACAAAAAATACGCGTTAGTATATTTGCTAAAGGTAAACATTTGAACGGCTGGCCCAAGTTGAAATAAAATATTTAGGTTTTTCATTGTCACGTCTCTACTTTTAGGATCCAATGTCGATGACAATGAAAAGGAAGCTCATAGAGAGGAACAAATCGCCAAAAAGCGTACAAGATGCTTTTAATCTGGTAAAGATCTCAGTAAAAAAATCCGCTCATACAAAATTCACGTCTCTAAAGTGTAGCTTTTTGGTGCTTAATTTTGTCTGGTTTGACTGATTTTAGTGCACATTTATTCGATTAAGATGTTCCAAGACAAATTACTGTGTCATTGTTATTTGATATTCTCTTCGATAGCAACTTAACTAACTCTCAATTGTTTTAGATTTGCAGTCAAAACATAGCACTTTTTAGTATTGACTTCATTACTTCTCGGCTGTCTGCCGATACAAAAATACCATGCAAATTGGTCAAAATTCACCTTCAAATGCCCACATATTTCCGTATGGCCATGCCTAAGAACAGCCCGTATAAAAAGGCTATCAATTATTAGTAAGTATTTTCTCAATATTTGTCAGACAAAGGAATAGACTCCAGCGCTTTTTTCTATAGTATTCCACCCAAAAAACGAAAATTTTGAATTTTTTGTTCGAAACCCCGACATTTTTTATGGTTTCCAAAAAGATGTAGTTCAGACGTTTCAACAAGTTAAATTTATTATGCTTTATTTAAAAAATGTTTAATCTGACTAATTACGCCATATCGTTAAGAAAATACTGTTATTCCTCGAAAAAAATTACATCGGCTCCCAGTAGGACCGCAGTAAATCCCATTCATGGCCACGTCTCACAACCGTGAGATGGGTGGGCTTTTTCGGGTGGAAGGCTATATATTGTGGATTCCAAATTACTGATGATTTCTTCTTTCGGGATTTTGGAGGGAGCCAATGTCTTGCCAAGTAGTTTTTTGTCATATTTTTCTAGCTAAGAAAAAGTGTTAATTATGGAAACAATATTCATAAACAAATTTACATTCTGACCATTTTTCTCTGATAAATAATAATTTTTTGCGGAATGAACCAAAAAAACCAAGGTCATTATATATGTGTTAATCAAAAGTGTGGTGGGTTCTTGGTTACTGGGTTATTGGGTTATCAAATTATCCTGGAAAGTTGAATTGCTTTTGGTCCTGTGAATTCTTTAAAAACAATGCTTAAAACAATCTGAAATTGTTGTCAATTTGCAATTTGCAATTTCTTCCTAATCAGGAAAATATTACAAGAAAAAATCATTAGCAAGACATGTCTTGTCGATTCAGCAAACAAAAATATTTATCATGAAAAATTTTTCAAACTGTGCATTTGCTCATCCAAATTATTTAAATAATTGTCAAACAGTAGCTATTTTTAACTAATCGCAATTAGGCATTATTTTTCTTATATTTATATATAAACTATGAATTTCAAACAAATAAACATGGCAATTCACAAGAAAATTGATTTCGGTCATTAATTTGCTTGAAAAATTATAAAAAATTTTGTTTCTTACTCTAATCTACTGGAAATTATTGTTTGATAGTTATTACTTCTCTAGTCAATTTGAAGATCTTAAAAAAAGGGTACATCTGAAAATTTGGGAAAAAAGTATTGTTTACTTTGTTGTTCAATAGAAAAAATTTGTTTGCCCAGCATAAATTTTCAAGAGAACTGTTTTTCGCGATTTGTTAAATTTTTTGCAGAGCAACAATATATAATCAAATAAAGTGACAAAATTGGCCATTTCAGCATTGTGAATTTATATCTCCAGAAAAAATACAGACAGAAATTCACTATTAGGTGAAATTATTGTATTTACACTCATAGAACAGAAATTATTGTGATAATATTCGACCTTATTATTATAAACAATTTTTATGAACAAATTATTAGGAGTATTTTTTTCTCATAGAAAAAATTGTGCCACGCTAGTTCCTAAGATTTTCCATAAGAGTCATAATTTTTAACGGATAATTAGCATAAGTTAACATTAACTGTTTTTATAAACATTTTTATAAACAAATTTTAAATAAATGAGTATTTCTCATAGCTGAATGGACTTTTCTGACCAAGAGTGATTCACAATTGTCTTGTAATGCATTTATATATTTCGAGTTTTATCAAACATAAATAATATAGATTGTTAATAACAATTTCATTAAAAAAATGTCCCAACTAGATGTTTTGTCGTAGAAAAAAATTATTATTTTTTCTAAATTATGGTTGGAATGACATTTCTTCTGATGATTAACTAACGAAATTGTTTAAAAAATAATTTATGTAATAGTTATAAACATTTTTCAAAATAAAAAATTAAATTCAGTATTTTTAGATATGAAAGACACGTTTTTTTTACTGATATTATCCGAAAATAAACTAAAAGTGATTCAAAAACTGGATATGAGACACTAAATAACCATTTATTTAATAAAATGTCACGATCTGCAGTTTGATTGTAGAAAAAAGTTATTTTTTCTACAATCATTTTTCTAATGAGCAAATTGTGATATTGAACCGACTAAATTAATTAGCATTTGATATGTATATTTGTTATAAATAATTTTATACACAAAAACTATTTGCTTATCATTTTCACACGGAAAGAAGGCCAGAAAAATGCAGTAATAATTGATATTTGTGATAATAATAGAATAATTATAAAAAAATTTGAATAAATAAATTGAGATTCGGCACTCGAATCAATCTTGGATTCGAATTGTTCTATTAGTTCTTCGATTTCTTGATCAAGCTGGTTCTTCATCATAATTAAGCTTACCACAAAAATTATTTTAGACAATATAACTTTTTTTACGATAAAACGATAGACTGTGACTTTCCTGATATGAATCATTATTTGAAATTATAAAAAATATTTATAACAATCACAGATAATTTTCTAAATCAATTTTTTTGGGTAATAATCGCAAAAAATGTCCTTTCAATAATAATTGAAGAAATTTTTTTTGTTATCGACGGGAAAATGGCCGTTCGGGATATTTAATTATCAAAATTGTCATTAAAAATTTATTTTATTCAAGTTTGATATAGCTCGAAGTATATAAATGTCTTTGAAGACAATCGTGAATCACTTTTGGTCAGAAAAATCCATTTAGCTACGAGAAAAGCTGATTTATTGAGAATTTGTTTATGAAAATGTTTATAAGAATAGTAAATGTTAACTTATTCTAATTTTTAGTGACAAATTATGACTTTTATAAATAATGTATAAATTATAAACAAATAAACAAAAAATGTTTTCTATAAGAAAAAAACACTAGTAAGAATTTGTCTATAAAAATTGTTTAGAATAATTAAGTTAAATATGATTACAATTATTTCTGTTCTTCGAGCTCAGGTGCAATAATTCCGGTTAATAGTGCGTTACTTTCTATATATTTTCTTGAGATAAAAATTCGAAAAGCTGAAATAGCCAATTTTGTCACTCTATTTGTTTATATATTGTTGCTCTGTAAAAAAATGAACAACATGCAAATCACAGTTCTCTTAAAAATTTAATGTTGACCATTCCTAAATAAAATCTTTCAAATTGGTTACAAAGTACGAATAGGGTCATCCACAAAAATTTGGTTTGCTTTACAGTTAAGCTTTTTATAAAATTTGACTCCCAAAGAATTTAAATGTGAAATTAAAACCTAATTTTGTTCATTTAATAATTTATAACAATCTATTAAAAAGTGACAAAATATCAACCGGAAAGTTCAATTTTTTAACGAATCAAGTGGCGCCCTCATGGAATGAAACACATGGTGTGACGTCACGCGCCGTCAAAACTGAAGAAAATACATGGCCAGTTTAATAAAAACAATCGATAAACCTTCCCGTGGTGAAGAGCGTAAGTAGGTATCAAACCGAAACCAATGGAGATACGATGGAAATCTTTGTATCATTTACTCTCTCGGAAACTATCACTCGCAGAAAAAAATGTTTTTCACAAAAAATGTGCATTTAAATGAGATGTACAACTTTTGTCTGAGATATTTTTTCCAATTTTGCGTATTAGTTAAGATAAACGCGAAAAACCATGATTTTCATGGTTTTTTCACGATTTCATGATGAAAATCGCCGAGTCGCTAATTTTCACTATCATTTTCGTAATCAGCGCATCAAAATACATAAATATAGAAGTCGTCGGTTTACGGCTTTCGGAAGTTTATCCGAAAAATGTATAAATGTCCATAACTTCCGTACTCTTCAAGACAAGGTAGGTCAATCGATTTGTGTCGGATCAAGGAATCTATTCCGTTCTTGCATCAATTTTGAATTATGTTAATGAAAAAAGTTTAACTATAAAAAACCGATTTTTAAAATATTATCAATGACTAGAACTTCCTTACTCTTCAATAAAATTTATTCATATTATAAATTAATTGATTCGTCTCGAATCGACGAACCTTTTCTATTCTTGTATCGCACTTTGGTAGAAAATTCATCTATTTCGTACAAAATTAAATTGTTTTCTAGAAAATTCGTGTTTGTATTGTAAAACTAATTGTCTCTAATAAAAATTTAATTAAAGCACTGTTTGTTAAAATTTGATCTTTTTAGTAGAAATTAAAAAATTGTTCAAAAATTTTGGTTATAAATGGATTTTTTAAACCGAAAATTTAACTATATCGTTAAAAATTCAACTGATTGGTTGTAAATGAACTTTTTTAAAATTCATATTATTGAGTTGAAAAATCGACTGTTTTGTAGAAAAATCGCCTTTTCGACTTTAAAATTCAACAATTTCATTGATTTTTTTTTCTTTCTTGAAAAAAAAAGTTTGTTGGTTGACAATTCAGCTCTTTTTGTAGAAATGACACAATTTTCATTAGAAATAGAACTGTCAAGATAAAAAAATGCGTTTCGGTTGGAAATTAATTTTTTTTTTTGAAAAATCAACTGTTTTGTAGAAAATTTGATTTTTGGCTCGAAAATTAAAAAATTTGTAGAAAATTAATCTGCTTGTTTTGAAATTCAACTATTTGGTAGAAAATTAATTTTCTGTGTTAAAAATTAATTTTCTTTTTGATAAAAATTAATTTATTGAACTTAAAAATTAACTAGTATGTTAAACTACTTTTCACTTGAAGTCAGTTAATAATTATTCCAATTCAGAGAAAGTAATTATTTAAACAAATTATAATTATTTATAACTATCTTCTTATTTATGTTTGCTAGATAGTTGCGATTTCTTCTGACATTTTTAACTTTTTACCCATTTTTTACTTAGTAAAGTAATTAATAATGCAAGTTAATAATTAATGCAAGTTAACAAACATGCTTATTCAAACAATTAATTTTATAACTATCTTCTCTTAGAGTAATGCCAGAAAGTTTTTTTTCTGAAATCTTTAGTTTTGCTTTGACTTTTTAGTTATGAAAAAATATTTGCCAAATGTTTAAAAAAATTAATTTAAACAAAAAGGCTATCTCACACAAGAGACAGAAACAAAGAATAGAATAATTAGGGGTAGGTATTTAATTAATATGTCACTCCAAGTGAAAAATAGACAATTATTAATTTTTTTCAGTAAAAACCGCAACTGTCTATTAATAAACAGAGAGAATATTATTAAGAATGATGAGAAATTGTTTAAACAATTATTTCTGTCAACTTGAATTCATTATTACTTCACTCTAAATGAAAAGTGAAAAGAAGTTAAAAATTTCAGAAAAGAACCACAATTTCTAGCATTATTCAAAGATAATATTATTAACAAAAATAATAAATTATTGGAATCATGATGTTTGTTAACATAAATTAACTATTACCTCACTCTAATTTAAATTGGACCTATTATTGACGATTCTGAATAAAATGTACAAAAACGTCCTTTTTTACATTTATTTTAAACAAAAAAATTGATTTATTTGTGTGTGGATTCGAACAAATTTCCGGGCGATATGCATAAAAATTCGAAAAGATAATTTTTCAATGCATTTTTGGACCACCCAGCAGATGCCAATTTTATCCATTAATTTATTGAATGTCAATTAAAAAAATGAAGAAAATTAATATGTAGTGAAAATTTCCATTCATCGAGAGTGAATGTACTAATTCTATTTATTTTTGGGGAAATGTCAATGTCAAATGTAAATTATATATTTACAAAATATTACCTTTCAGGTGAGTCAAACCGTGCGTCATTGCCCTAAATAATATATGAACGTCCCCAGAACATGATATTTTTTAAATGGAAACATATTTTTGAGAAAATGCAAATATGAAATAATAAAAATAAAAATTACCTAAAATATATTATTTATTTGTTTTTCGGTAACCCTGATGTAATATATTTTTTTTTTAAAGTTAAAGTTAAAAATTCCGGTTTTTGTTGAAAATTCCTTTGCTTTGATGAAAAATGGTTTATTTTTTGATAGAAAATTAATTAGTAATTTATTTGCCTTGTAATTATATTTCTATTCCTTTTTTTCAATTGCTTCCTCCTGAAGACCATCTTTTTAATTATAAACTTTATTATTTGTTTGAAAATTCAACAATTTGGTTTAAAAGTCATACTTTTTGGTTGAAAATTCGTCTTTTTGGGTTTAATCTACAACTATTTTCGTAGAAAATTTACTTTTTATTTAAAATTCATATTTTGGCGTTGAAAAGTCAACTGAAATCTTCTTTGGATAAAAATTCAACTATTTTTCTTTAAATTTGTCTTTCTAATTAAAAAATTTTTTAATTAAATTTTATTCAGAAAAAAGATCTTCTCCTTTCACTCCTCTGGGATTCGAACACCAGGTCAACTGATTTCCGGTCAGGTGCTCTAACCACTGAGCTACAGAGAGATCAGAGAAAGAATTCTTTTTTCTGAATATATATATAGTACATATATGTTAGAGGATAAAAAGAGTGTGGAGTTCTATGTGAAATTGTGAATAAATTGTGAAAAAGGATGAAAATATGCCCTAGCGGGCCTAGTCAACGGAACGGTCACTTTACGGTTACGTAATTCCGTAACCGTTTCTTTCACGCGGTCCGCGAGGATTTAAAGCCTTTGATCTTTTTCAACAATTTTTTACACAAGTTTGAAAAAATTAGTTTAGCGAAAGGTGCAAATTCTACTTTAGAGTGCTTTAAAATGGTGACTGTTGCACTTTTGGATAGGTTTCAATCCGAAGTGATCTCAATTTTATAATCCGATCGAGAAAAATGTTAAAAAATGTATGATTTAATAGTTAAAACATTGCAACTTTTCAAGTTGAAATGATACCTTGTATTTGTATAAATTAAAGTATTTTAAAATGAGGCATTGGAAAACGATCAATTAATAATAATAATCTTTCAATTCCTTTATTCATTTTGTCCACATTGAATAAGCTAAATAATGTCTCTGCCCGCTTTTCGCGTTTTTTGTACTTTAGTTTAAAATGATTGAATTTTACGAATCATGATGCAAAAGTTGAAAATTCTTTATCTTTATGGACTTAGTTTCAAGATCCTAATTTAAGAGTCCTTCAATTTTTAAACGAAGTTTGGAATTTTTTTACATTTAACGCTGCAAGTTTGAATTCATTAATTTGCAAAGTTTTCAATTAGTAAGCATAGAATTGTTAACGTTGTTAGAGTAATTAAACTTTGAAGGTTTACAATATTTTTTATTTTTTTTATTTTGAACGGTGAAAATGACAGTGATTTGTTTTTGGGCAGAAATCACATGTTTTAGTTAAAAAAATGCTATCCAATCACTTTGAATATAACTTTACGCTAACGATACATGATATTTAATAGCAATATTTATCATCATCAATATTTTAATGATTTCAAAATAAAATTATAGTTTGAATTCTTCGAATTCGTAGCGTAAGAATTTATATTTAAACACTTTTAAATTAAATGCTTCAAGCATAAATTTAAAACAATAAATAATTCATACAAGAATTTCTTAAATATTAAATTAATTAAATATTAAATATTTGATGTTGAACGCTAAATTTTCAATTTTTCCCATTCGTAATGGAAATATTTAAAATTAGATATTTTAAAGAGGTGGGGAGTGTGAAAAAGTTATAACATAAAAATTCATGGTGAATACATTTCTTTCAGTTTTAAATGAAATTCGGATTCGATTAAATTTCAACAGTCCGTAGTGGAAATTTTTTTATTTTTGGTGTTTTGCATTTGAAATTACTTTCTATTTTGAATGTTTTTTTTATAATGATTCGTTTTTAAGGATTTAAAATTGAAATTCTCTTACTTTCAATTATGAAAATGACGGTTAATTTATTTATTGATCTTGGAAAAATTTGTGCAATCAATTTTATTGTGAAATAAATGTTGTTATGTAATTATTTCAGAAGCTTTTACTTTGAAACATTTAATTTAGTTTTCAATGTCAAATTATCAAATTTTATTCGCCTCTAATTGAAAATTATTTAAATTCAAAAATATTAAATTAATAAAATTGGATCATTTTTAATTAGTAATAATACAGTTTTAATATCCTTGAATTTTAAATAATCCAATTTTCAAAACTCTCTTAAACTGAAAAACTGAAAAACTGAAAAAATGCAATTTTTAACGCTTTGAAATTGTCCTATTTTGGAATTTTTAAATCTGAAATCATTAAATTTTGAGATTCTTCGATTCAAACTAAAACTGTTCAACAATTTCAATTTCTTTCTAATAAAAAGTTCCAAGTTTCCAAATTTTAGTGTATAATTTTTCAATTTTGAGAGCTTCTGGCTTACAATTTTTCAATTTTTAATTATTAAATTGAAAAGTCTTTTATTGAGAAATAATGAAAGTTCAATTTCTTTTCATTCCATCCAAAATATTGTCCTTTTTTTTTAAATTTTACCTAATGTAAAATTGTTTGATTTGGAACGTTTTTAATTCAAAATCGTTCAATATATTTTTGTTATATTTTAAACGCTTTCAATTTGAAATTATTAATTATTATTCATTATTGTTTCAAAAATGGTTGAAACTGAATATTGAAAACGAACTATCATTACAGAAAATTCCGAAAATTCTCTTTTCCAGCTCGTTACGGGTTCAATTCACGGAAAGTTTCGTAATACTAGTCAGTACCTATTTAAAAATTTTTTTAATAATGAATTTTCAACTTGTTTATATTTTGAACGTTAGGAAATAAAAATTCAGAAACGAGAACGTGCTCTTCTGCTTCTGTTTTTGAACTGCAATTGCAAATAAGAAAAATAATATTGTAAATCCATCTGAAGCAAATATAAATAATTTTAGAGCCATACTTTATTCTGTAACGACTTCCGCGACTTGCGAGAAAATTTGTAAAAGGAAACATGAAAGATTGATTAATTTCAGAGCACTAATTTACAAAGATTAATCCATCACTTGACTTTGCAGTACCCCATTTGTTACTTTTTATGCGCATAATCGCATTAACTTCAAATGATTCATCGCCATGTTGAACATGCTATACGATAATTATCAACGTCTCTCGGAATTGCAAATCACTCATCACTTTACCGATTGATACACAA
This sequence comes from Andricus grossulariae, assembly GCA_011634705.1. Taxonomy (NCBI): domain Eukaryota; kingdom Metazoa; phylum Arthropoda; class Insecta; order Hymenoptera; family Cynipidae; genus Andricus; species Andricus grossulariae. Next base: position 54,448,518 of record JAABKJ010075445.1, read on the forward strand.
AACCATAATTCAAAAAAATTGATTTATCTTTTCGTTTCAAGACAAAATTACGCATTCATAGCGTCAAATAAATGTTAAACAATTTATTTTTCGTATTTAGTAGATAAGCCATTTCGTGGACGGATAGAACTCGGATGGGTGACCGGGTTGTGTATTCGTTGCGTTTTAACAATATCGAGCGGGATGTTTGATGCCAAAGTTGATTGGTGCATTCGATGGCTAGGGTCGAATGTCTGCCTTCAAACTTGACGGTCGAAAAACAACCTGAACTTGGATGATAATACAGATTTCTATTAAAAATTGATATGTAACATCTTGCTAAATAAAGCGTGATTCAGAAAAAAGAATTCAACAAATTACATAAATTTTCAACTAAATATTTTGAATAGTGGATGTGATGTTAGTCCAAAGTTTATTTGATTAATTTCAAGTATATATTTTTTTCATTTCTAAAATTTTTGAACTAAATAGTTGAATTTTTGAGCTAAGAAAGATACATTTTCAACCAAAAATGATTTAGTGTAATTTTTATTAAGAATTAATTTTCAATAAAAAAGAACGAATTTTCTACAATAGTTTAATTTTGTACCAAATAGATGAAGTTTATACCAAATTGTGAAATCTTCAAGTCAAAAAGACGATTTTTCTATAAAACAGTTAAACTTTCAACCCGAGAATATGAGTTTTCAACTAAAACGATACTTCACAATCAATCAGTTGAATTTTCAACAAAATGTTCAATTTTAAGTTTAAGCAAATAATTTTTAACCAAAAAAAGCGAACTTTCGACTAAAATTATAAATCTTCAACCAAAAAAAAAAAGAAAGTTTTAGAAAGTAATTCAACTTTCAGCTAAGAAGTTGAATTTTTAATCTAAAAACATGAATTTTCACTTAAAAATTGGAAAGATTTTTATTTAAAATAAAAAACAGTTGAACCTAATTTACTCTCAAATAAGTAAAGTAATAATAATAAAGTAATTGATTGACTCTCAAAAGGACGAATTTTCAAAAAATACATTAATTTTAAAACAAATAGTTAAATTTTCTACCACTTTGTTTAATTTTTAAGACGAAAATACGATTTTTTTACAAAACAATTTAATTTTCAACACGAAAATGTGAATGTTCAACAAAAAATTTCATTTTCAAACGAAACAGATCAATTATTAAACCAAAAGGATGAATGTTTAACAGAATAGTGGGATTCTCAATCAAAAAATCATTTTTTAGTCAAGAAAAAAACAAAATTTCAATCAAGACTGTTGAATTCTCAAGCCAAAAGGACGACTTTCCAACAAAATAATTGAATTTTTAACCAAGTAGTATAACTTATTAACAAAATTGTTGAATTTTTAATAAAATGATTCAATTTTGAACCATATAATAAAATTTTTAAGATGAATTCTAAACGAAAAATTTCATAGTAGACTTTTCATCATTTTCTTATTGGGTTCCATTAATTCAGTTCGCATTTTAGTGGAAAAATATGAAAAAAAAGAAAGACTGAGGCCTGTGATAAGTAAATAGGAATTTTGATCATTGAAGAAAAACATTTTAAATAAACATTGAAGTTTATTTTTAGTATTCGGAAAATTTTATGACACTATTATAATAAAATTTTGACACTATTTACACTATTTTTGATCTCTAAAGTGAGTCCGAGGCCTGAATACTGATTTGTATTCCAAATATTAATTTTTACTTTAAAGATTCTCGATTTCATTATAGTCATTAATATACATTTGGTCGATTCATTTTATAAGGCAAAAAATTATTTTCGAATCTGAACACGCAAATAATTGAGTTGTTAGTTAACAAATTAAAAAACGGAAAGTTGGAAATCGGATATTTAGAGGTGCCCTATTCGAGTTTTGTCTTTTTTATTGATTTTTTGTAGTTTTTATTTTCTCAACGTCCACCAAAGTGATGAATTTTCAATTAAAATGATGAATCTTCAACTCAAATAGTGGAATTTTCAACTAAAAAGATAAATTTTCAAATAAACAGATGAATATATAACTGGAACATTTTAATTATCAACGAAAAATGGAATAGATCAATTTTTAGTTAAAAATAATTTTTTTCATGGAAACTGATGAATTTTTAACTAAAATGGTGAATCTTCAACTGGAATAGTTGAATTTCAAACCAAAAATATGAATTTTCTACTCAAATGATAAATCTTTAACTGTATTGTTTAATATTAAAAAAAAGATGAATTTTCAACCAAGAAGATTAATTTCTACCAAAAAAGGACGAATTGCCAACAAAATACTTGAATTTTCAATTAACAAAAGATAAATCACCCACCAAAAATTGAATAGTAAAATTTTCAGTTAAAAGAAGTAATAATTTTCAGCCAAGAAAAAAACGAATATTGAACAAGATAGTTAAATTTTCAATCACCGTGATGAATTTTCAAATAAAATGATGAATCTTTAACTGAAATAGTTGAAATTTAAAGCAAAAAGATGAATTTCCAACTAAAAAAAGATAATTGCCCACCAAATATTGAATGGTAAAATTTTCAGTTAAAAAAACCAATGATCAGCGAAAGAGATAAATGTTCAACTAAAATGATAGAAAATTCAATTGGAATAGTTTTTTATATTTTCAGTTTGAAAAAAAAATTAATCTTCAACCTACAAAAAAGCTAATTTTCAACAAAATAGTTCAATTTTCAATTAAAGTGATGAATTTTCAACTCAAATGATGAATCTTCATCTGGAATAGTTGAATTTTAAACCAAAAACATAAATTTATAATAAACTAATGAATATATAACTGGACCATTTGAATTTCCAACGAAAAAAATGAATTTTCAAAAAAGAAGATCAATTTTCAACCAAAAATCGACTAGATAAATGTTCAGTTAAAAATAATTTTTTCCATCGAAAATGATGAATTTTTGACTAAAATGGTGAATCTTCAACTAGAATGATTTAATTTCAAACCAAAAATATGAATTTTCAACTAAAGTGATAAATCTTTAACTGGATTAATTGATATTTTAAACAAAAAGATGAATTTTCAACCAAGAAGATTTATTTCTACCAAAAAAGACGAATTGCCAACATAATACACGAATTTCCAACTAAGAAAAGATAAATTGTGAACTAAAAATTTAATAGTAAAATTTGCAGTTAAAAAATTTAATGTTCAGCCAAAGAGATGAATTTTCAATTTAAATGATGAAATATTCTATTGGAATATTTTTTAAATTAAGATCGAAAAGAAATCTATTTTATCATGAATAATTTTATGCAAAAAGAGCATGAAAAAGATTCACAATTAAAAAACAGAATTCCAAACTATCTCACTTTTCGGCTCATTAGAGACAAGAATAAATATTACAGCAATCTTGTTTTGTATTATTTTATTTTTATTTTTGATGTAGTATCTTAAAATTGTCCGATTTTTAGTTAAAGATTTAAATAAATATATAATTTCAAATTATTCTAAAGGAAGATTTAAAATTAAAAAATTGAAAATTGATTTTTAAATTAATTTTAATTTTGCAATTGATTTCAAATTTAATTCCATTTCATTTACTCCCTAAAGTTCTCTAGAAATTCTTTGAAATTCTCTTGAACCCCTTCAAATCCGTTAAGATCCCTTGAAAATTTTTAAATTTTGTAAAGTACCCTAAAAATCTAAAATCTTTGAAATTATTTGAAATCCATCGATATTTTTTTATTTTTTAAAGTCCTTGGAGATTCCATAAAATCGCGTAGGTCTGGTAAAATACCTACAAATCACTTGAAATACTCTGAAATCCCGTAAATTATTTTGAAATTTGTAATATCTCTTACTATTCTCTATTTAATCAATTTTGAAGACTTTGAAATCCTCTGAAATCAGATGAAAATTCTTGAAATCTCTTAAAATCTTTTCAAATTTCTGAAATCGATTAAAACCCTTTAAAACCCCTTGAAATCTTATAAAATTTGTAGAAATCCCTTAAAATTATTGAAATCTTTGAAAATTTCTGAAATCCCTTGTAATTTGTTAAAATACCTTAAAAGCTTTGACACCCTAAAAAATACTTTCAAATCCCTGAAATAGAAATTTCGATTTTTGAGACGGCAGATATATCAATCGGCGGATATATCAATCAATAAAATACAAAATTTTCAAAATTATATAATTTCAAGCAATTTTAAGCTAGAAACATTAAAAATTGAACGATTATATTTTTTTTTATAAACTGAACACTTCTTAAAATAAATTTTAAATTATTTTTATTTTAAATAGTTTAAAAATCTTTAAAATTCTTCGAAATTTTATTTCAAACTCTGAAAGCATCTACATTTTATTTAAAATTTTTTCAATTTTTCAATTATTTTTGAACTTTTTTCAATACTTCTAAACATCTTTTAAAATTATTAGAACTTTTCCTCAAGTTTTTCCTACATTTTTTTTTAAATCCTACCAAATTAAAAAAATTTCCTCAAAGTGTTCTTAGAACATTCAATTTTGATAATTTTGTAAATCTTTCTAAATCTTATTGAATATTCTCTCAAAATTAATTTTTTCAAATAAAAAATCATTTCCAATTTTCTTATGAATCTTAAGGAAATGTTTTTTATCATTCTGAAGCTTTCAAAATTCTTAAAAAGCTTCTACATTTTTTGAAATTTTTTAAAATCTGTCAAAATCTAGATTTTGTTTTAAATTAGGCTGTGGGCTATTTGCACCGAAATTTTGGTGCGAGTAACTGGATTTTTTCGGTGCACGCACTTCGTTTAAATTATCTGAAATCATTTTAAATTTTAAATTAATTTTTTCAAAACTTCTAAATATCTATTCAACCTACTCGAATTTTTTCTAAGAATAATAGGTGCTCAATAGTTATTTATATATAAAAATTCAACAATTTGACTTACAAATTAAATTTTTTTAAATAGAACAATTAAAATTGTAACGTTCAAAGTTTAGTTTTTTTTAGTTTTGAATATTTAATTTATAATCACTGATTTTAAATGCAGTCAGATATTTCTCAAAATTAAGGAATTGTTCATTTTCTTAATCAAAAAATTTCAAATTGAATGGTTTAAAAATGGAATATTTGAGACTGAAATAATATTTGAAATTTAATAAAAGCCTTTAATTATAAATATAATATTTTTAAGTTAGTTTAAAATTAAAAATAATTGATAAAGTTTCAATCGGGTGTTTACATTTGTTTAACTAATAAGACAATTGGAACAGTTTAATTTTTAACATTAGAATCTTGAAATTCTAAAATTGTGAACTGATTCCGAATCGTATTGTCAAATCAATTATTATTCACTTTTTGAATCTCAAAGTACAGTACAATTTTAAAAATCATTAATTAATTTATATTCACAGTTGATCAACTAAAAATGTTTTCCATCCAAAATCTTTGATTTCAAACGCTTATAATTTTTGATTAAGTCTAAAACTGCATTTTAAAATTCTTTAAATTAAAATGTATGCTTAAAAATTAAAATCTAAAATGGAAAATTTATAAAGTGAAAGATTTTCGAATTACGTATTCTAAACTGAATGATGTCAGGATTGAAAAACATAACAATTTAAACAATTATTTAGAAAAAGGTTGAAATCAAAGTTGGACAGATTTCTTTTTCTAAAAATTTGTAAAATTCACTCTCTTTTCCCGATTTTCCTGGTCTGATAAAAACTCTGGACCTGAAAAATTAATGAAATTAATTAATGTAATTAATTCTAATAAAATGTGACGCTTTTTTCAGCCCTTCAGCACTAGGCATCAGGGTAATGCCATTTTCCTAAAAACACTGTCAAAAAAGGCAGTCGAAGATTTACCAATAAATTATTTGGATGCAATGTTGAGCCTGAATCACCATTACGCAGTGCTACCGTACAAGCACACCTTGAACATGACCGATTTGCAAATACGTACAAAAGAGGCAAGTTTTTTTCTAGAGAATAATTTTGCCTGTTCCAGAAATTGGAAATATAATTTATTTATTTTTTTTTCAGGATATGTACTGTGTCGCTGACCAGTACTTCCCTCAAGTAAGTGATTTCTTAAAAACTATGGGAGTTAGAAAAGATTTCATAGACGAATAGTAATTTTAGCGGCGTAAGTCTAGTAATTTATCAAATACTTTATGGACTTTTGAAGGAGTATTGGAAATTGTTATTGTGTCAAGTAATTATTGTATATAACTAATATTATTATATAAAAATTTAATGGTGTTTGCTTGTTTGTTCCCTGATAACCAGAGACAATATCTAGTACTTTTATCAAATTTATAAATTAAATTTCCCGTATTTCATAATTCGCGCGTTTTGTAAGTTTTGAGTAAAAATGATACTTATCAATAATGTATTTATCGTCATTCTGTGTAGGCAATATTCTGTGTAGACAATATTTTGTATAGAAAAAATATTACAGTATAAAATTCTGTGTAGGAAATATTTTGTGTAGGAAAAATACAACCGTGTTAAATTCTGTGTAGGAAATTTTATGTGTAGAAAAGATTTTGTATAGGAAAAAACGACAGTATTAAAAAATAATTCATTCTGTGTGGGAAATATTCTGTGTAGAAAATATTTGGTGTAGGAAAAAAATAACAGTATTAAACAATATTAAATTATGTGTCGGGAAAATATAACAGTCATTAATTCAGTGTAGAAAATATTTGGTGTAGGAAAAGTATGATCAGTATACGTTGTGTACAATATATTTTGCATAGTATAAGTTCGTGTAGGAACAGCTTTTTCCATTTTCAGAATATCTTCATAATAAAATATTACTATTCAATTCTGTGTAGAAAATATTCTGTGTAAAAAAAAAAGATTGGACAGAATAACTTTTGTACAATATTCAAAAAATATTTTCAGGATAAAATAATTACTATTTATTTCTGTGTAGGAAATGTTCTGTGTAGGAAATATTATGTGTTGTAAATATTTTGTGTAGGAAAAATAACAGTATCGAAAAATAATTAATTATGTGTAGGAAATATTCTGTGTGGAAAATATTTTGTGTAGGAAAAAAATAACAGTATTAGAGAATATAAAATTATGTGTAGGAAATATGCTGTGTAGAAAAAATTTGGTGTAGGAAAAATATAATTGTATTAAATTCTGTGTCGGAAATATTTTGTGTAGAAAATATTTGGTGTGTCGGACTGTGCAAAATTTCAGGTTCAGAAAAAATTATAAATTTATTTTATCTTTTTTCAAAACGATTCTGTTTTAAGCTTAACGTTTTTAATTTTTGGAAATCTTTTCAAATTTTAAATTTTTTCACTTATGGATATATTATACAATTCACGTATATATAATATACATATATATACATATATGTATTTATATGTTATATTATACATATGTAATATATATATACATATATATGTGTCTATATATATTATATATACATAATATACGTTATATAAATATAATATACACTTATGGACACAAAAAAAACTTTTGTCTGATTAAATTGTTTAAATAAAAAAAATTGTTTATAATCTATCTTATTTCGCCATGGGAATGTAAATAAAATGAGATCCCAAAAAAAAAAAATTTTTTTTCAAGACCCTCATAGGTAAGAATATCTGGGTTCGGAAATTGATGATTGATAACTGCATTCTGTGGGAAAATTTATATGCAAAGAGCAATTCTCCTTCGACGAAAGGTTACTTTTATAAGCTTTATTTCCTTTTATTCAAATAAATCGATGAGCATTTCTTTGACAATAAACCCTCGCAGAATTCTCCTGTGATATTCGAATATCTCTAGTCACATTGGTAAACCTATTGAATTGCATTGGAAGATCAAATTTCAGTTGGTTTGATCAAAACTTATCAATAATTACAATGACTTTAATAATTAATTAATAACATTCAACAATAGGGTGTTCAACATTTTTTCGAATTTGTATGCATATCGCCCGAAAATTGGTTCAAATCCACAAAAAAATAGATATATATTTTTTTGATGATATTTAGGTGGCGCAAGACCCAAACACGTATTTCCCATAAGAAAAAAAATACTTTTTTTTTATTTTATTCAGAATCGTCAATATTGAGTGACTTGAGTTGGAACTTAACATTTATTTTTACAATTACCCATAGAAGACGAAAACAATATTAATTTTTGAATATCACCCCCATATGTCTGTTTTATCGGGTCCCAAAAAAACTCCATTAGTGCAAAAATTTGAAATTTGAAAAGATTTGCAAACATTTGAAACAAAATGTAATTTTGGAAGATTTCGAAAAAATTTCAAAGTTGTTTGAAAGTGGGAAAGGTTTCAAGAAATTAAAATTTTTTTTTTGAGATTCTTTGAAAAATATGTTATAATGTTATATGTTATGTTATAATTTTAATAATTGTTTTAACAATTTATTATTGTTTATAAATATTATCTCTCAGAGATAATAAATAAATGTCTATCAAAAAAAATAAATTTTCGACAAAAAATTGAATAGTTAAACCAGTCAAAAAAATTAATTTTCAATAAAAAAAATGTCATTGAAAGAAATGAAGTTTAACCAAAAAAATTAATTTTCTAACAATGAAAAGAAACATTTTCAACAAAATAGATTAATTTTCAACAAACGGATGAATTTTCAACCAAGAAAATTAAATGTCTATCAAAAAGGTCAATTTTCGACAAAACATGAAATATTTAAATTTTCAGTAAAAAAAATCATTTTCAATAACGAAACTAATTTTCAATTTAAAAAAAGAATTTTGAAGCAAAAATAATCATTTACTACCAAAAAATATACCTTTAAATAAAATATATAAATTTTTAACCTGTTTTCCTCTTTTCCTCTGTTTTCAAGTTAGTTAAAGTTTGTTTCAAGTTCTTAATTAAATTTTTTTTTTTATGAAAAAGTCTACCATTATATTTTTATTTCGAAATTCATGTAGTTTGGTTACAAATTCTACTATTTGGTTTGAAATTTAGTTATTTTGTTGAAAAAGCAACTATTTTGTTAAAAAGTAATTTTTTTGGGTCAAAAATTTAAATACTTGGCTGGAGTTTGAATTAATTTTTTTTGAATTAATTATTTTTCGCTGAAGATTAATCTCTTTGGTAACAAATTTAACTAATTTGTTGATAATTCGTTTTATCTTCAAGTAAAAATTAATTAAAAAAAAAACTTTAACGTTTCCATTTTTCGTTAAAAATTAATCTTTTCAAATATAAAATTAAACTATTTAGTTGAATTTTTCTTTTTTCCTTTGTTTGATTAAAATTCAAATACTTGGTTGAAAATTCATGTATTTTGTTGAAAAATTATCTTTTTTGTAGAAAATTAATCTTCATAATAAAAAATTTAACTATTTGGTTTAAAATGTAAACATTTGGTTGAATATCTAAAGTAATGAATCTTCAACCAAAAAAAGTACCTTTCAACAAACTAATATACCTTTAAAACAAAAAAGATAAATTTTCAACAAAAAATTGAATATTTGATATTCCTACCAAAAAAGATTCTAAATATTATAGTATTAAATGAAAAACAGTTGTATTTAAAAAAAGACGAATTTTAAATGAAATACCTAATTCTTAAGTTCAAAAATTAATTTTTAACAAAAAAAACGACAAATTTTCAATCAACCAGTTAAATTTTCAACGATGGAAATAAATTTGCAACTAAAAAAAAACTTTGTAACCAAAAATTAAATAATTCAATTTTCAGTTAAAAAAATAATTTTGAACCAAAAAAAAGAGGTTTGAAGCAAATACTTCAATTTTCAACCACAAAGGTAAATTTTCAATCAAGAAAATTAATTTTCTACCAGAAAGTCGATTTTTCAACTGAAAAATTAATTTTCAATGAAAAAAAATATTTTCAACAATGTAGTTAAATTTTTCACCAAGTAAATGATTTTTTAACAAAAATAAATGAATTTACAAACAATAAGAATAATTTTCTGAAAAAAGTCAAATTTCAAATACATAGTTGAATTCTCCACTAAAAGGATCAATTTTCAAGAAAAGGAAAACGAATTTTTATAAATTAGTTAAATTTTCAAACAAAAAAAATTTCAATTAAGGAGCAGAAACTTCAAATTTAAAATTTGTATCAAAAAAAGTTGAATTCAACCAAAAGGAAGACGATTTTTTTCCAAAACAGTTTGTTTCTGTAATTTGAAAATATGGTTGTTTTTAGTTTTCGCTATAAAAAATTGAAAACTTTTGAAAACATGTACTTTGAAATGTTTTTTCAATAAACAATAATATTATGTCTGTAAAATTCAGAACTACATAAAAAACTGACCAGTAATTAAAGTATTACTTTTTTTCTTCTAAAACTGAATGAATTACTATCTTACTTCATTTTGCAAAGAAACTATCAACTTTTATTAATAATTTGTATAAAAAAAAGCAATTTTTCATTTATTAAATTTAAATTTTCGCCGATCTCGTACGCAAACAGTCCGCGCACTCTGGTGAGTGGTAAACTCCCCCATTCTCGACTCTTTTTGCACTGCGCATGCGCCGCGCAGGCAACCGGATTGGCCCATGTTGGCGCGCTCATTCAAAAAGATTAAATACGCAAGTCCATTTTTTACAACAAATAACAATCGTAAAGTGCATAAACATATTAGGAATTATTAAAAATTGGTATTTATGGTGAAAAAGTTATTCCTTTCTATGAATTTCAAATCGATCATTTATTTTTAAGGCGTAAAATCAAATAATTTCCACTTTCACCTTAAAAGTCTAGTTTGTGATGTAAGAATTATTATTAATAATGTTACCATTATTATTGGTTTTGAACAATTGATTTACAGAGTTCAAATTACCTGAATTATTGATCGTATACTTTTTTTCTCAGTTTTAATCATAATTTCCATTAGTTTCTTACCAATATTTCCCATAAACATTTCTTCTGAATAATTATGATAATTATTAGAATGTGCATGTAAGTTTTCAGTCGCAATGATCGTTGTTTTATAAATAATAATTATGTGTAAACACAGAATCTTAAATTATTTGCAATCTTAGTAATTTAATTATTGTAATTTTCCACCAATTTCCTTCTAGAAAGTGAATTTATTTTAGACCCGGTTTTTTATAAAAATATTTGTGAGGCATTCCGAATAAAGTAATGATAGTATTTGTGCGAATTCCTCAATTCTGAGTTGTGGATTGCTCTTTTTCATACGAGAAAGGCCTATAGATTTAATTATCTTATTTACATTTAGGTAAAAGAAAAGACATGCAATTAAAGTTAAAGCAAACATTTGCATTTTTAAAAAGTATTTCAAATCTGAAAGTTTTATAATAAATTCACGAAATGATAATAAACGGATAAATAAAAAGGACTTCACCTAAAAATAATTTAAGATGCTTTTCTAAGATTTTCGACTACCCAAAATCTTACTAGATTTTATAAACATAGAAAATAAAATGTGTCAATACAGGGAGTCTGGCGTATCTTAAAAAAAAATCAAGGACTTTTCCAGGTTTTCCAGGACAAAAAAATTCATTTTTCTAGGTATATGATCAAATTACGTTTTCAATTAAAGTTTCAACCAAAATCATTGATTTTATACTAAAAAAGACGAATTTTCGAACAAACACTTGCATTTTTAAATGAAATAGATGAATTTTCATCCAACTAGGTAAAGTTTTAAATAAAAAAATTTTTTAAACGAAAAATGGAATAGTTAAATCTTTAGTTTGAAAAATTAATTTTACGACAAAAAACTAATTTTTATCAAAGTAGTTAAATTTTTAACCAAAGTGATGAATTTTTAACTAAAATGGTGAATCTTCAACTGGAATAGTTGAATTTTCAACATCGGCAGAGATGAATTTTTAACTAAAATTGTGGAATATTCAACTGTATTGATTAAATTATAAGTTTATAAAATTAATTTGTGGAAGAGAAAAATTTTCAACTAAGTACATAAATTTTTGGTTGAAAATTTTAATTTAAAAAAATCGAATCTGCAAAAAACAAAAATGGATTGTTAGCAAAGGAGTTTAAGTTTCTATCGAATAATTGAATTTTCAACCAAAATCATTATTCTTCAACCAAAAAAGACGAATTTTCGAAGTAAATACTTGAAATTTTAAATTAAAAAAAAAATCCAACCAACTAGGTGAATTTTTAAATAAAAAAATAAATTTTCAACCAAGAATCGAATAGTTAAATATCCAGTTTAAAAAATTAATTCTAAAACAAGAAAAAAAAACAATTTCCAATTAAATAGTCAAATTTTCAGCGAAAGTGATGAATTTTAAACTAAACTGGTGAATCTTTAACTGGAATATTGGAATTTTCAACATCGGAAGAGATGAATTTTAAACTAAAATTATGGAATGTTCAACTGTATAGCTTATATTATCAGTGAAAATTTTTCAACTCGATTGAGATAATATTGAGGATTCTGAATAAGATTTACAAAAACGTCTTTTTTCTTATGGGAAATACATATGGGGCTTGCGACACCCCTAAATATAATTTTTTTTTCAAAAAAAAAAAAAAAATGCATTCTTGGACTACCCTATTGTCGAACTGAGTTGTTGAACTATCGAAAAAAATTATTTTTATAGCAAAAATTTACATTAACAACCAAAAAATGAATTTACTGGAAGACAGTTGAATTTTCAACCCAAAACTTTTCTACCAAAAAAGTTGGATTTTTAAACAAAAAATATCACTTTTTCGTAAAATAGTTAAATCTGTATCCATGTATTTGTATTTTTATCCACATAGTTGTATTTTCACCATCAGAAAATAAATTTTTAACCAATTAGTTGAGTTTTTAACAATAACAGAAATTAATTATCAACTCAATAATTGCATTTACAACTGAATAATTGAAAATTGAAGCAAATGACAAATTTTTAACAAATTAGTTGAATTTTTAATAAATACTTTAATTTTTAACCTACAAAAATGAATTTTCTAAGAAAAGGTAGCATTTTTAACAAAAAAGATTAACAATATAATTATATTTTCAAAAAACAGTGGCAATTTTAAAAAAATAATTGAATTTTTAATAAAATATTTAAATTGGTAACTATAAAAAGGTGAATCTTCAACACAAAAAAAATAATTTCAATAGTTGATATTTGAACCAAAAATAGTTTTTATTGTAAATCAAAAAAGTTGAAGTCAACCAAAACGAAGAATTTTTAACTAAATAGTTAAATCCTCAACCAAATTCGATTAATTTTTAACCCAGCACTTGTAGTTTTAACCAAATAATGACAAAATTTCTACAAAAATTGTTGAATTTTCGAACCAAAAATTCAAGCCTTCAACAAAATAGTTTAATTTAAAACGAAGTGATCAATTTTTAACCAAAAATTGAACATTTGAACTTAAAAATAGAAAAAATTATTTTCAACCAATAAAAAAAGGATTGGTTAACAAAATAGTTAACTTTTCAACCAAGAAAATTAATTTTCTGCCAAAAAACGAGGAATTTACAAAAAAATACAGAAGGTTTCAACCGAATTCTTAAATTTCAAAATAAGAACGATAGATTTTCAACAAATGGATTAATGTTGAACCAAAAATGAAATAGTAAAATTTGCAGTTGAAAAAATAAATTTTCCACACAAAAAAAACACATCAAATTTAAAAAAAATAGTTACATTTTTTAAACCAAAGAGAGACCTTTAACTAGTAAAATAAATTTTCAAAGAAAGTGCTATGTTGAATTTTCATTCAAGAAGATTGATTTTTTCTACCCAAAAATATTGATTTTCAGCAAATTAAATAAAGTATTAACCGAATTGTTGAATTTTTAACTAGCAACGATAAATTTTCAATTTATAATAGAATATTTGATTTTTAATTAAGAATATAAATTTTCAACCTAAACGAATATTCGAAAAAACAGGAAACTCTTGAATTAATAAACAATTAATGTTCAAACCAAAGATAGTATGATAAAATTTTGTAGTTAACGAAATGAATTTTCACTTAAACAAAAAACGAATTTTTAACAAAGTATTTAAATAAAGTTTAAACCAAATTGCTGAATTTTCAACTAAAAACTATACATTTTGAATCAATAATGGAATATTTAAAGTTTTAGTCAAGAAAATTAATTTTCAACCAAAACAAAAACTAATTTATAACAAAATTGTTAAATTCTCAATCAATAAACGATCAATGTTTAACCAAAAATAGAATAGTAAAATTTTCAGTTGAAGAAAATGAATTTTCCACACAAAAAAATATATATTTTCAACAAAATAGTAACGTTTTCAAACCAAAGAGATAGACCTTCAACGCATAAAATAAATTTTTTAAGAAAGTATTATAAATTTCAAACAAGCATTTGAATTTTGAATCAACAAGATTAATCTTCTGCCAAAAAAGACGAATTTACAACCAAGTTTTCAATTTATAATAGAATATTTAAATTTTTTGTTTAGAACATTAATTTTCAACCAAAACGAACATTAAAAAAATGTAAATCTTCAATCAATAAACGATTAATGTTCAAACCAAAAATGGAATTACAAAATTTGCAGTTGAAAGTATGAATTTTCTATTTAACAAAAAACGAATTTTCAACAAAGCACGAATTTTCAACGAAGTTTTTGAATATTCTGAATAAAAATAAAAATTAGAAATAAATTCCAAATTGTTGAATATTCTCAAATATTTCGTTTCAATTTTAAAAGTAGAAAATTGTCTGGTTTTTAAATTCTTCGAAATCGTATAATATTAAATTGAAAGACTTGACAGATGCACAATTTTCAATTTAAAGATTTTTTTAAATATTTTCGAATCCAATGCCCCGAAAAAAATTGAAGACCATGAAAAATCAATGAAATCAATTTAATTTTTTTATTACAAATATTCAAAAATATTAAAAGTTCCAAAACGCAACTTAAAAAAAAAATGTTTTGAATTGAAAGGTGAAAATTGTAAAATTTCCAAAATTGGAAACGTAGTGGGCTTTTTTTGTAATATTTCTTTTTCAATTTTAATTTTCAATGTAATATCTTGAAACTATTCGATTTTTAGTGAAAAATTTACAAACAAATGAAACTTTCCTAAATTGAAAAATATTTGATTGGAAGATTTCAAAAACGAATGATAATTAGAAATGAAGTGTTAAAAATTAAGCGATTTGAAATTAAAAAGTTTGGAATTGTGTTATGAATATTTCTATTTTTTCCTTTCATAAGTTTCAATTTTGCTATCAAAATTTTGAATTTAAAAAAGTATAGTCAACTATTTGAAAATTCTCAATTTTCAAATGATTTTACTTAAAATAATTGAGACTTTAACGAATTTGAATATGAAAAACTTCTATCATGACAATTTTAAAGGTATATAATTGAACATTTTCCAATTTTAAGGGTGAAAATAATAGCGAAATTATGTTTGGTAGAAAATTCAACTGTTTTGTGGAAAATTTATGTAATTTGTTGAGAATTCATCTTGTTGGTTGAAAATTTAACTATCTGGTTGCAAGTTCAGCTATTTTGTTAAAAACCCGTCTTTTTGACTTGAAAATTCATCATTTTGGACAATTTGACAATTTATAGCCAATTAGCAGATAAGTTGAAAAATATTTTTTAAGAAAAAGTAGTAAAATAGTGTAATTGTTCAAAAAAAGTGTAAAAAAGTTTTACTAGTGTGGTGAGTCCCAGGCCTGCATATTCCTAGGATTTCAAGTCGAAATATATTTTATTTTCAATGAAATAGTTGAAATTTCAACTTAAAAAGATTAATTTTCCACCAAAAATGGATGATTAGTACATGAATTTTTAACCAAATAGTTGACTCTTCAACTTAAAAGAATCAATTTACAACCAAAGAGTTGATTTTCAACTAAAATAATTAGTTTTTTTTTTACCAAAAAGATGAATTTTTAACCAAGCAGTTGAAATTTTAACCCGAAAATATGAATTTTCATCAAAAACCAATAATTTTTAAGCAAATTGTTGAAAGAGATTAATTTTCAACCGAGCAGTTGAATTTTCTGTAAAAAACGTAAATTTTTTGTTAAAAGATTAATTTTTAACCAAATAGTTTAACTTTCAATAAAATAAATTAATTTTTATTCATCAAATAAAATTATGAATCTTCAAGCAAAAGAGACGAACTTTCTACGAAACAGTTGAAATTTTAATCCGAAAATATAAACGAACAGTTGCATTTTCAGCAAAAAAATAAATAAAAAGTTTACCAAAAGAGATAAATTTTCAACCCAAAAAGACGAATTTTCTACAAAATATTTGAATTTTCAACCAAGAAGATTATTTTTTTTTATAGCCAAAATTGACGAATTTCCAACGAAACACATGAATATTTCACGAAATATTTAAATTTTCAACTAAAAAGGATCAATTTTCATCAAAAAATGGATGAGATAAATTTTTGGTTAGAAAATTAATTTTCAACCAAATTGTTCACTTTTTAATTAAAGAGATTAATTCTGATTCATAAAGATTAGTTTTTTTTTTACCAAAATGGACGAATTTTAAAACAAAATGCATAGATTTTTAACCAAATAATTTAATTTTCAACTTAAAGGAATCAATTTTTAGTTCAAACAAAAATGTAAACGAAAAAAAGGAATTTTAAACGAAAAAGAAATAAATTTTCAACGAAATAGTTACATTTTCAAAAAAAGAGATGATTTTTCAATTAAACTGATGAATATTCAACAAAAAAATGAATTTTCAACCGAAGAGTACAACTTTTAATTAAATAGTTGAACTTTCAGGCAAAAGAGACGAACTTATAACAAAAAAAGTTGAATTTCTTACAAAAAAGTTGAAATTTTAACCGAAAAAGATGAAATTTCGTCAAAAAACAATAACTTTCAACCAAATAGTTAAATTTTCAACCAGAGATGATTTTTGAACCAAGATTTAAAAAAAAAATCAAAATTGACGAATTTTAAACGAAATATTATGAATTTTTAAACAAATATTTAAATTTTTAACTAAAAAGTAATCAATTTTCAGCCAAAAATAAATTAGTTAAATTTTTAGTTCAAAAATAATGTTAAATATAAAAAAACGAATTTTCAAAAAAATACTTTAATTTCCAACCGAAGATATTAATTTTTAACCAAGAAGATTAGTTTTTTTTTAAAACTAAAATTGAAAACTTTTCAACGAAATACATGAATTTTTAATCAAATATTAAAATTTTCAACTAAAAAGGATTAATTTTCAACCGAAAATGGATTAGATAAACTTTTGGTTAAAAAATGAATTTTCAACCTAATTGTTTACTTTTTAATTAAAGAGATTAATTCTGATTCATAAAGATTAGTTGTTTTTTTTTACCAAAATGGACGAATTTTAAAACAAAATACATGGATTTTTAACCAAATAATTTAATTTCCAACCAAAAATGTATTAGTTACATTTTTATTTTTAAAAAAATGTAAACGAAAAAAAAACGAATTTTCAACAAAATAGTTCAATTTTCAACAAAAAAACAAAATTGACGAATTTTCAATGAAATACATGATTTTTTAACCAAATATTTACATTTTCAACTAAAAGGATCAATTTTCAACAAAAAATGGATTAGTTATATTTTTAGTTGAAAATCGAGTTCATATTTTATTAAAATTTTAAAGAAAAAAAAAACGAATTTTCAACAAAATAGTTTAATTTTCAAACAAAGAGATGAATTTTCAACTAAAACTATTAGTTTTCTACCAAAAAGGACGAATTTTCAACAAAATACATGGATTTTTAAACAAATAGTTGAATTTAAAAAAATGTTTTTATAACCAAAAAGATTAGTTTCTTCTAAAAAAAAATACAAATTTTCAAAAAAAAAAGGATCGACTATTAACAAAAAATGGATTTGTAAAGCTTTTGGTTAAAGAATTAATTTTAAATGAAGAAGAAATAAATTTTCAACAAAACAGTTACATTTTCAAAAAAAGAGATAAATTTGCAATCAAAATGATGAATCTTCAACAAAAAAAAAATGAAGCTTTAACCGAAGAGTACAACTTTTAATCAAATAGTTGAACTTTCAGGCAAAGAGATGAATTTTTAACCAAATTGATGAATTTTTAACCAAACTATTGAAATTTCAAGCAAAAAAGACGAATTTTCTACAAAACAATTAAAATTTTAACCGGAAAACCTGAATTTTCATTTTAAAAAAACAAAAACTTTCAATAAAATAATTAAATTTTCAACCAGAGATGATTGTTTAACCAAGATAATTTTTTTTTTACCAAAATTGACGAATTTTCAACGAAATATATGAATTTTTAAACAAATATTGAAATTTTCAACTAAAAAGGATCAATTTTCAACGAAAAATGGATTAGTTAAATTTTTAGTTAAAAAATAATTTTAAACGAAAAAAAAAGAATTTAATTTTCAACCCAAGACATTAATTTACTATTACATTTTTATTGAGAATTCATATGTTGGTTGGAAATTCAATTACTTGGTCGAAAGTTGTACTACTTTGATACAAATTCATTTAATTCGTTCATGATTTTACTATTTTTTTGAAAATTCGTTTTATTTTTACTTTTTTTTGGAAAATTCATTTTTCTAACTGAAAATTTAACTATTACATTTTTGGTAGAAAATTAGTTTAATTATTGTTGAAAATTCGTTATTTATTTGTTGAAAGTTATTATTTTTAAACTGTAAATTTAACTCATTTAATTTAATCATTTCTTGTTATTTGAAAATTTATCTCTTTGGTTAAAAATTCAACTACTTGGATAAAAGCTGAAATATTTTGTTAAATTTTTTTTTGTTGGTTCAGCTTATTTCTTTGGTTGAAAAATAATTAAAAAAAAAATTAAAATAAATTCTTTTAACTGAAAATCAACTTTTTTTCTACAGCAAAATTCGTTTTTTGTTTGTTTGTTAAAAATTCATCTTTTTGGATAGAAAATTAATAATGTCCTTAGTTGAAAATTTGAATTTTTGTTTTTAAAATTCGTCTCCTTTGGTAGAAATTTTATTTTTTTTTTTAATGTTAAAAATGCAACTATCATATTTTTCATGAAGATTTCATCTTTTGTTTGAACTACCTTGTTAAACATTAATTTTTTTAAAGACTCACCCCTTTGGTTGATAAACTATTTTTTTTTGAAAATTATTTTTTGTGTGTGTGGGGGGGGGGTAACATATCAACTATAACATTTTTCGATGAGAATTTATATTTTTGTGTAAAAATTTGAGTTTTCGTGCTGAAAATTCAACTGTGTTGTCAAAAAAATTTCTTTTTGGTTTGGAAATTGAACTATTTGGTTGAAAATTTAATTATTTTGTTGAAAATTCGTCTTTTTATTTTATGGAGAATTTAATTATTTTATTGAAAATTCAAGTATTTTGTTGCAAAGTCATCTTTTTTGTTAGCAAATAAAAGTGCAATTGTTTTGTAGAAAATTAGTGTTTTTTTTTCGGTAGAAAATTAATTTTTTTTATCTGTAAATTCAACTAATCCAGAATTAATCTTTTAGTTGAAAATTCACCTACTTGGTTGAAAATTCGTTTTTTTTTGTTGGAAGTTAATTTTTTTAACTTAAAATTTATCTATTCTATTTTTGGTTGAAAATTTTTCGTTTTTAGTCGAAAATTCAACAAATAAATTTTTTATTGAAAATTTATCGTTTTTAGTATAAAATTCAACTATTTGGTTGAAAGTTGAACTTTGTTAAACAATCATTTCATTGGTTGAAAATTGAAATATTTCGTTGAAAATTCGTTTTTTCGGTTGAAAATTAATTTTGTATCTGAAAATTTAACTAATCCAGTTTTATTTTTGAAAATTCATTTTTTTTTGTTTTGTAGAAAATTCGTTTTCTTTGATTAAAAATTCAACTATTTTGTTGAAAATAAACTATTTGGTTGACAATTAATCTTTTGGTCTTGACGATTCAACTACTTTGTTGAAAATTCAACTATTTTGTTGAAAATTTGACTATTTTGTCAAAAGTAATTTTCTTCGTCCTTTTGCATTAAAAATTCATCTGTTATGATAGAAAATTAATCTTTCTTTTCTGAAACAAATAAATTTTAATCTGAAATTGTTTTATTCCATTTATGAAAAATTTTATGTTAACAATTTTTTTTAATGACAAAAAAATGGAAATAATTTTGAAAATAAGTTACACTTTCTCTTTCCAGATCAACTGGTAACAATGTAATCACAAAAGAAACAGCCGATTGAAACCCCCGATAAGAACACATTGTTAAGTTCGATAATTTCAAGCTTGTAGATTACACATCATTGAAGAAAATAAGTAATTAGAGCCAGACAATGATTTTCCTAAACTGCCAAGTTAAAGTAAATTTCTGAAAGAATCAATATTTTTAGAGCGAATGAATGATGAAGATAGATTAGCCACAAGTCAGTGGCTAATGCGCAGCTGAAAATTATAATGATCTATTTGAGGAATGACCCGATTTCTGATACTACATTTTTACAGTTTTTCTTTAAAAATAATATTAGATATAATGAAATATAATAATCATAATTCCAGACATAATATTGCGCAATATACTCGACTGAGTACTCGCGCACTGCGGCCCTTCCGAGTCTCTCGGCCTGCGCACTGAAAAACTGCGTGGGCCAGCAATTCGAGGAATCACTAAACCGGGCATTACTAAATCGGGGTTTGACCTCCCCCCCCCCCCGTTTTTGTCAAATGTCCGAGGGGTTACACTAAGAAATCTGGAAATCTCAAAACTGAATACGACAATCTGTATTGAATTCTTATAGAGATTTCCAAAATTTCGTTGAGATTGCGGGGAGTTCCGAGATTTCCGACGAACTTCCTTGAAAAATCGAAAATTAAAATTTTGATCGCAGAAAAAGAATGAAAAATTTCATTTTGCAGTCAAACTATGCAAGATGCGAAAAAAGATGAGAAGACAAAAATTGTGCAGCTAAAAAAGATCTACAAATTTGTTATCAAGTGTTTTTCAATAGGATGCGTAGTTTTTGTTTCATTAGTTAAAAAATATTAAAAATAAAAAAATCTTTGCACAGATGACACAGGCTACGAAAAAAATAAATAGACAAAAGTTGTTCACCTAAAAAAGATTTATTAATTGGTTAGGAATCATTTTTCTATGGACTGCGTATTTTTTGTTTTAATTGTGAAAAATAACATGAAAAATAAAAAAATTAAATTTTTGGAAAAACAACGCAAGATAGGAAAAAAATTAATAGACAATTAATTAGTTGTTCACCCTGAAAGGATTTATTAATTGTTTAGGAATCTTTTTTTGATGTAACGCGTATTTTTTATTTTAATCTTAAAAAATAAAATTAAAAATTAAAAATTAAAAATTTTAAATTAAAAATTAAAAATTAAAAATTAAAAATTAAAAATTAAAAATTAAAAATTAAAAATTAAAAATTAAAAATTAAAATACTGCAAACGTTTCGGGAATTTTATTTTTGGGATTTTTCAGTCATCCCATAATATTACCGCATTGGAAAATTCCCGAATAATAAAATTCCCGACAGTTACCAAATTATAAATTTCCCGAATTTAAGAAATTAAATTATTTTTTTATACATATTATTTATTAAAAAGACACTAATCAAATATTTTAATTAAAAAAAAAAATTATGTTTAAAGTTTCTAAAATTATTGGTTGAATTTAAAATAACAATAATTGAACAAAATATATTTCTAGAAGAAATTTTTTTTCAATGATTTTATTTTAAATTCATACATTAAAAACAATTTTTTTCATAAAAATGTTTGATTACTGTATTTTTAATAAATAAATAATATTTATAAACATTTTTTTTCTCGAATTATATTATTCGGGAATTTAAAATTTGATATTACAAACTGTCGGGAATTTTATTATTCGGAAAAATTCTCGAATAATAAAATTCCCGGTCAGTTTATAACACTACCGAATTGGAAAATTTCCGAAAAATAAAATTTCTGACAGTTACCGAATTACAAATTTTTCGAATTCAAAAAGGAAATTTTTTTTTTCTATTAATATTATTTATTAAAAATACACTAATCAAATACTTTCATTGGAAAAAAATCATTTTTAATGTTTAAAGTTTCTAAAATTATTGTTTGAATTTAAAATAATAATTGAAAAAATATATTTCTAGATAAAATTTTTTTCAATTATTTTATTTTAAATTCGTACAATAATTTTATAAACTTTAAACATTAAGAATAATTTTTTTACAGAAATATTTATTTATATTCTTAATAAATATATAATATTCATCAATAAATTTTTAATTGTTTAAATTCGGGAATTTTATAGTTCGTATATTTTATAATTTGGCAATTTTCTGTCGGGAATTTTTAAATTCGGAAATTTAATAAACTGTCGGGATTTTTATATTTCGGCAATTTTATTATTTGGGAATTTTCAAATTCGGTATAATTATAAGCTATCGGGAATTTTATTATTCGGGAACTTTACAATTCGGTAATACCAAAAACTGTTCGGTAATTATCCAAGTCGGGATTTTTATAATTCGGCAATTTTTAAATTTCGAGAATTTTACAGTGTCGGTAATTTTATTTTTCGGGATTTTTCAGCCGTCCCATAATATTACCGAATCGGAAAATTCCCGAATAATAAAATTCCCGACAGTTACCGAATTATAAATTTCCAGAATTTAAACTAAAAAAAAATTTGTTATACATATTATTTATTAAAAATGCACTTATCCAATATTTTCATTGAAAAAAACATTATTTTTAATATTTAAAGTTTCTAAAATTATTGTTTGAATTTAAAATAACAATAATAATTGAAAAAATATATTTCTAGATTCTAGACGAAATTTTTTTTTCAATTATTTTATTTTAAATTCATACAATAATTTTATAAACTTTAAACATTAAGAATAATTTTTTTAATAAAAATATTTGATTATTGTATTTTTATTACACAAATAATATTTATAAACAAATTTTCAATTGTGCAAATTCGGGAATTTTCTAGTTCGTATATTTTATAATTCGGCAATTTTCTGTCGGGAATTTTATTATTGGGGAACTTTCCAATTCAGAAATACTGCAAACTGTTCGAGAATGTTATTATTCTGTAATTTTCCAAGTCAGAATTTTTATAATACGGCAATTTTTAAATTTCGAGAATTTTACAGTGTCGTGAATTTTATTTTTCGGTGCTTTTCAGTTGTCGCATAATATTACCGAATTGGAAAATTCCCGAACAGTTTATAACATTACTGAATTGGAAAATTACCGGCAGTTACCGAATTATAAATTTATCGAATGTAAACAATTAACATTTTGTTAATTAAATATTACTTATTTAAAATACACTAATCAAATATTTTCATTAGGAAAAAAATATATTTTTAATGTTTTAAGTTTCTAAAATTATTTTTTGAATTCAAAATAATAATAATTGAAAAAATATATTTCTGGATGTAACTTTTTCAATTGTTTTATTTTAAATTCAAACAAAAATTTTATAAACTTTAAACATTAAAAAAAAATTTTATACAAATATTTGATTATTGTATTTTTAATAAATAAGTATTTATAAAAAATTATTTTGTCGCGAAATATATTACTTGGGAATTTAAAATTTGGTAATATTACAACTGTCGGGAAATTTATTATTCGGAAATTTCGGTAATATTATAAACTGTTTCGGGAATTTTTTCAATCGAGAATTTCATTATTCAGGAGTTTTAGTGTCGAAAATTTATCTTTCGGGATTTTTTAGTCGTCCTATAATATTACCAAATTAGAAAATTCCCGAATAATAAAATTCCCGAACAGTTTATAACATTACTGAATTGGAAAATTTCCGACAGTTACCGAATTATAAATTTACCGAATTTAAACAATAAAATTTTATTTTAATGTTTGAAGTTTATAAAATTATTATTTGAATTCAAAATAAAACCATTGAAAAAATGATACCTAGAAATATATTTTTTCAATTATTGTTATTTTAAATCCAAACAATAATTTTAGAAACCTAAAACATTAAATATATATATTTTTTAAATGAAAATATTTTATTATTGTATTTTTAATAAATAAATAATATTTTTTTAAACATTTTTTGTCGTGAATTTTCTTATTCGGGATTTTTCAAATTCGGTAATACTATAAATTGTCGGGAATTTTCCAAGTCGGGATTTTTCCGACAGTCACCGAATTGTAAATTTTCCGAATTTAAACAATTAAACATTTTTTCTAAATATTATTTATTAAAAATACACTAATCAAATATTTTCATTATAAAAAAAAAAATTTTTTAATGTTTAAAGTTTCTAAAATTATTTTTTGAATTTAACATAATAATTAAAAAAATATATTTCTAGACGACATTTTTTTCAATTATTTTATTTTAAATTCAGACAATAATTTTATGAAATTTAAACATTATGAATAATTTGGATTGCGCGCGATGCTTTAGGAAAGTTACAATTTCTTTGAATTTAGATTGATTTGACTCTAAATTTCAATCTTCCCATTTTTCGCGAATATAGGGGCTTAGCTTTTCATTTATTAAAACTACCAACAGACCATCCCAGCTTTCTAATGTTGCTTGTAACACTTGTAGCGTGAAGCGGATGATATTCTTAGTATCTTCTTTGAACTCCAGTGTTTTCGGGATCTTGTATACCTCTTTTCAATGAATATCTACCGCGTTGGGCTTTGCTGGATTTCTGACAGAAATAGGTTCATCGCTGGAGAGGGGCGATGGATCAGCAAAAAACTGTTGATTCTCCCTGGTCCATCTCTTCCTCTTCTGCATTCTCCTTCGTATGTCATATAGCACCTGTATCTTTCCAACAATATGCTACTTGATTGTCAATAGCTTTGACTTGTTCAACGTGTGATCTTAGATGCTCAATATTTGGGCGAACTTTTGAAACCTTTTCGTGAACGGTCCACCAGGTGTTATGTAGTGAATTACACACTGAACACGGAACGTTGTTGTCGATGGAAGACTAAGAGAGCTAGTAAAAGATATAAGAGTCATAAGAGGTGCTAAATGCAATACTGATAATTACCTTCAAGTCTCTACGATAAGCTTAGGTCAGGAATGAAGAAAAAATGAAACCAAAGAAAAACTAAACAAACGCGGATTAAAATGGAAAATGTACAGAAACCGGAAGTGAAAATAGCTTCTTAGAATAAAATGAACGAACGCATAGATCATGCAACTTGGCTGACGCTAATAGATAATAAAATTATAGAGGCCACATCAGCCTTGATTGTGAATATCATTGTTAGGAGAGAGAGTGAAGTGTGTGGTACTGTGGTTGTAGGTAGAATGTCTGATGATGCATGGTGGAATGATAGAATTCAGACAGCCCAAAAAGAAAGGAAAGAAGCGTACAACAGAACGTTTACCATCATAGGTCTTAGCAATGAGGAGAGAAATAGGCTTCAAGGTGATTACAGACCCGAAAAGATAAAAATTTGAACGAATAGTCGAAGAAAGTAAAGATAAAATAAGAACAGAAGAGAAGAAAATACAAAACGACTTTGTAGGAAGCAAGAAACTGTTATATAAATCTACGAAGGGAAGTAAAAGTTCAGTGTTTGTTAGCATGAGAAATAGCAAAGGTGAAATGCTATATGATACAGACGGAATACTAGACGCTTTCAGAGACTCTTTTAGGGAATGAGTGGGAGATGAATATATAGGGCACCACAAATGCGATATAGAACAGAATGCGTTAGAAAACTCAATTGAGAGAGTATGTGCTACTGAAGTTAGGGATATAATTAAGAACTTAAAAAATGGTAAGGCAGCTGGTGTAGACAATCTTAACGATGAAATGCCCAGATACGGTGGCAAGCACATACCTCACAGGTTGTGCAAATTGATAAATTTATGCATTGAGATATAAGATGTTTCAGATAACTGGAAAAAAGCTATTATTGTACGAATATACAAAGGAAAGGGAGACAAAAGCAGATGCAATAATAACAGAGGTATTGAGTATTGAGGTATTGAGCTCATTGAGTGCCGCGTTTGGCAAGGTGGATAGAAGTCAACTTTAGGAAGTCCTTGGTGAATGGCGTGACTGGCGCGATATCATGCAAGGCGTTAATCGAGGATGCGTTATGTCCTCATGGCTATTTATCATATTCATGAGAAGTATCTAAGGATGGCCCTCATCGACGAAGATGGTCTGGATCTCGAGACAGTGAGAGTACGTGGTTTAGCTTCCGCAGATGATAAGGCTGTTATGGCAGAGTCAATCGAGGACTTGCAAAGAATGTTGAGCAAACTGAATACAAGCATGAGGACCGTGGGCCTAAAAATTGACGTAAATAAAGCAAAAAATCTGGTAGTTGTAGGAAAAGGTGAGAAAAAAATGTTCAGCAGTGTCCCAAATGAGGAGAGAATCTGAAAAGTTGATAAGTACATATATCTTGGTAGCCCATTCACTAGTGACGGCAAGACAGATGTGGAGTAAGATAGGCACATAAACGAGGGTAAGAAGGTTATCGGTAGAACAGGGCACATTATTAAAAGTAAAAGTATATCAAATAAAGCTAATAGGGCAATACATAGTTCTGTATTTATACCGACTTTACTGTACGGTAGCAAGACATGGACCTATCGAGAAAAGGATCAAAGTAACGTGATTAACATGAGATTTCTGCGTATGATGTACGGCAAAACACAGATGTACAAACTAAGTAATAACATAATTCTCCAAGAATCTAGTGTGGAAAAGACACTAGTTAACATAAGTGAAAGAAATTTGCTCAGATGGTTCGGGCATGTTAAGAGACTGAAAGATGAACGAATAACGAAACAAGGGTATTAAGGTAAAGTGAATGGCAGTGTGCCCGGAGGCAAACGGCAGAAACAATGGACAGAAAAGTGTAGGGAGATTTACATGATGACTTTGTGAGGCTCTTCACTCGGGGTGATAGCTAGAGAGATTGGTCAGCAACCTGGGTTTGAGCAATGGTGCGAAACAAACGTGTTATTTAAATAAATAATACGGAGATTCTAGATCAATCTAAAAATCTACACCCTCCTCGTCATATTACTCCCTTGCCAACCGAGTGAGTGACGTTTACATAGAAAGGGAAATAGCTTAATGGTGTATATATCTGTTTTGGTTTCGAGTCCTGTAGAGTCGAACCGAAGGGCGTATGACAAAGCCTCTGAACGCATCCTCGGGTTGCGGATTGAGGATCCCTGAACTTTCTACACACCAACATTTGGCCCGCGATTCCCCTAATATTGAAAGTCGAAAACGCCCATTCCGCAGCGGCTGGTATTAGGACGCACTATACTCCTACCGAAAAAGTCAACTTGTCGAACCCACAGAATTACAGGAAAGTAACTTGTTTGAACGCACTGTATAGGATCTTTACGGCTAGCCTGAACAACAGGATTGTCCAAAGAATTAAGCCATGGAGGAAAGGTATCAAGACCTTAAAAGGGAGCTGCAACGACTGTACCCAAAATATTCGGTAAAAGTAATTGTCCTTGCTGTCATCCTTGGGTCGCTTCGTGTCCTCAAAACACACGAGGACTTCGCCGGCCTGTCGTTGTGATTTTATCGTGTCCTGTGGCCACCCATCTCACGGTTGTGAGACGTGGCCATGAGTGGGACTTACCGCGGTCCTACTGGGAGCCGGTGTCATTTTTAGATGGCAGTTGCACCCAGTGGGACCCTGTGGTGGTTGTTAATCTTATTTTTTAATTATATATATATGTATATATATATATATATACACTTGCGGTGGATTTGCATGTTGGTGGCGGAAGTGAGAACGTGTTCAGTGACAGGTGGTGAGAGCATTTTACGGAATTTGTATGGAAGGTGTGAGTGGAGTGTGAGGGTAGAAGCCTAGGAGATGAGCAGGGTTGTTTAAGGTGAATTGGGGAGATAAAAAGTAATTTTCAGCGTAGGTGTGAAGTGGGATTCAGTTAGTATCCTTCAGAGACATCTGTCGGTTGCGGATGGGACTGCATGGAGAGGTCCCAGTTACCGACGGCAGAGCGGGAGGTGGGCTGCGAGAGTGCTGGCAGTGCTGGTAGTGAAATTGACGAGAAGGAAATTTTCGACGTACCACGACAGCCAACGTGCGTAGTCCGGTATCAAGCGGCGCGGCGCGTTGGGGAGAGGGAGAAAACGGAACAAAGGAAGCGAGGAGAAGGAGGCTCTCGGGATGCTGTTAAGCGAGATCAGGGGGCTGAGGGAGAACGTGAGGGGGGCTAAGGAGCAGATGGAAGGCATGAGGGAGGACTTGAGAATCAGGGATGAGAAATGGGAAAAGGAGGTGAAAGAGCTGAGGGAGAGAGTAGAAGAGGGGTAGGAAAGAAAAAGAAGTTAAAATAAAGCAGATGGAAGAGGAGATTAGGGGTTGAAAGGAAAGGAGAATAAATAAGAAAGGGAAGATTCTAAGGCACTGGATGGAGGACAGAAGCTGGGCGGTGGCGAATGGTATGGCAACTGGGGACGAAGAGGGAGAATACACATATGTCAGTAAGGTGGGGGTATGACTATGTAGTCATGAATATGCAAGGGTGTGAGGAGACGGAAAGATTCGTAGTGGAAGGTAGGGTAGAATCAGATCATCAACCATTAGGGTTATGGATAAGGGGTGAGAGCGGCGGAAGGCAAGGTGGGGAAAATGGATCGAGGGGGGAGAGAGTGAGCTGGACGAGGGAGGCAATTGAGAAGTATAAGGAGCAGTTAGGGATGTTACGCTTTGAAGGGAAGTCGGTGGAAGAGATATATGAGGATTTAAAGGAGAAAGTGAAAGTTTGCGTGCAAAAGAAGGTATTCAAACAGAAGAAGAAAGGAATGGTGAAGCCGCGATTGGATAGGGAATGTGAAAAGATGAAAAGGAAGGTTAAGAGGAAGTACAAGAAGTGGAAAGAGGGTACTGCGAAAATGGAGGAGTATGTAGAAATGAGGAAGGAGTTTAGATTGATGTGTAAGAAGAAAGAACAGGAAAAGGAGAAAGATCTGGAAGAGGAGTTAGGAAATGTTAAGACAGAGGGGGATATCTGGAAGATAATAAATAGGTTTAGAAAGCGTAGAGTGGGGATAAGCGAGAAGATAAGGAGTGAAGAGTGAAGGGAGTTTTTTGAGGAATCATTTCAGGGCTCAGATTCAAGGAAGAGGGATGGTAGGAGTAGAAGAACATGGGAGGCAGAGATGGAGGAGTTGGATGATGAGGAGATAGAGAAACAGATAAGGAAGTTAAGAAGGTCAAAAGTTAATAGTACCACTGTATAAGAAAGGAGACAGGAATAGACAGGAAAATTATAGCGGGATTACGCTAATGAATACGGCGTATAAAGTATACGCGATGGCGGTGGCGGAGAGGCTGCGGAAGGATGTCGAGGGGAAAGGTATATTGCCGGAGACGCAAGCGGGCTTTAGGGCGGGTAGGAGTACTATCGACAATATCTACGTTCTGCAGCACGTGGTGTATAGAGAATTAGCGAAGAAAGGTTCGAGTGTGTACGCATTTTTCGTGGATCTCAAAGGTGCGTTTCCTTCGGTGTACAGGGGAAGGTTGTGGGAGGCGATGGAAGATAGGGGAGTGGAGAGAGGAGGTTGGAGGCCGGGGTGGTAGGAGGAGTTGGGATAGGAGGGGTTAGAATTTGGTCACTAGCGTATGCAGATGACATAGTGCTGCTGGCTAGAAGTGCGGAGGCCTTAAAGGAGATGATAAAGAGGTTGAGAAGATACTAGGATAAGTGCCGTTTAGAGCTGAATGTGGAAAAGTCCGAGGTTATGGTGTTCAGAAAAGGAGGTGGGAGGGATAAGGGGGGGGGGTGGAAGTAGAAGGGAGTGGCGGTGCAGGACGTGAAAGAGTTTGTGTACCTGGGCTTCGTGTTTCAGAGGAATGGGGGAGTGGATGGTCACATAAAAGAGAGATTAAGGAGGGAAACGTGGTGATGAGGCAGGTGTAGGGGTTGAGAAAGAAGTAATTGGCAGATGATTTTGAAAGGAGAAGTGAGAAGGATGCACGAGGAAGGAAGGAAGTTATATGAGTTGGTTAAGAAAAACGGCATAGAGAGAGAGAGAAGACAGCAGGGGAAGAGAGAATAAGAGAATCAAGGTTTAACGGGAACTATGTGTGGATTATGCCAAAGGCGAGAGCGAAATATTTGCGTGAAAAAGGAGAGAAAGGAAGTCAGGAGCTTATAGCGAGGATGGGATGCGGGTGCATGGAGAATTTTAATAGGTTCTAGCTCTCTAGGGAAAAGAGGATGTGTGCACTGTATGGGAAGAGGTATGCAAAAGTGGAGCACTGGTTGGAGGAGTGCGTAGAGGTGGAAAGAAGTGAAATGAGCCTGGAGGTATTGATGCACGAAAGGGGGGACAAAAGGGCAGTAGCATGGGTGAAGGGAGTGTTGGGTAGGATGGAGAAGAAGAGAAGGAAGGAGGACTTGACTTCAAGAAACGAACCATGTTCGTTATCGAATTTTCGGCACCAGCTGACAAAAACATCATAGCCAAGGAGAAGAAAA
The DNA here is from genome assembly GCA_011634705.1 of Andricus grossulariae. Lineage (NCBI taxonomy): Eukaryota > Metazoa > Arthropoda > Insecta > Hymenoptera > Cynipidae > Andricus > Andricus grossulariae. Next base: position 54,478,938 of record JAABKJ010075445.1, read on the forward strand.
AGAAAGGGAGGTATATAGACCTTATAAGGAAGTTGCGACGGTTATACCGTCGCAACTGCGACTGGCCACCCACCTCACGGTTTTGAGACGTGGTTACACCTGAAATTTTACCGCGATTTCGCTGGGAGCCAGGGCAATTTTTAAGATTAGCACATGCTCCCGGCGAAATCCTGCGGTTGTCCTCATGACATACTTCTAATTATATATTTATTTTCAATTATCGTCCTCAAGAATTTCAGTGTCAGCATCCGAATTCTCTTTCGGAATTATTATTCTACAGAACTTAAAAGGATTAACCAATATTACGTGAACATTATAAAACAGGTACATATGTATTTCATAAGATTAAATATCAGAATTGTAAAATCTGATTCACATAGTATAGTATAAGTAACTACTTATAAATATCGAGAAAAAATTTTTTATAGCTTCCTGTCAGAAAAATAATTTTTACATTGACAAAAGTGATATTTTGCAAGAACCATTCTTCTAATAGTATATAGAGGGATGAGAAAAAACATAATTAGCATTTTGTATAAGTAGGTAAACAAAATTGCCTCTTGAGGGCTATAAGAAAATACAAACCGAATAGGTGGTGTGGTCCAGGATGGATTCTCTGCAGGGAGGGTTATCAAATTGAGTCATGTTAAGTCATCAAAGATAAGGTAGACCAGTTGAAGAAATAGTTAACATAAAATTTAAATAGCTTTTAACCGTAAAAAGTTTAATTTTCAAAAACGGAAAAATGTTAAAGGAAAAAGAAGTAGAGAAGTTTAGTATAAAATTAATGAAAGCGTATGAAATAGAGCATAGGGTGCCACAAGTTTATAATTGTGTGTAAGGGCTTCTGAAAGGTGTCGTTAAATAGAGGTATAGAAGTCAGTGGTCCCTTATAGATCCTTCGTTAGATTTTTGATTAAAATTGTCCTTAAACATGATGCATTAGTTGAATTCTTCGACCTTTGAGGTGATTCTAGAAAGATTTGGCATTTTTGGAAAAATTAAATTAGGGATATGAAATGAAATATCTTCGGGTATATAAAGAGAAGTTTCTTTATTTTCCTCTAATTTTTCACATTTTTCTAAGAATATATTTTTTTCATGCAGAACTGTTAATATTATATATTTATTAGAATTTGACCAAATTTATTGAAGAAAATAAGTTTATGTATTAATATCAATTTTTTGACTACTCGCATTGCAAACGTCAGATCTCCCGTACATCCTATAATGAGTTGAATATATTTCTCAGTTATCTCGTGCTTGAAATTATATAATTCAAACATGATTAAATGAGTTTTCAAATTATTGTGCTTCTCGAATGTCTGTAAAAAGAAAACAGAAGTTAGTATAGAGGATGGTTTCAATTTTAGGGATTATATCCCTAGTTGTTTATATGCCTCTAAGGTTTTGTGTGCATTTAGGAATATTACTATTATTTCTTTCGAAAATTTCTGTGTGAAATAAATATGGCCATAACATAAGAAGATCAATTTGGTGCATAAAAACGACGGTAAGAGAGTCTATATACTGACAGTGGATGGGATCCATCTGAAATTAAAATGATAAAGGCTTGTCGTCTAATTATTAACGGTTTGACATTTTATGTGTGAACGTTTAAGTCTATTGACGTGTACTACTGCAGGTTTGCCTTTTATGTCAATTTTCACGTTTTCTTTTCCTAATATTTCTAGCACTTCATAAGGCCCTTTATATTGATCATCAAATTTTTTCTTAGGTTATTTACCAATTAATAAAAAGACGTTACCTCCAGTTTTGATTTCTAATAGATAAACTTTCCGATCATGATATGTTTTTGAATTTTCTTCATCCGCAATTAAATTTTGTCTTGCTCGAATTCTCATTTTATATAATTTCGTTATAAAACTCATTAGGTAATCGTCATGAGTTTGCAATTTTTCTTGCTTTGATAGCGGTTCATTTGATGGTTGACGAGCCAATTTACCGAGAACTAATTCATAGGGCCTACACTTTGTACCTTCGTGGACACTTGTATTGTAAGAAAACATGACTAATTTAAGCAAATCGTCCCATTCAGAATTCTTTGAAACAAATTGTTTAAGGTATTCTGCTAACACGTGATGTGATCGTTCAAGAGACCCATTTAATTGTGGATGGAATGCCGTTGTTTTAAATTATTTAATTCTAAAACGCTTGGCTGTTCTTCTCATTAAATTGCTTAAAAAATTGGAACCTTGGTCAGTTAAAACTGCTTTTGGGGAACCGTAAATTCATATAAATTTTTTAACAAAAATATCAGCTACTGTTGAAGCTTTAATATTCGGAATTGCGAGAGCTGAAGTATATTTTGTAAAATTATCTTCAATTGTTAAGATATTTACGTTACCTAATGTTGTTTGTGTAAGAGGGCCAACTATGTCCATTGAAATTTTTTCGAATGCGGTTCCGGGCGTGGCCGTTATTATCATGGGATTTTTAGTTTTGGCGCGAACTAATTTTTCAATTTGACAGTGTAAACACTGTTGAATATATTTCTGAATATCAGTTTTCATATTCTCCCAATAATAATTTTGACGAATTCGATGATACATTTTTGTAACTCCTTTATGACCGCCTAAAGCTGAAGAATGTGCTTCTTCATGTAATTGAGTTCGCTGTTCTTTCGTTGGATCTTGAACTATTCCCGTACATATTATAATTTTTGTAGGAGAATCCGAAAAAGTTGAAATTAGAATTTCACTTATTTCTTTCCAACCTATGTGATTAACTTGTGACGTTTTTACGATATTAATAGATCGTAAATTCAGTCACATTGATATTGAATGCAAAGAAAGTATTGAAAGTTTAATATTGCTCGAAGTGTCTGACAAATTTTCTTTAGAATCAGCTTCAATGGGAAGAACTAAATGATACTGTTGTCCTTTCCTTATTTCTACTTGTGACATTTGAATATCCCAGAAACGTCCCATAGACATCCTGGATATCCGACGGGTTGTCTCTGAGACAACCCGAGATATAAATGGGATTGAATGGGATATCCCGAGATATCCTATTGCTTTGAGGGAGATCTTAAATATAATATTTTATTATATTAGTCAATTTATCAAAAGGACCAAAAATGTATTATCAACATTGTTGATTATCAGCTCTATACATATACATTTTATTGGCACTTTATCAAACAAACGGAAAGGTCTATATTAACCAAGTTAATGACCAAACACTGCTTAACGACCAACAAATGATTCCCTAAAAAAATGCTGAACTTTTCTTAATCATATTAATTTAAATTTTCCGCCTAACGGAAGAGCACATGCGCAGGGACACCATGTCAACTGATAAGAGGGTTTTGGGACTCTTGATTAATATTTTTGGGAAAATTGATATTGGCTACAATTTTGACTATTAAACGACCAACGTTGACTATGAAACGCTATCTAACCAGCAACAAACGATTCCATAAAAAATGTATACCATTTTCCAAAATTGAGTTACCACCTTCACGGGCATACTGACTACTCGTTCAATCGGCCCTTCCGAGCCGAGAGTCGCAACCATCTCTCGCCCTACGCGCTGAGAAACTGCGTGGGGCAGCAGATCTAGCAATGTCGGGTGTATTTATTTGTGTTATTATTGATAGTATTTATTATTGATTCCAAATCACCCGCGCTTTTCGGCTGAAAAAGTAGCGACCGGTGTCGCATTGATACAAGAACGGGGCAGTCAATGAGCGTCGTCGATAAAAATAAACTGCCCACTCGCGGTAAGGGTGGGTCCCCCTCCAGCATTGAAATCAACGAATTCCTACGTTTCAAGAACGTTGAAATGTTGGAGACTTTACTGTATAAATATTATTTATTGTATTCCCGGAATAAAAAGGGTTACATTTAAGTTTTTATTCAAATCATATATTCCACTTTACCAATATTATTGGATGACGTTTTAATTCATGTTTTACCTTTAGCATTTATATAAATCGTTTGTAAAACTGTTTTGAAATATAAAATGAGCAACATTGTTTTTATTTCATTTTTTTCACTAAAATAACATTTTTTTTACTGAAAAATTTTAAATAAGTGTTCTAGCCCCATTGCTTACAATGCAAAAACAGGGAGTGATGAGAGAACTAGCGTCGCGTTGGAGATATTAGGAACTAATCAACTTAGGATACTGAGAGATCGCCATCTTTTTTTCAGCTGCACACGGCTGCTTCGAATATCTTTCCGAACTTTTTAAGACTCCACTCTATCAATTTTTCTTTCAACCCTTAATTAATTTTTATTTCAACCACTCGTCCAGATTTTAAACGAATTTTAATGCACAAATTCAATAAGAGAAAGGCACAATAATCGCGATATACACAGCTGACGCGCCGTTCACATCTGCATAGACAATTTTAAGCAGTAGATGCTAGTAACACATATCCGCTGGGATAGGCGTGAGAGATATCTAAGGGCTCGCTCCAGCGCCAGTCGTGATACTAGCCATGACTATCTCATGCCGCCTTGCTCCGAAGTATTATAATTTGGCGTTCGCGAAGATACGGGTAAGGAGTGCGAGGATCCGCCGACAGCTATCCAAAGCATACTTGCTGCCAGTATCCTTTTTTTTCAATAGACATAAATGAAAGGCAGTATGTGTTAATTTTATTAGAAGTTGTTTGAAAAAACGTCAAATTTTCATGTTTCCGAAAAATATTAATAAATTCGGAAATAAACATTTTTTAAATTGTTTTTGGGCTAATTTTGAAGATAATTTTCTGCATTATTTTACTGACATAATGAGATATTTCTAGAATTGTTGTTCTTAGATACAGTGAAATCTTGAACTTGGAATAAGAAAGTCATAAAAAGTGAAAAATAGTTAACTCCAAGGAAAATTTGTTTAAAAAATTATTTTCAGTTTTATTTTATTTAAAATCAATTAAATATATTAGAATACTGTTCTATTATTTTCTTTAAATTCATTTATGAAAATCTGACTTCATATCAAGATTGGTAATTTCTTTAAATTATTTTTAACTTTCACTTTTCCATACACATATCAATATGTAGGAGAATACTGTACGAAGTCGCAAGAATAACTGAAGGGCTCCTTGGAGAGGGTGAAGAGAAGCCAGCCTTCGGGTGTCTGACACACGACACAACGCGTGTGTCAGCGCCTTGCATGACACTTTCGAGAGATGGCGAAATTTGCATATTTTCTGGCAAATATGGAAATAAACATTTTTAAAAATTGCGCTCGATTTATAATACTTTCTCAATCATAAATGATGAGAATGTCATAAATTATAGCAAATTTGTATCTCTGTTTTTGGTGAACAACTTTTGTCTTTCATTTTTTTTTGCCTTTTAACGATTTCCACAAATTTTTCATTTTTATTTTCAATATTATTTTTTCGATTATAACAAAAACTACGCGTCCTATCAAAAAGTGATTTGTAACAAATTTGTAGATGTGTTCTGGGTGCACAATTTTTGTTTACTAATTTTTCATCGTAGCTTGTGTCGTTAAGAAAAAACTTTATTTGTAATTATATTTTTCATGGTCAAAACAAAAACTAAGCGTCCTAGCAAAAATTGATTAATAACAAATTTGTATCTCTCTTTTGCATAAACAACTTTTCTCTATTGATTTTTTTTCGTAGCTTGTGTCGTTTATTCAAAAATTTAATTTTTTATTTTTAGAATTGTTTTTTAAGAATAAAACAAAAACTACGCCCCTTTCAAAAAGTAATTATCAACAAATTTGAAGATCTTTTGCAGGAGCACAATTTTTTGCTATTCATCTTTTTTCGTATCTTGCATTCTCAGCGGGCACGTTCTGTAAATGTTACATAGCAAAAAGAGAACATATATACATAACATTGTTACAATCGTGTGCCATAACAATTACAGAACATAAAGGTCACACTGTTCTGTAACGCAGTTACCGCGCGATAATCAATTACCATGCGCCAGCGTTTGTTTCCTTGGGAGTCAGCCTTTTTAGGAATGATCCACACTGGCGTATTATAGGGTGAATCCGAATTATCTATTACTCTATCTTTTTTCAATCTATCGACCTATGTAAGGAGCTTGTCCTTTAAAGCTTCAGGGGGTCTATAAACTTTTGCTTTTACAGGATTTTGTTCGGTGGTAATGATTTTATGGAAAAGGACATCTGTGCAACCTAGTCGATCACCTGATAGATGGAATTGATAAACAAAGTCGGGCAAAATACCAAGTATACTTTTTTGTCCCTTGCTGTCTAAGCCTTCGAGCTTCACTACTTTTAATAATTAGCCTATGCGTTTCGCGTCTGTAGTTTGGAAAGCTTTTCCAGTTTCATCGTGTTTAGATGTACGAGGGGAAGGGGGCAGAGCTTAGTACTCTTCCATCTCCACTGCTGAAAGAGTGAGAATCACTCTCTGCAAGTTAGAATTTATGCAATAAATCTTTGCATAACCCTGGTATTGAGAAGCTAGTGATTCACCTAAATAAGTTCCCGGACCAGCTTCGATTCGACGAATGTACACTTCCGTGCAATCCGTATTCTGAATAGGGACTTTGATTCATTTTTTCGTTCTCCCAGGCAAACTGACGGTATGATGTTTAACAGAGGAGATTTTTTCAGTGTCGAGTTGAACACATGCATTTTTTAAATCGAGTGAAGCTTAATGCTCTTCTAAAAACTCTGTTCCTAAAATACCATTTTGTTGAATAGGAAAATTGTCTGGTACTATATGGAAATTGTGGTTTTATTATATATTTTCAAGGCTGTCTTTCCAAGTGTTTTAATTAACCCTTTACCAATTCCGGATAGATAATATATTGATTCATCGTTTATAGCTATTTTATCGGTCAAATTTCCTTGTTTGATTAGGTTTAATTCGGAGCCTGTGTCCACTAGCATTTTCGCACTTCCCACGGGCTTTACCACGGGCGATTTTCGTTTTACTGCTCGGCTGATCTTGAGAACTACTCGATTTTGTGACGCATTACCTACTGAAAACTCGACGATGCGCCGTTTCCTCGAGCGTTTTGCTCGTTTAAACATTTCTTCGCGTCTACCTTTCCTTGAGATTTTAAACCACCGTTTTTGGATTCGGCTTGCTCTTTCGCAAAATCATCTCGACGCTTGTAGCACCATGCTTGGAGATGCCTATTCCCATTACAATAATCACATGTGTTTGATTTCCCCTTGTCCGCCAGCGTTTGTGGACACGACCTATACTGGTGCCCCATTTGCCCGCAAGTATAGCAAGACCCTCGAGGGCCCGAAACTCAAATTCTCGGTCCCTCTTGCTCCTGTATATGATTTACCTGATGATTCCTGAAGTAACGAGCCCTATTCTCCGCCCTCGACAGGATCTGGTTCTGCGCGACCGGTGTGTAAAGATTTTCTGCAATTTGGTCATTATTTTTATTGTTCCGGCGCACTGCGTCGCGCAACCCAAGCTCCCATTCGACGGAAACAGTATAATTAATCGCTTCTTGTAAATTACTGAACACACTATTTGAAACCTAGTTTTCTAATTGATCGTTTAATCCTCGCACGAAGCACTGAATAGCGTCTTGATGTGCAGTTAGTTTCACTTCGCCACCCAGGATTCTTTCGTAGCGATTTTCGATGGCTTCTAAAATGCGATGCAGAATTGCACTAACTCGCATCCCGTGACCCAGTACTGTTTCGTCGCGTTTTTGTGAAACCGTCGACAGCTCGGCTTGCAATTGTGGTATATTGCGAGTAGGACAGTAAACAGTTTTTAAGGTGGAGAGTAAGTCCTCCACAGTTTCGATATCTCTGTAGAGAAGATACTCACCAGCGCCCCGTGGACTTCAGCGCGAATCATTTGGGTCAGAAAAGCGCGATTTTCCGGGTGTACGGCTTCGGCCGCACACCTGCAGCTTTTTTCAAAGCTAGGAAATGAAACAGTTTTGCCTTCGAAGGGAGGAATTAACTGTGCTGCGGTTTTTAAATCAACGAACGATTTTGAATTTTCACGCCCTGAGTTAGAAGGCCCTGAATCGAAGTTGCGGATTGGTGGTTGGTTATTACTTCCATTAAAAACATACTCACTTGGAGAAGATTGTAAGATATTAGGAAGATTGCTGGTTACGGAATTAGAAGAAGCTACGATTTTAGAAATTTCTCTAGGCGCGCCTACAACAAGAGAATTCGCGTTACTTTTTCCTCCTCTTTTCGTTCAATTTTTTGCAGCCCCACCTTGGCCTCTACCTCGACGCCCGGGTGTAAGCATTTTACCAAATGAAATCTTATGGTTAGTAAAAGAGTTATAACCCTTACCTGAGAGGAAAGCCACAAATTGGACATTTTTAGGTAAGATCTATATCACGGATGGATCCGTCAGTTATTTCGCACAATCTCTCATTCCTGTTTTCCTACAACTCTACAAGTTATATATGTTTCAACTATATAAGATCCCAACTGCGTTTTCTAATAAAAGCAAGCGACTTACCAATTTTGAAGATGGTCGTGTGGCAGTAAAATTCTGACACATAAATATAAACTATAATTCACAATCAGATCACAAATTGTTTCTAACACTATTTCTACCTAACACACGCGACTACCTGCGTAGAATCCCGATGAGTTTCCTCTTCACTGCCTGCGTTGTGGAAAACGTTCCACAACGCACAATTGTTTGTTTTTTCTTGTATCAACGTAAGCGCTGAAGAAATTGGATGGGCAAAATTTTTAGATTAAAATTTCGCACAATTTCGTGTCCTCATACACTTGTGATATTTTCATTCACTCGCACAATCCACAAGCTTTCTTTCACGAAAGGTTCATTTCATATAGCACTATCCGCACCTTTTTCACTAGTCGATGCACGAAATATCACAATAGTTACTGAGTTTAAATTTTGAAATTCGCGGTTCGCGAAAACACGAGTTTAGCGATCCCGGACCGCTGTCACCATAAATCAGATTTGGGTCATACGTCTTTGTGGATTTGTCACTTCCGTTGTTTGTCCTTGCCGCCTGCTGTCCCCGATGCTCGCATATCAGCTGATTCGCCTCCTTCGTTTGTACAGGATTATCTTCGAAGAATATTTGCTTCCCTTTAAGGGTGACCTGGAAGCCGACATCACGGAGCTTGTGAACCTTGTCATTCAGGGCTCTTCTTTCTTCTCTCTCCTCCTTCGAGCGGTTATTAGTGATGACAAGATTAAGTTTCTTAAATTCAGTAACTTTAGTGAAGACAAGCTTGACCCATCTAGAAGCGATGAATTTAATAATGATGGGGCGGTGGCCCTTGATTTTGCGAGATTGATTGCTGAGATAAGAGACCTTTCCCTCTGCTTCCTTCATCCTACTATCAAATTCAGAAGTCTTGGTGTTTATTGCTTCGAGCAATTGTGTTGAGCCGTGAGCCACAGTACGCAAATTGTTGCTTGACTATTATTAGTCACTTTGTAATAACACATGTGTTTATCACTAGGAGAGACATACTGGGAATGCACGCAGACACTGTAAAATTGTCACGTTTCCAAATTGCTTACACTTCTGCAAAGGTCTGCGTGCATTTTTTATATACACATGAAAAACACCATAAGCACACGGGAACGCACTTTCACTAGAGCAAAGTATGGGTTTAGAGATACCAACCAAATTGTATCCTAATCGCGTCTTTACATCAATAGAAAGATTCAAAACGGGCATAAAATCATAGAAAAAGAGAAAAAGGAACAGTACCAAAGTTCACATGGGAAAACAAAGTCACAGAACGAAATTCTATTAGTACAAGAAAGATAGCTAAAGTCGCCAATGAATGCAGATAATTCTAGGAGCGTCTATCAGACACGACCGCATGCGCCGACCTATGGGTTTTGGCGACTAAAAATATGTACGAATTGTGATAAAAAAAGTCATAAGGACTGACTACCTGCGTTGAAGTATGAACGGACGTATAGTCAGAACCATTCTGGCGATCTGTGACTTTTCCTGAATTTTTCTGGTAAAATTTTGAAACTACTAAGAACTGTTTCGACGTAATAACTTTTGCCAGAAGAATATTAATTGCACTTATTTGAAAAAATATATTACAGCACTATGAATCATTATGAAAAAATTCGCATTATTGGATTATTGTTACTGGTACTCAGTTGACTGATGCTCAACCATACAATTTCATTGTTTAATTATAATTTATTTAATTCATAATACAGGTCAAGAACGTTAAATTGTTGGGCATCTGGAGGTCATTTCCGAAGCCATTTTCTGCGTATAATCTGAATGCGAATTGGCCCATCACGTCAGGATTGGGAGATATTTGAGGTCATATAATCGAAAAATAGGGGTTTTGGCTAGTTTTGAGGTTAAGTGCACGATAACTAAAATGTGTATGGTCTTTCTTACTATTCGCATAATTTGATACTGTTTTTACCCTTCACAATCAGCTTTTGAGCGGTTACTTACGATTTTTCCTTGCAAAGTTACAACCACTTCAAGTTCTCAGTCAGTCTTCCTGTCAACTCAACCTACGATGTGCGAACTGCCTTTACTAAGTCGCAATTTTTATATCATTGTGACCGAAGAAACGCTCTCAGTCGCATACTTTTATATCACCGCCAAATAGTTAACGTTATTGAGGACCGTGTATTAGAGTGGGTGATTTTAAATCAATTTTCGAAATTGAATAAGGAACTGATAGCCATTTTCTTCGGTCAACATCTTCGTCTCCGCAACGCGTTCAAAGTTTCGAAAATTTAAACAATATCGAGCATATTCTTAAAAAATCGCAAAAACTTTTTCCGACTGTCAAAATTGTTGTTTTTTTTCTCACAAAAATTAACTAAACTTATCATAATTCATCACTTTTGGGTGTTTGTAACCTCGTCCTGATGGTACGACAGGCAAGGAAAGATGCCAAAGTACTATGCTATGTCTATTCCTTTCTTGCACCTGTGCTGAACCTATTATCTGCAAATGTTCCTCTGAAAAAAGTAAGGAAACACCAAAGTTAGAGTTGCAATTCATGTATAACCAAAGAAATTAAAGGAGGGGTGCAATAGCGGAGGTAAACCAAAAAAATACGACAATACATACTAAGAGGTTCGAGGGACAGGATAAACAGCTACAAATTGTGTGTGGGCACCTTCGCTAAGTAGTGAGTTAGGGTCGCTTTTGCACATCAGGCAGGCCAAGAACTGCACTTCACTCATGCGCAGAAACACTGAAATATTAGCCAAATTTGGCCTCATCCCCTCCCCCTTGCATCACCAGGACCGTTTCGCGAACATCCAAAAGTGATGAATTATGATAAGTTAATTACATTTCAGTAAAAAAAACAACAATTTTAACGTCTTTATCATGGTTAGGCCCGTATGGTACCAAATTTTCAAAGTGGTTCGGTGTGCGGTGGATTTTTGTATATATGTGACGCCGCACGAGAAAAGGGACCTTAAGTAGGCTAGCTAAATTTTATAGTACAAGCATTTAAAGTTCAGCCCGCATCACTGCCGCAAGTGAAAGGTGTCCTCTTTCACTGCGCACAATAACTCAGGTTTCAGAGATAGATCAATTCTGACTTTTCCATGAGAAACAGCAGGTCAAATCTATAAAGAACTGTGACGTTGCAGATTTTAAATCTGTGACGTGAAAGAATTTATGTACAACTGGCGCCGGATGATAGTTGTTGTTTTGACTCCCGTTCGGTTTCTCGATCCAGAAGGGGAGTCACACTTTCGTCCATCGGAGCACTCTCGAAATGTTAGATTTATTGGTAATTCTCTGCGAATATTTTCATGACACAAAAACCTCGAGCCATATCCGCCAAACAAGGATGTTTAGAGGATGTTGAGAAGGAAGGATGTCCATCATTTGAATACCAGTAGTACTCCCGTCAGACGCTAGAGTCCGTCACCTCGCAAGCCTGGTTGTGCCACCTCAGTCGACAGCTGTGACGCGCGGAACCCCGCGCTTTGGCCCGAGAAAAACCTTCAGATTCGGCCGTTTCGTTCCCGGCACTCCTCGGAGCGTCAGCTATGAAATGCATCGGTCCTCGCGAGCGACGTCATTCGATGCATCTCGAAGATGCGAACAAATACGTCAGATACAGTACTGTTGTATTCCCAGTGTCAACAGCGTCAGTCTGATATAAACATAGTACATTTTTTTTGAAAATTCATTTATCAGTTCTTCGCGATAAGTAGTACGATAAACATTCGAAGAAGCGATAATTCCACTGAAAACAAGTATTACCAATTTTTAGATTTAAGTACATCATTTTATTTGAAATGTTAAAATGTTTAAATTTTATTTGAAGCTGTGAGTTTCAAAGCTTCAATTTCTAAGATCTTAAAGCCATTTCTTCATAAAAAGTCGAACAGCTCAGGAAACAAAGAAATCGATAACAAGGAAAAATATCTCTTTTAAAATTAGCATCACTGGTGCAAAAACAGTAGCACTTATTGACACTTGTCATGATTTCGAGAAAAACGAGGTTCTATATGGGTGAAAATAAAAAAAAATCAACATAATTCGCTTAGAAAGCTCTTTTTGGAAAAGGTCTTTTGTATTCAAGTAAAACACTTTTTTCCATTAGTCCTGGCTCTAACTAGGAAAAAAATAGTGATAAGCAAGATCGAGAATGGTACTTTGATTTTAAATTAATTCTTTGAATGAAGGTTGGTGTTACAGAACTTAAAAACCAACATTTCTTCGAAAATGGGTTTATTACATACAAAATGATTTAATAACTCAACTACACGTTGTGATAAAAACATTTGTTCGAATTCTCATTTTTTAATACATTAATAAAAAAATTTAATTTAATCTTTAGTTAAAATTTTAGCATAGTAATAATTTTTTTCATCCCTTTACGATTTTTTTTCGAAATTATCGTTTATTGAAAAAACAATTCTTTTTATAGTCCTTTCACTAAATAATCTCCTATCTCAATGCGATACTGTCATACTAAATTTTGATCTTCTCGGAACAGAATAATTTGTTTGTATCAAAAATTTGTTATTCTTATTCAGTTTCCCCATATCTCGGGAGCAAGTTTTTATTTTTGTGAAAACTTGAAAATTCGATTTTCATTCGTTATCGAAAACCGATTTTCAAAATCTGTTAAATTTTAACCTCAACATTCTTGGACAATTTACTCGGAATTGGTTCACTTTTTTAGATAAAAACTTTTTAACCCTCATTCAGAAACTCAATATCTCGGGAGTAAGTTTTTATTTTTTAGATTATACATTTTATCGCAATACCCAGCCTAGCCTGTTCCAATTTGTGGTCGCCGTGTCACTTTGAGATTGTCAGCTGACACACCTATTTCCTCGAAAATGAATAACAGTTTCTAATCAAATTTTTCGGGCTTAAATCAGCAACACGTCATCTCGAACGTGAACTTCTGTCTTATCTATAAATGATTATTTCGATTTTACAGAATGTTTTTTCGCTCTCGTAACAAATTTCGATTTTTTTGGTTATCTAGTTCTATACTGTCACCCTTTAAATGGTAAATAATAAAATTTGTATATCAATGCTTTAAAAAACTATGCAAAGGTAAGTATAATTTGTATGAATAGACATAGATGCGTAATATATATGTTAGGACTTATTTTAGCTATTGAATTGCAATATAATAAACTAAATATAAATAAATACAAGAATTTTAAGTTAAAAACTGATCAAAATCTTATAATGAAAACTCTTTTTGTGACTAACTTAACTCACATCCATGAAAAAATTGCGTGGTCGGCAGACAAAATAATGCACGAAAAAAATGTAATTAAAATTAATTAATTAATTAAAAATCCTAATGTACATAAAACATTTAATTTTATTTTATTAATAGTTAGGACTCTATATGTGTTCATAAATTAAAATGATAAATAATAATTTTAGGTATATTTGTGCTTTTAATTATCCTTGATCTACTGTGGGTTCATTATCTACTGTAGGGCGGTCTTCCCTACCTACTTTGTATCGACAAAACATTTTAACGATAGAAATGGTATATGATGAACAATATTTTGTTGATGAACTAACCTGATGAAAGGTATTTTTCACTGAAAAAAAAGTGTGGAACTAGGTGACACTGACAACCTTACCAGTATAATAAACTATGCAATTTACTTTCTTTATATCAAATATTTGACAGATTAAATTTTTATTTTGAGAAGTTCTATCTAGGATGTTCATTTGTGAGTAAATTTAAATTATAAAAGCCAACTCTTTCATTAAAAAATCTTCAAAAACTGCCGTGTGAGTCGCAGTAACGGGGACATTCAAAACCTATATAATTTTTATTCTACAGTTCTAAGTAATGAACTTACTATAAAATTTATATTCTATTATTTTATTTTATTAGAAAAATATATACACATTAAAAAATGTTAAATGTGCAATAAGTAAAGAAATCAGCGCATTCTACTTTGGGTAAATGTAGTCAGAGACATGGGACCGGGTGACATTTTGGCATATTTAAATGATTTTTCTCTTTTTCCAGACACAGTGTAAATAATTAGTGGTCAAGGTATTGTAGAATGAGTCACGTACTATCAGACCCTATAATTAAAAAGTTTGTTTAGATGAATGGAAGCCAGTAGTTTTCTTGGGACACGATATTGTTGATTTTTTTATATCAACCAATACACCTTCGATTCTATCAAATCGGGAACATAATGTATAAATTTGAAACTAAGCGTCTAATCTTTTTTTAATGTACTTTTATTATTTTTTTGTTCAAAATTTGTTCTCTAAAGCAGATCGATAGATGCATATATTCGGAATCTGATATGCCTAATGTAGAAGCATTTTGTCAAAATAATTAAGAAGGTCTTGGTAAAATCCTATAAATTTCAATGATTAAAAAATGTATTGAATTACTGTTTATTTTTACATTCTCATCATAATGAGAAGGTATTGGTTTTATGTGAAAAATGACTTTCGTGGATTCCATGAAATGTCGAGCGCGAAGCGCGAGAACCAACAGTCGCGCGCCCTAGGCGCGCTCAAACTTGCGAGCGAAGCGAGCCGCGCGTGAAGCTCGCGATGAGAATATGCCCGCGCAGCAGGTAGATTTTTTAAAATTGGATGAACAGTAAAACCTGTATCCTTTGCTTGTTCAGGTCCCGAACATATTATAATTTTTGGTGAGGTCTATATTGCATAGGCACATATATCATAGTTCAAAACTTTTACTGATTACCTAGATCAAAAAAAATTATTTATTTGAAAATAATAAGGAACATGAAATTTTTCTTGACTGTTATCATTTTTGATATTTGAGCTAGAGTGTGACCAGAGAATTCCTGAAATCTTATTCGTATTGCCGGAAATGATAATTTTGATGTTTTTGACGGTTTCACAATGCGGAAATAGTGTGTTTTTTTGTCAATTTAGACGCGTCTTTCTCGAAAACTTGATTTGCGGCACTATAAAACATTTTCTTCGGAGCCGAGCGCATATGTATAGGAGCCGTCCACAACTCTCGTAACACTAAAAATATTCAAAATTGCCCCCCCCCCCCTGTTATATGCGTCACGAGACTTATGGATGGCCCTATATGTGCTCAGAAACGACGAAAATGGCCTCTAGTGCTGTAAATTAAGTTTTCGTGAAAAACGCGTTTAAATGTGTCAGTTAAAGTTAGAAAGGCTAATCCACGTACGGCTGTGCAGCGCTTGGCCAGAGCTTTCAAATTTTTATTTTTATTTTTAAATGTAGTTTTCTGTTGTGTTTCAAAGTTATTTTTCCAAACGATAGAAGAGAAAAAGTACCTGCAAGAGCAGGGACGATTGCGGAGCAAAAAGTTGCGCTTAATGAAAAAAGTCGGTCAGAAATGCGATAAGAGCGAGGTTATAATGCTTGCAGCTGCTCCTAATTTAATTAGATCAATAATTTAACAGTCAATATAATTCAATATGAACACAATATAATAATATTCTCCTATAATATAATAAAAAAGTCACATAAGTAAATGTATTTATTTTATTTTATTTATTTAGCATAAGTCCCTAGGGCTAAATAGCCCTCTAAGAACAGGAGATACATGAACTGTTACTAAAAATACAGTCGCTGGTCGAAGAATATTCTTGAAGTTATAATTATATTGTACATCAGAGATTTAAAAAAATTATTGGATAATAATAATAATAATAATCAGTGCGAGAGCAAATGTGCTAGCGTAATTGTGTGAGATTGAAAAGGATCAATATTAAATTATGATAGCAGAGTTACAACAAAGTATTATATGTCTTGTCGCCAACCTATAAACCGAAGGGTGTAATTGAGTTGTAAGAATTAAAATATGAGTTTAGGTGTTACATATGTTTGAGGTGTTGAGGCGCTGACTTAGATAAGAGAGTTACAAATGAGTTATTTCTAGAGTGAGATTATCAATATTAACCAGATACATGAAAAGAGCTTTTTTGAAGTGAAAATAGGAAGGCGCTTCCCTAATTGATACCGGCAGTTTGCTCCAGAGCCGAGCGCCCCTAACTGTGAAAGACCGTTGTAATTTACAGTTTCGGTGATTTGGAACTGTGATTGCCTTTTTTCTTTCTCAAAGTTTGGAATGGGCAGGCAGATTTTTGTCAAAAAATGCAAACAAATGTACAAAAAGTGCAGTGAATAAAAAAATAAACATAAATCAATCATAATTGAGCAATTGACATTGTTCTAGTACACTTTTTAAGTAGTTTCATTTTTAGGGTGTTGGAACCAGGGCCCAACCTCGAATTTGAATTTCCTCATTTTACTCTTTGAATGCTAAAATTACATCTTTTTAAGATGATTGGGCTGGCCTATTCCTGTTTTGAATCGAATCCCGTGTAGAAAAAAAGTCATAGCGCGGGCCAGCACCAGGCTTGCCCGTGATGGCTTGAACCCTGGCGCAGGCCAGACGGTCAAGCCTGGCGCGAACCAGAAGTGAAACGCTAGACGGTCTCGCCGCTAGCCTGGCGCGTGAATTAGATAAGGCGATGGCAGGAAAAAAGTAATCTTTGGTTAATGTACAATTTTCTTTATTGCTGAGAAAGCACAACTAATAATTTCGCAAGCACATCAAAATATCTCTAAAAAGAAAATCTTTCCAAAATAAAAATTTTTCTCTTTCAAACAGAAATTTTCCCTTAAATTCCATCCAAGCAGCAAAAAAAGCAGTAGAAGTAAGCCAACAGAAAGGAGTACAAAATCAAGGAAAACCAAATTTGAAGGAAAGTTCAAATTGTACAAAAAATATCGCAAACACTCCCGAATTAACTTGAAAACAGTGAAAAAAGCAAAAATCAACCGCAGCACGTTTGCATAATCAACCCGAAAATGCACTGAAAAAAGTTTAGCTCAAAAGCTAGAATTTGGGGAAAAAATAAAAAATAAAAGGTGCTAAAATTCTTAGTTCTCTCGCAAGCACATTCAAAATATCACTAAAACTTCCTCAGAACGAATATAAAACACTGTGAAAAATTTGGCGTCGATAGGTTGTAAGGTGTAGGAGCCTACTCGAAACATACAAACATACATACAGAATTTCAGTTTTATATATACAGGGTGCCTCAGTCCACCCGTCCACCTCTTTTAAAATCTAAAATACCTGATAAAAATTAAAGTTCAGTACCTCCTAATAATAAATGGACTGTGCCCGATCGATTGGAGGTATTTTCAACTTCTGACTCCCACCGGAAGTGGCCTATTCAGACCGGAAATCATTTTTTTTAATGGAATGACATATTTTTCTTTATTGATTTCGATTCTGCGGTAAAAAGTGACTAACTTTTGTAGGAAATTTTTTTTTTTAAATCGTAGCTTTCCACCTCAAAATGCCTTCCGAAATGTTACTGTTCTCCTGAGGAGTAAAGAATAGCATGTGATTAGATTAAAGAACATTTGAATTTTATCATCACTTTTACCATTTTTAAACGAAAATGCAGAATTCGGTGAATCTCAGCAAGGCCGCGGTAAGCTTAACTCGCAGCATCAATTCCATAGTGTCGTATCTCTTGATAGTCTTTTAAAAGTGTCGTAACTCGCTTTTTAAGGAAGTATTGATATTCGTATAGTGTATTCAACTGAAATTTTGTCAATTTAATGGTACTATTACTAAGTTTATGAAAAATTAATAGAAAAAATGAGACGTTATTGAAATTTTGGTGAATTATGATTTTTCGAGTTTGTTCCGTTCCATACTGTCGTAATTGTCGCCTAAAAAATGTTCGAATTAACTGAAGTAACGTCTGAAGCAGAGAAAACAGTTGAAAGAGTGTCATTTAATTGGATGTTTCATGTGTAAATCTGTCAGAAATTTCGTTGTGTTTCTAGAGCTTTTAGGAGTCTTTTCGTTGATTTGTTATAAGAATAAAAACATTAAATGGTTCATGAATTATAAATATAATATAAATATATTATAAATTAAATAAATTTAATTATAGAAAAAAATGGTTTTCATGGAAAAAATACTTTGTTTTTTTCTGATTATAGTAAACATTTAAACAAATTTTACAGCATTTTGGGGTTTGTATAATACTTAACGTATATCTACTGACACGTTTTAATTTTTCATACTTGAAAAATCAAGGTATAAATTGATTTATTATTTTTAAATCCATTTTGAATTTTGGATTGCTTCGTTTTCAAAAACAAATAAAAGGAGTTACTACACTTTTAAAGCACTATCAAGAGATACGACACTATGGAATTGGTGCTGCGAGTTGCGATACTTTTCCAACATGACAACGAGATACAACAGTTTTAACGCATTCGCTGGAGATAAGTCAAAATGGCTCGGGACCGTCGATATATTCTTGACATAATCTAAGAGTATTTTATAACCTGTAATGCGTTATGTTTGAAATGTTACAGGATGAAGTATATGGAACGTATTGCTAAAGTGTATCTGTGAACTATAGCTGCAGTATAATTAAAGTATAGCTAATGTATATTTGAAGTTTTGTCAAAGTAAGTTTAAAGTACATTCTGTAAAGTATATCTTCAGGATGTAAAAGTAGGTTTAAGGTATAGGAAAAATATATCTGTAGTATATCAAAAGTATGGCTATAGTATGTATACTGCATAGCCGCATTATTGATGATGGGAGATAATTCGATACCTGAAATATGTAAAATTAGATATTCTGAATCATGCTTTTCATAACATCAATAAATATTAATATCAATTTCTGAAATATGTAAAATTCAAATAAGTAAAATGTTGATTGTAGCCTCAATTATTTGACTACGTATTATAAATAATTTAATATTAAATAATTCACAAAAATGAGTTTCATTAACCTCTCCAACTAACCTCGAACTGTTGACAGATTTTTGTATTTCACAATAAAGAAAAAAAGAAATATAAAACAGATATCACTCTTACCCTCAGTCTAACTTTTAATTACCCTGTCATTAAAAATAAAAAACAACGGATATTGAAGGAAAATGTAATATCCTCCTTCATTCTAAAAGAAAAATTCAGAAAAAAAGTACAAAATGTTGATTATTTCGGATATTGCTTAAAATTTAAGAAAACATTGAAATTATACTATTTTTGCAACATCGACTTAAAAATAGACCAATAGGCTTTACCCTGAGATCATTTTATACAGAATTTGCAGACCATTCAATCCTTTAAGGCCATGTGATGAGTGGGTCACGTGGCCGACTTCCTACCTTACCGACACTTTTTTTATTTGTAAACTTATTTTCACACGAATAGCCACATCGATTTGAAAATGTTGGATAATGAATAAAAAGCACTAAGAAACGCGGCTCTGGTCCTAAATTATTATAATTATGAAAAAAGTTTTTTTTTTAAATACATGTTTTTCTGCTTTCTTCATAATTATAAAAATTTAGGACCAGAGCCGCGTTTCTTAGTGCTTCTTATTTATTATACCAAATTTTCAACTCGATGTGGCTATTTGTGTGAAATTAAGTTTACAAATAAAAAAAATTGTCGGTAAGGTAGGAATCAGGTCACGTGACCCACTCGTTACATGGCCTTAATGTTATTTTTTACGGATAAAACAAAAACTACATATCCTATCAAAAAGGGACCAAAAACAAATTTGTAGATCTTTTTTAAATGCACAATTTTTGTCAAATTTTACACAAATCTAATACCTTCTCTGGATGAGAATGTAAGAACTATTTTAGTTATACTACGTATGATATTCCGTTTTACATTAATATTATCTCAAATATTGAAAAAAAAAATTATTTATCTATATATTATTAAATGCTATACAATGATGAATATATATTGTAGATCAATAAAAAAACGTTTACTATCAATAAATTTGAATAAAAAATTTGAAGATTTTTCGGGTTTCAATCGTGTACAAAACTACGAATCTTGCCAGGTTATGTTGATCTTATATAGATTCTCTACGATGCCTATGATTGACTAGAGCGCCCCATGGTGGGGACTGCTTGAACTTGATTGGCCAATCAAGTATTTTTTTTAAATCCTGGGAGAACGCAAAGCCTAATCGGATTGGTATTATATACATTGCCCCTATTGATGTCATTAAGGTGTTTTAAGATTTCGATTGCTTCTCTATGTTTTCTTGGGAAAATATTGTACGTTTTTGCAATGACGGTTGTTTTATCAAGTAAAATGCTATGTCCGGTTTCAATATGATGCTCAGCTAGTGCTGATTGCGTGAAATGTTTTAGCCGGACTTTACTCTCATTTTCCTTTACACGTTGGCTCACCGCCCTCGCGGTTTCTCCAATATAGACTTTGCCACATGAACAAGGGATTTTATAGACTCCCGGATCACTGAGAGGTGCCTTTTTATCTTTAGGGTTGTTTAGAAGTTGTCCTATTTTCGGAGGTGGTTTAAATATGGTTTGGATGTTGTGTTTATTGAGAATTCTTCCTATTTTTTCTGTGATACCTTGAATGTAGGGTAGGATGGTGGTCGTTTTTCTCTCTCTTTCTTTAGTGGGTTGTGTTGACTTGTCGGAAGACCCTGAGCTCGTCGACAGAAGCGCTATACGACACCTTGGCGCTGGAGAGACCTATACATACCTGAGCGTGTCACAGAGCCGCATTCAAGACGTGACATCTATGAAAGGTACTCTCCGATGCAGAAACAAACGTCTCATCCGACAGATTTGGTCTTCCGAACTGTCGGCAAGGAACAAAGTATCTGAAACGAACATGCATGCCGTCTCGGTGATACTCTATTCATTTGGAGTGGTTCTATGGACGAAGAACGACCGTAGGTCGCTCGATTTCGGGTCCCGAAAATTTATGCACATGAAAAAAGCATGCAACTTAAATCCTCTGTTCCGCGACTTTACATCTCACATTGTCAGGGTGGTCGCGGAATACTAAATCATGAATGTCATCACAATAGGATTATTCTGGGTACAGCACATATAGTCGCGAATGGACAAGACCCTTTTCTTAAAATGGGCAGGAAACACGAAGAAGTGGACAAAGATGCGTTTCTGTACAAAGCAGCAAAGGAGGCTGCTGTAACACTCGGCTTTGACTTCAATATCAGGGGTGAGCAAAATGCATCAAATCTTATCCATCTCGAGTACTGACTCCTAAAGGCCCGCCTTAAAAAAGCAAAGGAGAAAAACTTCCGTGAACAGCTCCTCCAGAAGAAGAGGCACGGCACCTTCCACAGAAATGTGGAGAAACTGTCGATGTCAAATAAGCTAAAGTTTGCTTTTCTTAAATCACCCGGATCGAAGTCGGGCATGGAGGTTTTCATTTTGACATTTCAAGGTTAATAGCCTTGTCCATATGACAAACTTTTAACTATATATAATTAAAAGATAAAGGTGAACAACCACCGCAGGGTCCCACTGGGAGCAACTGTCATCTAAAAAAATGACATCGGCTCCCAATAGGACCGCGGTAAATCCCATTCATGGCCATGTCTCACAATCGTGAGATAAGTGGTCACAGGACACGACGAAATCACAACGACAGGCTGGCGAAACCCTCGTGTGTTTTGAGGACACGAAGCGACCCAGGGATGACAGCTTTATATATATATGACCACTCTTTCCTTAGTCTGACTATAGTTACGCTTCCATTAACCATACTTTGATATACTTGTTTCGTCAGTCATTCAACTTTTATTCTCTCAACATGCCCAAACCATCTCAACAAATTTCTTTCGTTCTTGTCAAATAGTGTCTCATTTGTGCCACATTCTTTGAGGATTCTTACGTTACTGACTTTGTCCATTAGCGTTTTACCGCACACCATGCGCTTTACCTGATATATTTTTACTTCTGACAATAGATCCTGCTCTAGCGTTAAACTTCTTACCCTCATTTATACGCCTATCTCTCCATCTATCTTTCTGTCATTAGTGAATAGACTGTCGCCAAGGTATATGTACTTATCAACTTGGTATATTTTCTCATCATTTAGGAAAATATTGCATATTGTTTTCTCATCCTTTCCTTCGAACACCATGAATTTTATTTTATTTACATTAATTTTGAGGTCCATGTTCCTCATACTTGTATTCAGTTTGTTCAGCATTCTTTGAAAGTCATCGATTGACTCTGCCATAAAAACCTTATCATCTGCGAACGTTAACCCACGCACCCTCACTGTCCCGAGATTCAAACCTTCTTCGTCGAAGAGGGCCTTTCTTAGAACTTTATCCATGAATATAATACATATCCATGAAGAAATAACGCATCCCTTTCTAACACCTTGCACAGGGTGCACAGTCTTCCCCTTTTTTCTTGAAATTCCCCTTTTCCCCCCTATTCTAAAAAAACTTCCCCTCTTTCCTCTTTTTTCTTTAAATATACGATATTGGAAAATGCAATACTTGAATTACGTGGAAAATTCTCTGAAATTAGTAAGTGTACCCATTATTGAATAATAGTGAAAGCAATTATAGCACTTGAATAAATTATTTATGAATTTTTCCTATTGGTTCAAAAATTATGAAGATTTTGTTAGATTTACAGCTTTTACTAGTGAAAGATAATAAAAAATTACGAAATTTAAACAAATTTTTTCTCAGTAACAATTTTTCGAAAATGTACAAAAAGTTTTTTTTTTTTTATTGAGTCATGCATACATTTGAAAAAAGGTTGAATATGTCGAACCGGAAATTTATTCATCTTGAACCAAAGAAAATTTTTATCATTTTGCTATTTCGGAAAAATCTTTTGTAGTGATTTAGGATTTTTGGGATTTCATATTTTTGTTGCGATTTTAGAACGTTATAAACACCAAGAAAAAATTGTTTCCCATGAATAAAAAATAATAACATGTTTTTTTGATTCAAGCTGAAGAAATTTCAGGTTCGAATCAATCCAAAAAACATGTTTTTGTGCATTTAAAAAAATTCTAAATGAGACAACATTTATTTTTGAATTTTTAAAATTTCAAAGTGTAAATTTGAAAAAGAGAACAGAAGATATTAACCGATTTCAAAATTTTTGTTCTTCACTTGTTTTGGATGTCGACCCACAAATTGCTATCCCTTCAGGTCAAACGCTTCGATTAATTTTAGCATTTTTACTTCTCTCTACTGAAGAGTGTATTATTAAATTTACATTGAAAGTATGAATCAGCCCTATGCATTGAAGTTAGTTCACGCAGCTTCTTAGCGTAAGCTGAGTTATAGGTGGCGATGGGTGGCATGTAAACCTGAATGGGATATGTACAGACAAGCTCTGTTTTTTACCATTTTTATGTAATTAGAAAGTGTTTTGACAAATGATTTTATTTCTAAATTATTGGGAAAATTAAAAAGAAAAGAGA
Source organism: Andricus grossulariae (assembly GCA_011634705.1). NCBI lineage: Eukaryota > Metazoa > Arthropoda > Insecta > Hymenoptera > Cynipidae > Andricus > Andricus grossulariae. The sequence continues at coordinate 54,502,634 of JAABKJ010075445.1, forward strand.
ACCTCCAAAGGAAAAGAAAATCAAGAACACGGGAATAGTGGAAAAGAAAAAAAAAGCGGAAACCGGTGTATAGCTCCGAGATGTACTTCGGGTTATGATTCTAATCCTACGAAAGTAAGCGTTTTTCTGGTGCCAAAAGGTGAAGAAAATGTCAAACAATGGCAGAAAGCAATACGACGCGACGATATAATTTTAAAATCGGGTCAAACAGTTTACACTTGTTCAGTGTGTGATTTGCTTTCCTTAAGTTTCGAGCAAGTGCCCTAACTTTTGGAGTGAATTTGTTATTTGATGTCATGTAGCTAATCACGCACTGAATATTTGATGCATGCCGTCTCGCCGTTTAAATTTTGAACTGAAGTTGTACAATACGCTCGCAAGTCTTGCTGAGGCATACTGAAGTATCGTTACTTCTATTGTCGCTAAGCAGAGACTCCGCCTTTTCGTAAACTACACAGTTCAGATTCAAGAGATTCAAATTTTCGGGGAGCAAATCGGGGAGAACATTATTAGCATCAGATAATTTGTCCATCCTGAGAAAGACTTTTTTGTGGATAGATCTCCTGCTTCTCATGTTGGCATTATCGGCTATCTGTGAAGGTGGTCCTGTTGGAACGGGTGGTATGTTCGCTGGAGGATAATGCTCTTCTTCTTGCCGATAAAGAGCTTCATATCCGTTTTCGCGCAAAAAGGCTACCTGAGCTCCTAGATACTAAGGCGTTTTATGAGCATATTCCGGGTGCATATTGACCCAGCGTTCTTGTAACCTCTGCATGAATCCTCTTCGCGCCGGTAAACTCCTTTGCCAACAGGTAAGGATGTCCCTCCGAAGTTGGTCCAACCACCTAAATCTATGTTCTCGCGTTTGTCCGGAGCCATTGCCTGTTTGTCGCCTCGGTTCGGTCCTAGTGCAACTCCCAACTGAACCACTGCCTCCATCCTAGAGAGGCCTATTGTGAGTGGCACTGCGTGATACTTTTAACGTAACTGCATAATTCGTTGCATTGGGGAGTTAACCCAATGCAACGTGGCTGACTGCAAGAGCCGTAGCTCTCGGGCGATGGGGTCGCCACATCCCTACCCCAATTTTTACAACATTTTACAACGTTTACAACGTATGTATTGAGTGAAGTTTTAGGCCCTGGAAGCTACGATCACGGTTCCTTGAAGCAACCCATTCCGACGCAACTGGAACGTGTACGTCATCCACTTCTGCTCCTTCTATCCTAGAAGGTAAGCAAGAGCGGGGACCAGATTAAGTGATCCCAGAAGAACAGCCTTTTGCATCCGGTTCGCGATCGAATGAGCCCGACGCTGGCAAGCCGGAATCTTGTTAATTTGACTAAGAAATTAAGCTTTCATACCTCCAAGACGGCCTATTATGAGAACTACAAGATGGACTTTGTACCCTTAGTACAGCCTGTTCAGCTCGAAAAGAAGTTCTTGATATTTCGCTCGTTTTTCTTCCTCCTTTGCCGTGATATTGCCATCGGCTGGTGCCGAGAATTCAATCACGTAAATGATCCTGGTTTTCAGATTCTGAAAAACAATATCAGGCTTCGTAACACTGATACGTTGAGTGGTGGAGAATGAGAAATTTCAGTAGATCTTACACTGATCATTCTGCACAATGGATTCAAGTTCCCCCTGGGTGTATGGCAGTATGGGCAATAGATCAACACCATAGAAAAGCCTAAGATGGTAATATAACACTTTCAGAGCCGCGTTGTGTCTTTCTATGTACCCGCAACGTACATATTTTGAGTATCCACTGCGAACATGTGCAAGTGTTTCTGTCTCTTGCTTGCACGCTTGGCAGTTAGTTTCGCCTACAGATCTCAATCCAGCAGACTGGAGAAACATGTTGGACAAACCTATTGAGAGCTTTTCTCTACGTATGATGCTGTAGAATTTACCATAAAGGGGCTTGTCAGCATGTTCTCTCAGGAGAAGCGTATGTTCTGCTTCCTGTAGACGACTTTTGAGCACCAAGGGTGTTAGTGATGCTAGGCCATGTGTAGTTTCGCTAGAATTGAATGGGAGGATAAGCTCCTCTGCGGCCCTATCTGCGACACGGTATGAATACTCCGCAACATTCACGACTTCATGTTGATGTACGAGTCGCATGAAAGAATCTGCACTATTTAGAACTGAGCAGGCTGTAGTCAGAACCGTTCTTCGATAAAGACACTCCAAGCTTAGCAAGCCTCTACCACCTTCATCTCGAGGTAGGTATATTCGAGGTACGGAAGATCTAGGATGATGACTTCGATGGATTGTCATCACCTTGCGTGTGCTTCGGTCAAGTTGCTTCAACTCATCGACGTTTCATTTTACTGCACCAAACTTATAGAGCAGTATAGGAACAGCCAGCATATTAGTCGTCTGGATCTTATTCTTTCCAGATAATTCGGATGCCCAAATTTTTGTGAGAATTGGGCGATACCTTTTCACAAGGTCCGTTTTTAACACATGCACATTTTGGGTTTGCGCTTGCGGTATTCCAAGATGGTACTTCCGCCAATGAGTTCAACACCCTGATCGTCATGCGATGGTGTAGTTTCTAGTCTTCCTTGGTGTAGGTGGATGCAGGCACACTTGTCCAGTCCGAAGTTCATGACAATCGCTTCAGAGTACCTATTGACCGCCTTCACAAGGATTTCAAGATCCTCTTTCGACGAAGCAAAGATTTTAAGGTCGTCCATATATAAAAGGTGGTTGACCTTATATTCTCTTCTGTTCGGCGGGCCACATAGGTATCAAGAGCTTTTGCCTCGGAGCACAATAGATAGAGGCAAGAGGGAGATGCAGAAAAGTATCGGACTTAGGGAGTTTCCTTAGAGGACCTCCCTCTTATATGCGATATAGCTGGTAGTCACTTGTCCTTTATCAGATGTTACGACAAATCTTGTCCGCCATAAGAGCATAAGCTCTTGTATGCATCTCACTATTTTTGGATGCACCTCCAAGCACACAAGGAGCTTAATAAGCAGCTCATGGTTGGCGTTATCGAATGCCTTACGGTAGTCAATCCAAGCCATGGACAGATTGCGTCGATACCTTATCGAGTCTTGGGTAATATACCTATCTATTAACAGGTTCTCCCGGCAACCTGCCAGCCCTCTCGTGCATCCACGTTGTTCAACTATTGCACTCCATACCGGCTCGATAGATGTTAATATCCTCTCTTTGAGGATGCCAGTGTTTCTCCTCTTCACTCCCTATTTTCACTAGAAACATTCCTTCTTTTCCTTCTTTCGTCCATCCTATTCTCTTAACTCTTTCTACCCTTACCTGAATTCCAATATCTCTCAAAAGATTTTCGATCTCGGCTTCCCCTGTTTCACTCTCCACTTTCAATCCCTTAATTACTATCTTATTTTTTCTCTTCGCTCTTTCTTGCCCTTCCAATCTTCTTGCAATATCACTCATTCTTTTCTTCAATCTTTAATTCTCATTACGCAAGTTATCACTCCCTTTTACTATTTCCGCACTCTCTGTTTCCTTCCTCATATGCTCATTCCTGATTTCTAATTTGCTTACCCGTTCTTCCAACTGTTTTATCTCATTATTTGTTTGTTCGTCAACCTCTCTCTGTCTATTCTTGATGCTCTCTAATTTACCCCATACCTTGTGTTTCACCTATTTCCAGAGTTTATCCCACTCTTCCCACTTTTATCTTACTTTTCTCACTTCTGCCCTTACGTATTTACCCTGCCTATTCATATCATCCAGTCCCTTCCTTGTTTCCTCTCTACACCCTTTTATGAGAGCTTCTAATTTCTCAAACATCCCGCCATCACCCCTATCTCTTTCTGGTGTTTATCGTTTTATCCTAACTTTCTTGTTTTCCTCGTCTCTTTCTGAATCATCGTCCCCTTCCTCTCTTTTTCTTTTATCTTCTCCTTCACTATTAGTCGCGCTCACCTTTTTTTGCCATTCATCCAGACTCCTATTTGAGCCCGCGCTACGTAGCTTTTTGAGGCGTTGTAGGTTTGAGGGTCACCTGCGTTTACGGCCCGTGCCCGGTTCATCTCTCGCTGCCGTCCCCTCCCTGCTCGGTGTCTCGAACCTCTCCTCACCGCTGCTGACACTGTAGTCAACATCCGCGTTCCCCCCACTAACCACGCACTCAACCTCGTCACCTCTTGTTTCTGCTACTGCCTGCTGATCTGTGCGATCGTCCAGTAGCTGTCGCCCTCTGGCGTCCATTTGTGGACTTCGTACCGTCGGCATCCTGTCTTACCAGTGCTCCGCGACGTTTCCCGCTCCTTACTCGCCTACCTCTTGCCCCCCTTGCCAACTACTTTTCCACTCCTAACCTCAAAAACTTCGCACGCTCCAAACTTACCTTTCACACAACTTACTTTTACCCTTTACACCTTTACCTTCACTCACCCTTCCTCCCCTACACCTGATCTCCGCACTCACTGCCCACACAGCATGTGATGTTGCAGTGAAAATTGCAAAGAAATACCACAATGAAACCTTTTGATAATGTTGCACACAGGTTTCAAAGACACGTTTTAAAATTATTTGTATTAAATGTTTCCTGAAGTAAATCTAAAGTATTGCAGAAATATTTCACTAATATAATTTGTCAAATATTTCATGCAATATTGTGCACGATCTGTGCAAGGGATATATCTTTATTTCAGAAACATTTCTTCAAATTTTTGAAATATATTGCGAACCTTACGAGAAACCTTGCAGAAATCTTGCAGCAATATATCATGCTGTGTGAGATGCTCTTTCTGCCTCCACACACGCTGATTCCCTTCACCAAAGCCAAAAAACCAAGACTTGACACAAAAGAGTTCTCTCACGATCGGTACCGGAAACGTAAGCCTTTGAACAAAATACATTTATAGCTGAAAATATTTCTATAAATAATATATGTTTGACAATATTTGGTAAAATATAACAAATTATATTTTCATAAAGAAAATTAGATTTACAATTTCCAAATTTTTGAAGTTCAAGTACAACGAATTTGTTCCTTCCATTCAAATAGCTTGAGGTTAAGTTGAAAGTCTCAGTTAGTCACAAATATCAATAAAAATGTATTGATAAATATTTTTAGAAACAATTTATCGTAGTTAGGTATTGATTATAAAATATTCCAGGAATTTTCACTGAGTGAATCTTAGCATGCAGTGTTATTGTTCATTCTCAAGCAATTTTTATTTAGAAACTGATTTTTTTCTACGTGTAACTGTCCAAAAATTTTATTTTGTTTTTCTAAACTGTTTATAAACATTTAAATGGTTATATTTGACCAAATATCATCAAAAATATATCATTTCTAATAAGATTTGCATCAATTCAGAAAATTAAGGGAAGTCCAATTTTGAAAATACGTCAAATAAAGATGTTTTGCTGCAAACACTATTTACAAAAATGGAAATTCTTATCTTTTTAATTATTTTTGTGCTTATTTCTTACATTAATATGTACACTGAATCAGCCTGATTATAGAATATTCTTAAATTCAAAGTCATAAAGGTTAATGAATTTCAAATTTAAAACGTTAAAAAAATGAATGATATGTAAGATACTCAGACGATAGCGTTTTAGACTTCCATCCAGGATGTCTGGGGTTCGATGCCTGAGACAGGTACCATTGGAAATTTTTCTATGTATTTCTACCGGGGCTTCGGTGGTTCGGAACCAACCTTAAACTATAGGCCCGCTCAGAAAAATCTCATGCCTTACCCAGGATAAATGGGTTCTTTCGAGGGCCTAACCTTGGGGGTCGAAGCCGATTTTGAGAAAATGAGTATGCCTGGCACCTGAGAGGTATAATTTCAGCACGTTGGGGACAATGAAACTCACCGAGATCCAAAAACACTCGGCGGAGATGGCCGGATTCGGAGTACTGCCTTGAGACTAAACACGGTTGTGGCACAATATGCTTCACAGCTTGAACGCGGGGACTCCCAACCACATTGCAACTAACTAAGATACTAACGTGTAAATTTTATAAATTACAAATTTTCGTTGTGTGAAACTGAATTCCTTTAGATGATAAAATTATTTATTTCAAATTAAAAGCATTAATATTTAAATCATTTTAAATATATAGAAAATGTTCCTAGACGAATAATTGCAAATTGATACATTACAAATTGCAGTCAAATCTCACTTTTGAAACGTTAAAAATGGTAAGATTTGCGAAGTTTTCAATGTCCAGTTTAAAAGTCACAATACTTCTCGGTTTTCGACCTGGCCAGTGGTTTTCATCAAATAAAAATGAGTCCGGAAGACTCACACAAAACTTCCTTTTCAACGCCCTACGGGCACTATGAGTTCGACCGCATGCCCTTCGGCTTAAAGAATGCACCTGCAACCTTCCAACGTCTTATGGATCTCGTTTCAACCGGTCTTAAGGGAATCAAATCATTTGTATACTTGGATAACATAGTCCTATATGCAAATACCTTAGAAGAGCACGAAGAAAAATTCGCAAAATTAGCAAATAGATTAAGAGAAGCAAATTTAAAACGACAGCCAGATGAATGTGAACTTTTACGTCCAGAAGTAGTTTATCTTGGACATGTCATTGATGAAGAAGGAGTTAGTCCAGATTCGAACAAATTAGAAGCAGTAAGAAACTTTCCCATTCCGAAAAAATCTAAAAACATAAAAGAATTTATAGGAATTGCCGGATATTATAGAAAATTTATTGAGACCTTTCCAAACATTGCAGCTCCACTCAATAAATTTGTAGAAAAAGATGTAGAATTTAAATGGACAGAAACTCAACAAAAAGCATTTGATAAACTAAGAAATAAATTGGGCGAAGAACCTTTATTACAAAGACCTGATTTCACTAAACCTTTCGTTTTAACAACAGACGCATCCGGTTATGCAGTTGCAGGCACTTTATCACAGGACAAGATTGGCAACGATAAGCCAATAGCATATACATCACGATCTTTGAGTGACAGCGAACGAAAATTCGATTCCTACGAGAAAGAAGATTTAGCAATTGTATTTTCTGTAACTCACTTCTGACCCTATTTGTACGGAGGAAAATTCACATTAGTAATCGATCATAAACCATGAGTGTGGTTTCAAAATTTCGAAGACCCTTGTTCTCTTGTAACAAGGTGGAAATTAAAATTAGCAGAGTACGATGTTGATGTAATCTATAAAGCTGGCAAAATGAATATGAATGCCGAAGTCCTACCCAGAAATACGACAGACAACATTGAGAAAAATAATGGTACTGGAGTATTAATTGCAAATCATATATATTTAAGAAATCCTGGAGAATTATTAAATCAAGAATTACGAAAACCTGAAGAATTATTTAATCAAGAAATAAAAAATCATGAAGAATTGTTAAATCAAAAAATAAGATATCCTGAAGAAATTTTAAATCAAGAATTAGGAAATGATGAAGAACTATTAAATCAAGAAATACGATATTCTGAAGAAATTTTAAATAAAAAAATAGGAAATGATAAAATATTATTTAATCAAGAAATACGATACCCTGAAGAAATTTTAAATCAAGAAACAAGAAATTATAAAGAATTATTTAATCAAGAAATAAGATAACCTGAAGAATATTTAAGTCAAGAAATAAGCATTGATAAAGAATTATTAAATCAAGAATCACTAAACGAAGAAATACGAATTCAAGAAGAAATATTTAAGCAAGAAATAAGAAATACTAAAGAATTATCAAATCAAGAAATACGAAATCCTGAAGAATTATTGAATCAAATTATACGAAATCCTGAGGAATTATTAAACGAAGAAATACGAAATCAAGAAGAAATATTAAATCGATAAATAAGACATAGTAAAGCATTACTAAATTCAGAAATACGAAATCCTGAAGAATTATTAAATCAAATTATATGAAATCCTTAAGAATTATCAAATAAAGAAATACGAAATAAAAAAGAAATATTATATAAAGAAATTAGAAATATTTCGAATTATTAAATCAAGACATGCGAAATCAAGAAGAAATATTCAATCAAGAAATGAAAAATCCAGAAAAATTAACGAATCAAGAAACACGAAATCGAGAAGAAATATTAAATAAAGAAGAATTAGAGAGCGAAATTACTGAAACTAAAATAAATATTACTAAGAAAAATAATAAAAAATCAAGACAATCATCAATGAAGAAAAATTATGATCCTGCCTATGAGCATTTATTCAACGATTTTAAAAAAGCATTCGAAACCCAGATGTAAGAATATTAAAAGAAATGAGTTCAATAATCACAAATCTTTTAAATAAATTAAATACTAATGAGGAAATAAATGAAATTATTAATTCAGATGAACAAGAAGAATCAAATTGGAATACTATGTTAACAAGAAGTAAATTAAGAAAAAATAATCCAGAAATACATAAACATGATGAAGAAGAAAATAAAAATATTGCTGACAACTCTCAGGAAGAAGAATCAAAAGAAGAATTTAAAAATACAAATTTGGAAATTAAAAAGCGAGGTAGACCACGTAAGGCTCTACTCGACTCACATAAAATAATCCCCGCTCTTGAAAACAAAGAAAAAGGAAGCTTAAAAAACGAAAAAGATCATTTCGAGTCATAATATTAAGAAATTAAAAAGCGAGGTAGACCACGCAAGGTTATACTCGAAAAACAAGAAATAATTCTTGCTCCTACAGTTAAAAAAAGAGGTGGGCCTAGAAAAGAAAATATAAGAAATCCTGACACAATGGAAGGCTTAGATTCCAATCCCGAATATTTTGATTATTTAAAAGAAAGAGGTAAAAAAAAATAAAATAAAAAATATAATGAAGAAGAAATACAAGAATCCAGTGAAGACGAAAATAAAAATTATTATTCAAGCACCAGTTAATCAAAAGAAGAAGATGAACAAGAAAATGAAGAAGATCAAGAAGAAGGGTATGAGAAAGGGAACAATGCAGATGAAGAATATGATAACAAAGACAATTTTGAAGAGGATAATTTTGATGAATAAAACTATGATTTTGAGTATGATAATGAAAATTACTCTAATAATAAATTTAATGACGGAAATGTTAATAATGAGGCGACTTCTGTCACCTCCAACTAGTGTTGGGCACTGCTCGGCCTGACGGTGGTAATACCTGACCTGACTGGTAATGACCGGTCATGACGGTAAATGTTGGTAAAACGCGGTCAGACACAAATATTTCCACCAGAAAAGGTTTTTTTATAGAGAAATGTTGAGAAGTAAAATGCTCATTTGCCGAAAAAAAATCTTTTAGTCGAAAAGTCACTGACTTATCAAACAGCCCTCCTAATAGAAGTTTAAATTCAAAAATTAGTATAAAAGTTACGTATAGAAATTTCAGTAATTTCAACGTGAAGTTGTACTTGAGTTGATTAAATACATTTAAAAATAGTGGAATGTTAAATATAACTAAAGATCAAAGTTTGAATACGAATTCAGACAGATTTGTAAAAATAATAACAGAAGCTTTAGATAAATGGTCACCTTATGTAACGAAGGATATTAATGAAAACTTAGTTACAAAGAAATGGTTTACGCGTTATATATACGATGAAATAAGAACAAGAGATAATTTATATTTTCTTGCTAAACAATCGAAAAGTGTAGAAGAGTGGGCGAATTATGGAAGTTGCAGAAATCATGTAGTCGCATTAATAAAAAAAAAAGGAAATATAATGAAAATAGATTAGCAGAAAACAAAAATAATCAGAGAGAAATGTGAAAAATAATCAAAGAGCTTGTGAAACGGCAGTCTAAAGATATTAGAGATAATGTGACATTTAAAGATGTTGAATATAAAAATGAGCAATAAATTGCCGAAAAAATTTAAAAGATACCACATAGAAAGTGCTCAAGAAATTATTGAATCGATATGTAACAATAAGATAAGTAATTCTGTTAACTTAAATTTAACATATTATGAAATGAATGACTTTGAACAAAGAAATTGGGGAATTTCGATTGTGGAGGTGCTAGCTTGATGGACCTACTGCTCTGCAATGGCTTGAAGACTATTGAAAACATAGGAAGCGATATACAAAATGATGAAATATGAAATCGTCTAGTATGAATATCCAAAATGGTGTGCCACATGGCTCGGTTTTAGGGCCACTTATATATGATGTGTAAATAAATGATATTGTCGATGTTAGTAAGTAGGTATTGAAATAATTTGCGTATGATACCATGATTTATTGCATGGAAAAATGTGTACTTGAAGCCAAAGAAATCATGAAAGAAGAACTGAAAAAGGTTGAAAATTGGTTAGAATCTAACGAATTAAAAATCAATACGCAAAAAAAATGTATGATAATAAGCAGCACAAGGAGAAAAGTTTATGGTGTAGATGTAAATCTTCAAATTGATGGATCAGATATTGAAAGAGTTAAAAGTATGAAATATTTAGGAGTGGTAATTGACGAAAAGCTAAGAATTACTGAACACATAAGATATATAATTAGGAAGATCAGCAAAAAGATTTACTTTCTGAAAAGATTGTCGTATTCCGTATCTCATCACACACGATTAATTACTTATAAGAGCATTACAGCATCCCATTTTGAATACTGTTCGACGGTTATGTTCAACGCCCATGAAACATCTGTAGATGAGCTATAAAAATGTCGAAATTGGGCAATGAGAGCAATATTACATTGTAGTGGGTACACAGCTGTAGATGCCATTTTGAATGCCTCAGGTTTTATGTCGGTAAGGCAGAGAATAGCATTAAACGTTTGCATTTTTCTATATAAATAACAAAATGGGTTACTACCAAAATTTGTAGGCAAGAGATTGAATAAAGTAATTGAGAAACATAATCAAAGATATTAAAAGCTTAGATGCGGCACATTTGGAAAAAAAAATAATGAAAAATTAATTATGACAGAAGCACTGATATGATGGTGATCAATAAAGTGAATTGTGAATTGTGAATTTGAAGTGTAATTTTTATTGCTAGACTGAACCGAAATTAAGGTGCATTCAAGAATATATAAAATTTTTGCTGATTTGAAGCTTGAGACAGGTTTTTTGTACATAGTCTTTTTAAAAAATTATGAAAAACGTTATCTCGAAAATCGAATTTTTATTTTTTTGTAACTAAAAAGAAATTTTGTGAAAAATTATAAACCAGTGCTGAGAAAAATTTTCTCAAATATTAAAAAAAATTTAATTAATCAAATATGTATACCAATGGAAAAACTTTTCTATTGTTTTTCAAAAATTACAAAAAATTTCCTCAAAAATCGAATTGTCGATAAACAAAAAAATTAAAAATAAACTTCGACATGAATTAGTGCTGATTTGAATCCTACAAAGTTCATATGGGAAATGTTATAAGGTTCGAAACAAATTCAGGGAGAAATTTTTTTTCCGTGTCAGGGGCACGTGTTTTTACAATTATTTGTTCGTACAATTTTTGTAGAATTATTTTAATTTTCAACTCAAAACATAATTTCTAAAAACTAAATTTTGAACAAAAATTTTCGTGATAAAAATATTTCATTATCGTATTTTTAATAAATAATATTCAATAAGAAACAATTTTTTAATAATTCAAATTCTGTAAGTTTATAATTATGGATTATTCTAGTTCGGATATTTCATAATTTGGTAATTTTATGTCGGAAATTTTATTATTTGATCATTTTCAAATTCAGGAATATTATGAGCTGCTTGGCAATTTTATTTTATTTTTTAAAATTTTATTATTTTGGAGTTTTACAGAGTCGGGAATTTTATTTTCGGGATATTTCAGTCGTTCCTAGAAGTACAGAAAATTTGCTGTAATTATAATTTCGACACCTGGATCTTGTAGATTTCTTCCTATAGTATTTTTTTCAATTTATTCTATGAAAATTTCTGAAATCACAAGTTATAAAGATAATATCATTAAATACTAAAACTAAAAATTAAATAATTCGCTGTATATCCAATTTGTATTCTTGGGTCTTGGAGATTTTTTTCCTAGTGCATTTCGATCACTGGTAAACGGGGGTGAATTTAATAGGAATTATCTGTCAGAAAATAAGTTATGAAAATCCGCAAAAATTGGGTAGACTTTTTTGACCTCTACGTATGTAACGAAAATGTAAACCTCCGAATATATAAAAACTCTGCAAACAAGAAATTTCTGAAACACTTTTTTAACGCGGATAACCAAGCTGTATGCAAAGATATTATATATATATATATATATATATATATATTACGTCACAGAGTAGAGATTCTCGCACGCGCCTACCACCACTCCCGCTCTCCAGGAGAATAAGTGGTGGAAGCGGAATATGTGGTCTCGGAGCAAATTTCCCCGGGTTGGGCTCAGAATAACGTAATTGAGTTATAGCATTCAGGCAGACACCATGCTTGGTGTAGTGGACCTGTTCCTCTTTTTGATAAAATTTTTGATTTAGGATTAATTAGTTAGTTATTGTGTTGTAACTTGGATTTACTAATAAGCGATGTATTAGTGTGCCTTAAGAGATTCTCATTTTATTAATAACTTGAGTTCATGGAAAGTTAATGATGGTTTGGGTTTAAACCCCTTTTCTTGAAAATTCACACGTTCAACCTCGTATATCAATATTATCCTTAACTTTAATTACACCAATAGTCTTTCCATATTTTACAAACTATAAAACTGGAATGCTTTTCTCGCAACCACAAAATCCCTCTCCCTGAGCTATGGAATTTTTTATAAGAGATTCGTAATTTAAATTCTGTTGAACATTTGGGAGTGACGCCGAGGAGGTGTCTGGCGCCTGACAGGTAACTATAACATGCAGCTATTTTCTGTTCCTACGTTGTTGCCATTTTGTAGCGATGCTCTCAGCTCATGTTTCATAAGACTGGGAAAGTCGTTATAACATTAATAATAAATTATTTAAAGAAATTAGCTATTTCTCAGATTCAATTTAATGAATTTTTCGAAAGTAAACATTTGTTTAAAATACTTATCTGTATGATTCTTGATAGCATTTATTGATTTCAAATCGACCCGTGCTTTTCAGTACATGCACAGTTGAAAAAGTCGGTTACGGGGGGCGCATCGATGCAAGGCCGGGGCAGCCAATGAACTTGGCTTGACAAAAAAAAACTTGAAGGTCGCGGTAGAGGTGGGGGCCCCTCCATCGTGGAAATAAAAGAATCCTTACGTTTCAAGGCCGGGGAAATAGGTGAGACTTCACTGTAGTTGAAAATTAATCTCATGTTTTGAAAAATTAACTATTTTGTTGAAATTTTTATTTTGTTTTTGAAAATTAACTGAAAATTCAACTATTCCATTTTTTCCCAATAGAAAATTCAACTATTTGATTGAGAATTCATGTATTGTGTTGAAAATTCGCCTTTTACAGTAGAAAACTAATCTTGCTGGTTGAAAATTCATCTTTCGGTTAAAAATTCATCTATTAGTAGATAAGTGTTTGTATTGACATTACTGGCATCCTTTTGTGTGAACGAGAGTCACTTCTAGTCACTTTTTAGGTTAAATTAGTTACTTTTTGCACATTTTTCAAATAAATTAGTCTATGACAGCCCTGGATAGGATGAAGAAGTTAAAATATTTATTTAATAAGAAATTTATTATTTTATAAACAAATGTTATAAACAATCATCTGATTAAGCTATTTTTATGGAAAAATACTGGATTTTATTACGGAATCGATTAAAAATTAATAGAACCTTATACCTAGTTATTATATTCAGTCACTTGATGACAATTGATAATTCTTTGAACATTATTCATTAATAAATGCATCATTAGGTTATTTTTAGACTTATGAACTTCATTCTTTCATTCATTATCACAACCTAATTTTATTGAAAATCTTAATCAATATTAAATTTAAAATATACCTTATTAAACCAAATAATTAGAACTCCTATCAGAATTTTTTCTGTCTTGAAGACAAAGTATCCAGCGTGTGGAAGAAGCGTAGAAAACGTTAACTGTACTGGAATTTTATTGTTGCGGAAAATGTACGGGGAATGTACGAAAATTTATTTTTGAAGCGGGAATTTTGTATATTTCATACATGGAGCAGCATGGACATTTTTTTTAGATCGCCGCATTTTACTAACTTTTCGACCAAAAAGTACAAATTGGCTTGTGAATGTTCAAACGATTCAGAGACGAGAAAAAACATAGACTTGATAATTAGAAAGGGAAGTTTTGGCAACAGAAAATTCAATCTAAAAAGAAAAAAACGTATGAAAAACTACAAACTTTATTTAGTTATTTCGTTATGAAAATAAAAGTTTATTACTAACTGGAAGCTAAATAAATATGATGTTCGCTTTGTTATCAAAACGCGTCTGAGAAAATTATCATTTACAAAAATGTTATTGTTACTAATTTTTTGTATTGTTTCGGGAGTCTAGGTCTAGAACAATATTCCCAAATATTCCTTCTTATACACTGCACCATAGAAGACGTTTCACATCGTCTTAGAAATGACAAGAGGGGTTTCTGATACATTGGAGAAGTTTTTGCTGATAAAAATTGGCTATGTAAAAAGTTGGCATACCTAGAGAATATAAAATATAAATGCAGCAACATTTTGAAATACCTCAGAGATGTGTATGATTAAAAAAATATCTTTTTATATAGCTAAGCTTAAATAGTAAATTGTGTATCGAGGGCCGTACGCCCTTGATATACAGTATACTTTTTGTCCTACCCTCCTCGAAAACAAGCATGTGTAGCAGATAGAGGATGTTTGGTGTACTTGACAATTTTAGATTATAAGGGGCCATGCACAAATTACGTAACGTTGCGAGGGGGGTGGGGGGTCATGTCAGACGTTACCCACCGTTATGTGTGTGTCAAAGGCTTCGTTACTAATCGTTACAAGGGGGGGTGGGGGTCTTAAAAATAGGCAAAATAAGCGTTACGTAATTTGTGCATGGCCCCTTACGTTTATCCGTTTGAAAGTGACAAAAATTTCAATGTTTTTCATTAGATTATCTATAAAATTACACAGTGGAAAAATTGGATGTTTTTTTCTGAAAATTTGTATTTTCAAGCAGCACAAATACCGACATTTTTTAAATGTCTGTACCAGAGCGTTTAATTACCAGGGACTGAGAGTAAAAGGTTTTAATCAGTTTGGGTTTTGATCCCTGAGCTGACGCAAAATGAATCGTTAGGTTGAACTCTCCTCAAGATCCGAACATGTGGACTGCAGGGAGAAAGCGATCCCATCCTATTATCGAGCGCGAAGCGCGAGAACCAACAGTCGCGCGCCCTAGGCGCGCTCAAACTTGCGAGCCGCGCGCGCAGCCCGCAATGAGAATGTGCCCGCGCTGCGGGCATATTTTTTTTTAAATCAGGGATAAAATTGAATAACAATGATTCATTTGTAAAATTAGCTTTATATTACTATATTTCATTATTTTTGTGAAAATTATTTGCTTTTTTTTTGTTTTGAATTAATTTTTTTCACTGAAAATTTAATTATTCTATTTTTGGTTGAGAATCGATCGTTTTTAGTTAAAAATTCAAGTATCTAGTTGAAAATTCAACTTTTGTGGAAAATTCGTATTTTTTGGTTCAATTTGGTTGAAAATAAAAAAAAATTTGGTTGCAATATCAACTACTAAATTTTTCGTTCAGAATTCATCTTTTTTGGAATGAAAATTTAATCACTTGCTTGAAATTTAAACTCTTTTATTAAAAATTTATTTTTTTGTTTGAAGATTCATAATTTTAATCAAAATTTCATCTCTTTGTTTGCAAAATGAGCCATTTTGTTGAAAATTCGTTTGTTCTGTGGCTGAAAATAAATTTTTTTATACTGACAATTTAATTATTTCAGTTGAATATTTCATCATTTAAGTTAAAACTTCATCTCTTTGGTTGAACATTAATTTTTTAACTACAAATTTAACTATTCAATTTTTGGTCAAAAAATTTTTTTTTTTTTGTTAGTAGAAAAGTTGTATTTTTTGGTAGAAATTAATCTCTTTAGCTGAAACTTTAACTATTTGTTTGAAAATTTTTTGTTTTGTTTGAAAATTAATTTTTTCAAACTGAAAATGTAACTTTTTCAGTTGAATCTTTACGATTACTCACACGTTACACTGCCCTTTTTTATCATTTTATTGAATGCAAACATTTTTTTACGAACATTGTACGAATTTCTTCGTAATTCTTGAATAAGCAATATTGAAATGATCGCTGTGTTCTACTTTAAAGAATATTTGTACCTCCTTATGATGGAAAATCATGAAAATAATATGGGTGTTTCGAGTCGCACAATAACTGAAGGCGCGTGCGTCTGAACGTGCTCGACCAGCACTGGAGGTCGGAGCGCGGTCACAAAAAAATCAATAACTTTTGAACTACTACAAAATACAAAATTTTTTCACTTAAATTTTCGGAAGACATTGTAAAATCTATTGGAAGGTGGAAGAATTATTTTACGGGCCGAGAAGTTTAATTAATTTTCAATTGTTCAAAACAAACGATTATTTAAACAATAAAAAAATGTTTCTCACTACCGAACAATTTTTTAGCGTAAAGTATACTTCATAACAAAAATTTTCATAACTCAATTATTGAATTTCGATTAACCGTTTGGGAGTAATCAATTTTTGAAAAAAATGATCAAGATCTTTGCTTGTTATTAACTTTTTGAAAAATAAATTTTTTGTAAAAATATTTGAAAAAAAATAATGAGTTAGAAAAATAATTTGGTGCCCATCTTGAATTTTTTCAAAATTTTGAGATTTCATTTTCATCACGTGCTTTCTAATAAATTAATCTGCCTTTGGTATAAATTAGACGAGATTTTGTTATAAATTGTGAAGATTGTAATTTTAGTTCAAATTTAGGGATGCACCATTTTGTAAATTTTGAATAAAAATGTTTTCGTTTAGATGTGCTTTTTTTAACATAGTCTAAATATCACAATTGCTCAGAGCCAAAGGATTCCGGTGAAATATAATAAAATACATGCATTTGAAGTTGGACCCTACTTTTCCCCATGTTAATTGCATAAGAAACTTTGAGTGCTTCGAGGAACGTGTTAATATTAACCGATTTGGCTAAAATTTGGTGGAGATCACTGTTTTTGTTATTGGAACAAAATAGGGGGTTGAGACCGAGAAGAATCGAAAGTCAAAAAATGAGGACCACCCTAATGTGCACGCAAGATGCACTGAAAATCTTGAACATTTAGGAGTCAGTAGGGTACTGGCAGCAGCCCAGGACACGGTTTTATTAAACACCTGTCGGAGTGTAAGAAACATTTTGGACCATCAGGAAGCAAGCGACTAAAAACCTATAGAGTGATACATGGTAGCTCTAAGAAAGTATCCAGAGGCGATTGTTTTCACCTCCAAAACTCACGGCCGCTGTGTTAGCATAACAGCGGTAGAAGACGAACTGCAAACTATACCATGCTCCTAATTTTGTACACCACATCATCGCAAATGATCTCATATATCGTATTAAATTAATTAATTACATCCTCATCTCATCAGTCGCTAGACTTAGTCCATGGCTATGATAGAAAACCGGGTTCTTTTTATCCCGAGAACAAGTTTTAAAAATGATAAAAATAATAATAATTGCCACCAGACGTGAAACCTTCATCTCCAACTGTCCCATCTGCCACGTAATGTCATCCGCAGCTAGAGACCTGACTCCAAGGAACAGCGTTGCACGATGTTGTCTCGCATAAATTTTCCGCTCTTGCTTACCTTCTAGGACAGAAGGAGCAGAAGTGGATGACGTACTCGTTCCAGTTCCTAAAAGAGTTTTACACTAACGTGAAGGTGACAAAGCACCTGAAAACGTGAAAACTTCAGGCCCCTGTAAATTGACAACCGGCTGATAAATGTACATATAGTTTGGTGAATTAATATAGGTCCATAGGACTATAATTCAAGCAAGTTTCAACCCGATCCAAAAAAAGACAATAATTTTAGGTAAGAACACTTGACGTATTCTGCCCCATGTAAATGTTTTGTGATTAGTTACACGCGACATCCTTCAAAATTTAACATGTTGCTGAGGTCTAAATTGCCGTAAAACATGTTTTCTCGTGATATAGGAAAGACGGGGAAAGAATAAGGGAGGGAGCAGGAGGTAGTTTTGATTGACTTTTCCACTCTTTTCTTTTTCAACTTTTTTTCATAGGTGTATATTTGTCTCTGATATATATATATATATATATATATATATATATCGTACGTATATTTCACTATTCACAGATGCAACTGAAATTTTCACTTCACTTCTATTTCATTAATCAAAAATTTATTCTTGAAATACTTTTAAGTGAAAAATTTCACTATAAATAATTAATTTTTTCGTGTTTAATATTTTCGGAGATATATTATTCATTTGTATTTTTAAACTTTATGCGGCAGTAAACAGATTATGCATATCACGCCACCAATTGGACACTTCTGGCATCATTCTCTGACTTTTTAATACAAGCACGGCCATCTTTCGAACAGATTTTACCACCGAGCGCAAACTATACCTTTTTCGTTGAAATGACATTTCGATTAAATCGAGTTTCGTTGGATCGCATTCCTACCCAATTAAATGTATGTTTTCTTCTTGTGACTGGTATTCAAATTGACGCGCCGTTCAAAGTTATGGAGCGATGGTGGGGGGAGCCAGGAATCCGGCTGGTCAGATCCATTCGTGACTTGAGCAAGTCCGCAAATTGCGGATCTGCAATCGTGTGAAAGAACCGTTATGATTTAATTTTAATATAATTATATGATCGCTCGCTCGTTGCAGTTGTCAGCAATGGCACTGTTAGCGGTTTCTGGACGCATAAAAGGACTACTGGCAGTACTAGTGCTGCCAGTCAATTCTCGAACACGGCATATATGCGAATATAAATAAATAAATTTATTTCTTTGAATATATCCTTTAACTATATCGTTATAATAATTGTAATTTTACCATTTTTTTCATTATTTTCCGCAACTTTGAAACCTTACAATGACTTGTACTTATCCTACGTTAAGAGCTGTGCAACTACGCCGCTTAATCAATTATCAAATTTCAAGACATTCGATTACGTTGGAAAAAGGTATTTTTAACAGTTTCTGTACTTTTACCAGCGTCAAAAAATTCAACACACTGAAAGTAGGTCCGTTTATTACCTACTCTGAAAGTCACAGATTCACAAGCAGAAACTGTACTTCTTCAACGCCTTGCTATAGTGTCAGTCTAAAAGTGGTAAAGTTACAAGATTGGTTGGAACGTCTAATATGCAAGTGGTATTCACTTCATAATCAGAGTAGTAAAATTGCACCAATTTTTTGTTGGTAATTTTACCATTCTAGCTGGTCAATTTTTTTTTATTTTTTACAGCGTATCGTACCTACATGGGACTGCGCCCTGACAGGGAATCCAGAATATTCAAGGATTTCATAGAATTTCAAGGATTTAACAGCATTTGCGAAATTCAAGGATTTCAGTTAATTTCATAAATTTTATAGCATTTTGATAGTTGAAGAAATTTAAAGAATTAAAAGCATTTCGAGAATTTAGAACAATAAAATAATTTAGGAAAGTCAGAATGTTCCAGGTTTTCAGGGATTCCAGGGAATTCAAAGATTTTCAGGAATGTAGGAAATTGCCATTGCTCTAAATATAAAAGTATTAATTTTGAAGAAAGGCATGAAATTTTGTACCTTTTTTATTATGATACAGTAAAATACAGACATACACATTGTCACTTTTTTTCAGTGAACTAAAAGAGATGATATGAATTTTTCTATACACTTTTTCTTACTGAACACGAATACTCATTTAAAAATGGTTCTTCTCAAGTATCAGTTTAAAGAAAATTCAGCACAAATCAGTAATAAAAAATCCGATTTTAACAATATTAAAAAAATTGAAATGTCTGGTCGTCCCAAAATCCGGGATGAGGGGTAAAATATTTTCCATAAACTTGGCTAGTCATCCCGAATTTTCGGGAGGACTAGACACATACTAAAAAAATTATACATATCTGCTGAATTAATTTTATTATTCCAACTAATCTTTGCAAAGTTGTATATAAAAATCTTTCGATAGAGCGAATTCCACAGGAAATACTGAATACTTTCGAACAGGGTTTATATTAGAATAGGAGATTTCGTTAAGAATCATAATTTTTACTTTGCTAGTCCAGCCCCTTTTCCAAATCCCCCAATTTTCCAGGACTAGACACAGCCTAAACAAATTATATCAGCAGAATTAATTTTAAAATTCAAACTAATCTTTACAAAGATGTGTATAAAAATCATTTGAAGATTCAGTTCTTGAATCTTCATAAAGATGAAATGTCAATTAACTATTTGTCACATTTATAAATGCTCACATGCGAAGTAATGACTCTCTACAAAAATGTGCGAAAAATTCTTTTACTCCAGTTGAAGCAATAGTGAAATTGGACGTAAGTTTTAGTACGTACCTAATCAAGATACTAATCAATAATGTAGGAAGTATATCTGAAAAACTTTCTTCTCATACGTTAATTTGCTCATGATTATAAGCAACACATAAACTAACCACACACTTCTCGGTTCATCCTAATGAACAATTAGTATTTCTTAACGAGATGAGCACTGTTCTTTTCTTCGTCCTTAACGAAATTCTTATTTCTGAAAAATTGCTTAAAATAATAATATTTTCTTATTATTTTTTACTCTTACGTGCTTTGGATAGTCGTTAATGGATTGGCATCGATATTTCATAAAAAAAATAAAACTAATTTTTTTACTTTTGTCCACCTTTTCGACGATGCGGACCACTGTGAGCCGAGGATCTTTGTGCAACGCTCTAGTTCCAGTTTTTTAAGTTGAGTAATATTATATGGTAATATTATGTGTCTTTTTGTTCGATTTTTGAGCTATAGTTTCAACAGCTTTTTTCTTTGCAGACATCTTTTGCGGTTTCTTTTTTTTCCCATTCGAGAAGACGTCGTGTTTCTCAGAGGACCAAAACATTTTGAGTTGAAGTTTTTTACCTTGAGTTGGAATGAAAGTGTAGTACTGTAATGTACCTGGTATCGTAACAGCTTTGTCAAATCTGGCTTTCAGTAACTCTGTGGCTACGGCATGATTTTCTTTGCTGGCTTTGCTGCTGAAAAAAACTTCGGTTTCCTTACAGTTACTCTTTGCTTACTGAAACAAAACATGGGGAGTGAGTATGTGATGTTTCGGAGAACATTGTAAGCTCGAACTAGGAGTACTATCGACAATATCTACGTTCTGCAGCATGTGGTGGATAGAGAATTAGCGAAGAAGGGGTCGAGAGTGTACGCGTTTTTCGTCAATCTCAAAGGCGCGTTTCCTTCGGTGGATAGGGGAAGGTTGTGGCAGGCTATGGAGGTTAGAGGAATGGAGAGAAGCCTGATCGAGAGGGCAAGGGAGATATATGAAGAGACCAAAGATAAGCTAAGAGTAGGGAAGCGGATTTGGGAGGGATTCTGTATGGATAGGGCGTTAAGGCAAGGGTGTCGGCTCAGCCCAATGCTTTTTGCGATTTTAATTGCAGATATGGAAAGTAAGCCGGAGGCCGGGGTGGTAGGAGGAGTCAGGATAGGAGGGGTTAGAATTTGGTCACTGGCGTATGCAGATGACATAGTGTTGCTGCCAAAAAGCGAGGAGGCCTTAAAGGAGATGATGAAGAGACTAAGAAGATACCTGGATAAGAGCAGGTTAGAGCGGAATTCCAAAAAGTCTAAGGTTATGATGTTCAGAAAAAAGGTGGGAGGGATAAGGGAGGGGAGTGGAAGTAAAAGGGAGAGGCGGTGCAGTAGGTTAAAGAATTTGTGTACCTGGGCTTCGTGTTTCGGAGGAATGAGGAAGTGGATCGTCACATAAAAGAGAGAGTGAGCAGGGCAAATGTGGTGATGAGGCAGGTATGGTGGTTGGGAAAGAAGTTATTCGCAGATGATTTTGAAAGGAGAATAAAATTGTTTAACTCGCTAGTGATGAGTGTGCTACTGTATGAAGTAGATGTGAGGAGGTAAATAGGACACAGGAGAGGTATGTATGGTGTACATTGGGGTTGACAAGGAACACGCCCAATTATATTGTCAGGAGGAAGACGGGGAGACAAGTGTAGACATTCCAGCGGGGAGTCGGGCGTGTAAATGTGAGGAGAAATTTTTGGACGAGGGGGGAACTAAGCTGGTTAGGGAGTGGTCGTGGGAAAAGGAGAACAGAAGAGGGGGTAGGAGGATGGAGGCTGAAAGGAAAAGAAATTTTAGAACGAATGGACTACAGATGGATGAAGTGAGAAGGATGCACGAGGGAGGAAGGAAGGTATATGACTTGGTTAAGAAAAACGGCATGGAGAGAGAGAAGACAGCAGGGTAAGAGAGAATAGGAGAGTCAAGGTTTAACGGGAACTACGTGTGGATTATGCCAAAGGCGAGAGCGCAATACTTGTGTGAGAAAGGAGAAAAAGGAAGTCATTTGCTTACAGCGAGGATGGGATGTGAGTGTATGAAGTGGAAAGGAGTGGAATGAGCATGGAGGTATTGATGCATGAAAGGGGGGACAAAAAGGCAGTAGCATGGGTGAAGAGAGTGTTGGGTAGGATGGAGAATCCTCTTTTTGCTTCACTTTTCAAAAACCGCAACTCTTGAAAATGTGACTGTTTTTCGTTTCTGTTTAGTTTTTTTTGTTAGAAATTATGAACATCTAATTAAAAATTTTCTATTCTAGAAAACTAATCTTCTATGGCTGAACATTTAACTCTTAATTTGAAAATGTGACTTTCTTGGTCGACAATAAATTGTTTGTTCAAAGTGAATCTCTTTTCTGATAAAAATTTCATCTCTCTTGCTTAAAAATGCAACCGTTTCGCTGAAAAATAATAATGTGTTATGGATAAGGATTTAACTGTTTTGTTAAACATTCGTGTTTTTTTGTTGTTGAAATATTAACTATAATATTTCTTGTCGAGAATTAACCTTTTTTTGTTGAAGATACAACTATTTGTCTGAACGACGAACTACTTTGTTAGAAACTCATTTTTTAGGTTAATGATTCATCACTTTAGCAGAGAGTTTGTTTGTTTGGTTGAAAATTATTCTTTTTTTCTCAAATTGTTCTTTTTTTCGTTTACAAATTATTCGTTTTAACTAAAAATTGAACTGCTCCATCTGTGGGTTAGGAATTTGAAGCGTTTCATATCGATCTTAATATGATACCTACAATAGTTTTAATTGAAATCATTTTTCCTTCTTTTTTGTGAAAAATAAATATATTCACCCAGTTTTGAGAGAATTTTAGTCTGTGAAGTCTGCAATATCAAAATTTATATTATCTTAATTTATCATTTTCACCAATTTCCTTTCCTACCGTGAAGTTTCGAAATATAAATACGGCATACAAGGCTAATTTGAGGCTTATTTAGCGTGTGATAAAATGAATTATAATTTGTCACCATTACTTATAAAATTTATTCTAGCAATTGCGTTTTACAGGACTTGCCATTTTGGCTTATTTATCGAAAATACTATTAAAAAAATCGAAAATTCCAATAGTACGTCAGAAGGCGCGAGATACGTGAAAAGTCTAAAAGAAGACTTGTAGCATATTTCGTTTTGTCTATCAAAAAGATTATTATAAAAACAAAAATCCTGTTTTTAGCATAAAAACGCGACACAGGAAAAAATGTCAGAAGAACGGATTTTAGTTTCTTTGACTGTAGGGTAATTCAGAAAATTAATATAAATTCACAAATGTCTGTCAAAGCTAGAGCGCGTAGCCTGAGTTTCACAATGAGGATGTGTAAATCAAAGCTTACAGAGCTTCAAGCAACTTAATCTTTGACTATACTTAATTACGTAGAAAATTCAGAATATGAAGACGCATGTAAATAGTGGGATCTAAAAGAGATGTTTTTGATAAAGTTTCAATCAAGCATTCCAAGTGCAAAGAATAAATATCTGAATGCGAAGCTTCGAAGTAACCCATCATCGAGCGCAAAGCGCGAGATCCAACAGACGCGTGCCCTAGGCGCGCTCAAAGTTGCAAGCCGCGCGCCTAGCGCGCGATGAGTATGTGCCCCGGCGGCAGGCAGATTTTTTTATAAAGACCATTAAATTTTAGTGGCTTTTATTATCTGTGATGGCAATAAAGAATATAATCATTGATAATAGATTTAATACTTTCACGATGATTCATGATGATAAATTTAAATTTAAAGCTTTTTCGGGTTTCAATGAAGGGATTAAACTTGTTAGTTGGCCTAAAAAATAACATTTTGATCAAACAATAAAAATCAAATAAAGCCAACTTCATCGTGTCTAAATCAGATTTTTGAAGCACTTCTCTACTCCAAAGCAAAAAGTAAAATAATAATTTATTTACCGTGCATTCTGAAGTTTTAAATTTCAAAGAGTTTGCAAACTTTTATCATGTCAAATTTTTTCATTAGGGTGAGTTGACCAAAAACTATTGTTTGATTTTAGCCTTAATAACAATGTAGATTGTTTTTGTTTAGTCGAATCCTTATTATTCTTATTAATAAAAAAAATGTGTGTTTATCCAATTTATTTACATTTTATTTTCAGTTTTACCTCAATTTATAAATTTTCACAAACATGAATCACAAAATTTGACAGATACACGTTCAAAGGTGAATAGAAAATATTTCAGTTAGAAGTCAGGGTGACCGAAAAACTTAATTTTCACAATTCCCTGACCTTTCCCTGGTTAATTTTTCATTTTCCTTGTCCATTAATATTTGAAGAACTAAATTCTAATCTTGTAACATTGTGGATAAAAAAATTGTATACATGAAATAAAACAATTTTACATTTAAATTTATAAATGTTTAATTTATCATTCTCAGAGCTGCCACGGCCTAATTTACTTAAAAATAGTCAAGAAGTGACCTATGTAAACCGAAAAAGTGACTGAAGCTCACTATTGTTCTTTTGAATTTCACAGAATTCCAAAGAATTCGACTCATAAGACTTCAAAACAATTCAGTTTAAATTTAAAAAAAAATGCAAATGAATTGGAAAAAATGCAAAAAATTTAATTGATTTCAGGGGACGAATGAAAAATCCCGAAAAATAAAATTGCCGACACTGCAAAAATCTGAATAAAATTATTTTCAACTATTGTTATTTTTAATTCAAAACATTATTTTAGAAACTTTAAACATTAAAAATAATATTTTTTATAAAATATTTGATTATTGTATTTTTAATAAATGAATAATATGTATCAAAAATTCTTTAATTGTTTAAATTCGTGAATTTTCTAGATAGGGTATTTTATAACTCGGCAAGTTTCTGCCGGGAATTTTCAAATTCGGTAATATTATAAAGTGTTCGGGAATTTTACTATTCGGGAATTGTCCAGTTCGGGAATTTTATTATTCTGGAATTTTCCAATTCTGGAATTTTATTATTCGGAAATTTTATTATACAGGAATTTTACAGAATCGGGAATTTTATTTTTTGAGACTTTTCAGTCGTATCAATTTTAGTAAATTTGAAATGAATTTAGAGGATTTACGGAACACGAGAAAAATTCGATGAAATTCATAAAAATTTAAGGCTAATTTAAAAAAATCAATTAAACTGAAAACAATTAAAAAATTTGAAAAAATTCATTGAATTCAGTAAGTTTGAAATGAGTTTAGAAAAATTAAAGGGAATTGAAAAGAATTTGATGGAAAGTCTATGAATTCAAGATGAATTTGAAAGACTTCATGATGAAATAAGCAAAAACTTAATAAAAATGCATTGAGTTGAGTGAATTGAGAAGAATTCAAATTAATTACAAAAATTCAAGAGAATTCCAAAGAATTCGAATGTATTTAAAAGAATGAAGGATAAATCAAAACGAATTGAGGGTGAATTCCAAATGAATAGAAAAAAATATTTGAAAATCCCTTCCAATCTTTAAACCCTACGGATTCCCTCACTTCTTTTGAATAAATTATTTGAAATCCATTACCATATTTTATAAAATTACGTGAAATTCTATAAAATTGGATATTTCCTCAAATCCTAGAAAATGCGTTAAAATACCTCGAGAACTTTTGAAATCCCTTGAAACTTTTTCGAGCTCTTGAGAATTACGTGGAATCTTTTAAAATAGCCTAAAATATTTCAAATCCATTACAATTTTTTGTAACCCCTCTAAATACTTTGGAAGCCCTTGAAATTTTTTAAACCTCTTCAAATTTTCTTGCAATTTTTAAAAATATCCTAAAATATTTCAAATCCTTTAAAATATTTTGGAAGCCCTTGAAATTTCTTGAACGTCTTGAAAATTTCTTGGAATCTTTACAAATATCCTAAAATATTTCTAATCCTTCGAAATCTTTCGAAATCCCTTGAAGCTTTTTCAAGCTCTTGTGAAATGCCTTGGAATGTTTCAAAATACCCTAAAATATTTAAAATCCTTTGAAATCCCTTGAAACTTTGTAATGCTCTCGAAAATTCCTTGGAAGTTTTAAAAATACCCTCCAATCTTTAAAATCTTTTGGAACCGCTTCAAATGATTGAAATGTGTTAAAAATTCCCTTGAATCTTTTAAGATACTCTACAATTTCTCAAATCTTTTAAAATTCCTTCGAATTATTCAAGTAAATTAAAAATATCTTGGAATCTTTTAAAATTCACTAAAATGTTTCAAATCTTTTGAAACCCCTTCACATTTTCCTATGAAATCACTTTCAAATTATTTAAGTAAATTTTAAATCTCATAAAAATTCCTTGGAATCTTTTGAAAACCCTAAAATATTTCAGATCCTTTGGAAATCCATTAAATTACTAAAATCAATTGACAATTCCTTGAAATGTTTTAAAATATTCTAAAATATTTTAAATCCTTTACAATCTTGTGAAATCCCTTAAAATTTATTTAAAGCTCTTTATAATTTTCTGGAATTTTTGCAAATACCCTTAAATATTTTAAATCCTTTGAAATCCCTTGAAATATTTTATAGCTCTTAAAAATGCCTTGAAATCTTTTAAAATATCCTAAAATGTTTCAAATCCTTTGAAATCCAATTAAATTACTGAAAACAATTGAAAATTTCTTGGAATCTATTAAAATATCCTAAAATATTTATAATTCTTTAAAATATTGTGCACTCTCTTCAAATTTTTTTAAGCTCTTTGAAATTTCTTTGAATTTGTATTACAATTATTCTAAAATATTCCTAATCCTTTGAAATCTTTTGAAATCCCTTAAAACTGATCTGATGATTATAAGTGCTGCCTCAAAAGTGATAAGTTTGAAACATGAAAAACGACTTAAAAATCATCGATACAATGATTTCATGCCATCCCAATTTTTTTTACTTTGAACAAATGATTAAAAATATAATAAAAATCTAATTTTATTTTTTATCAAAGATTTTATGCAATAATGATAATTTTAATATTTTAATTTCTGAGGATGCTGTTATTCTACCTGATTTCACGAGTTCACATTTCGGCCGCACTGAAAAAATAGATGGTGTACTGCAGCGCAGCGGATCCCAATACCGTTTCAGTTTTAAATATTGCATCGTTCATACACAATTATTATTAATATAATTATATGAACTTAGAATATGAATTATGAAAACATTATCGTTTCTCAATTAAAACTCTAAAACCAGCAGAAAGTATTTAAAAAATTATTAAATATGTTTCCATAGCAATTCATTGCTACTCATTAAATTAGTAAGTCAGCACTACTAAGCAGATTAGTAGAATACCCTTACTAATTAATTTAGTAACATAAATCTTACCATTTCATTAAGTAGAAACTAATGCAATTACTAATTTAACAGTCAGATACAATGCTACTAATTGCATTAGTAAAATTTCTAATAATTCGGATTTAGAGAGCAGAAAATCATAATTAGCGTCAAAAACTGGCAAAACCCATTTGTTCACATATGGTGTTTTTTCGGGACCCGATAAAACAGACTAATGGGGTTGATATTGAAAAATTAATATTTTTTCGCATTCTATGGCCAATTGTGAAGAGAAATGTTGAGTGTCAACTCAATTCACCTAATATTGACGATTCAGAATAAAATTTCCAAAACCGTCTTTTTTTCTGTTAGATTAATTTTTTTGTGGATACAAACAAATTTCCGGGCGATATGCATGAAAATTCAAGACAAAAAAATTTGGGCCATCCTGTTACAGAATTGATGAAATCCTTTCAACTGGTGCTCATTTGATACAAAATTTAGTGACATTTCGACCTGCAGGAATAAAAAAAACTTCAGCTCAATTGCTTCATTAACAATTACAATGTTAGACGAAAAAAGTATCATAACAAAAATTTGTTTCAAGATTGTAAATCTTCTTTTAAACCTTATGTTTATCTGTTAAAATAACCGATTTCCGATGAAAAACGCAAACATAAGCTAAAAAAATAAAAATACTGATTTCCCGTCTAAAACGCCAACGTGACCTGAAATTTTTGAAAAGTTATTCTTCTTCTTCGAAATATAATTTCAAAATAAAAATAACAATTTCCGTCAAAAATTATTAACATGATCCATAATTGTTGAAAGATTCTAAAATCTTGATAAATGTTTAATGATTTTTCTTTGAAAATACCAACTTTCGATGTAAAACGCTAAAATAATTGGATTCAAATATAATTATTTTCGTTAACAAATATCAATTTCCATAGAAAAACGCTAACAAAGCTAACAAAAACGTAAATTGTTGTGAAATGTTTAATCTTCGAAATTTATTTATTTTTTATCAAAAATACCCATTTCCGGCGTAAAGAGCCAACGTAACTTGTAATAATTGTTAAAACGTTTTCAATCTTCTTTGAAATATAATTTAAAAGACCAAAAATTTCCGTCAGAAAAACACTAAGATAATTCAAGATTGTTGGAAGATTCTAAAATTTTGTTTAGATTTTTATTATTTTTGTTTTTAAATACCAATTTTAGGTTAAACACGACAACATAACCTAAAGTTATTTAAAAACAGAAATATTCTTTGAAATCTAATTATTTTTTATTTAAAAAATATGGATAATTTCAAACGAAAAGCACGAACATATAACAAAACATTATTCAGAATTATAAATATTCTTCAAAATGTACTGAGTTTTCTTGCAAATAAGCTATTTCTTGTGAAAAATGTTTATATAACCTGAAAAGGTCACGGAAATTCAAATCTTGTACGAAATATAAAAATGCCAATTTGTGTGTAAAACGCTAACGTAACCTGAAATTCTAAAAAAATCTTGAAAATATAAAATCTAATTATTTTCTTTAAAAACTGTCAATTTTCGGTCAAAGAAAGGCTAATAAAACCGAAAAATATACATTGTTGCAAAATTTTTTATCGTTAAATTTCAATAATTTTTTTATTAAAAATACCCATTTTCGGTGTAAAAAGCAAACATAACCTAAAATTGTTAAAAATTAAGAATCTTTATTATGATATTTATTTTAATATGCTCAATAATTTAAAATATTGTAATTGAATGAATTCTTCTTCTATTAAAAAAAATTAATTCATTTATTTGAGATTTGAAGGGAAAAATAAGATTTAATACAAAATAAAAATTGTGCATAATTTTTTATTTTTCAAGTTTTTTTGTTTATTAGCTTTAAAGTTCTAGAAATATAATTTCTCTACGTATTTCGAGAAAATTCAAAAAGATTTTTCAAGATTTCTGATAAATAGAAAAAGTATCTAAAAAATGTGTTCAAAAAACTTTTCTAACAGACTTTAACAAAATAGTAGGAAAAATTTGTGTACGCTTAAAAGATATTTAGTTTTGAAATATTTTTAATATTTCAAAAACTTCTGAAATTCTTAAATACCTAAAATTGTCTTAAAATCTTCCGAATTCGTTTTTTCAAATTTTGAAAATATTTTATAAGGTTAAATTTATTTGTTAAATATTCTCTTATAATGAAATTTTCGAAATGAAGAGTAACTTTGAATATTCCCAGGAATCATAAGAAAATTTTTTTTATTATCATCAAACCTTTCAAAATCGTTAGAAAACTTCAACATTTTATTTCAAAATCTTCGAAAATCGACATTTTGTTTTAAGTTTTTTCAAATGTTTTCAAATACAGTCGAACTCGGATTCAACGTTCCCGAATTTATGGATTCCGAGAATTGGAGCCGCGCCGCGGGTAGGCTTGTCAGGAGCTGCGCGGGGTGTGCGGGATTCACGAAGGCGTGACAAAACGTAGCTAAATCCGGTTTAGTTAGGGTAAATTGTTTGTCCCTCAGAGTACTACTGATAACCGTGAATATAATTTTCAAATTTTGAAAAAAAAGTGGTCCCAAAAATTTACAAAATGTGCTCACTTTTTTAATTTTGATCCAAAATAGCTGGTTAACGAAATCGTTCTTTCTTTTGAGGCCTTCAAAAAAGTACAAATAAATTATTACTTTTCAAATATCAGCCACATAAGTCTGTTTAATAGGGTCCCAAAAAAACCCATAAGTGAAAAAATGGGTTTTGAGAGTTTTTGGCACTAATTATGATTTTTGTTTTGTTTCTTTAACGCTGATTGCTCCTCGTACATGAAAAACGACTTTGTCCAAGTGATTAGATGTTTAAGTCAATTGTTTAAACAATATATTATTGTTTTTGGACATTTGCTGTTAGAATAGAGTTAGAAAGTCGTGGTTTTTTCAAAATTGTTTCACATTTTGTCCAGTATTCAATTATAGTGAGATAACAGTTAATTAAAATAAACAAATATGATTGTTTAAATTAATTATAATTGTTGTTAATTATATTGTATTTTCTTAATGCTTGAAATTAAAATCTTGAACTATTTGTCCACTTTTCACTTGAAGTAAGTTAATATATAATTATGTCGGCAAAAATGATTGTTTAAACAAATTTTTATTCCTTATAGCTATCTTTCTTCTATATTGGTACTAGATACTTGAGGTTTTTTTCTGAAATTTTTTAACTTTTTGTCAACTTTTTAATTAGAGTATTATATTTTGACAATAATATTCTTTTCGCTTACTGGTAGAAAGTTGCGGTCAAATTTAAGTGAATTTGAAAAAAAGCATTGAAATTGTTTTAAAAATCTTGAAGAAGATTAAAGAGAATTCACTCACCTAAATACTACATCTTGAATTAAGAAAAATGAATTTCATCGTGGTTAGGAAGGAAGAACAGAAATTTACAATTTTGAAATAGATGAAGACAGTATACGTAACGAACGTTGATAAACATTGGACGATTTTCACTGAAACCACTGATGAGAAACCGTTCGAAACTTAATTTAAAATTTAAAATGTGAGAAATTTTGTAACTAAAAAGATGACAATATTTTATAATACTTTATTAAATTTGATTCATGTTTAAAATTCCAGTAGGTAGGTTAACTGAAATATTACGAAATTTGTTTATAAAAATAGACTCAGTAATACGTCGTTGACAAGTGTTTTTTCAGTAGCTATTATTTTAATATTTTTAAAGTCAAAATCAAAGCAATTATCAAACTACCAAGTATGTTGCGACAAACCTATGTGAAAAATTCTCGACTTCAAAATCTCTTTTGTGTTCAACAATTTTATTTTTTAATCTCCGACCAGTTTCTCCTATGTAGGTTTCATTACAATATTTACATTTAATCAAATAAATAGCACCAGATAAATTTCACAGACTCACAAAGTTTCTCTCGTGGTTTGTGTCGTTTGTCCACAAATGTAATTTATTTTATTCCTAAATTATTTTTTCACAAATCAAACAAATACTACGCATGTGTCGAAAAATGATTGATCACAAATTTTTAGATCTTTTTTTAGTGCAAAATTTTTGTTTATTCATCTTTTTTCTTATCTTGTATAGTTTGACCACAAAATGAAATTTTGGGTTTCTATTATCGCAAAGCGTGCGATAATTATATCATTGACTATGTCGAGCGGATAGTTATTATGTATTAAAGTCGTTTTTAATTGATTCAAATTTTCTTTTCTAAATTGGATATCGCTGAATTACAACACATCTATATATACGAATTTTTTAATGAATCACCATTTGGAGTATAAATAATTTGTAAATCAAAATAGTTAATAACATTATTGATCTCGCGTTCATAGTTGAAGCTTATACAATCTTAAATACTATTTAACGCATTTAAGAAAACTCTAATTTTATCAGGTAGAACAATGGCTAAAATTCCATCGACATACCATTTGTATGAATTAGGTGTGAAATCTAATAATTCCATAGCTCTCTTCTTCAATATCTCGTAAAACTCAATCAGAAATAACTGATATAAATATGATCCCACAGCGCAACCCGAAATTTCTTTATAAAATTCATTATTGAAGGAGAAAACCATACAATTAAAAACCGATCTCGTAGCAATTAAAAATAAATTTTTTGTTATTTCTGTTAAGTCAAGATTTGAAATAAGTCTTTCTTCAATGCAATTTAAAGCGAGATCTAGTGGGATACTATCAAACACGGACACAACATCTAAAGAAACTATTGTATGAGTTTTTGGTGCATTAACGTTTTTTCAACAAAAAAAGTTCCCTGCTATTTTTCACAAACAAACAAGTGTTAATGAGAAACCGGTTTTAGAATGTTAGAAATATACTAAAATAAATTATAAGTCGGCAAACCAACAGTGAAAACAATCATTCTTAAACTTAAATTCGGTTTGTGAATTTTAGGGAGAGCATAGGCTTTTTCTATGACACCATTGTGAGTTTTTAAACGATATGGACATTAGTAATTATTTAATTTTTCATTTTCCCATCTATTAGCTATTTCGTTACATATATTTTCGACAGCTGAAACTATACTTACCTAGAAGGTAAGCAAGAGTGGAAAATTTACGCAAGAAAACATTGTTCAACACTGTTCCTTGGAGTCAGGTCTCTAGCCGCGAATGACCTTACGCGGCAGACGGTACAGTTGGAAATGAAAATTTCACCTCTGGATACTTCTTCAGAGCTACCAATCTTTGTAGCATGTTATGAGGAACAGTGTTGTCGAACCAGATGAAGTTATCCCAGAAGAACAGCCTTTTGCATACGGTTCGCGATGGAATGAGCCAGACACTGGCAAGCTGGAATCTTGTTGAGTTGACTGAAAAATGAAGCCTTCATACCTCGAAGACAGCCTATTATGAGAACTACAAGATGGACTTTGCAGCCTTGGTATAGCCTGCTCAGCTCGAAAAGAAGTGCTTGATATTTCGCCCGTTTTTCTTCCTCCTTTGCCGTGATAGTGTTGTGTCCTTACAAAGATTTAAGTATTCAATCTCGGTATTATATTATATATTATATATTATATAATATATATTATACTTTACACTATATATAAACTATATATAATTTTTCCACCTGGGTTATATAATTAGTGATTTCAATATCTCGTTTTTCAGTTCCGTTTTTCAATTTTAATCCCGTTTATTCTTGTGTCATCCTGTAATCTTGTAATCTAGTGTACAAGAAAAATCAAAGTTTGAAAATATATGTTTTCTCAATTTATTTTATTGTATTTCTTTATTATATAATTTATGCTATTTACCTGAAGCATGAAATATGTTTCATGCTTCAGATAAATTCACAAAATTTGCATTTGTTGCATTTGCATACGTTTGATCGGTGCAATCATGTTACAATCGAACTCAGTATCATTTTATTTCATCCAAAATCAGAATATTTATCTCGCGAAATTGCAAAGCTCATAATGAGCGATTATCTTTTCGCGCATTAACAAAAACAAACGATCCATGAAAACTGCGCGGCCATGATAGAAATAATGCGCGGTAATGTCGTTTTTCACTGCAACAAAATTCGCCGCTTTTCCATCGATTTTCTCTGCGGCCAGACAGATTTCACGGGTCATTTTAAATTCTACGCTGTATTTTATTTTTTCCTTTTAGGGAAGAAAAAAAAACAACTCTATTGCTAAAACTCGAAATAGATTTCAGATCAAAGAAAAGTTACCGATTTTGTTCATTGCGGTAGATTGTAAATACCGCTAACACCAATAAAGTTGGAAATAAAGTCATTTCGATGACTCGTAAAAATGAAACGCGCACGAGGACCAGTCATAAAATTTCATTCAATACCGAAGCTCCATTGAGAGAATTTCGGTATCATGATGGTGGTCCTTCTGAGGTCTGAGGCCTATAAGCATCACTTTTTGTCCGTAGAAAGGAAGCGTTTAAGTTTTATTGGACTTTTTTTAAAGTGTTTTATTTTATTGTCTTTTTTTATCTCTTTTTAAATTTCAGTTAATCTATGTTTAGAACTACGGGAGATATAGTAATGTGGTGAATATTTTCGTAACAAGGTTTCGATTCATTTTTCGGGATGATATAATTTTGCCGAATTTTTAAAGTCTCGAATGTGGAAAAATACCGGAAAAATAAATACCGGAACAGAAGTGTCCCGAATAATAAAAATTTCCGAAATTAGCAAATTCATGAAAACTGGGCTTTTAAAATTTCGGAAATAAACATTTTTGATAGTTTGACCTTCTTTCAGGAGTTTCAAATTTCAAGAATTTCTATTCTTCCGGAAAATTCTGTTTCAATAATTATTTTTCCGGTATTTTTTCACATGCGGAGTTTTAAAAGTTCGACAAAATTATGTTATCCCATTATTTAATTATCATAAACAGAAATTCAAAGCATTATAAAACAGGAGAATTTTGGCCGAATTTTTATTGCCCCGAATGTGTAAAAATACAGGAAAAATAATTACTGTAACATCACAATTCATATGCATTAATATTAAAACAGAAGTATTTTCATTGCTTTGTTTTTATAATTAAAAAAAAGGAAAATTTTAGATAAATTTGTATACATAGAAAAAAATTTATTTTCTATTTTAATATTATTTCTTACGACTGAAACAAAAAATAAGCGTTATATCAAAAAATATTTAATAACAAATTTGTCGATCTTTTCTGGTAAAAAACTTTTGTCTATCAATTTTTTTTCGTACCTTGTGTCATTTTCCCAAAAATTAAAAATTGTTTTAATGTTATTTTTTACGGTAAAGAATTTTCTTATTTGCCCATTTTTATTATTGCATAGTTTGAATGGAAAATAGAATTATTAATTTTTAATAACATTTGGCACGAATAAAACGAAAAATATACGTCTTATCAAAAAAAATTATCTCGCAAAAATGTGTTCATCTTTTTGAGGTGAACAATTTTGCTTCCTAACATTTTTTTTCGTATCTCGTGTAGTTTTGTTTTTAGGCCTTGAAAAAATATATATAGTAGAAATTAATTTTCAATTCAACCAAAAAGTTGAATTTTCAACAAAAAGTTGTTTTTTTAAACAAAAAGATTGATTTTCTACAAAAAAGATTAATTATCAACAGAATACATGAATTTCGGACCATGCAACTGAACTTTTAACTACAAAAGAGGAATTTTCAACAATATACTTGAATTTTAAACTAAGAAACATAAATTTTCAACAAAAAATGGTATAGTTACATTTTCAGATAAAAATTTACTTTTTATCCAAAAATCAAAGAAATTTTTAACAAAAATATAATATATTATAGTTAAAAGTTCAATTATTTGGTGAAAAATTCATGTATTTTGTTAAACATTCAATTATTTGGTTAAAAATTGAACTATTTATTTCAAAATTTGACTGTTTGGAAAAAAAATTAAGTTTTTTGTTGAAAATTCATATTTTCGTCTTGAAAATGGAACTATTTTATAGACAATTAGTTTTTTGGCTTAAAAATTCAACAATTCTGTTCAAAATTCACTTATCACGTTGAAAATTCGTCTTTTCTGGTAGAACATTAATCTTCTCGGTAGAAATTAAACTATTTGGTTAAAAACTTAACTTTTTTACTGAAAATTCGTTCCATTTTTGGTTGAAAATTAATTTTTTTGACAGCAAATGTACCTACTTCATTTTTAAAAGTATCTTTTTTTTGTCAAAAATTCAGCTATTTGGTTGAAAATTTATCTTTTTTAGTTGACAATTCAACTCTTTTTCAAAAAATTCGTCTTTCTGGTTAAATTCTGTTGAAAGTAGAGAATTCAACAGTTTTGCAGACAATTTAACAATCTAATGGAGAATTAAACTACTTTGGGTACATTAATCTTCTTTCTTGAAAAATTCATCTTTTTGGTTGAAAATTGAACTATTTAATTAAAAATTAATCTTTTTTTTGTCAAAAATTCAGCTATTTGGTTGAAAATTTATCTTTTTTAGTTGACAATTCAACTCTTTTTCAAATTTTCTTGTGGAGGTGCTAGCTTACATTAAGCTAGCACCTCCACTTCCTAAAAACACAAAATAATAAAAATGCAATTCCACCGGAATTTTGGGCTTTTTTTGGGCTCTTGGAATCCACAATAAAATTTCCCCAAAACAACCCTTAAGCTCCAAAATCAACCCCCTTCACAAAATTTGAATTTTTCGCGAATTTAATTCAGGCATATTTTTGGGCTTTTTTTGGGCTCCTCGAAAATACCCACTCCGATTTTTGGGCTCCATTGCAGTCACATCTGCGAGGTACCAAGGGGTTGATTCCTAATATTAAGGGATGGAACCCAAAAATCGGGGTGGGCATTTTCGAGGAGCCCAAAAAATCCCAAAAATATGCTTGGATTAATTTCGCGAAAAATTCAAATTTTGTGAAGAGGGTTGATTTTGGAGCTTAAGGGTTGTTTTAGGGAAATTTTTTTTGTGGATTCTAAGAGTTCAAAAAAAGCGAAAAATTTTGGTGGAATTGCATTGTTATTATTATTTATTTTTCGGAAGTGGTAAGCTAGCACCTCCACAAGAAAATTGTTTTTTGGAAAAAGTAAGGAAGCCCAAAAATTTTATTTGGGCGCCAAAGAAAGCCCAAAATTCTGAGCTTGAAAAATTCTAAAATTCGATTGTGGTTGTGCTTGACCGGGAATTTTACAAATTTTTGGAAAAAAATCTGTTCAACTTTTATTTCAACCATTTTTTAAATAATTAGTTAAATTGTTATATTTTTCAATTATATCACTCAGTTTCGAATGCGTAATTCGAAAATCTTTCACTTTAAAAATGTTCCATTTTAGATATAAAGTTTTAAGCGTACAATATAAATTAATAAATGATTTTTAAAGTGGAACTGTACTTTCATGATTAAAAAGTGAATAATAATTTATTTTACAAGACGATTCGGAATCAGTTTACAATTTTAACGAGTTTCGGTAGAAAATTAATATTCTTGTTTAGAAAATCATCTTTGTTGAAAATTCAACTACTTTGTTGAAAGTTTAATTATTTTGTTAAAAATTCAACTTTTTTTAATTCGTCTTTATTCGTTGGATTCATCTGGTTGATAATTCGTTTTTTTTGTTTGTTGAAAAGTATTTGTTTGACTGAAAAATTAATTATTCCATTTTTTGTTGAAAAATTATCTTTTTAGTTGAAAATTCGTCTTTTTGTTAGAAATTAATTATTATTTGTTTGAAAATGTAACTATTTTTTTGAAAAGTAGTTTTTTTTTAAATTATTATTTTTTATACTAAAAATGTAACTAATATTCCAATGAAATCCACCTTGGTTGAATATTAATTTGATTCACTAGAAATTTAACTATTCAATTTTTGATTGATAATTTATCTTTTTTATTCAAAAATTCGGGTATTTTGTCGAAAATTAGTCTTTTTGCTAGAAATTAAACTTCTTCGTTGCAAATTCATTAGTTTGGTTGAAAATTATTATTTTTTCTGAAAATATAACTATTCCATTTATTATTAACAATGGATCTATTTTAGTTTAAAATTCGATTATTTTATTGAAAATTTGTCTTTTTTAGTTGAAGATTTATCTATTTCGTTGAAAATTCATGTATTTTGTTGAAAAATCATCTTTTTGGTTGAAAATTCAACTATTTTGTTAATAATTAATTTATCATATTGAAAATGCGATATTTTATTGAAAATTTAGGAATTAGAAGCTTTATAAATTACTTATCCTTTAATAAACTAACTTTCAGAAATAAAAAAAAAACAGTTATTTAAGTTTAAATATGATTTGGTATATTCTTTGCTTTCAGATATTTACTAAAATTGAAAAAAATATATTTTTAATAAATTCGTAAACTTTTATACATATTTCTAGTCAATTGTTTTAAAAAAACGTGTTTGAACAAATTCAAATATAAAATTATTATTAAAACTATAAACCAATTTTAATTTGTGGGGAATAATAATTTTCAATACAAAATAAAAATGGTCATTAACTATTTTTTTTTGTCTATTTGCTTCAAGATTATATAAATAAGTTTTCCCTGGATTTCTCGAGAAAATTCAAAAAGATTTTTAAACATTTCAGATGTTTCGAAAAAGTATATAGTCAATTTTTAAGACATTTTTTTAAATTTCAAATTCATGGACTATGGATACAAATTTATGAAATTATTGATTATGTTTTTAGTATTATTTAATTACTGAATTAATCTATGGTGCTGGTATATTTAATAATATCTTGTAATATAATTTGTTAAAGCTTTCTAAATAAAAATGATTTATTGAATCCCTAGAAATTGAAAAAAACTTATTTATAATAAAATCGCGATACTTTGATGAATCACTGCCTGAAAAATAAATTATCTGAAAAAAAATTATCAAAAAAATATATATAGAATCCCGTTCTGTTATGCAGAATGTAGTTTATTATGCCTGAGGCGAATCCCCGGCCTCCGATTATTTTATCCAGGTCGATCACGGACGGTATGACGCTTGTTGAAAAGATGCGTAGGATCTTTAATTTTCATCGTCAGCCAGTTTCACTTCTGGCAATATCTAGCTTCAATGATTCAAGAAATTGCAGTTTAAACTCAGTTATTCTCAATGGAAAGGGATTTAGAAATCAACCTTCATTTTTCTTCTCACACATTTCTATATTTAGAATTTTATTCTATTTTA
Source organism: Andricus grossulariae (assembly GCA_011634705.1). NCBI lineage: Eukaryota > Metazoa > Arthropoda > Insecta > Hymenoptera > Cynipidae > Andricus > Andricus grossulariae. Next base: position 54,541,491 of record JAABKJ010075445.1, read on the forward strand.
ATAATTAAAGATTTTCCATTGAGAAACAACCGAGCAAAAATAATTTTTATCACAAAATAAAAATTGCGAATAACTATTTTTTTAGGTTCATTTGTTTTTAAGGTTGTATACATATAATTTTTCCTAGGACTCTTGAGAAAATTCAAAAAGATTTTTGAAAATTTCAGAAATATAAATTCACAAGGAAAAATGTAACAGTTGATATTTCAATCCAAAAATATTTTTATTTTTAAGGCCATGTGACGTGTGGGTCACGTGACCGGCTTCCTACCTTATCGACACTTTTTTTTATTTGTAAACTTATTTTCACACGAATAGCCACACGTCACAGTGATAAAGCGTGTTGTTTATTATTTTTAATCGCGTCGCTATTTCCGTGTTTTTATTGATGTTGCGAGCTTCTTCTTGAATTTTGTTGTTGTCACGTTGTTTTGTCGGGATGTTCCTTACCAGTTGTTCAATCTCTTTTGTTCATTAGTAGTTTAGCGCATTGATCGTTACGCGTGTCTCTCCTCGATTTTTTTTGTTTCCTTGTCGTGTATTCTGCTCAATACGACGGCCATGAGGTTTTCTTTTACTGGTAAGTGCTCAATTTTGATTTTATATTCTTGGATGGCTAATATCCAGCGCGTCAATCTCGCATTCACAAATTTGCAAGTTTTTAGAAAAGTAAGCGCTGAACGATTTGTACGGTTAATTATTTCAGCTTCGTGCAAGTATGTGCGAAATTTTTGTAGCGACCATACTATCGCAAGAAGCTCCTTTTCGGTTGTAAAATATGTTATTTTTGGACCTTTTAACGTACGACTCGCTAGAGTAATGATGTCTGTTTCGTCCTTATCATTTAACCGGTGAAGGACCGCACCGAAAGCGTAGTTGCTAGCAACCGTTTCAAAATAATATGCTTTGTTAGGATCCAGAAAAGAAAGCATAATGGTGTTGCCAAAAAGTTTCTTCATTCTTTCAAAACTTTCTTGTTCGTTATCATCCCATTTCCATGTTGCTCCCTTTTTCATTAATTTCAGGAGTGGCACTGTTTCTTCAGCATTTTTCTTGCTAAATTTCGATCAGAAATTGATTCATTCTAGAAATCCTCGGAGCTGCTTTACGTTTCGCTGCTCTGGAAATACCTGGATATTTTTCATCTTGTCAGGGTCTGGTTTTACGCCCTACATCGTCAGAATGAAACCGAGAAACTTCGTTTCTTTCTTGAAGAAATTTGACTTTGAGAGATTTAATGTAAGATTATTTTTCTCGAGTCTGTCCAAAATTTCCTCCAGATGTTCCAAATGCATTTTATTCGTTTCAAACGTTATTAACGTGTCGTCGACATAAGAAATGATTTGGTCACCGAGTCCTTGAAGCGCGTGGTCGGGACCTCGACAGAGTGCCCCCGTGCTCGTTTTAAGACCGAACAGCACTACTCGAAACTCATAGCTACGGCCACGATACTGAAATGCCATATATTTTCTAGAGTTTGGGAGTAACGGGACTTGCCAGAAGCTACTAATCATGTCTAAGTTTGACATAACGTTCATTCCTCTGCATTTTTGGTACAGCACCTCTGCTGATTCCGGTCACTCCCAATCCTCGAAGGATCTCGTACAGTCTTCGTGCATCCAAGCAGAGTCGTATCGGTCCGTCCTCCTTTATCACCAGCACTACGGAATTAATGTACGGGTTGTTATAGCGTTAAATAATGTCAAATTTTAGCATTTTTTGCACCTCCTCATTCACTTTTTCTCGATGTGCCAACGGGATCGGGTAGCTGCGACCTACAAAAGGTTTCTCCTCCTTTATTTAGCACGTGCTCATCGTTCTGCAGGAGGCCAGGCTCTCGACGAAATACGCGTTTGTGCGATAATAGGATCTCGCCGAGTCTGTCTCTCTCTTGCTCAGTCAGTGCTTGACTCTGCTCCATTTTGTTTTTCATCTCCTGCTTGGTGTTTTCTAGTGGGACTTTATTTTTCACATACTCCTCCTCCTCTGCTTCTTCATTGGGTCTCTTTACCTCAATAGACGAGGACTTGAGTGTGCATATGTCATCACTTCCATCTTGCAGAATCTTACCTTTATTTTGTGCGATCCTTATGGCTGGTTGGCCTTGCAGGTAGGGGAAAGTTAGCATTTCCGTGTCTAAGTTTATATTGGTCCGGTGCTCGTCCAGTATGTCGATCCCAATTAGGCAGGCTTTTGAGAGGCGTGGCAAGATAAGGAATGCCAATTCTACGACAGTATCCAGTAATTGTACGTCAGCGTAGACTTGACATGTGAGTCGAACAGCCTTCTCCACCAGGGTTCCCGCTACGGGTACGCCCGCTAATGGGAGACAGGGGTATTGGTTGAATCTTCCTCCGTTTCCATTGAAAAATGCTTCCGATATGAAAGTTATCTCCGCTCCCGTGTCCATAAGAGCCTGCCTCATTATTCCCGTAATTTGTATGTTGGCGGTATAACATTTCGACTTCCTTCCGTCCAATATTTCGTCTTTTTCTTCCGTCAGGTCCTCACGTGTGTTTGTGAGCATGTGTGTATAGTATCTAACTTCTTTCGTCACGTCAATTTCTTTAATTTCTTGATTATCTTTTATTGACGTGCCTTCAGTTAGTTTTCCGATTCCGGTCCTCGTTCCTTGTCCAGGTATTCTTCATTCACATTCACGTGTGAGGCCTTTCCCTTCATGTTTTTCGCTCGATAAGGCGGCTGAGTTCGCTGTTGTCTATAAGAGTCTTGTTCATATGGAGCTCGCTGCCCCCCAGGATTCATGAGTGGCTTCGCGTTCTGATCGATATTTTTTTTTCAGCCACGTTGACAGGTGGGGGTGACCAGTTGTTTCCGTTATTTTCACAGTAGTTATAACTGGGACCCTGCGCCTCCCATGCGGGTGCGTTATACTTGTGGGTTTCCCGTGATGCGTTGGTCCTATTCCGCCATTCTCGATTTTCGCTGTAGCCATGGTTCGTATTTCTAATTTTATCAAATTCTTCCAAGAGTTCTAGCAACTGTTCGTTTTTATCGATTCCCCTTCGATGGCATACTTAATTTCATCATTTTAGTGTCTTTGCTAATTTTCTCATAACCTTCCTTGTTTCTAAAGTAGGTGTGAGCTCACTCACGTTGGCAAACATGCGGGTTGCATATTCTGCACGAGATTTGTCTTTTATGATCTGAAAAACACCAAATTCCAACTTTGTCGGATTTCGTGTTGACTGTGCTCATTCCAGTAACGTTGGTGGAATTTTATTGCGAAACTATCAAGGTCGGTTATTTCGTTTTTTATTATAAGCCACCAGTCGTTCGGTGGTTCCAAGGTTCTGGGATTTATCATCTTGGAACTCGAATTATTATTGAATAATGATGAATTCTTATGGTGTCCCATCGATTGCTATATATTGCAAGAAAAAAAAACTTAAAAAACAAAATCATTAAAAAATTTTCCAAGAATCTAATAATAATTATCTTGGAAATCGACTTATTATTGAATAATGATATATTCTCATGGTGTCCAATCGATTGCTATATATTTGAAGAAAAAAAGCTTGTTTAAAAAAAATAATTTAAAAATTTTCAAAGAATCTAATAATAATTTTATTATCTTGGAACTCGAATTATTATTGAATAATGATATATTCTCATGGTGTCCAGTCGATTGCTATATATTTGAAAGAAAACTTGTTGAAAAAAAATCATTAACAAATTTTCCAAGAATCTAATAATAATTTTATTATCTTGGAACTCGAATTATTATTGAATAATGATGAATTCTTATGGTGTCCCAACGATTGCTATATATTGCAAGGAAAAAAAAACTTAAAAAACAAAATCATTTAAAAATTTTCCAAGAATGTAATAATAATTGTATTATCTTGGAACTCGAATATATCATTTAAAATTATCTCATTCCAATGTTTCAAATATTTTTCATCCTAGGTCGAAAAAGAACATTTTTTTGACGGAAAATAAAAATTGAACAATTGAGAAAGAATTGTTCACGGTCATTTGAATTAAAAGATTTGAACTCTTGAAAATAATTTTTTTATGTTATAAAAACTGAACCGCAAATTGGAATACTCAAAGCGAAATAATTTTGAATTTTGAATTTTTTAAATTAAAGTTAAAAAAAATGTTAATTCAATCGCTCAGTAATTTTCGCGTATAAAATGAAAGCTTTTAAAATTTTTGGATTTAAAATTTTTCAATTAAAAGCCGTTAAACTGAAAAATTTCAATTTTTTACTTTCATGCATTTACCAGTTAAAATATCTAAAAAAAAATAGTAATCCACGCTATCATTTTCAATTGTATGAATTGAATAAATCAAAAAATTTATAAACTTTCAGAATTATATCATTTTAAGCAATTTTAGGCAAAACATTTTGAAATTTTCCAGGAATCTAATAATAATTTTATAATCTTGAAACTCGAATTATTCCTCAAATTTTTTGAATATCCTGCAAAAGTAAAAAAATAACCTTAAAATCATCCAGATTCTTTTTTGAAAATTTTGAAAATCTTATCAAATATTCTTTTTAAATTAATTTTTCAACAAAAAAAAAATGTTTATTTTTCTAGGAATTTTGATACAAATTGTTTGTTCATTTAAAAACTTTCAAAATATAAATTTTGTTTTCGACATCTTCAAAAATATACATTGTATTTTAAATATTTTGAAATCTTTTGACGTTTTAAATTATTTTGGGAATCTTTTCAAAACTTCTAAATATATTTTAAACTTACTCGATTATTTTCAAAATTAATAATAGTTTAACTGTCATTTATTATTCAAAATGTGTATAAATCTTTCTAGATATTTTCTTAAAATTGATTTTTTAAAATAAAAAATCATTTTAAATTTTCCTAGCAAAGTTAAGAACATTTATTTTTTAAATTAAATGGGTTAAAAATGGAATATTTTGAATTAAACAAGAGCAAATCAATTTTCACTTAAGATGATTAATTTTCAATAAAACATTTTTTTTTTATAAAACAGTTGAATTTTCTACCCAAGAATACGAATTTTCAGCAAAAAAGTTCATTTTCAACCAATCAGTTGAATGCTCAGCAAAATATTTAAATTTTCAGTTAAAAAACTAAATTTTTAACCCAGAAAAAGAATGTTCAACACAGAAGATTAATTTTCTATAAAAAAGTAGAATTTTCAACAAAATACATAAATTTTGAACCAAATATTTAAATTTTCAACAACAATGGATGTGGTGCTATTTTCTACAAAATTTTAACTAAAAAGTGGAATTTCTAAACTAAAAAAGATCAATTATTAATCAAAAATGGTGCATATCAACTTTCATATAAGATAATTAGTTTTTAATAAAAAATTTTTTTTAGAAAGCATTTGAGTTTTCTACCCAAAAAAATACATTTCCAACAAAAAATTAATTTTCAACTAATCAGTTGAATGTTCTAAAAATGGTTAAATTTTCAGTTGAAAAAATTAATTTTTCACAACAAAAAAATACGAATTTTCAACTAAAATTATGAATCTTTCACCAAAAAAATTAACTTTTAAGAAAGTATTTCAACTTTACAAAAAGTAATAGAATTTTCAACCACGGAAGATGAATTTTTAACCAGGTATTTGAATTTTTACAAAAAAATTGATTGTTTACCAAAAAAGATTAATTATTACCAAAATACATAAATTTACAACTAAATAGTTAAATTTTCTACAATTAATCTTTTTTCGTTTACAATTAACTTTTTTTTTAAAATTCAACTGTTTTGCAGAAAATTTCTATTTCTGGCTCAACAATTAAATAATTTAGTAGAAAATTTAAATATTTGTTTCAAAATTTATAAATTTTTTTTAAAATTCATCTGCTTTGGTAGAAAATCAATGTTCCTGTTAAAAAATGTAATTTTTGGTTAAAAATTAATCTTTTTTAGTTGAGGATTCAAGTATTTTTTTGAGAGATCGTTTTTGTTAGATAAATCAAAATTTTTGCGTTGAACTGTATTATAGAAAATTTGTTTTTGTATTGAAAATTAATGCTGTTAAATAAAAATTTAAGTGCACCATTTTCGTTTAAAAAATTGATTTTTGTTAATTTGAAAATTCCACTCTTTAGATTAAAATTTTTGTAAAAAAACAGCTTAAAATCCATTGTTTAAACTATTTTGTTGAAAAAATATGTAATTTGTTGAAAATTCGTCTTTTTGGTAGAAAAGTTTATTATATTTTATAGTTCTATATTTTATATTTATATTAGTATATTATAGTAAATGAAAATTTAATTATTTTGTTGGATTTTCAACTGATTGGTTGAAAATTAACTTTTATGTTGAAAATTCAACTGTTTTGTAAATAAAAGGCAATTTATTTGTATAATATTCAAGCCAAAAAGACCAATTTTCAACAAAACAGTTAAATTTAAAAAAAGGCAAAAATTGTTAGCCAAGAAAGAGAAAAGATTTTTAATCAAATCGTAGATTTTTCAAGCCGATAAGACTAATTATCAACAAAACAGTTGAATTTTGAAAAAAAATTTAGTCAAGAAAGAAAACAAAATTCAAGCCAAAATGACAAATTTTCAACAAAACAGTTGAATTTTAAAGAAAGAACAAAATTGTGAGTCAAAAATTTTGAAAAATTCAATCAAATTGTAGAATTTTCAAGCAAAAAAGACTAATTTTCAACAAAACCGTTGAATTTTGAAGAAAAAATTTAGTCAAGAAAGAAAATAAAAGGCAATTTATTTGTATAATATTCAAGCCAAAAAGACCAATTTTCAACAAAACAGTTAAATTTAAAAAAAAGGCAAAAATTGTTAGCCAAGAAAGAAAAAAAATTTCAATCAAATTGTAGAATTTTCAAGCAAAAAATACTAATTATCAGCAAAATAATTGAATTTTGAAAAAAAAATTTATTCAAGAAAGAAAATAAAATTCTAGCCAAAATGACAAATTTTCAACAAAATAGTTAAATTTTAAAGGAAGAACAAAATTGTTAGTCAAAAATTTTGAAAAATTCAATCAAATTGTAGATATTTCAAGCCAAAAAGACTAATTTTCAACAAAACAGTTGAATTTTGAAAAAAAAATTTTGTCAAAAAAAAAAAGGCAATTGAATTTCAGAATTTTCAAGCCAAAAAAAAAAGAATTTTCAAAAAAACTGTTGAATTTTTAAAAAAGGAAACAAATTTGGGCCAAGATATAAAAAAAATTTCAATCAAATTTTAGAATTTTCAAGCCAAAAAGATGAATTATCAAAAAAAATATAGTTGAATTTTGAAAAAAAAATTCTAAAATTACAAGTATCTGAATTTAGACTTCGAAAAATTTAAAAACGGTTCAAAATTAATGAAACGGTATCGATTTCTTTTAAAATGTAAAAATCCTATTTTCCCGAAAACCCATTCTTTTTATTTATTTTATTTTGTTCATTTATTTCTTAAATTTTTACTTGTATGAGAAAGGCAATTTTTTAATTTCAAAAGATTTTTCAAAATGCAAATACTAAATATTGTATTAATTTAAATATTCTTGAATTTGTAAATATTTTGCAACATAACATATGTATCTTGGTAATACAATAGAAAAATTAATTCTGCAACGTGTGTTTTTTCTCTCGGTCTCGCATTTAAATCGCCTGATTTTTATGCAAGGCCAATTGTTTCAACAACTAGTTATTTGTTATTTTTAGTTTTATTACTTTCAAGAATCGATTATCACCTATATTGATTTTACTTTCTATAAGACAACCTCCGATGGAAAATTTGCAAAATACATATTTTATTCAGAAAATATTTCTGTAAAATTTGGAATTAAGATCATTATTTTCTAGTGAACATTTTTATTTTGGTATTTCTCGGTTTCTGGCCTCGGAAAATAGTGTCATAAAATTGTTCAAATTTGAAAATGAACTTCGTTGTTATTTTCAAATGTTATTCTTTAGCCTATAAATAAACAAAATTCCCATTTATTTGCCGCAGCATTCACACAGTTTTTCCAAGAACTCAATAAGAAAATTTAACTATTTTTGGTTTATTTTTTTTATTTTTATTCTTTTCTCTTTTATTTGAAAGTTTTATGATTTGGTTCAAAATTGAATTATTGTGTTGACAATTAAACAATTTTCTTAAAAATTCATACTTCTTGCTTCAAAATTCAAACGTTTTGTGGAAAATTCGTCCCTTTTGGCTTAAAAATTCAACAGTTTAATTGAAACTGTTTTTTCTGGACTAACAATTTTTTTGTTTTTTCAAAATTCCTTTTATCGAGAATTTGTCTTTTTGGTTTGAAAATACTAAAATTTGATTAAAATTCTTGTTCTTGACAAAATTTTTATTTTTTTATTTATTTCTTTTGGCTTGAAAATTCAACAGTTTGGTTGAAATTTGGTTTCTTTCTTGATTAATACATTTTTTTCTTAAATACAACTGTTTTGTTCACAATTTGCCTTTAGTTGAAATATAGTTAAATAGTTGAAAATTTAGTTGAATATTCAACAATTTTATTGATTTTTTTCTTTCTTGACTAACAATTTTTTTATTTTTTCAAAATTCAACTGTTTTCTTGACAATTTGTCTTTCTGGCTCAAAAATTCTACAATTTGAGTGAATGTTTAAAAATTTTTGACTAACAATTTTTTTCATTTTTCAAAATTCAACTGTTTTGCTGAAAATTTGCCATTTTGGCTTAAATTTTATTTTTTTTCTTGATTAAATTTTTTCTTCAAAATCCAACTATTTTGTTGAAAATTAGTCTTTTTGGCTGAAAAATGCTACAATTTGAGTTAATTTAAACAAATTTTTGGCTAACAATTTTTTCCTTGTTTAAAAATTCAACTGTTTTTTTGAAAATTGGTCTTTTTGGCTTAAAAATTCTACAATTTGATTGCATTTTTTTTTAATTTTTGACTAACAATTTTTTTCTTTTTTCAAAATGCAACTGTTTTGTTGGAAATTTGTCTTTTTGGCTTGCAAATTCTAAAATTTGATTGAAAATTTTTTTCTTTCTTGAATAACAACATTTTCTTGTGCAAATTCAACTTTTTTATTGAAAATTCGTCTTTTAGGCTTGAAAATTCAAGTTTGGTTGAAATTTTGTTCCATTTTTGACTAATACATTTTTTTTAAAATAAATTAAACTATTTGTTTCAAACTTTGCCTTTATAGGTTAAAAATTCAACAATTTAATTGATTTTTTTCTTTCTTGAATAGCAATTTTTTTCGTTTTTCAAAATGAAACTGTTTTGTTGGAAATTTGTCTTTTTGGCTTGAAAAGACTAAAATTTGATTGAAAATTTTTTTCTTTCTTGAATAATAAATTTTTCTGATGCAATTCAACCTTTTTGTTGAACTAGTGTGACTTTTACTACGGTAAACCATGTCTTAAAAGGAAGAGCCAGAGTTTGGCCCGGACTCGGCGCACTGCTGTTCCCAACTACGACTTCAATTTGGCAATACCTGTTTTAATAGGAAAAGCCACCGTCTGGCCCAACAAAGGCGCATCACTGGGCCTAGTGTGACTTTTACTACGGCGAACCATGTTTCAAGAGGAAGAAACAGCGTTTGGCCCAGACTCGGCGCACTGCTGGTCCCAACTTCGCCTGTACTCTGGCAATACCTGTTTTAATAGGAAAAGCCACCGTCTGGCCCAACAAAGACGCATCACTTTGCCTAGTGTGACTTTTACTACGGCGTACCATGTTTCAAGAGGAAGAACCAGCGTTTGGCCCAGACTAGGCGCACTGCTGTTCCCAACATCATCTGTACTCTGGCAATACCTGTTTTAATAGGAAGAGCCAGTGTCTGGCCCAGCAAAGGAGCAACACTGGGTCCCGTGTAACTTTTACTACGGCAAACCACGTTTGAAGAGAAAGAGCCAGGATTTAACCCAGACTTGGCGCACTGCTGTTCCCAACTTTGTCTTCACTCTGACAATACCTGTTTCAATAGAAAAAGCAAGAGCCCGGCCCAATGAAGGCGCATCACTGGGCCCAGTGTGACTTTTACTACGGCAAACCATGATTCAAGATGGAGAGCCAGAGTTTGCCCCGGAATCGGCGCACTGCTGTTCCCAACTTCGTCCTTACTCTGGCAATGACTGTTTCAATAGGAAAAGCCAGAGTCTGGCCCAACAAAGGCGCCTTACTGGGCCCGGTGTGACTTTTACTACGGAAAACCATGTTTTAAGAGGAAGAGCCAGAGTTTGCCCCGGAATCGGCGCACTGCTGTTCCCAACTTCGTCTTTACTCTGGCAATAACAGTTTCAATAGGAAAAGCCAGAGTCTGGCCCCACAAAGGCGCATCGCTCGACCCAGTGTGATTTTTACTTTGGCGAAACATGTTTTAAGAGGAAGAGCCAGAGTTTGGCCCGGACTCGGCTCACTGCTGTTCCCAACTTCATCTTTACTCTGACAATAGCGGTATTAATAGGAAAAGCCAGAGTCTGGCCCAAAAAAAGGCGCATCACTGGGCCTAGTGTGACTTTTACTAAGGCAAAACATGTTTTAAGAGGAAGAGCCAGCGTTTGGCCCAGACTCGGCACACTGCTGTTTCCAACTTTGTCTTTACTCTGGCAATGCCATTTTTAATAGGATAAGCCAGAGTATGGCCCAACAAAGGCGCATCACTGGGCCTAGTGTGTCTTTTACTAACGCAAACCATGTTTCAAGAGGAAGAGCCAGCGTTTGGCCCAGACTAGGCGCACTGCTGTTCCCAACTTCGTCCTTACTCTGGCAATAACTGTTTCAATAGGAAAAGCCAGAGTGTGGCCCAACAAAGGCGCATCACTGGGCCTAGTGTGACTTTTACTAAGGCGAACCATGTTTTAAGAGGAAGAGCTAGAGTTATTCCCAGAATCGGCGCACTGCTGGTCCCAACTTCGTCTGTACTCTGGCAATACCTGTTTTAATAGGAAGAGCCAGAGTCTGACCCAGCAAAGGCGCAACACTGGGCCTAGTGTGACTTTTACTACGGTAAACCATGTCTTAAAAGGAAGAGCCAGAGTTTGGCCCGGACTCGGCGCACTGCTGATCCCAACTACGTCTTCAATTTGGCTATACCTGTTTTAATAGGAAAAGCCACCGTCTGGCCCAACAAAGGTGCATCACTGGGCCTAGTGTGACTTTTACTACGGCGAACCATGTTTCAAGAGGAATAAACAGCGTTTGGCCCAGACTCGGCGCACTGCTGGTCCCAACTTCGTCTGTACTCTGGCAATACCTGTTTTAATAGGAAGAGCCAGAGTCTGGCCCAGCAAAGGCGCATCACTGGGCCTAGTGTGACCTTCACTACGGCAAACCATGTTTTAAGAGGAAGAGCCAGCGTTGGTCCAGACTCGGCGCACTGCCGTTCCCAACTTCGTCTTTACTCTGGCAATGCCATTTTTAATAGGATAAGCCAGAGTATGGCCCAAAAAAGGCGCATCACTGGGCCCAGTGTGACTTTTACTAACGCAAACCATGTTTCAAGAGGAAGAGCCAGCGTTTCGCCCAGACTAGGCGCACTGCTGTTCCCAACATCGTCTGTACCCTGGCAATACCTGTTTTAATAGGAAGAGCCAGTGTCTGGCCCAGTAATGTAGCAACACTGGGTCCAGTGTAACTTTCACTATGGCAAACCATGTTTGAAGAGAAAGAGCCAGGATTTAACACAGACTCGGCGCACTGCTGTTCCCAAATTCGTCTTTACTCTGACAATACCGGTTTCAATAGGAAAAGCCAGAGTCTGCCCCAACAAAGGCGCATCACTGGGCCTAGTGTGACTTTTACTGCGGCAAACCATGTTTTAAGAGGAAGAGCTAGCGTTTGGCCCAAAATCGGCGCACTGCTGTTCCCAACTTCGTCTTTACACTGACAATACCGGTTTTAATAGGGAAAGCCAGAGTATGGCCTAACGAAGGCGCATCACTGGGCCCAGTGTGACTTTTACTTAGGCAAACCTTGCGTTGAGAGGAAGAGCCAGCATTTGGCCCAGGCTAGGCGGACTGCTGTTCCCAACTTCGTCTTTACTTTGGAAATACCGTTTTTAATAGGAAAAGCCAGATTCTGGCCAAACAAAGGCAAATCACCGGGCCTAGTGTGACTTTTGCTACGGCAAACCATGTTCTAAGAGGAAGAGCTAGCGTTTGGACCAGACTGGGTCCACTGCTGTTCCCAACTTCTTCTTTACTCTGGCAATGCCGGTTTTAAAAGGAAAAGCCAGAGTCTGGCCCAACAAAGGCGCATCACTGGGCCCAGTGTGACTTTTACTACGACAAACCAGGTTTTAAGAGAAAGAGCCAGAGTTTGCCCCGGACTCGGCGCACTGCTGTTCCCAACTACGTCTTCAATTTGGCAATACCTGTTTTAATTGAGGGCACAAACCCAATGGAGGACATGGTGGTAGATTAGTAGAATTGTGGAATAGTTCTGACCAATGAGGTTATTGGAAATACTCTAACAACCACATTATTGGTAAAAACTGTTCCAATATTCTACTAATCTACCTGCATGGGACTGCGCCCCAACTCGCAAAACGTAAACACATTACTCGCAAATCTCGCAAGCAGCTGAGGGCGCAATCCCATGAATGACATGGTGGTAAATTAGTAGAATAATGGAATAGTTTTGACCAATGAGGAGACTACTAGGGCTTATGCAGTCGCCTCATTGGTAGAAACTATTCCACTTCTCTACTAATCAACCTCCATGGGACTGCGCCCTAGCTCTCAAAACGTAAACACATTACTCGCACATTTCGCAATCAGCTGAGGGTGTAGTTCTATGGAGGACATGGTGGTAGATTAGTAGAATTGTGGAATAGTTTTGGCCAATGAGGTTATTGCGAATACTCTAACAACCGCATCATTGGTCAAAACGAATTCTATTCTATTCTATTCTATTCTACCAATATGTCCCCATGGGACTGCGCCCTAACTCGCAAAACGTAAACACATTACTCGCAAATCTCGCTATCAGCTGAGGGTGCAGTCCCATGGAAGACATGGTGGTAGATAAGTAGAATTGTGGAATAGTTTTTACCAATGAGGTTATTGCAAATACTCTAACAACCACATCATTGGTCAAAACTGTTATACTGTATTACTAATCTACCTGCATGGGACTTCGCCCTAACTCGCAAAACGTAAACGCATTACTCAGAAACCTCGCTTACAGCTGAGGGCGCAATCCCATGAAAGACATGGTGGTAAATTAGTAGAATAATGTAATAGTTCTCACCAATGAGGTTATTGCAAATACTCTTACAACCACATTATTGCTCAAAACTATTCACCTATTCTACTAATCTTTCACAATGGGACTGCACTCTAACTCGCAAAACGTAAACACATTACTTGCAAATATTGCAATCAGCTGAGGGCACAAACCCAATGGAGGACATGGTGGTAGATTAGTAGAATTGTGGAATAGTTCTGACCAATGAGGTTATTGAAAATACTCTAACAACCACATTATTGGTAAAAACTGTTCCAATATTCTACTAATCTACCTGCATGGGACTGCGCCCTAACTCGCAAAACGTAAACACGTTACTTGCAAATATTGCAATCAGCTGAGGGCGCAGTCCCATGTAGGACATGGTGGTAGATGAGTAGAATAGTGGAATAGTTCTGACCAATGAGGTGACTACTAGGGTTTGTGCAGGCACCTCATTTGTCGAAACTTTTCCAATAATCTACTAATCTACCTCCATGGGACTGCGTCCTAGCTCTCAAAACGTAAACACATTACTCGCAAATATCGCTATCAGCTGAGGGCGCAGTTCCATGGAGGACACGGTGGTAGATTAGTAGAATAGTGAAATAGCTTTGACCAATGAGGTTATTGCAAATACTCTGACAACCACATCATTGGTCGAAACTGTTGCAATATTCTACTAATCTACCTCCATGGGACTGCGCCCTAACTCGCAAAATGTAAACACATTACTCCTAAATCTCGCAATCAGCTGAGGGCGCAGTCCTATGATAAACATGGTGGTGGATTAGTAGAATAGTTTTGTCCAATGAGGTTATTGCAAATATTGTAACAACCACATCATTGGTCGAAAATGTTTCACTATTCTACTAATCTACCTACATGGGAATGCGCCCTGAGTTCGCTCCCTGTTCACATTAAATGTTTATTTACAATAAAATTTCAATGATCTTATTTGAAAAAGTCGAGTCTGGGCATTGAGTCTGGCCACCTTGGGCCCCTTCTGGATCCGCGCCTGCTTGATACACACGACACTTTACGTAATAAGAGGATGGTTTTCGAGTTTTTTTGAAAACTAAATTGCGTGTCATGTTTGAGTTTAGTTTAAAGGAACAAGTACGGTGCAGAAAATTGCGCATGGGGCGAATAATGAATGCGAATACGCTGGAAAAGTACGCTTTTTCTGCCTAGGTTTGTAAAGTACCTCCCCACTAACACATTTCAACTTTGCACTGCCCGTGAGGGGGGGGGGGGTAACAGATTTTCTGATGATTCGCGACGTAGGGGGACAGGACTTAACGCAGAATGTGACATCACGCATGAAAAATATAAATATGAATAACAATTTTTTGAAATGCTTGAAAAAGTACAAATGAGTGATTTGATTGTGCAAGTAAAATATGTAAATACAGACTTCACACTCTCTCCTTTATAGACCTCTTTCTCGCTTTTCAAAAAGAATTTATCTTTTTCAACTGTGTTCATTTAGGGTATACCTGTAAAAATTCGACTTTCGATTTTTGGTTATCGACCCCCCTCCCACAAATTGTTCGTTTTCTTGAAAAAATTACGTAATTTTTTTTCTTTTTTCTCAATGTTAACCCGTCTCCCCGGGATCTTGAAATTAACATAGAGTTTCAAATTTGGTGTTACATGGGTTATGAAGAGTAAAAAAAGCATATAATCTCCAATTTTTTGAATATAAAAAAAGATTTGTGTAATTCAAACTATTAGGTAAATAAAATAACGACATTTAAACAATATTTTCCGAAATTTTGTTGAAAAATTTACAAATTCGGCTGTTGGGACCTGATTTTCGAAGACCCCTTGGAAAAAAGTATTCTTGCGGTGTTCAAGTTAACTCAATATAGCTTTATCGGAAATCAAAAAACCAAATACAGTCGAGTCTCACCTATTTCCAATCGCCCTTATTTCCTGTCTCCTCTATTTCCTGTCGTCTGTACACGGTTGTTTCCATTTGCGCAGTTCCGGCAACTCCCTCGACGGTCCCGGTATATTCTCCTCCGCGTCAGTGGCTGACCAATTAAAAAGCAGCTCGAAGAGCGGGAAGCCTTGAATTGAGTATTTTAGTATGACGTCATGGGAATACGTCATACGACTTTTGCGAGAAAATATTATAAACGTAAAAGCACCGGGCATGAAAATACTTTGTTTTTTGTAAAAATATACAAGAAAAATCGCTGTTTTCGTTGATTTTACGTCTATTCTTGCGCTTTTTGGAAAAATACGAGCAGACTTGGATATTTGGACCCCGGGTTCGGATTTAGCGACGCCTAAAACATATATATATATATGCTGGGTAAGTCCACCGGACATAAGAATACTTTGTTTTTTGTAAAAAAATTACAAGAAAAATCGCTGTTTTCGTCGATTTTACGTATATTCTTGCGTTTTTTGGGAAAATACGAGCTAACTGGGGCATTTTAACCCCGGATTCGGATTCAGCGAACCCAAAAACATATAGACATGCTGTTTAAGTCCACCGGGCATAAAAATACTTTGTTTTTTGTTAAAATATACAAGAAAAATTGCTGTTTTCTTCAAGTTTACGTCTATTCTTGCGTTTGTTGGAAAAATACGAGCTGACATGGGTATTCGGACCCCGGATTCGGATTCAGCGACCCCAAAAACATATAGTTATGCTGTTTAAGTCCACCGGGCATGAAAATACTTGGTTTTTTGTAAAAATATACAAGAAAAATCGCTGTTTTCGTCTAGTTTGCGTCTATTCTTGCGTTTTTTGGGAAAATACGAGCTAAATTGGATATTTGGACTCCGGATTCGCATTCAGAGACCCTAAAAACATATAGATATGCTCGTTTAGTCCACCGGGCATGAAAATACTTTGTTTTTTGTAAAAATATACATGAAAAATCGCTGTTTTCGTCGATTTTACGTCTATTCTTGCGTTTTTTGGGAAAATACGAGCTAACTGGGGCATTTGAACCCCGGATTCGGATTCAGCGACCCCAAAAACATACAGAAATGCCGGTATAGTTCGCCGGGCAGACCACTTTTGTTTGGTGTACCGGTGTTATTTTATATTTACCCGGTACGAGAGAAAAATCATTAAAATTTGAGAAAATTTCACCGGATCACATATCCCCTCGCATATCCCTCTGTACATTTTCTCATCATTGCATGCGTTTATCTCTTTACTTATCGCACATTTAACATTTTTTTAATGGATATATGTTTTCATAATAGAACACACAATTAGAAAATAAAATTTCTGATCAATTTAATACTCATAACTGTAGTATACAAATTGGTTTTTTAATGTCCCCACAATTTTCAAATTTAACTTTACTCGCGCATAAATGAAAATTCTTGAAATAACAATCACATCTGCCAAATATTTGCTATGAAGAAAGTAAATAAGATAATTATATCACTTCCCGTGTGGAAATTGCCAAATGTTTGCCCAGTTACAAGTTTGGCCCCAACTTGGAAAATTATTTTATGGCTACAACAGGGTTAATATCTTAAATCTAGTTTAAACCAAATCTGTTTCACAGCTCTTGATTGCAGCGCCATCAACTTGGCTATGTATCTGTTTTCAGTCGGGCTCCATCTTGAACCTCTTGAACAAAAGTAGGTTGGTTCGAGGTTATGTTGGCGAGTGTTTTTGTGATTTCATCTTTATTAATTATTAAAGTGAGATTCAAATGATCAAAAATACCGAAGTGAAAAGCGCTTGTCGCGTTCAAAATTTTAATTAAAATTGGTTTGTTAACTCCTTGTTTATTCAATAAACTATACATTATTTTACAGAATTATACTTTCTGAAACATTGTTTACAGAAAAAAACTCCTTGTTTATTCAATAAACTATACATTATTTTACAGAATTACACTTTCTGAAATATTTTTCACAAAAAAGTAGCTGACCAGTTAACTGATCCTTTAAAGATCAAAAATGAAAAGAAAAATTAATCTGAAATGTAGATTACCTAAAAATCAAATTTCAAATAATTAATTGTTTTATTAATTAAATAATGGTGAATAATTTTATTTGAAATTAAGTTTACCAGTTCTGTCACAATCATCCTTTTTCAATTTATATTATCGAATCATTTAAATTTTCAAAACGTCAACACCGTCTGGTGCCATTGCTTTCATTTAGTTTCATGTGAATTTGAATTTGCGCGCCGAACTCTAATATCGATTGTCGGTCACTTCGATTCATTCTTTGCTAATGCGGCAACTTCGCTATAATAAAACAAGTGAATTTCGTGGTTGAAAATTGCAAGCGTAATTCTGATTCGCTTTGAAAGAAGTTTATTTCAGTGCGATATTACAGTGTGAATTTTTTTGACAATTTAAAGTGCAAAATAAATCCTCGTGGAGAAAAATTAAGTTCCTCCATGTATTTGACCTTGTTTTAAAGTTTGGAAAACATAACCTCAATTACGTTTCACATGTTAGTATAGGTCTCCACTAATTCCAAAGATTGGAATGGCAACCGAAAGATCAGACAGACGACGAATAAGCCGGTTCAGAAATAAGATTTTTCTTAAAATATACAGCTACTTGAAATGTTTCTTTTAAATAAAAAATTTATAGTTATAATGTGGCTGAGACTAGAAAAATAAATGAAGCCAAGTTGGGGCCAAGTTGGGGCCAAGTCGGTCGGTAAATTAGGCTCTGGCCGGGTTAGGCGTTTCATTTGTGGTTTGGTCCTGCCTAAATCCCCAATTTGGGGCCAAGTTCTTCCTATTTTGGGGCCAGCTAGCGCCATGACAAAATTTCCACACTGGCAGGCGTCGAAAAGGGCTGAAATCATGCATGCGTCATGAAAAATATCTTGCCTTCAAAAATGAAGTTGAAAAACAAATTTGATGTCAAGTTTGAATATCTCGATGGAGAATAAATGCCCGCGAAAGACATGCATGCGCATGCAAAAATAAAAAATTAATACTAAGAAAATATGCCCAAACGAACTTTATAAAAACTGAATCTGAGTTTTATTCATATGATCCCCTTATAGGTTACTACTTGGCTGATACAGGTTTTGTATCTTATTATATTGTATCTTATATAACATCAATACAACATTGTCCTGAATGGTGAGAGATTAGAGCAAGTTGACAAATACATATATCTGGGTAGCCTATTCACTAGCGAATATACATGTATATGAAATTTAATATACAGCCTCTTAATTAATATTTCATAGACCGAGTTTTTAGATTTAATATACATATGTATAGTAAATCTATATTAAACTTGCAAACATTTTTAACAGTGTGTAAATGACTCTTCTCACAATGTAAGTGAGATGATGTTTAAAGAAAAATGTATGGATAAGTTAAAAGACATGAAGAAATCATAAAATTCACATTTGATTCAATCCGAATGAATTATAATTCTAATCGGCGTAGTTTTGAAAATATTTCATGATGGTTTCTATAAAATAGGAACGAAAACCGAAATAATTTTTTCATTGTACTCCAAAAATCTGTTACAACAATGTAAATTGGTTTTTTTGAAAATTGACGATATACCAAATACTCTCTTATGATGACAAAAAATTAGTAGTCAAAATTCTGTGTTTAGTGGGCTAGATTTTTTAAGATTTAATTGTGTGAAAAAGTGTACGTCAAAGCTGTGCAAGTGCAAGATGGCGACATTGCATTTGTAATTCAAAATTTCATAATTCGACATCTCGCGTTAACAAGTAACCAGTATATTATAACTATTTCCATTCAATGTTACTTTTTAAAACATAACCGTATACATGTATATACGTACACTGATACAATTGTGCATTCTTACATTGCCCACAACATATTTGGCACATCTTAGGTTGCCTACACTAAAGCAAGGTGAAGTTGCTTGAACCTTTGCCTAAAGCACAGTTGGCACACCTAGGTTTGCCTGAATTCATGCCAGGTGAAGCCCGAAATCACAGGGTATTTCGGGCTTTGCCTAAAACGCATCTGCAATACGCGCATTGCCTAGCCAAACTTAGGTTTGCCGCCACATCGGGTTTTGCCGTTAATACAATAGTGTGCCCAACAGCGCGAGTTCTCCCACACCGCTGCATTGAGAGCGTTCCCGAGCGTGATCTGCACGTCGCACGAAAAACTTGTTCATACAAAAGTTGTTGGCGATTGAGTCTCCTACAACTTTGCCATGTAAATGTGCCACTTATTTTTAATAAAAATAGTCAAAAAGTGGAAATAACTGCGTCACTTTCCTAATTTTCCACACTTTTTGCTTATTGTTAGCGACAAATAATTTTTTTACAAAAATTTCGTGTAGATGAAAATAGTAGAGAATCGATTTCTCTATAAATTTCTCACTTACCTTTTTCATCGATAAATGCAAAATACGCGTGCAAATAGACAAAAACACAAAATCCAAGATGGCGGACACTTCCGGTAATTATTTCTTGGACAATTTTGTGATTTCTGCATCTGCTTCGCGGGGGACACTTAACTGCGTCAAAAAATCTCAGCCCGCGGTTGTTCTGTATCTTATACCGAACTTGATCTAAACTCATTGGGCTAATTAGCTTACGATTGATTGTAAAGGCGAATAAAATACAAAGAGGTTAATAAACCGATAAATGTTGAGACAAATTAATTTAGTGTACTATGTAAAGTATCCAAGACACTTTTATTTCAATTTAGGCATGAGATTTCTTCATTTAATTTGATTAGCATTGAACTTAATGTAATTATTATTAAAATAGCCAACCTTACCGAGCCGACCGTAAAAAAAAGTTCCGGATACGAAGAGATGATGTACTATAACACGGAAATCGATGGAAGTCACTGATTCTCTTTTACTTTATTGTTCTTAAATTATTGCATATAATTCCATTATATTCTGTCAAATGCTGCATAGAACGACCTGCTTGATTATTTTATAACAAAAAGTCCAAATCGATCAAAATGGACTTACCCCAACTTGATTCTATATTGTATGGAGCAGTCGAAACTAATTTGATTGTATTTATAACTTTTTATTGAGCAGAGTTTTTTTGCATCGAAGACGTTTTTTGGTTGGATTATATATTTTTGCCTAAAAGGGGTTGGCGGAGCGTGTTAATATTAAAAGAATCCAAAAAAAGCGTCTCCACTTTTTTGGGGAAGCTAATATAAACTGGGGGAGCCGTAAACCAAACTCCAAAATTTTTGTACATAGAATTGATCAAAATGTTTTTAAACATTATCGAATATTCTAGAAGATTGAGTTATATACTATTCTAAAACACTGCATGTACTGATCCGTCAAAATCTTTTAAAATATTCAAGAACGTTTCAAACTATTCTAAAATGACTTAATAAACTTCTCTAAAATAAAAGACTTTAAAGAGTTCAGGAACCTTCTAAATTGTTGTGGTAGGCTTGATAGATAATAAATAATAAAGTTTACGAGTTTCTCGTGCTCGCGTGTTTGCAGTTGTGAGTTTAATGGTGCCTGCCCGTTCTGTGTATTTATGCGACAATCAATTAAATACTATATATAGTGAAAAGCCCTTTTCGGGCTTAAAAAGCCTGTTCTTGTTTGATCCATGGGTGCTTCTGGTTCCGGAAGAACTTGCAAAAAAATGATCGACAACATGCAGCGTTCTCCAAGCACACAGTTTGCCTCTACAAAGTCTTCTTACGCACAGGTTGCGCAACAAGTTCAAGTACCAACCAAGAAGCAAGCTATCGTCATCGATGCCATGGAAGGCACAACAGTTCAAGAATACACTCTCGCTATCGGAAAACTAACCGACCCAGCTCATATTCGCTTCGTTTCGTGAATTTCTCATGGTAGAATCTGCCTTTATATGAATAGCAAAGAAACAGCTGACAGACTCACAGAAGGCAGCATGAAGGTTATTATCGGACAACATGCACTGGAAATTCGCCCGCTGATTTCAAGAGCCAAGCGTATTATTATTTCAAATGTTTGGCCAATCATCCCTAATGATGGTATTATTGAAGAGCTTAGTAATTTTGGAGTCAGTCCTTGTTCGTAAATCACGTATATGCGTGCCGGTATGAATGATCCCGGGTTTTCTCATGTTTTGAGCTTTCGATGTCAGATGTATATAAATCCCGATGATTTAGACAAAATTCCAGCGTCGATTTCAATCAACTTTGAAGACACGACATATTATTTCGTTTATTTCAGCTCCCGTATCGAGAATAAATTCTAAATTTTCTGAGAAGAATTGTTCGCTCTTTAATAATATTGTGGGAGCATTAGCCTGAGTACTTAGTTGTATTACTGCTCGTTTTCTAAGTTTAGTTTCGCCGTGGCACGTCTTAACATTGTTTCGCCACTCGCCTGCGCGCTCAAATGGCGAGTCGCTTGTGTGTTTAAATTTTGTGAATCTGTGGAGGATTTGTGTTCCTTATATATGTGCTGATCAAAGGGATTTTGTAGGGAGGAACTATATGCGTGAGAGGCATTAAAATTATGGTAGTAGTTATTCTCATTGCCAATCGGATAATTTGGGTTATAATTTGGTTTGTAGTGCAATTAGCAGTTTGTTTTAAGAATTCGTTCGCTTTGTTGGAAGTTTGGTTGGAAATTTGTTTGAAAATTTGGTTGATAATTTTGTTGAAAATTTGGTTGAAAATTTGGTCGATAATTTGCTTGAAAATTTGGTTGATAATTTGGTTGGAATTCTGTCCGGTAACGTGGTTGGTGATTTTGTTGATATGTCTTCGGAGGGTATCTCCAATCATTACTTGGGTTTTGAGTGTTCTGCTGATGTGGGTAGTAATTTTGAAAATTTTGTTGTTGATTGCTGTTTTGATTGTACCAACCGTCATATCAGTTTTGTCTTGGTTGAAAGCTTTCTCTACTTAGACTACGGTTGTTCGAGTCGTATCGATTCGGGGAATTTGATTGATAGCTATATCTATTTCTGCCCCTATTGTTTTGACGGTTTTCCTTAACTCTTTTAAATATTCTACATTCGCTGAGATCATAGGTATTGCTCTCGCAAAGGTTACAGAATTTCGAAGGATTATTTCTAGATGAGTTTCCTTGACTTCCTCGTGAATTTTGACTATCGCGGGAATTACTTCTGATTTTATTACTTTTGTTTTGATTGAATGTGTTTGACCGACTTTGAGTGTTATTAAAAACTGTGCTAACCGGGTTAGTATAATGATCTTTTGCGACTGATTTTAAGTTCTCTGTACTATCTGAAGTGCTATTGCCGCTTCTGAGTCTGTCCCTATATTGGAGATCAATTTTGTCCTGTTCTACCTGAATTGCTATGTTGATCGCGTCTTTCAGAGTTTTAGGTTCGACAGTTATTATCTGAATTAGAATGTTTCTTAAGAGGCCATTTAAAAATTGTTTTAATGCATATTTTTGAAAATTTTCTAGAAGGACTTTTGCATTTGGAGAAATGTTCTCAGTCGGTTCTGGAGGATCTCTCTCGTTAACTGCCTCAGTATATTGTGACACGATTGTTTGCACCTTACTTGCATAGTCAATTATTCTTTCGTCCTCACACTGAAACACTCCACTGATTTCACTCGACCAAAAGGCTTCTGTTTTAGGGGTACGAAATGTGCGCTTGACGTCTTTTTTAAAATCATTTTAAGTAGTGTACGAATCCAAACGCGATGATAGTAGTTTCCGTGATTTTCCGGTTAATTTGGTGGAAATCAAATCTGAAAATCCTATTATAGGGATGTACTTTAATTTTTCGCTTGCCCTTTTACACACGCGAATAAAAGCGTTGACGTTTTTGGAATCTGCATCAAAATTTGGCACTTGAATTAAAATTTCCATCACAGAAAGAGTTTGTGTTCTGATTGTGTTTGAGTCTAAAGATTTAATAACACTTGTTTTTTTCTGAATTCAGAGGAGTAAACGTGAAATCAATATAACGGAAAGAAATGTTCTCTAATATTTTATCCCGATTCTTTTGTGCAGAAATTTCATTTTCACTGCTTATTTTTTCTTGTTCTTTTTTCACTGATGCTATATTTTTTTCGTATTCCGAATACGGCGATGAACGTCTACTTGACCGCGTAGAGCGTTTTAAAGTTTCCCTTGGAGGCTCAATTTGTATTGCGAAAAATTATATGCATATATGTGTATAGATAAATATAATTTTGTTTACTTACATACACATGAAGATAACTGTCAATTTTAAAAACATGTTCAAAAAATATTTCCAAGTGAATATGCTAATTCAGACTCTTTTTATTCAATCTCGGTACTGGAACCACTGTTATGTTTCGACTCATGAGATATAAATGATTAGCCTTCTATTTCCATATGAACTTGGCATTTATTCAGTAATAGTTTATTATTTGTTTCTTTCTCTCTCTCTGTGTTCTTTACCTCATGAGGCCCGAGGTGGTCAACCTAATCTTACAATTTTGCTGACTGCAGCATCCGTTCTCACGCTCGTTGCGAACGGATTCAGGCAAATATAATATATTCAGTCACATTACGTGACATCTCCCCGGGGTGGATAAAGTCAACGCTCCTGCGTTGATGGTACAAAATTTTCGTTAACGCTTCCCTCCCCCCGATGAGGTTGCACAGCGCTCCTGTGCTGTTCTAATTAATGATGATGTCGTCTTGAACACAGAGAGAGAGAGAGAGAGAGACAGAATTTTAAAATAATAAACATGTGTTTACAGAGCTACTTCATGTGACACAGTCTATTCCTACTTTGATTTTTACAAAAGATTATACTTTCTTTCTTCTGTGACTTTATATAATATTTTTTTTTTGTGTTTGTGTTTGTCTAATGTAGTGCTTATTGTATGAAAATAGGTCTCGTCGCATTTATGTATTTGTAAATTCATTTGTATGTCATTAAATTTACAATAAAAGTGTTTTCAGTAATTCAGTAATTGGTTCCACGCATTCAGCTGATTTTCGCTCTGTTTCGATCTCTTTATTTCGTTTTCTTTCACAAAACCGTATGCTTTTCCTGTAAGAGTAAGAAGAAAACATCCTACCAAGCGCGTTTCGTCGGGATAAAAACCAGAACAATGTACCCAATATTGTTAATCCCCTAGTATATGTAACGCCTGCTTCAATTTAATTGATTCGTCTCACTGTATCTCTATTTTTTTCTATTTCTCTAGCCTTTTCTGCTAATCTATGAAATTGTATACCTTTATTTGTCAGGTCAAATTTGTCTTTTTCAGTCATGAGAATGAGGCTTGAACATAAGTTAAAAAATTGTAGTTCTTGGTCGTTAATGGGTTGAGGGCATGTGATACTGCAAAAGATATCAATTTTAGCAGTGTTAGGTTCCTCCGGCTTTTTCCTACAATAATAAAGATTTTGCCTTAAAAATTTGGACGGACGTCCCCGAACTCTTCTGTTGTGAAATAATTGTAAAAAATTTCCTTTTGCTGAATTTGATTGATATGTGTGTATTTTGAAGTACAACAGAGACCGACATTATCGGAATGGCAAAGACCTCAAAAAGGAATCTTAACCTCGAAATAGTGCACATAGAGAAAATTGTTATTTAGCCGAATAAATTTTTTTTGCTATCATCCCTCAAAAAAAAGAGTTCGGGGACGTCTGTTGTTCTATTTTATAGCATCTCCAAATACAGTTTTTGAAATTCTCAATTTTTGTGGACAAAAACCCGGGGGAACTAAACCCGATTTACCACACGGCGAAGTATCATATGCCCTTAAGTCTCTTTACAACAGTGTATCATGTATTTGAAAATTTGAGGAAAGCACTTGAATTTGTCGCCTATAGATGTGCGTCGCACATACGAAACACGACTGCGTCATCTATAAGTTTATATGCGAAATGGGCCGCCCTACCGATGAAACAGTACTGAAACGGCACTGGCGAACGGCACTGAGCCGGCAGTGCCGTTCGAGTGCCTGTTTTGGCCGATTGCGGCACCTAAACGGCACTGAGAGTGATGCGACGGTCATATAATGGTCCTACTGTATTCGTCACGTACCGAGCGGGCAGAGTGATTTACAGTAGTTCGCCGCCACCAACCGAATTCCTTTTTAAAATTTTCTTCAAATTATTATCACTTTTTTTAATTTATAAATTTTCGCATTATGGTATAAAGGGAACTTCTGCAGGCATTTAAATCTGGAATCTGAGTAGCTTTAAGCGAGCAGCAATGAAACGGCACTGGACAGTGCCGTTTGAGTGCCGTTTCAGTGCCGTTCAATCGGCAGGGCGTGTATGAGACTATATTAAATTTGTGCCCAGTACAGAGAAAAAATTAACCTGTAAAAGGCACAATGTCGAACATTAAAGCTGAGGTTTAAAGTGTATATGTATGTGTATGTGTTAATAAGAATATTAACACATATTTTATCAATAAATACATTTCAAGTGCTATGATAATGTATAGGGTTTATTTACGAAAACAAATTAAAAAAGTACAACTTAAAAATAACCCATAATCTCACACATTTTACACAAAACGGTCAAAATTCGATGACTTGAATTGAAAAGGAAACTTAAATAACATATAAATGCACCACTTTTAATTTGATGTTTTTCACATCTCCAATTCAAACATTCATATAATTTAAAAATCTAAAAACTATCATCAAATTTTGTAAAATATTTTTTTCCATATGAAAATATGCATATTTTCATATATGCCATATCATGTAAAATATCATATAATTTATAGGATTTTGATTCTTGAAAACATAATCAAATTATATCTTTATCAAAACATTTTTACTTTTGTCCATAGAATTCCGTATACTAGATTTACTCCTATTTAAACTTTGGAAACAAATTCAGTAAAGTAAAAGAAAAAATTCAATTTTGAAAATTGAAAATAATGAAAGCTCGAATAAGAACAAGAAAAGAATTGGGACCCTGTACATTATCATAGCACTTGAAATGTATTTATTAAGAAAATATGTGTTAATATTCTTATTAACACATACAAAACATACTTTTGTATGCTTTTTGCAATTAAAAACATTAAGGCTAATGGTTGTGTATGAACACCTCATCCCTGTTTAACAATGCACTCCACTATGCCAAACTGTAGTATCTGATTTAGGAATTGCTACATTAGCTATTTCGATCAGTATACTTTCAGATTACGGGTACACTTTAAACCTCAGCTTTAATATTCGACATTGTGCATTTTACAGGTTACTTTTTTCTCTGTAATGGGCACAAATTTAATATAGTCTCATACACGCCCTGCCGATTGAACGGCACTGAAATGGCACTCAAACGGCACTGCCCAGTGCCGTTTCAGTGCTGCTCGTTTAAAGCTACTCACATTCCAGATTTAAATGCCTGCAGAACTTCCCTTTATACCTACGCCTAGGTTAACAAGTAGACCAGCTGAAAGGGATTAAAAATTAGAAATTAAAATTTGTAAAATTTTGAAATTACCGTTGCGAAAGTTAGAAACTCAGAATCAACGGGTTTCGATATCTCAGATATCTAACTTTTTTGTTTAGAAGTTTAAAATCGGAATTAATATAATGTATCTCGTAAATGGAATGAGATACGCTAAAATAGACAACGTTTATGAATTCAACTCCAGAATATTATATTAGTATATAATTTATAATTATAAAATATATATAATGAGAAAATTCATAAATTAAAAACAGTGATAATAATTTGAAGAAAATTTTAAAAAGGAATTCGGTTGGTGGCCGCTAACTACTGTAAATCCATCTGCCCGCTCGGTACGTGACGAATACATTAGGACAATTATATGACGGTCGCATCACTCTCAGTGCCGTTTAGGTGCCGAAATCGGCCAAAACAGGCACTCAAACGGCACTGCCGGCTCAGTGCCGTTCGCCAGTGCCGTTTCAGTGCTGTTTCACCGGCAGGGCGGCCCATTTCGCATATAGACTTAAAGATGACGCTGTCGTGTTTTGTATGTGCGACGCACATCTATAAGCGATAAATTCAAGTGCATTCCTAAAATTTTTAAATACATGATGCACTGTTGTAAAGCAGAGTATATTGTAACGGGCAGCTCTGCTAAAGCGGGTAGTTAAAAAAAAAAGCGGGTAGTTCTGAATTTCGGGTCATTTTGTACTAATTGAAATTTTTTTCCTTATAATTTATGAAAAAATATATATATATTATTTTCGATCAATACTTTTAGTATTTATTATCACAATTGTTCACATATATTTTTGGTATCAACATTTCTGGCTTAGACTATGCTGGACCGATTCAAGTACGTACAACTAAGGGCCGGGGGCACCGCTCATACAAGGAATACATCGCTCTGTTTGTATGCTTTGCCACTCGTGAAATTCATCTCGAGGTCGTGAGTGATTTAACCACGGCTTCATTTCTGGCTGCCTATCGTAGATTTGCCGGTCGATGAGGTATTTGTCAGCGTATCTACAGTGACAACGGTACCACCTTCAATGGAGCTGCACGAGAGCTTCGAGAAATGCTTGATGTCGCCTCCGAATTTTATGGTGAAGTTGCAACGGTACTTGCTAATGAAGGGACCGATTAGACGTTCATCCCACCAAACACGCCTCATTGCGGTCGATTGTGGGAGGCCGGAGTGAAATCTGCAAAGCATTACTTGAAACGGATGATAGGAGACCACAATCTCACACTTGAGGAACTTTCCACAGTGCTAGTGGAAATTGAGGCCTGTCTAAACTCTCGTCCCTTGTATCCTCTCACCAACGAATTGGCCGAATTGTCTATACTGACTCCAGCTCACTTCCTGGTTGGAGGCTTGCTGGGTCTTCTTCCTGATGCAGGGGTTCTTGAAGTGCCTGAACACCGTCTGTCACGTTTTCAACTGCTTCAGAGTATTTGAGACAACTTCTGGAAACGTTGGTCATCCGAATATCTTCACCATCTCTAACAGCGAAGCAAATGGCGTGATCCATCTAAGAACTTCTCAGTGGGCCAACTCGTCTAAGTAAAAGACGACAGATATCCACCTTCTAAATAGCCATTGGGACAAGTAATTCAGGTGCACCCCGGTCCCGATGGGTTAATACGAGTCGTAACGATTAAAACGGCAACTAACACTCCTGAGTCGAGCTTGAGGGCTCAGCGTGAGCGGTCGTGTTTTTCTTGTTCGATGTGAGTTTGTTCGAGTTCCTGACTTTTAGCGAGTGCAAAAGTGGCTGTTCCATTTTTTCTTCTGGCGCTTCCTGTAAGAGCTGATCTCTTCATTCGTGTCCCTTCTGACCGGATCGTCTTCATCTGGGATTTTATACCTTCCGGATTGATCATATTTTGGATTATGTGAGTGCCCGATGGTGAGAGCTTCCTAATATTAATTAGTATTGTAAAGGGCTTGTCCCTCCACTCACTGAGTGGAGTGTTTTTATGCCAGGGAAATAAACCTTCTTTTGTGTTCACGCAAATCATGGTTGTTTTCTACTTGGCCCACCTCTCTCCCCTCATATGTTTTCTTTACTTTAATTATTATTCATGAATTTAATTTTGTTTACCTAAAACTACGATCAGAAACCAAGAGACAATTGTTCATAGATATAATCAGGCGCATAATTGTAACTCAACTAACTGTGTACCTAACTGTGGTAAATGCGATAACACGATAAAGTAGAGACCGCAAGGTAATTAAAAGAGCAATACTACAGGAGGGTACAGACTCGGAGGATACCGATGGTTTAATAAAGCACGGTAAATGAAAGAAACCCTACATAAGTTTCACCTCTATAATATAATTAGATATTACCAGCCCCCTGCATCTATGATAGTTCACTAGCAGGATCAAGTGAAGCGTGGAGCGCAGATGGCGCTGGGACATACAGAATAGCGCGAGGTGTTTGAATACGAATTCAAGATAATTTATAATTACGAGGATTTAATAATAAAATTATTGAATAAATCAAGATAAGGGCTTACAGAAAAGGATACATTGAGAGAGACTTGGTATTTTGAAAAGCGAACTGGCTCTGTAGCTTAAGGAATTTCTAAATCTTAATTTCAATTTCATTTTATGTTTTGCACGTGTCCCAGAAAAATTTTGTTTATTTCAGGTTTGTTTTCACTATAGTTTGGAATGTGAAATGAGAGTGAAAGAACGTGCTTTGAGTTAATCACAAAGGGAATTTAGAAAAAGGGGCTAATTAGAATTATGAAACGAAAATTTCGAGATTTTGTGTAGAATGAATAAATAAATAAAGAGAGCATTGTTTAGTAACCAGTTCAAGCCAGAATTTAAGTAGACTTTTACTAGTAATGAAATTGTAAGAAACTAATGAACTTTTATTGCTGTAAGTTATTTACCGTTTTTGATAGTAAAGCGTGAAATGAGATTTTAGCCTATATTACAAAAACGTGATTAATGGCACTTGTTGAGGAAGTGAGTTGGGTTGAGCATCACCACGCGGTTTGGGGGGGGGGCGGAAAGCGTGCGCGGTACGATCCACGGCAGGTGGACGTGGCGGTGGCGTCGACAGGTGGGGGTACCTCGTGCGACACTGGTCAGGAAGACTTGTTCCTGATTCATGCATATCGCGTATGTCACCAATACGAATCGTTGCAAATTATCAAGGGATTGATTAATTACAAAAATGGTTAAATTTAAACCAATAAATTAAGAAGCTATCATTTCTACATTTTATTTCGAACTGAAACGATATCTTTAATTTTCTTACATTCTGTCTTAGAAATATTACAAATTGAATATAAACTACGTATTTTCCTAAAAAATATGGAATATTTTATCATGCGTTGTTCGGCTTAAAATATTAATTTTCTTTTGTTTTTTGAGATATTGAAAATCTTATAACTCTGATAATTTTGATTTTATCGAAAAATTTCACGAAGATAACTTGTTTGTCCCTTAGAGTACTACTCACAACCGCACATGGAATTTTAAAATTTTGAAAAAAAGCGGTCTCAAAAATTTTCAAAATATGCTCACTTTTTGAATTTTGATCCAAAATAGCTTGTTAACGAACTCGTTCTCTCTTTTTAGGCTTTCAAAAAGTGTGCCAAACCACAATCTAATCTGATCAATATTTCGAAAGTTATCGTGCCTACACGATACTACAGACTACAGACAGACATACAGACAGACGGACAGATAGACAGACACCTTCGTAAAAGCCGTTTTTTCTGACTCAGGGGGTCTCGAAACGTCGACATTTGATTGAATCCGCGGAAGTCATTTTTCACATAAAACCAATATTTTAGATTGCATTTTGCACTGAGAACATCTCTTTTAAAATGAAAATGGTTAAGCGTAAACGAAGTGATTGTCAGACCCGAATGTTGACAAAAGAGAAGAAGTTGAAGGAGGAAAAAGTGATTAAAAAAACTCGGCTTTTCGACCATTTTTTTTGCGCAAGAAAGATGATAGTTTTAGCTCTTGAAA
Organism: Andricus grossulariae; assembly: GCA_011634705.1. Taxonomy (NCBI): domain Eukaryota; kingdom Metazoa; phylum Arthropoda; class Insecta; order Hymenoptera; family Cynipidae; genus Andricus; species Andricus grossulariae. The sequence goes on from JAABKJ010075445.1 coordinate 54,571,974, forward strand.
TATTAGTGAGAATAAAAATTGTGATTTCGAAAATGGGAGTGCAATCGGAAACAATCAAAAGAAGAAGGAAGTAGACTGTGATGCAGAAAACCGTAAGTTTAAATTTTTATAATATATTGTTTCTTACAATAATCATTTAATTGAAAGTTAAAAAAAAAATTTTATCTCTTTATTTACATATTCCGCATCGGATCGAGGGACCTCAAACCCTCATCTCTTCAATTTTTTCAAACTCGCACAACTTATGAAAAGAAAGAAAAAAACATCTCAGATACTGTGCTAGAAAGAGATATTCAAATTTTCATTTTTGATTTTTTTTATATTTTCAAATATCACTTTTGACAACGTCTTAATTTTTTTTTGAATTGTCGACCGTTACGGAATTTTCCGTAAGACCCCCGCTCGAGCAGAACTAACGTTACGAAAAATTTCGCAATACTAGCCCCTAGCTCTATACTTGATTGGTTATTTTTTCGGAAAATTCCGTAATACTAGTCCAAATATTTCTTTCGAAAATTTTCAAAATTCAATTTCTCAATATATTCCGATTTGTTTTTATATTTTCAAAAATTCTTTTTTATTCTACTCAAAATCCCACTGAAAAAAGTTAGGAATAGTCAGAAAAATCAGGAGTTCTGACGATTTCTGATGAGAATCTTTCCGATCGCTAATAGCTTTAGGTCCTGTGGTATTAGTGAGGATAAAAATTTTGATTTAGAAAATAGGAATTAAGTCTTAAACACTACTCAAAAGAAGAAGGAAACTGTCTGTGATACCGAAACCCGTAAGTTTATTAGGTTTTATAATAATACCTATATTGGTTCGTATATTGGGTTAGGGGAAACCACCCTACAGTAGATAATGATCCTACAGTAGATAATAATCAATTTAAAATACTAATTGATGTTAAATAATGAATTAAATATAATTAATAGTTAGGACACGATACGTCTTAATATATTACAATTATAATCGATCATTTTACTTATATTTGTGCTTATAATTAAGGATTATCTACTATAGGGTGGTCTCCCCTAATTCCAGAATAAATCTGCTGGATTTTGTATTTTTCAGAAGGAAAATTTCTTTTATTTGATTTTCAAAACCTTGCTTTTTTGCAAGTTTTGAGATTTTAAGGTTTTTCGTGTTTCAGTTTGTCAACTTTTTTTCACACTTGCGAAGCCGATGAGACAAATGAAGAAAGAATAAAAAATGGTAAAGCTGTTTATATTTTTTTTTTAATTAAAACACGAAATTTTCTCAGAACCGTTACCTCTTTTTTCGTTGAAATTTTTTGGAGTGATAGATAATATACAGTCAAATTATCATCAACTTTAAATCCAGGATGTATTTGTATTTCGGGAGAAACAACATTTTATTTATTCTTAATTTTCTCGCATTTTGGAAGAATGCAAAAAACGGGATAAACTAAAAATGGCAAAATATTTATTTTATCCTTAAAATTTTTCAATTTCCATAAAGAATGTATAAATGTCGCTATGGTAATTTAAAAAAATACGTGTCTTCTTATTTTCCACTTAAAACAACATATTTCGTTGACAAGCCAATCGTGAACATGTCGTCTGCCGGCCTGCAAGATCTGAAATCGATTCGGTCAATACTGTTTCGAAATGTGAAATTTTTAGAATGAAATTTTTAGAATGACCCATTGGATTTTATAATAATAATTTCTTTGAACATAAAAATAAAATTATTGATTTGTTTCCTCATGATCTGGAAGTGAAAGTTCAGAATTATTTTTAGGTGATACTTGAGAACATTTTCAATTCTTCTTTTCATGAATTATAATTAATTAGAAAATCCTTATTTTTGTTAAAAATGATCAATACTTTGCTTTTTTTCTTCAAATTGTTTAAGAGAACATAATTTTTGAAAAAATGTTAGTACTCTTCTCTAATAGTTTTCTAATTTATATAAATGATAATCAAAAGCCATATCTTAATCAGATAAAGATGAATTTATAAATAATTAAATTTTCTCAAATATGAACTAACGTTTTACCAAGAAAGCATTTGATATACCATCGTAAAAGTGATCCTCTACAAAAATTCTATAAAAGCCTATTGCTTTTTCATAATTTTGCACCGTTTTAGAAATTTTCTAACAATTGAGATTTTTTGTCAGATTTTTTTATATTTTCATAAATATTTCGAAAATCGCACAAAAAAAATCAATAAACTTTGAGGAATATTTTGTAGCAAGCTATATTTTATAACATTTTTCTATTTTCTTATTTATTACGATATTAATCGTTTGTTAACAATTGTTCAGTTTCGTTAGCCTCATATTATTTTGGATAGTCACATAATTAATTCACAATTAACAAATCGCAATAGGGTCATCCACTAATTTTTTTTTATTATTGCATACTTAAGTATATGCTCTAAAATCACTAATGATACTAGCATGGTGCAAAAAAACTTTTTTCGAATTTATATTTGAAAATGAAAAATGTGTACATATTTAAAATTCCTATATCTCTCGCGCCCATTCCGTCATATTGATGTGACGTAGCACGCCGCAAACGCTTGTAAATAAGCCGGGCGATTCACGTTTTTTCAAAAAAAATGGAAAGAAAACAGTGCTACCATGGGTATTTTGTGCCTAAATGTAAGAACACCTATGCCAAAAATCCACGAAAATTATTTACATCCATACTCAAAGGTGAGGAACGAAAAAAATGGTACAAAATTCTTCGGCTTGACATATGTCCTCTACCACATCTTTAACGTCAACAGTATATTGTTTCGAAGATCATTTCAACGATATTTAAATACTTTCATATTGAATACAAAAAATCAAACTTTAGTATTTTAAATTTTGTTTGTTTCCCAAATTCTGGGAGAAACGACTTTCCTCTACTCAACATAATTTTTTATAAGTTTAGTGAGACCAACATTTTTGGTTCTATCAATTTCTATTGCATTGATTTCATATATTGTTTCGTCAAACGCATGACAGATGGCATTAGAAACTGAAACTGTATTTTTTACTGGTGCTCCATCAATTCTTAGAATTCTTCCATGTACGTGAAGTGAACTTTTGCTTGGTAAGAGACAATGGCCCAATTTTGAACAGCAGTCTGTATTTCATCACTGGTGATGAAGGTTGATGAGGAATAAGGCTGATGTGCATAAATTCCACAGTGTGCAATCGACTCATCAAAGATGATTGGTGCTTGGATGTTTAAAAATTTTCCCTCCATGACAATTAATCAAACTAGTGGACTGATTAGTTTGTGTCATCGTGCTGGTTTATTATGACCAAAGCCAATCTTCCTATTGAAAACGATACTCATTATTGTGAGAAAGACTTGATGTGTAGTCTAATTGTTATAACGTCTTGATGAACTATACGGAGCTATATATGATCTATTGTCTGCACGACGACTGGTAAGTAAATAACTTATTTAGATGGTCCTTCCACTATCTTATATCCAGGTGGCACTACAGAAAAAAAAATTCATGAACAGCATGTTCTTTCGACCAGGGCCGCACTTAGGGTTGTCGGGGCCCAAGGGCCGGCTTAAATGTGGGGGTCTTTTGTATTTTGTATTTTGTAGGGGCTCCTAATTTGTAAAGGCCCTGGGACCATGGCCCCGTACTACATAAGTCCCTGTTTCTGGCCATTAATGTCTGCACCTGTACTTATGCTACACTCAGTTCTTAAAGAATTCACTTTTGTGATTGATACCGGTCGATCAGATACACCAATTATCATTCATATACCAATATAAGCTTGAGGTTTAAAATTTATATCGCGAGTGCAATAGATTTCACTTTTTTAAAGTATTATTGCTTGGTTTAATATGAATTTCACTACCCTTTTTTACTAAAACATTCTGTTGATAACGCTTTGAGTCACTTATTTCATAACTTCCTGCAGGTATTTTAATTATTTCATCACCCGCATAACATGTATTTTGACCAATATTTATATTAGGTATCGAATTGAAGGTTATAAATTAAACAAGTCCAAGCGCTACCGTTCAACTGACTTGCTATTGCAAATATCAGCACTTATGTAGATTGAACATACTTTTAAATTTCAACTGATTGCATAGAAATTGCAAACATAAATGTCCACACACGAATGTATCATAATTTTGATATCTCTCACGAGTATACTTTATGCTACCAAAACCAAGATACTTAATGAGATGCGAAGGTGGCCGAAAATTACCAAAGCTATCCAAATGAATGATTTTACTGCCAATCTTTTTATAAGCACACCAATGGGTTCCTGGTTCTTTCTTATCATCAAGATTAACAACAGCACTTTCATATTTACGTGCTTCACCCTTTGGTAATTCATTTCGCATAAAAACACCTCGAAATTGCGGAAATTTCAAAGATTTTGCGAATTGAAGTAAATCTGCATGAGTTAAGGCTCGATGAGGTAGCTTCACCTCGAATTTTTTGACTTGGGTTTAAGTCCTGCTCCTTGTTTATATGGTTCTAAATGAAGCCCTAATTCTTTCCTATATGGCTTCAAGCAAAGACCTTTTCCTAAAGCAATGGCTCCAACCGCTTCTTTATGTCGTTTAATCTCTGTAAGTATGTCTTCATAAATTCCATGGAATTGTAGAATCCACCCAAATACCGTATACAGATATCACCATATTGACTGGATTTTTTCATTCCCAGCAGTAGATTTTCATCTTCATTAGGCAGATTGGTCTTCCTCACTGGTAGAAAACGGTGAATTTGTTTTTCCATAGTGACAAAGAGCCGCACTCCAAACTGTGTTGTTGCTTTCTTGGTGTTTGCGATTGCATAATTTTTATTCAGCTCTAGGTCCTCAAGCTTCTTTGTGGAAGGAAATCTTCATTGACAGCAATTTTGTTCAGTTTTGAGAAATGCATCTTCACTGCTTCACTTTTTGATATTCACAGCATTAAATTTTCTTGTTAGAGCTTGTAAATCTGTTCTCACTTGTATCCCTTGTTTTAGTTCTTAAATATTCTTCAGAAATATGTTTAAATGTCTTTTTAGCTCTTGCTGCTTTTCTTCACGATTTGACATCGGACAACAAACTGATGAAAGAAAGTAGCTTGCCTCTTTTATAGACATTTATTCTTTGTATCAAATTTTCTGGAGACTTCTGCACAGTATTGCATCATATGACGCAATAATTAACATAAGAGTTGAAAATACGTTTTTGAACATTTCTTTAATTTAGTCTACTTCACCTTTTCCTTCTTCACCTGTTTTGACTCTTGCAACTGCAAGAAAAGTTATTTTCTTCGTCTCTACATTCCAGTGAAGTTTTACCTTGAGAAAAATAATCTTCAGCAGGTTTCATTAACATTTTACATACATCTGAACGAAATTCGGCAGGTGTTTTATTCCTATTTGTATGACCACGATATTTCATGAATGATACAAATCTTTAAATAAACGCATCGTTTATGTATAAAAAACTCAAATGTAACAAAACTATATTTTTTCTCAGATTCTTGGCCTGACTTTATAGCGTTGTGGATAATTCTGATTCTTGATTACAACTGAAAAAATATGCCCGTTGCGCGGGCCCATTCTCATTGGACGCGGCTCGCTTCGCTCACAAGTTTGAGCGCACCTAGGGCGCGCGACTGTTGGTTCTCGCGCTTCGCGCTCGATAATGTATTTACCTCGCGCTACGCGCGCGGTCTTTGTATTTTCCACACATTTGTGCACAGACCTTTTAAAATTGAAGGTCGAAGCTTTTCTGTAATTTGATGATTGTGAATTCTCTTTTGTTAAAGCTCCTTCGGCTTTAACGAACACATTCTTATCACGTATCTCCACATTGGTAACACTTAAATTCTTAATTAAAAATATATATGAGTGTGTGTATGAATGCGTTTTTACTTTTAAGTATGTACATTTGCGTATTTATATTTATAGTATCCTTCTGTTGATAACCTGCACCTAATTATGTGTATTGTAGTTTATTTTTTACTCTTGTTCAATACCTATTTTTGATTTCAATCGTCAAATTGATCGCCGTCGCATTTTAATTGTGATATTAATCACCTGTTCCTAATGGGGCTATTTAGCCCTGGGAACTTTTCGTAAATAAATACAAATACTCAGGACATTTTGCAAAATATTTCTTGGAAACAAAAAAATTGGTTTTTGATGGGAGTAAATATTACTGTGGTCCTAAGATGCGATATAGGTATTATTCAGAATAAGCATATGTAACAAAGTTTAAAAATAGTAATTGATACAAACAAGCAGGTCCTTGCGTCATATTAGGAAAGAATATTTTTTTAAAACAACGCAATTTTTAAGGATAATTGTAGCTTCGAATCAAATAAACATTACGTTGTCCTATTAAAATACCACAATTGTTTAAAAAACTTGAATAGTTGAAATACAGAAAGATAAATGTAACATTTATCCAGAACTTCATTATAATAATAATTATATTATAATTTATTATTATTTTAATAGTATTTTCATTTTTAATTTTGCGGGGTATAAATAAAAATGTCCAAAATGGTAAAATAAGGTGAACATACTCGTAGTTTTACAGTATACAAAACAATTCCAGATAAAGCAGATCTGAAACTGCTTTTCCTTTCTTCGACCTTTTTGATTTTCAATAACCAACATTGCGGGTCTTTCTCAAAAGTCGATACACATATCTATAATTTAATGAAAAGAAAATTTTCTGAATATAAAGGTCACATAATTTATGTCGTGAAAAAGATGTCGTAAAGAAGATAGGGGTTTACAAGAATAAAATTTACATTAAACATACCTGTGTTAAAAAAAAACATTGTGGTATTTTATTATTTTCAAACCCATTTAAAAGCATGGTTAAAAAGTCATAATTTTTTTCAATTGAAGCCTCAAAGATTTTGGAAATGCTTCAATGATTTGTAAAAGTGCCACATAATTACTGCGATGTTTTACAGACGAAAGATACAAGATTGACTGTTATGAAAATCAATAATTGCAAAGCTGATAACTTTTAATACACCTCTGATGAAAAGACACGCCAAAGCTTGAGAATATAAGACTGAAGTAACATATTATTGAATTAAGTAAATTAGAATTTAAAATGGGAAGTTATTTACCCTCAATAAGCACACTAGTTCGAATTCGCACCTCGTGAAATTTCTTACTTCTGTAACTTTATAACTGAGTAGACTAAGGATCTCTTCCCACTACGACATTTCTATTTCTACCCTAAAGAGTACCTCTTACAAATTAAATTTGGATTAGTTACTTCCGAAATATTAAATTTCAAAGATTTAAAATCCCAAATCACACTAATGTGTGTACTACGTATGCTGAGTAGAGGTGCGGTTAATACGGGTTAAATTTATTGAAGTTTTGATATACTTATTCATATGAATTGATTCAATTATTTTTCTTTTAAAAGTGTTATTTTCCCTAGCCAAAATTTAAACATGATAAAAAACGCGAATAAATTTCCATGAATGTTGTGACAAATCTGTGTTTAAACTACCCATTCTACAATCTCTTTTATGTTCATAATATCTACTTTTTAATCTCCTGCCAGTTTCACCTATGCAGTGCTTATTACAACCAGTGCATTTTATCAAATAAAACGCAGTAGACAAATTTCCTATTATTTCAGAATCTGTTTTGTTAGCTTATAATTTTTCTAAAGTGTGGTTATTTTTCAAGTGAACGTTTATATTATTTTTTTTAATATCTCTTTAATCTTTCAGAAAGGCCTTGAACGTATGTTAACTTTTAGATAAGTTTTTTTTGTAATTTTCCAACCATTTCTTTTTCTTTTTATCTATAATCAACGGATTGTATATTTTATGAATACGTTCTGCAAAGACATTCTCCATTAACAGCAATAGATGATTCTTTAATTGTACGGTGGCTTTTACTCGATCTAAATTTTCTTTCCCATATTTTATATCACTTAATTTAATACATCTGTCGATCAAACCTTTTATCAAACCGATCTTTTGACTAAACAAAGTATGGTATTCATAATTTAAGTAACAACCAGACCAAGGTGGGTTTTTTAATCAGTTTCTAATTAAATTTCTTTTTTTTTCAATACATTTGTTTTTACATTCTTTCTTTTATGTCTTATTTTGACTTCATCACTGACCGCAAGACCGAATATATTTGCTGAAATACTTATCGAAAATTAAAACGGTCGAAGAAAGGAAAACGAGTTTTGGATCTGCTTTATCTGGAATTGTTTTTATACTGTGTTAACAAGATCAGTAACGTACTGCGATAATAATGGGATACCTGTCTTATATTTCGACAAAATATGGTAAAAAGGTGAGAAGTAGCATGGAAAAATGAATTAAATTTCAATGTCGACTCGATCTTTTGAATGACAACGTTTGTTTTTAATAAAATGTCGAAAAGAAGCCCCAATTTCATGTCATATTCTGAATCACACGAATAAGTTTCAAATTCACGACTTGAACTTTCAAGTTGCAATTAAATTACAAAATACTAAACTAAGTGCTCCAAGAAAATAGTTAAATTGTGAAATTAATAACGTAGTTAAAAATATTGACGAATTATACGTCATATTACTGATTATTTGAAGAATCGTTTACTTATGAATATTAATGAAGATTCCATACATTTTTTCTTCGATTCACAATGTAAGGTGTTAGAAAATTTAAAATTTCACGTTAGAAATGATTGTAATAAAAAGTTCGAATGGTTGAAAGATAGAAATTTCGAAACAAATGATCATAGCAAGTACAGTCGAACTCGGATTCAACGTTCCCGAATTTACGGATTCCAAGAATTGACGCCGCGCCGCAGGTAGGCTTGTCATGAACTGCAATGTTCACGAAACGTTGGCAAGTTTCGTAGTTTTGCACACGATTGAAACCCGAAAAAGCTTTAAATTCGAATTTATCATAATGAATCATCGTGAAAGTATTAAATCTATTATCAAAACAAAAAAGATGTGTTTTTTATGACAAAAGATGGCGAATGGGGTGGAGGGAGCAGCCAAAATTTTGAAAATGTGATTTTCAATGTCACCATATTGTACGATTATTTTCAAATAGAAAAGTAAAGGACTTTTCAATATAAATATTAAATTCAAAGCAATTCTCATTATATTATTATAAAATTTTTAATAATTCCGGAATTATAATCAAATGATTTTTTTAGTGAAAAGGGTATTTGAAAGGTCTTCTTCGAAAAACAGGTAAGTTAATCATTTTGCTAATTTTACTAGCCGCTATCTTGGATTTTTCAAAATTTTGACTGTCCTGAATACTACTGACATACATAATTTCCACATAAAAGAACAGTTTTTCTACTGTAACTATTCGACAACAAGTTACTAGTGATAGAGAAAATCAGGCAATAAATAATGATTTGCGTAATTGTTAAAAACTATTTGTGTAAATAAACATTTACGGAGTGCTTGTGGAAAATTCTCTGACCGAAAACATTTCTTTTTTCATTAAATTAAGTTGGAATCATGTTCAGAGTGAATATCGAATTTTCAAGATGTTGGCACCGCCATTTTGTTTTTCGAACAAACTAAAGTTGTGCTGAATTTTGCTAGGTTTGTGCTGAATTGTGCTGCAAATTTTTGTTTTTCGAAAAAATCAAAATTTGAGTCAGAATTCAAAAAAATCTTTTTCGGGGCCAGCACCGCCATTTTATTTTGTCAAAAAAAAAAGTTGTGCTAAATTGTGCTAGACTCGTGCTCCATCGTGCCGCAAAAGGAATTTCTTAAAAAGTCAATATTTGAACCAGAATTCACAAAAAATATTTCTGGAGACATTACAAAAAAAATGTAAAAAATGCGAAATCTGAAAATCTGAAAGTTGTGCTGTGTTGTGCTAGGCCTGGAAAAAATTATTGCCCCCCCCCCCCCGCCATAAATAATTTTTTACATCTAAAATTTTTTTAAATGCGAATTTCAAAAATCTAAACATGGCTATGGGTTGTGCTAGTCGTTCAAAACAATTCCTGTCCTACGCACTTTTCAATTAGGTTCATATTTTTCGCTCAAATAGTAGTTTTATTTTTCCTCAAAATAATTCTTCAAATCCAAAATTTTTTCAAATGCGAATTTTGGGAAATCTGAAAGTTGTGCTGAGTTGTGCAAGGCGTTCAAAACAATTCCTATCAAATGCACTTTACACTTACGTTTATTTTTTTTGCTGAAATAGTAATTTTACTTTTCCTCAAAATAATTCTTCATGGTTGTGCTGGGCGTGCAAAACAATTATTGTCCTATACACTTTCGACGCAGGTCCTTATTTTTTCATGAAAATCTTGTTTTTTCCCCTCAAATTAATTTTTTAAATTCAAAATTTTTCGAAATGCGAATTTCGAAAATCTGTCAGTTGTGCTGGGTTGGTCTAGGCGTGCAAAACAGTTACTCTACTCCGCACTTTTCACTCAGACTCATATTTTTGGCTGAAATAATTATTTTATTTTTCCTCAAAATGCGAATTTCGAAAAACTTAAAGTTGTGCTGGGTTGTGCCAGGCGTTCAAACCATTTACTGCCCTACGCAATTTTCACTTAGGTTTATATTTTTCGCTAAAATAGTAATTTTATTTTTCCTCAAAATAATTCTTCAAATCAAAATTTTTCAAAATGCGAATTTCGAAAATCTGAACATTGTGTTGGGTTGTGCTAGGAATGCAAAACAATTATTGTTTTATACACTTTCAACTCAGATCCATACTTTTTCATGAAAATCTTGTCTTTTTCCTCAAAATAATTCTTGAATTCCAAAATTTTTCAAAATGCGAATTTCGAAAAACTGAAAGTTATGCTGAGTTGTGCTAATAGGCGTTCAAAACAAGTACTGTCCTACGCACTTTTCACTTAGGTTTATATTTTTTTGCTGAAAAGAAATTTTCATGAAAAAATATGGACCTCAGTTGACAGTGTATGCAAGAATAATTGTTTTCAACGCCTATCACAACCCAGCAAAACTTTCAGATTTTCGAAATTTGCATTATGAAAAATTTTGGATTCAAAGAATTATTTTGAGGAAAAATGAGACTACAATGTCAGTAAAAAATACAGACCTAAGTGAAAAGTGTATTGGACCGTAACTGTTCTGCACGCCTAGCAGAACCCAGCACAACTTTCAGATTTTTGAAATTCGCATTTTGAAAAATAACAGATTTGAAGAATTATTTTGATGAAAAATAAAACTACTATTTCGGCAAAAAATATAGACCTAAGTGAAAAGTGCATATGACAGTAACTGTTCTGCACGCCTAGCAGAACCCAGCACAAGTTTCAGATTTTCGAAATTCGCATTTTGAAAAATATTTGATTTGAAGAATTATTTTGAGGAAAAATAAAATTACTATTCCAGCAAAAAATATAAACCTAAGTGAAAAGTGCGTGCGACAGTAATTGTTTTACACGCCTAGCACAACCCGACACAACTTTCAGATTTTCGAAATTCGCATTTTGAAAAATTTTGGATTTCAAGAATTATTTTGAGGAAAAATAAAATTACTGTTTAAGCAAAAAATATAAACCTAAGTGAAAAGTGCGTGAAACAGTAATTGTTTTTAACGCCTAGCGCAACCCCGCAAAACTTTCAGATTTCCGAAATTCGCATTTTGAGAAAATTTTGGTTTCAAGAATTATTTTGAGGAAAAATAAAATTACTATTTCAGCAAAAAATATAAACCTCAGTGAAAAGTGCGTGGGACAGTAATTATTTTACACGCCTAGCACAACCCGACACAACTTTCAGATTTTCGAAATTCGCATTTTGAAAAATTTTGGATTTGAAGAATTATTTTGAGGAAAAATAAAATTACTATTTCAGCAAGTATCAAATCATTAATTTGATGAGCTCGAAATTGACGATGGTTCTTTTCGGCCTTCTTATTCGTCGTGAATCCATTCCTATAATGTTTAAATCCTGCTACTTATTTTTTAGATTTACGCGAAATGTCAAACTCAAAATATAAACATTATCAAGAATCTTGCCTGATCTTGCTTGCATTTTGAAGTCGGGACGGGATGAGATTAAACAATTGAAAACAAAAAGTTCTCGACAACAAAATTATCTCTAATACGGGCAATATCACACAAAATCCGAGAAATTCTCGTTTTGGCGTGCATCTCTAGACATGACTCTTGGCCCTTAAGGCTCGAAATCGACAATCAAAATGGAAGAGATCAGGATTTCGCTTTCACTCGTAACTGCACTATCATAAGTCTCTGGCTCTACGTCACACTCTTTCTCGCAAAAGCACCTCGCTGATAGGTGCTTGAGGAATCTCAAATAATTTTCCAATTGGCGCACGTATAATATAATCAATACCGTGAAAATTTAAATTGATTGGACTAAGTCGAAAAACTCGAATTTCTGTCGCTGGCGCAAATATTTCAAATAATAAAAACTCGCTTCAACATGTACACCTGGTGTAAAGGAAATAGCCACACTATAATTTACTTCGTTGTTACGGATGAAAGACTAAGAGACCTAGTAAAAGATACGAGAGTCATGATAAGTTCTGAATGCAATACTGATCATTATCTTCTACTTTCCAAAATAAACTTAGGCGAGGGATGGGGAAAAAACAGAACCAAACAAAATAATAACAAACGCGAATCAAGATTGAAAATTTACAAAACCGGAAGTGCGAATAGGTTTTCAGAATAAGGTCAACAAACGCATAGATAAGACAGCTTGGAAGAAGCTAATAGACGATAAAAATATAGAGGGCGCATCGGCTACATTCGAAGATGTCATTGTTAGTAGTGCGACTAAAGTGGGTGGTGCTGCGTTTTTACGAAGAATGTCTGCTGATGCATGGTAAAATGTTGGAATTCAGGCAGCCGCGCAAGAAAAGAAGAACGCACATGACAGAAGGTTGGAAATCACAGGCATTAGCGACGGGGAGAGAAATATACTTGAAAATAATTACAGATACAGAAAGAGAAAAGTTGAACTACTAGTCAATGAGAGTCAGGATAAAATCAGAACAGAAAAAGAAAAGAACATGCAAAACGACTTAAAGCGAAGCAAGGAAATGTGTAATAATAATATGAAGAGAAGTAAAAGAACAGAGTTTGTCAGCGTGAGAAATAGCAAAGATGAAATGTTCTATGATACAGACGAGTTACTAGACGCTTTAAGAGACTCTTTTAGAGAATTATTGGGAGATGATGCTCTAGCCTAGGGCACCACAACTCCAATACAGAACACGATGCGTTGAAAACTCAATTTGAATTGAAATGGCTTAATGGTGTAGCATAACATGCATTGGTATTGAAACAAACGTATTTTCATAGTCTTGTTTTCCTAATTAAAAAGAAGTGCGCATCGTATAAGAAAAGACAATTTTGTTAGTAAACATTTTATTGCATCTTGTGTCTTTTTTCTATAAATTTAATTAGTTTACTCGAAATGTCATTTTTTTTTATTTTGAACCAAAAATACACATCCTAATGTAAAGTGCCTTTGAGGAAATTTGCAGATATAATTCAGGAAAATTTTTTTGTTAAATAAAATCTTATTCTAGCTTGTATCGTTTTTCCAAAAAGTTAATGTTTTTTCATTACATTCTCATCTCAATGAGAAGGTATTGTTTTCACGTGAAGAATGACTTCTGTGAAAACAGATGAATGTCAACGTTTTAAGGCCCCCTGAGTCAGAAAAAGAATTTTTAACTTCGGTGTCTGTCTGTCGTCGTCGTTGCCGTTGTTGTCTGTATGCCGGATGACTATTGAAAGACAACTCACATTGAATTGCCGTTTGGCACACTTTATAAGGGTGTAAAAGCAAAGAACGAGTTCATAAGCCAGCGGTTTTGAATAAAAAGTAAATAATATAGAGCATTTTCAATATTTTTGAAGATATAAACATTCCAGGTACGGCTATTCTTAGAAATCAAAAAGCTGAACAATATATTTTTATGGCTTTTTTTGATGAAAAGAAAATTAATAGAGTGATAGCATTTTCAAAATTCGAAAAAACGAACGAAGATGAAAATTTGAAGCCAAACAACTCACGATATGAAAAAAAGTCAAGATAAGAAAAACGTTGCTTTTTGCAAGCTCTACAAGATTTTGCTCTGATGAAATATCTACAAATTTATTACTAATAACTTTTTGACAGGGCGTGTCGTTTTTTTCATCCGTAAAAAACAATATTTAAGATGAAAAAATTAAATTTTTGGACAAACGACACAAGCTACGAGAAAAATCGTGAGATGAAAGTTCTTCGCCCAAAACATAGCTACAAATATGTCCAGAATAATTTTTTCATAAGATGCGTAGTTTTTGTTTTAATCGTGAAAAGTAACATTGAAAACAAAACATTACATTTTTGGAGAAACGACGTAAGGTACGACAAGACAATTAATGACGTATTTTTTGTTCAAATCATGAAAAATAAGCTCGTAAATAAACAAATTAAGTTTTTGGAAAAATGACACGAAGTGCAATAAAATGTTATTAACATAATTGTTTTTTTTTTGTATGATGCGCTTTGTGCTTCATTATGAGAACAAGACAATAAAAATGAAGCTGTTCCAATTTTGCTGAATATTATAAATTGTAATAATAAAAATTTATTGAAATGATACATGTTTCATGGCAGCTGAAAATAAAAATTGATGCAAAATAAGGAACAAATAGACAGGTACAGGTATAAAATAATGAATATTTGATAAATGAAATGTGGAAAACAGAAAAGTTTCGTAGGCTACAAGTCACAATTTTAAAATAATAATTTTATCACCAATGTATTGATATGAAAATAGAGCATCAATGTTATATAAATTAATTATTGTTGCTTTTTCACAATATAATTTCTACATAAAAATATCATGCCTGATCTTTTTCCAGACGATTTCAATAACGAAGGTTATTTCATACCCGACAAAGCTGATTTTATAGGGAATTTTCCGCATCTAGGGGAAAATCCGGAAGTTCTCGGGGAAAACTGAGGTCAGATTCGTGCTCAGCGCCCTAAATTACATAAAAATATCATGCCTGCTCTTTTTCCAGACGATTCATTAACGATGGTTATTTCATACCCAAGAAAGCTGTTTTTATAGGGAACTTTCCTCGTCTAGGGGAAAATACTGCCGCGCTCGGGGAAAACTGATGCCAGCTTCGTGCTCAGCGCTCTAAAACACATGAAAATATTATGCCTGATTTCTTCCAGACGATTTCAAGAATGAGGGTTATTACATACCCGATAAAGCAGATTTTATAGGGAATTTTCCGCGTCTAGGGAAAAATCCGAACGTTTTCGGGGACAAATTATGTCAGATTCGTGCTCAGCACTCTAAAATACATAAAAATATAATGCCTGATCTTTTTCCAGACGATTTCAATAACGAGGGTTATTTCATACCCGACAAAGCTGATTTTATAGGGGTTTTTCCTGCGTGTAGGGAAAAATCCTGACGCGCTCGAGGAAAGCTGATGTCAGATTCGTGTTCAACGCCTCAACAAAACACGTAAAAAATATCATTCCCGATCTGTTTCCAGATGATTTTAATACTGAGGGTAATTTATACCCAGAAAAGTTGATTTACTAGGGAATTTTCCGCATCGAGGAGAAAATCCTGACGTGCTGGGGAAAAACTGACGTCAGATTCGTCTTCAGCGCCCCAAAATACGTATAGGTACCATACTCTGATCGCTCGCAGAACCCACTTTTTTTTGTGGGCCTGTGTTATTTTAAAAACTGTTTATAAATTACTTTACTTTTTTGTATTTAGATGTCGAAAAAGTACTGAGTTATTTAAAAGAAGAAAGAAGTTTGTTTGAATCACGTCAAAAACTTCCTGTAAGATATGGAGCATTTGGAGACAATCTAAACGAAGAAATAATTGAACACTGGAATGATAAAGATTTGAACAAATGGAGAGGTAAATCAAACTTTTATTCAAATTATTTACATTTTAATCTTTCGGCAGGCAATTCAAACAATAGCAAGTACTATTTAACTATTGATGTTACTGTTGAATGTTGATGTCTGAGAGTACCAGATTCGTCGAGATTCGACCGTCTACCTTCGCGGGTATATTTTGAGTCTGGAAGACGGTAATGCAGATTTGCCCTCTTCCTTTCTATTGGTACTGAATAAATAGTTTTATGCAGTTTTACAATTTTTGTATTCATAATATTCACAATATTTATATTAACTGATAGTGTCAGTGACGTTAATCGATAAGTGCATTAAAATCTCATGAAATACAATTTTTGTTAAAATCGTTTCTTGTTCCGGACTATGGGAACCCATGCTCTAATAAATGTGGATTATTGAGTTTTCCCCTAAAAATGGTATAGTATCGATATATTCAGTAATAAAAAACATTTATTCTAAATAGGTAAGAGAGTGAGTTCCGCCGGGCATGAACGCACATCCCCTCTCACTCCCCGCCGTTGCACTCCACGCCATACTACGTAGCGTTGAAAAAAATACTACATCTCTTTTTTATCAAAATAATTTACGAGTGATGAGTCTTATTACAAAACAGCACACTTATTATATGTGTCTCACTTTGATAACCTAATTATAAAATTAGAATATATGCTTTAAAATAAAGTATTATAAAATTTAATTAATTATCATAAATTAATATAAATATTTAAATAGCTGTATCAGCTTACATACAGTTTTAATTTTAATTGGCTTTCAATAATATGCAACTTTAATTTAAATACTAGATTTTATGACAGCAGGAATTAGAAGCAAAGAAAAAAAAATAATAAGCTAACGTGGGATTTTATGTGGTAACATGGTGTTCATAGTTCAAAATCTTAAAATTTTGAACACCTTTTTAAAATAGGTATATCTTGAAAACTTCCAATTGAAGACCATTACATTTTTATCTAATGTTTTTACCAGGTTTTTTTAGCAGCCTTGTATTCTTTTGTATCTGATTCGCTAAAATTTGAGTTATTACATTTTCAAAGTCATCTCCTCGTCCCCCTTTTGGCTTCTGCACTGCTTTTATCAAGCCATGGTATTGAAAAGTAATTCTTTATCGAAAGTATCATTGATCCCCCCTTTTCCCATGCCGGCCTCTTGAGCAACTCTTTTCATTATGGCGGTGAAACTGGTGTTTGTATCATTTGTGGATCTGTTAAGGTCCTCTGTCGGAGGATTGTGACTCGTTATATGAACAAATGTACCTTTGGCCCCCTTCTCCCATCGCATAGATTGAAAAAACTCGGGCTTCTATTTTTTTTTTCATAATGCTGCCCCTGGTATTAGATTTTACTCCCAGATCAGGGGCATGTGATCAGACCTCGTTGTGAGGTTGAATACTCTGAAGTTAAAAACTAGGTCGGCATGAAGTGTCACAGATTGCATAATCAATTACACTTGGTTTAATCGCACCATGGTAGATGAATTGTCCGAGGATGTCCCCAGGCAGTTTTCCATTTAGAATTGTTAAATTACATTGTTCTGAACACTCAATTAATTTTTTACCCCTGGAGGTAAAATATGACGAGAACGGTGTGGCGTTGACTAAAGGTGTCATCACAGCTTCTGATGGAATCGTGAAGTGCGCGAAATTTCAAATAATGCGTTTGTTGATGGTTTATTGCAAGTTAAGTTTACTTTCTCGACATGTGGTTATGCTGCAAACTGCTGAGCGTGAAAAATGACATTGACTTGAATCGAATCAAGTCAACATTAAAATGTACATTTTATTAATATTTAAACAATATTTTACTTATATTGAACAGCATAAAAATGTAATACCTAATTTATTAATTGATATGCTGGCCAAATTTTGGATTTAATTCCAAATTTCAGAAAAAAATAATCGACATAGCTTTGACTAGGAAGTATGTCACCTTATATTTTTTACGTTATTTATAAATAATTATTTACTCAGACGCATAACATCACTCTAAGTTTTCACCATCTATTAATAACAATATCAATTGATTCTTTTCAAGGAATCCACGCCAGGGACACTCATGATACTAAATAATTTTGAAGTATAAATTCTTGAGTCTATTTTATTTATTTATTTTTTTAAATAAAAGTTGTTTTTGAATCTTCACGGGTTTCTTATGGTTTGATCGTGGGAGAATAATGATTCCGCCTTCTGGAAACCTAAACGAAATCAAATGCATTTCGCCCGTTTAAAACCTCAAAAAAATATCTTTATAATATTTGAGGAAATAATTAACATTCATTAAAGAAAAAAGAAAAAGTATAGATAATTATTATAGTAAATTAGTACGCGAAACGTAACAAGTAAATAAGCCAATTATGTAATTTATATTATCTTCATGATCGAATTACTGGCAGTTCTTTTTTTATGTTATACTTGAACATTTTGATCATTTTTATACCCAAATCCATTAAAATAATAAGCCAAATAAATAGAATTGGAATGTTTTATGCTTGTATATTATTGCATAACACCAATCTCATAACTCGTAAGTGGTGACGGTTTTACAATAATAACCAGTTACCCGGCCTTTTTCGCTTGATTCATCAGAGACAGTGAAATTGAAACTATTATAAGAAACGGTGAGAAAGTCTTTAAATATTACGAAATTGCGAATTTCGTAATCAAATTTTTTATAAGAAGAAACAATATGGTGGATCACTGATAAAATGACATAAAAAAGGTAGATGGTCAAGTTATTGAGAGTTAATTCAGTTGAAAAAATGGAGTATGCTGATTAAGAATTAACACAAATCTGTATTTGTTTATTAAACGTATTCAAATGAATATCAATTATTGTCATCAAACAAAATCTCCTAATGAATAACGTTCTTTCCGGGTCACTACGAGTGGACTTCGTAACAAACAAAAAAACACATTCATTTGTTGACAAGTACACTCAAAGAGAGTTCCATTGGAGCCTAAGTGCTATAGGATGCGAACTCAAGCCGCTGCATTGGCCAATGCGTAACTCCTTCTGCAAAGCTGGTGATTGGGAGATGGACCTTTTGTAAAGGAGATCTAAAAACAACGCTAGACCCCATTCTTGGCACTGTCACATATATGTAGTCGTAGTCTGCTGGTGTGTGGAGTCGATGATGATGATAATCCTTGACATCAAACTCTTGGAAATTTTCAGCCACGTAATCATTGCCAGGTTCTACACGTACATGTGCGACGATTGGACCAGGCGGAATACGGTAATTAACTTCCGTTCGGATGAGAGGTGCCTCATAGTGCACATCCGGTCCTGCTGATAAAAAAGCAGACCTATACATATAGGGAGGGTGGTTAGGCTGCATCCATGAGGGTACATAAGGTTCTTCAAGGTGCTTCAGCTCTCCAGAATAAAGAATCTTGTTTTCTAGTTTTATTTGAATGCGCCATGAAACTATTGTTGGAAACATATCTCCACCTAATTGGGAAAGAAAAAATTAAGATTAATAAAATTTCTGCACGTTTGGAACTCAACCTTATTATACACTGGAAATCCGATTTATAAATCGTCAACTGAAAAAGTATAACTCTCAACGAAAAATGTAATAATACTATTCCTAAATCCATTTTAAATAAAAAATAGTTGAATTCAATGAAACAAAAAAAAATTATAACCAGTTAGTTAAATTCTCAACGATAACGATGAATCTGTTACTAAAATCATGAATATTCAATCAGAAAAATAATCAATACTGACAGTGAGGTTCATGCGAAAGAGATTTCAATTTTCAATCAAAAACAGTTACATTTAACCAAAGGTAATAAATTGAAAAAAAGTTAAATTTCCAGTCAATTGAGAAAAGTAAATCGACCAAATTATTTAATTTTCAAGACTAAGATACGAGTTTTCTAACAAAAAGTTTGAGTCCTGATTCGAAAATATACATTTCCAAAAAACAAAACGATTTTCAAAAATATAGTTAAATTTCATAATAAAAAGATAAATTTTTTACTAGAATCATGTATACTGAAAAAAAATTAACAAAAAATTTCAAGCAAAAGACATTACAATTTTCAATAAAAAACAGTTACATTTAGCCAAAGAAAACCAATTTCCTAACAGAACAGCTGAATTTTCAACCCACAAAGACCATATTTCAAGAAAGCAGTTGAACTCTCCACGAAAAAGATGATTTTTTTGAAGTAATAATGAGAATATTGTATTGCACTTACGAATGAAGTGAAAAAGACCTACGAATACAAGAAGTAGAATTTCAGTGTGAATATACATTTTATCGAAATTAGTCAAAAAGCTAGTGAACTGAATTCTAATTTGTGAAGACTTTCGTATGAACAGTGAATAAATAAATGTCGGCTATATATACTTAATTTTGGACCTTCTATCCGATAAAAATGCCTTATTTACTCTTCAATAAAGATAGAGACAAAGGAGGAAGATTGTTGATCTCGGTTCTAAAAATGTTCTCTTTTGGATTTATCACATATAAAACCTTCAAAATCAATCATGATAACAAAGTTCAATGCGCTATTAAGAGGAATAATAAAATTCCACCGATGTTGCTAGATATGTTTCGAAATGGTTTGATTCGCTGATATTCAATAACAGACTTGAAAAACTCAAATCTTTGTTGAGGCTAGGGATAGCTTATGTGTTAAAATCCAGGCTTCAACAAACAATTACTCTGTGAAAATACAAAAATTTCTTAAGCCTGGCGGGCCATTTGAATTCAAGAAAAACTGTTTCAACATGAATATTCAAAAGAATAAATAACTTTGTTTATCCATGGATCATTAGAAAGTGCACCTGGAACACGAAACTGATATTGTTGATGACAAGAAGAATCTTCCAGAAACACAGCAAGTTCAAGGAAATCCTTGTAGTCTTCTCTAGGCTGCGTTTTTTCTAGCTTTTGCTTTACAAAGTACTATAGTAATGCATTACTTTAATCCCTTTACCCAGATCTACACCAGGAAAAGATATTTGACCGGAACCTCAATATTTCCGGAAAAATTACACGATTTGAATGGCACGGAAATGAAAGCAGCTTCATTAGACATTCGACCCATGGTTCGGGTGGAATACAATCTTTCGGGATATCCGCTTCAGGTTTCAGGACCAGACGCAGCGATTCTCAAAATCCTTTCTGAGAAAATGAATTTTACAGTTTTAGAAATTGTCTCCAAAAAAGAAATTTTTGGTGACTACAACTGCAAAAAAAGTAAGACAACAAGCATTGCAAAAATGGTTGAGAACGGAGAAGTTAATTTTATTACAAATAATGTAATGTTTGGCGTGCGATGTGCAGAACATACCGCCACATATATTGTTAGAACAGAAATGATTCGTTTAGCAGCAGTGGTGCCTATTTTCTCAAAAACGATTCAGTGCGTAACCATAAGAAGTGCATCGTTTTACAAGGTCATTCTGACTTGTCTCTTAGTAACTTTGATCTGGCTGGTGCTGCGCTTCTTGAAATTTGACAAAAAATTCTGGCTTCCTCTACACATTTTAGAAGCGTTGCTGGGAAATCCAGTTCCCAGGGATATAGCGAGGCATTCGGATCGAATTGCATTGTCCTTCATCCTGATTGGATTCTGGTTTTTCTCATCCACTTTTTACACGATATTGATGGACGTCAAAATAAAAACAAAGACAGAAGATACGGTCAACAGTTTGTCAGATTTGATTGCTGCAAATCTGAAAGCATTTATGGGGGCGAATACTCGAAACTCCCTGTTGTCAGCAGCAAACAGTGAAGTGATTCAGGCTTTGCTAAATGAATCCAAGATCATTCAAAGTGAAAAAGACTGTATTCAGTTATTATTGAAATCAAGAAATCTTACGTGTGTCATGGATGAAAGATTCGCGAGAAGGTTTGTCCTAGAGAATGTGGACGAAAATGGTAGGCCAGTTTTAAAGATCCTCAAGGAAAATCTTTTCGAGAATTTAAAAATTATGATATGCGAAGCCAATTCGCCTTATATCCACGAATTTGGTAGAATATTAGGAGAGATTGACCAATCAGGGCTTATGAAAAGGTGGACTCAAGAGCTGCTTTTGGATTTCATGATAAATTCCAGCTTTTCCAATGAAGAAGAGGTTACTTTGGACAGTATGCTCCTGAATCATCTTCTTGTGATCCTGTTTGCAGGATATGGTGTTTCTTTTTTGGCATTTTTTGGAGAATTACTGATTAACTGCATAAAGAAGCTGATTCATAAAACTGGGTAAGTATCTATTTTTTTTTTAATTTGCCTAATTGAACTTTCCTGAATTAATAAAAATATTTAGTACAATGTTCTAAGCAATTATTTGGAAGTATGTGTATGTGGATGTCATAGTTCTTTGTAAACACGAGTTCTTGAAGACAGCTTTAGATGAATTAATAAAATTTCAGAACTTTTTTTACCAGTTATATTTTAAGAATGACAAATAGTTTTCTTGAAATGTCAATCAATGTACGTTCAGTTCTTTCACATTATTTCAAGAATATGATTTTTACAAGTAAGGTTTTTGGTATAATAATTGAAAGTTGAGGTGAGAACATAAAATATTCCTTTATTCGAAATAAATTGATTGGCCTAAATATTCATGAATTTACTGAAGAATAAGGAAGTTAGGTTATTTATAATATTTATGAAATTCGGTGTTTTACATTAAAAATTTTCCGTTTTCTTATGATGCCTTTACACTGATGTCCCATGATTATTCTAAGACCAGAAAGAAAAAAATCTTAGAAGGAATTATTGAATGAACTTTATTTTAAATTTGTATTTTTGAGTTAATATGTATATTTTCGCAAAAACAACTGCAAAGTATAGGACGACAGAGAGAATCTAGACGTTGAACGTCTTTGCACGTGCAGGACCTATTACAAAATTCTAAAAAGTGGAAAAAATGCAAATCTAAAATAAATACAATGCTGCATCTTACATAGGTCCAAAATTATAGCGATTTGAAAACCCCCCGCTTTTATAAGAATGCATTAAACAGTCAATTTCCTTCGACCATTGCGTTCCTGATGCACTTCTCGTAAAGACTTATACCCGTGATAATGAACAAATGTTGCGGTTCAATATATTTTTGATTAATCATTGAGTTTAGGTCGAAACGAGCGGCTCACCGAACTATAGGCAATATAGTTTAAAATTTTGTGGATTAGTGTGGAGCAGGAGCCGTGAAAGTACAGGGAAAAATTATAAGCATTATATTCATCCTCCTATCCTCATCGGAAAAGAAGATAAACTGTTTATCGAGATGATTCCTCTGCCAAAATTTCATACAGTTTTCTTTTATGCTCTTGATTTCTGTGATGAAATGCAAACTGGCCTTGGATTTGACAGTGAACAAGCGATGGAGTCTGCACACTTTGATTTTAAAACTATTTGTGCAAAATAACAAGTTTTTAGACATCATTCGAATTATACAATAAGATCACAGCAAGCTCCTTTTCACTACAATAGCTTTCGCTCACTACAAAATTTATGAACTGATGGTGTTTAGCTGTAATAAATGTCTTCTTTTTGTTTTTCTTCGGCCCGTCTATTATTTTTACATTCAAAACAAAATTTTATCTACTTCATAAAAATAGGTATTCTTCAAGCCGGTACAACTTTGGACCCATATAAGATAGAACATTGCACTTTTTTGCGATTTTGCGGAAAATTTTGTCTGTTTTAATTCAACTTGTTACTATTTTTGTGCACATGGCACAGGGAATTAGATATTTCACGTAAACTGAAATTAAATTTTCTTCAGTTTACTTTTTCAACAAAATATAATTTCCGTAGGCTGTAGCTCATAAACTTTGTGAGATATAACGGTAACTTCCTTTTTCATAATTTTTACATTCTCATTCATGAGAGTGTAATGTAATCGTCCAAATTTGCGATCTCTGGTTTTCAACGGATCTTTACGCCAAACCCTCAAACACACTTCTACTATCAACTCACCTCAAATTCCACTTCAAATTCGATAAAATCTGCACCACACTACAATCCGAAACATTTGCATTTTCAACCAAACATCTGAATTTTTAAGCTAAAAAGACGGATTTTCTAGAAGATAGTTGAATATTCAACAAAAAAGTTACTTTTCAACCAAGAGAGATGACTCTTCTACCCAAAAAGATGAATCTTCTGTCCAAAAAGACGAATGTTCAAAAAATAGATCAATTGTCTACCAAAAAAGGACTTTTTAACACAACAGTTGAATTTTCATTAAAATAATTAAATTTTCAATCAAATAATTAAATTTCTAATCACAGAAGATGAATTCTGGATTAAAAATATAATAGTAGAGTTTTCAACCAAAAGAATTAACTTTCAACTAAAAATAGTTTAATTTTTTCTTATTGGGATCTATTAACTCAGTTCGCATTCAAGCAAAAAAGAAGAAAAGGGGGAAGTTTCTAGAAAATCGGAGAAAAAGAGAATATATTTAAAAAAGGGGAAAAGAGGGGAATACGAGAAAGAGTGTTAAGTCTTATATTGAATAGTATTTCATACCATAGATTACTATAGATTTCATAGATAGATTAATTAAATTTTTTCTTTTTTGAGACAAAATCTAAAATGAGATAGATTGAAGTGACTAAACTGGCTTTTTTCTTTTAAAAAAGTGACTATAGTAATTTTTTCATAAAAAAGTGACTAAAAGTGACTTAAGATTTTTGAACTCACAATTTAACGAATTCTGAAGATATTCGATTATTACTGTCTTTATCGTCTGAAGCAAGAAAATTAGACATGAGGTTAATGTTTATAAAAATCCATATAACAATGATTTGCATAATCACTGTCTCGTTTTTTTCTAATTTTTAAACTTATTTTCAACTTTTTAGCTAGAGCGAGGGAATAATCAATTCAATTTAAAAGAAACCATTTATTATTATTTATAATGATATTTTCTTAGAATAATGCTAGAAAGTTGCGGTTTTTTCTAATAGTTTCAACCTTCTGTCCACTTTTCAATTAGAATAAGGTAATAATAATTGATTAAAGTTAACAAAAATAAATGTTCAAACAAATGATTATTATTTATAATAATATTCTCTTTGAATAGTGTTAGAAAGTTGCGGTTATGTCTGAAATTTTCATTTTTTTATCTACTTTTCACCTAAAGTGAGTTAATAATTAATGCAATCTATCGAAAATAATTGCTTAAATAGATAATTCTTGTTTATAACTATATTCTCTTATATTAATGCTAGATAGATGTGATTTTTTTGACATTTAAAACTTCTTGTCCACTCTTCACGTAGTGAGGTACTAATTAATGCGTTTTAACAAGCATAATGTTGTAAGCAAATTATTATTATTCTTTTAAATAATATTCTCTTTGTATAGTGTTAGAAACTTGCGTTTTTGTATGAAATTTTCAACGTTTTGTCTTCTTTTTACTTAAAATGAGGTTATAATTAATGCAATTCAGCAAACGATACATATTTGTTTAAATAAATGATGATTTTTCAAAACTATATTCTCCTATATTAATGCTAGATATAAATGCGGTATTTTTCTGAAATTTTTAACTTGGTTTTGGCTTTTTATTTATGAGCAAATGATAAGTAAACATTAGAAAGATTCATTTTTTAAACAATTTCTTTCATTTTTGTGAATACATTTCTCTGAAATAAAACAGATATTTGAAATATCCTACAAGTTTTCTATATGGATCATGTTAAATGTACATTTTCCTGTAAGTAGTTATTAAAAGACTTTTTGTTTAATTTAATATCAATATTTATTATTTGTTCCTAACTGAAAAGTCAAAGAAAAGCCAAAAATTTCAGAAAAACCCGCAACTTTCTAGCATTACTCTAAGAGAAGATAGTTATTAACAATAATAAATTGTTTGAACAATTATTTTTGTTGGCTTGCATTAATTATTATTATCTCACTAAGTAACAAGTTGAAAATAAGTTTAAAATTTCAGAAAAAGCTGCAACTATCTAGCATTAATATAGGAGAAGATAGTTGCAAACAATTATAATTTGCTTAGACAATTATTTTGGTTAAATTCCATTAATTATTACCTCGCTTTAAGTGAAAAGTTTGTAGAAAGTAGAGAATTTCAGAAAAAACCGCAACTATCTAGCATTACTATAACAATAATATATGAATACTATAATAATAATAATTTTATTTAATAAATTATGATTGTTAAATTGCGATAATAATAAATTGTTGAAACTATTAGTTTTATTAATTTGAGTTAATTATTATTATCCCTCTCTAATTGAAACGTGGAGAATTAGTGAAAATTGTTAGAAAAAACGGAAACTTTCGAGTATCATTCTAATAGCATATTTTTATAAATCATAATAAATGGTTGAAAATATTATAAGAGAAAATTGCTATAAAAATAATAAATTGTTTTAAAAATTTATTCAAACATATAATTAGCAATAGAAAGTAATACTTTTTGTATTAGAAACCATTTTTATTTTAAAAAACTGCAAAAAAATTATAATTAGCGCCAAGAACTCGCAACACCCAATTGTTCACTACCCTCGCAGAAATCGCCTATATTTTCCCTATCACCCATCTGGCCCCGATCGGGCTGACATGATCTGGCCCGGGTAGGGCTAGTTTCATGGCCCAGAGTCGAGCCATACCGGGTTGCCCGGTTTGCAGCGCCACCTCGTACATGTTAAGGGAAACGCTGAATTTTTTATCAGAGTGTTACAGTTTTTACTTTCTTGACACGTGAATTTCAGCGTAAACTTTTGATGTTTAATAAATATTCATTAAGTTTAATAAAATAATGCCAAAGTGTAAAAAGGGCACATTGCGGGTTCGGAAGCACCGCACGATAACCGGATTGCCATGTACACGTGACGTGTCGAGTGAAAGTAAGTAAATCAGCGAAACTCAACCTCAAAATTGAAATTACATTATATAATTTAAATTAGTGAAGTACTCAAATTTATTGAACGATATCTCCAAGAAAAAAAAAAGATATCTGAAAAATTTAAAATCGGTTTTGAAGAGAGATACTTTAAAATGCAATAACGAGTTTTTAGAAAGAAAAATTAATTCGCGATGTAATTTAACCCCGAACATAGCAAAAATCCGTGTTTTTTTGCAATTTTAGGTTAGGATACCTCGAATACCTGAGGCGATGGAGGAATTCTGAGGTCGTTTTCGGATTGAGAGAACTAAAGATCTTCGGATAAGTATTGTCTGGTTTCTGGGTTAAAAATCTTGCCAGTCTGTGTAATCAGCGTCCTAATATCTATTTTTTTCAATTTATGAACATTTTCAAAATAAATTTACACAGAAAGATAATTTTTTAATTAATTCAGGAATAATAGACACAATTTGGATACTTTTTCTTCAAATATTATTTGAAGCTTCAAATCAGATTCATTTTTGTTTGATTTTCATTAATGTTTTCACAAAAGATAAAAAATGGAAAAAACTATATAGTTTAAGAATCAGTAGATATTTTATTAACTGGTACTAATGTATAATCTTGTGAAATTTGGATTTTAATGGTTTTTTGGACACATCATGCATGCACTTAATGAAGGAAACTCCTAAATTGTTGCAACAAGGTTACCACTCGACCCAATAAAATAATAACAAATCTCTATCTTTCCTTCTACAGAATCGTTTAATGAACGCAATAATCAAGTACCCGCTGGTCAGCCGGTTTCAAATACTGTGCAAAATGGTAAAAATTCTATTGCGCCAGGTAATGAGAATACCAAATATAGTCAAAAACAAATCTAAAATTTCTTCTCAGAGGTGGGCCGAATGCGTATAATCGAACTGCCTCTAATACTTTAATATGCATTCCGAGGTCTAGAGGAGATTTTAGGTTAAAAATTGTGATAAGACCCCTGATAATGCAAATATCAGAAATACTTTTTTGATTGGTTAGTCGTAATCGTTTAAACTATTCTCTAGATTAAATATATTATGCATGAAAAAATCTTCCGTAAAAGATTTTTTGGAAGATTTGAACAAATGCATGACTTTTTTCTGTCTGCTTTTTTTTGTACAACTGACCGTTTTCAAGCTACAGCGTTATTAACAATCTAGTTTTCACTCAAATTGACGTATTTGCAAGGTAGATATCTTAGTACCTATTTGACCGAAAAATTTCGAAGTTGTTTATAACGCTACGAATGAAAAACAATTAATTTTACCAAAAGAAAGTGTAAACAGAAAAAAGTCTTGGTTCAAACATTCTGCCAAATTGCAAGAAAAGTCTAGTTCATGGTGTGAGAATGGTTTTGTATTTGGATATGTCATTCTATGGTGAAAACGAAGGAACCCATACTTCACAGTTCATCGCAGATTTTTGTCATTTTGGTATAATCATCCGAAGATTACCTGAAAATTATCAACAATTGACAGAGTTTTTACAAAATGCATTATTTTTTGAAATTACGTAGCTATTCTATATTTTCTTCATTCTTTATTCGACGTGAATCTTCTAAGAGACTCGCTTGTTAAAATTTGAATTTTTCTAAATAGCTAGCAATATTAACTACAGATCTCGCGAGTTTCATTATTGGTAAGCCACTGCTTTTCGTTTTTAAACAAAATTTTGGAAATATATTTGAAACATTTAGAAAAATTCCACAAAAGACACCTCTTACTGTTTTGTCATAGCTTGCATCCTTTCCGAAAAACAATGAAAAATTATATTGAAAGAAAATTGCCGGCCATTACAAAAAATAGCAAGGTGGCGTTTTCCTGAGAATAATATGTTCATGTTTTCAAAATTTGATGAAAAAAATAAAGAAGATTATCTGGAAAGTCCCACCTTTCTTATCCTTCCTCATATTTTTTAAAAACATTTTATGCTTATACAAGAAACGGATTCTATCAGTCATCCAGTTTCATAGAGGAAAACGCATTCTATCAGTTATTCAGTTTTATAGGGGAATAACCATACTTTAGGCCGAGAACCTTCTCTCTATATTAAATATGATTTTTTTCTCGTAAACTATATAAAATACCGCGAGAGTGTAAGATATATTTTTGAGAACTTTTTTACGTGTATGCACTTTAAAAAAAAAATAGAAAGCGGAGTTTTCGAAATCATCCACTTTAAACAATTTCAGAAAAACAGCCGCTACGTTAAATAAAAAAAAAAGGTTTGAATACCTACCTTCTTTCGGAAAATACTGCATTTTGAATACACTTTATGTCGAGTTTTCAGAATTTGTATGTACTCTTTTTACGCTACGTCCGTTACGGTTGAAATTTTAATGATGATTCTCTGTTTCTCAAGTGGAGGCCCAAACCTCAAATCTAACACCAACACTTGTGTGTTTTATATAATAGAGTTTAGTTGGAGTAGAGTGACTAGAGGCACATGTCAGCCGACCTTGCTCAAATTCATGGTATATATATAATTAAAAAATTAGGATAACAACCACCGCAGAGTCCCACTGGGAGCAACTGCCATCTACAAAATGACACCGGCTCCCAGTAGGACCGCGGTATGTCCCAATCATGGCCACGTCTCACAACCGTGAGATGGTTGGTCACAGGGCACGAGGAAATCACGACGACAGGCCGGCGAAACCCTCGTGTGTTTTGAGGACACGAAGCGACCCGAGGAGCTTTCTGCATCCATCTCGCAAGTGCCGTGGCATATTTTTGGCATGCGGGAATGGCTTTAAGGTTACGCACCAGTGATAGTTTCGCACCTTCGAGAGCACCTATTACAAGGACAATTAATTGTACCGAGTATTTTGGGTACAGTTGTTGCAGCTCCCGTTTAAGGTCTTGATACCTCTCCTCCTTTTCTTTCTCCTAGGCAGTGATGGATTATTCGAAAGGAGCCGAGAATTCGATCACGAATATAGTTAGTTTCTCGAAGTCTTGGAGAACAATGTCAGGCCTCGAGTGGGCAACGGAGACTGCTGTCCGAAAATCGTAGTTCCAGAAAGGATTACCGTTAAATTCACCTTAACTTCACTGTGACATTTACGAAATGCTAAGTGATTTTGACATTTTCACACCATCATTAAGAGCAGTTTTTACTGTTACGGTTACAAGAAACACGTGACATTTCTTGATAAGTAAATATAACATTTATTTTTTCTGCGTGTATTATTAATTAAAGTTAAGTGTAAACATTTATTTAAATTAGGCTGCAACCGCACTAAATCTGATGGTATCGCGTTTACTGCAACAGTTTGTAATTGATACGAAAATCTGTATCAATATAAAAAAACAAATAACAAGTTCGGATCACTTCTTGCAGGTACAATTTATACCTTTAGATGCTTTACAATAGGAACTAGAAAATCAGAAAATCATACATTTAATTTAGATTTTATTATTGAAAAGCATTTTATTACTATAGATTACTACAAAGATTTCATACATAAATGACTTAGACTTTTTTTTTAGATAAAATCTAAAATTAAACCTTGAAAACATTTTGTTTTGTACGGAATGGATTATGAATCTGAAGTTAAAAATTCTAGATTGAAAATGTCGGATCCAATATGCCGAGCAGAAAAAAAAATTGGTCCCGTGACTTCAAAATGGATACTCAGGATTTTTTTGGGCTGCTGATTACGAATTTGGAGTGAAATTTTTTAAATTTGAAAAATTCAAACTAGCGGATCCAATATGGCTTACAAAATTTAAAAATAATCCCCGTGGTATCAAAATGAATTTCCGGGGTTTCTTTGGGTCGCGGAAAAAAAATTAAAAAGTTGGTCCCGTGGCTTAAAAATAGGTCCTTATGTTTTTTTGGATGGCTGATTACGAATCTGAAGTCAATATTCCAAAATTCAAAATGAAGTATCCAATATGGCGGACAAAAAATTTAAAAATTAAAAAAAAAAGGATTGTATCCCCCATTTTGAATTTTGGCTCTAGATTCGTAATGAGCGGCTCCCAAAACTCCTATGGACCCATTTTGAAGCAGCGGGACTTATTTTTAAATTTTTCGGCTGCCATATTGTATTTTGCAATTTTGACTTCAGATTTGTAAACGGCGACCCACAATAAACACCCTCGAGAACCCATTTTGAAGCCACGGAACTTTTTAACCATTTTTGTCCGCCATATTAAATCCGCCCATTTGAATTTTCGAAATTTCAAAAAGTTGTCTCCAAATTCGTAATTAATGACCCCAAAAGCCTTACGTACCTAGTTTCAAACAATTCGTATGTGAGGGAAAATGTATGCTTCAAAGGTTTAAAAAAGTGACTATACTGACTTTTTCTGAAGAAAAGTGACTAAAAAGTGACATGGAAAAAAAGTAACTAAAAGTGGCTTAAGTTGGAATTGAAAGGACAATATTAGGACACAGGAGTGGTCTTTGTCGCCAGAAGAAATTCGATTAATTGAAAGAGATTTGTTATGACGTTAATCGAAATTGTAAAGATCTTTACGTGTCAGATACACCCACGAGTATGAATGTCATTCGGAAGAAATTAACGGCTCGTCGAAGGCTCTTCTAGGGTCGCGACAGAAATAACCAAATTACATGCAACTCTACGCCATCGACGACTAAGCGACTGCAAAATTCTAGTCGTCGGAAGTGCATTTCGAATTTCGCTTTACTCGTCGCGCTTCGCCAGCGTTGTAAATAAATAGTAGTCTCTCTACCAAACCGGTTGCGGTTCTCCGAATTCACTCGCGTGACACTTGAAATGGATATTTTAGCTTTCGGTAGATAGATATTGGAGACATTCTGTTAGAAACTGCTCCCAATTTTTTTAATTTCGAAAATAAACTGTTCACTTCAAATTAATTCATTTCATGTGAATCAGTTTGAGCTTATTGCAAATTTACTTACAATGCAATGAATTAAAATCGTACATTTTCAAAATAATTCAGATCGCACCAAAAACATCTGCGATGCAGAAAATCTGCCAAGCACAACTATATGAATGTGCGAAATCAAAGTTGGCTAAGTAATTTGGGAAAACTATTCATAATAAAATATAACAAGGAAGTGTATTATAAAGTGTCCTAAAATTTTTAAAATAAATTTTAAAAAGCCACATTAGAGATTATACAACTTGGCGGAATTATATTATACCATCAATCTTCCATACCCAGAAATCTTTTACTAAAATAATGTTGCTTATAACATTCAATTCCGCGCAGTTTTATAATGTCTAATATAGCTTTTTTTTTAATATAAAAAAAATTTGTAGGGCACTTCATATAAAAAAGTTTCTTTATATATTTAATTATGAATATTTTTTACCAAATTACTTGGCAAATTTGATTTCACATATTCATACAGTTATACTTGGCAAATTTTTTCCATGGCAAATGTTTTTGGTGGGATTTCAGGTTTTTTTGTAATTGAAAAAATATAGATACGCTTACTTAATTTCATTTAAATTAAAATACTAATTCACTAACTATGAAAAATTAATTAAATTATTAGAAAAATTTTGGAAAAAAATGAATTAAATTAATGAAATAGATTTATTCTTTAAGTCAACTAAATGGTACCATATATTATTCAGTCAACATTTCGACTGGATTTTTCAATTTCAATTCAAAATGGAAGAAGTGGCTAGGTTCACTGAGCTTGACCGATTTACACCAAATTTAATTAAAAGTCTTTCATAACGTATTCTCGATACAAAGTACAAGAATTTTTGATATCTTGAATAGTTCACAAAATTGTAACATTCATGTCATCTCTGAATTTTCATTTTTTTTACACTAAATACGTAAAATTTTAAAAGTTATTCGAGTTATCGAAAATTCTGGCAATATACGTATCGAGAATATGTTGCTACAGATTTCTTATTAAAACTTGGTGCGTCAATCGGATGGATAAATTAGAACGCAAAGGTGAGCACAGGTCGAAAATTGGTTGTTTTTATTGCATTCTCATCTCAATGAGAAGGTATTGGTTTTATGTGAAAAATGACTTTCGCGGATTCAATCAAATGTCGACCAATCACAGGGAAAGCTTCCAATTTGATTATAAAGCACCTAGCTACTATCGTTTTCTAATTTCAAAAATAAAATAATCTTAAAAATAAAACACTGAATAATGCATCCTTTTAGGATGTTAATATTCTTTTAAAACATAAACAGCACCGCACCACACTGACTTCTCACTTAAGAGAGAAAAGGCGTTCAAACTAAAAGGTAGAATTCATCGCGTGTGATGCATACCTCTTTGTCTACTCTAAGAACACTCTCCTCTGGAGCGTCAACCAAAGACGACCTCGTCCTAACGAGCGTCGATACCGAAGTAACGAACGATGTGGGACCCGCCTCCCAGTGAACTAGCTCTCAGTGCTGGTTGAGCGCGCCATGCCGCTATTGGTTCGAAGTCCCCACTCTGCTCGATGGAGAGGGGTCCTTCTATCGCTTGCTTTGTGCGGCCTTCGCAGCGAGGAAACTGACTTTCTAACGGGTGGTATTACAAGTACATTACATTAAGAACGGTAGGCATATTCAACTTGAACATGCATTAGATCAAGCCTATACGTTACAATTACGTTACAACCTGGAGTTGCATCCACAATCAGTCGATAATACTTTGCTTTCTCGCGTTATTGAAGGATACAATTTATTACTTTATTTGCACAAACAACCATAAACTCATTCTGAATATCTGCTGATAAGTAATGAACCTATAGTCTTTTCCCGGCTTCTTGAAAGCGGTTTTTAAAGAAAGCTGAAAGCTTGAAAGCTGTTTTTTAAGAAGCGGGTAATATTTGATAGAAGTTCAAGGATTCCAAGGAAGTTACCGTTGAAAGTGTCTCCAATTCTGTTACTATTTCCGTGGAAATTCAAACCTCTTTTAGCAAGAAACAAGGTTACATCAAAATTTCTTTCAACACTTCTCGTTCGTAGTGTATGGACATAAACAAGTCACTCAACGAAGTTTCTGTTTTTAACTTCGTCTGTTCTGATTTCTGGTGGATATAACAATTCTTGTGCGAGACACTAATCTCCTGTTCAGGGATTTTGTCGTGTAACTTGTTCCATTTTCATGCAGCGGAATAGACTTCAGTTGTTGCCAAAGCGGATTTCTGAGATTGCGAAAGTTTGCTGTCAATTCTGCAGGGCAAACAATAAAGGGCTTCCTTTACACTGCTGCAGACCAACCAGACTCTAAGCATAATATCACCATTGCGTAGTTTCTTCTTCAAAATAGAGGTCGGTAACTCACCACCTAATATTTTTGAAAACACTTATTCAATGTTTAAAGTAGGTGATCCTATATCAAAATATGATTCAATAATGGGGGGTATTGAAGACTAGAATTGAGATGAAGAAGGTGAGTTAAATTATCACTGGCATTATCCTTGGAAGCTTTTTCTAAGAGAAAAAGTTAAAGTCATCATCGATAGAGTGGGCAGTGTCTTCATGCGAACCCAAAGGACCTGATGTTAAGGAAATCTCTGATGAAGCTTCAGTTTCAGAATTAGAAAACTTAAAAAATTTGTTGGAAGAAAGTTGTCCTTTTGATGCCTCCTTTTCGCGTACAATTAGTCCGAGCCAAGATATTGCCCCCTCTAGTCATCGTGATCTTCGCGACCTGGGTATAGATTTGGTTACAAATTCTAATCTTTGGTTGAAAATTTAATTATTTCGTTGAAAATGCAACTATTTAATGTATAGAATTCCTGAAAATAAAACAAGAATTCAACGATAAAATTTGGCAACCACCACAAAATGCTCCTATTGCAATTCCTAAAAACAAAAACAAAATTTGTTTTTTTGGACAAAAATAAAAAACAGGAAAAAACAAATTTTTGTTTGTTTTTAAAAATGTCAATAAGAGCATTTTGTGGTGGTTGTCCAAATTTTATCGTTGGATTCTTGTTTTATTTTCAGGAATTCTATGCATTGACTTGAGTGTTGTACGTTAAATGGGATTTTGAATTTAATCTAATTAAGGATTCTTAAATTGCAATTATTTTGTTAAAAGTCATCTTTTTTGGTTAAAAATTCAACTAATTCGTTGAAAATTGTACCACTTTGCTAAAAATTAATTTTTTTCGGTTGAAGATCACCTCTTTGATTCAAAACTAAACTATTTTGATGAAAATTCGTCTCATTTTTCGTTGAAAATTATTTTTGAACTGACAAATTAACTATTCCATTTTTGATTCAATTCATCCAATTCATCCAATTCAGCCAATTCATCTTCTTGATTAACAAATCAACTTTTGATTGAAAATTAAACTCTTTGATTGAATGTTCAATTTTTTTGAAAATTAATTTTTTTTGAAGATTCATAATTTTAATTGAAAATTCATCTCTTTGTTTATATATTGAACTATTTTGATGCAAATTCGTTTAAAATTAAAATCATTTTTTGTTCAAATAATAAATATTACAGGTTTCGTTGTGAATTCATTTTTTTGGTTGTAAAGTCAACTACTTGATTCAAAATTAACTTACTTTGAAAAAAATTAATTTTGTTGTTGGTAAAGATTAAAAATATAGTTGAAAATTCAACTGTTATGTATAAAATTGGTGTTTTTGGCTCGAACATTCCAAATTCTGTAAAAAATCAAACTGTTTGGTTAAAATTAACTCTTTTGTTGAAAATTCATATTTTTGGTTGAAAATTTCATTTTAATTTATTTTGTGGAAAATTCGTATTTTTTATTGTAAATTCAACTATTTGGTTGAAACTTACACCACTTTGTTAAGAAATCAACTATTTTGTTGAAAATCCCTGTTTTTGGGTTGAAAATTTACGTTTTAACTGAAAATTTAACTATTTCAGTTGGAAAATCATCATTTTAGTTGAAAATTCATCTTTTTCGTGAAAAATCTTTTTTTTTTGTAAAAAATTTAACTTCTTTGGTAGAAAATTCTACTATTAGGTTGAAAATAAATTTTGATGTTGAAAATTCATGTATTTTGTTAAAAATTCATCTTTTTTTGTAGAAAATTATTCTTCAAGTTGAACATTCATGTATTTTTTGTTGAAAATTTAAGTATTTTGTAGAAAATTTACGTTTTGTTTAAAATTTATGTTTTGGTGTTAAAAAATGAATTAAAATCTTTTCTGGATGAAAATTCAACTATTTTCTTGAAATTTTTTCTTTAAATTAAAAATTCATCTGCATTAAGAGAAATGTCATCTTTCTTGGATAAAAATGCAACTGTTTGTTTTAAAATTCAACAATTTTGTTGAAAAGTCATACTTTTTGGTTGAAAATTCTGCTGTTTTGTTGAAAATTTAAGTATTTTGTAGAAAATTTACGTTTTGTTTAAAATTTATGTTTTGGTGTTAAAAAATGAATTGAAATCTTTTCTGGATGAAAATTCAACTATTTTCTTGAATTTTTTTGTTTAAATTAAAAATTCATATGTTTTAAGAGAAATTTAATCTTTCTTGGATAAAAATGCAACTGTTTGGTTGAAAATAAAACTAGTTTGTTAAAAAGTCATGCTTTTGGTTGCAAATTCTACTGTTTTGTTGAAAATTTCACAATTCATAGAAAATTTACTTTTGGTTTAAAATTTATATTTTGGTGTTAAAAAATGAACTGAAAGCTTTTCTGAATGAAAGTTTAACTTGAAAAAAAAATTTGGTAATTTTTTATTAAAAATTCATCTGTTTTAGTTCAAATTTCATCCTTCTTGTATAAAAATTCAACTATTTGGTAGAGAATTCAACTATTTCGTTAAAAATGCATCCCTTTTGGTTGAAAAAATTCGTCTTTTTGAATGAAAAATTCATTTTTGTTTGTAGACACTTATTTTTTGTTAAAAAATTCATATTTTGATCTTGAAAAGCCAACTTGAATGTTTTTTGGATAAAAATTCAACTATTTTTAAAAATGTTGTTTTCTTTTTGAATAAAAATTCATCTGTTTTCAGAGAAATTTCATCTTTTTTGGATAAAAATGCAAATATTGGGTAGAGAATTCAACAATTTTGTTAAAAAGTCATCCTTTTTGGGTAAAAATTCGTCTTTTTTGATGAAAATGCAATTTTTTGGTTAAAAATTATTCTTCCTTGCTTGAATATTGAACTGTTTTTTTTGAAAGGTTTGGTTGAATCACTTTTTTTAAGAAATCATTTTTTTAAGAGTTGTATTTTTAGTTGAAATAAATCTTTTTGGCTGAAAGTTTAACTACTTTGTTGAAAAATATTCTTTGTAAATTTAAAATTCAACTACTTGGGTAAAAGTTAAACTACATTGTTAAATTTTTTTTTATTGAAGGCAATTTAACTGTTTAGTGGAAAAGTTTTTTTTGTATAAAATTAATATTTTAACTGAAAATGTAATTTTTCCATTTTTTAAGATTTGTCTTTTTTTAGTTGAAAATTCTCCTTTTTTGGTAAAAAAAAATAATATTCTTGTTTTGAAATTGCATTTTTGTTGGGTAAAAATGCATCAGTTTCGTTTGAAAACTTTTTTTTGCTGAAGACATAGCTTTGTTTGTAAATTCAATTTTTGTAGAGAAAATTCGTCTTTTGGCTTGAAGGTTCAACAATTTAGGTACAATTTGCTTTCTTTCGTGAAAAATCTTTATTTTTTGAAAATTAGTCTTTTTGGGTTAAAAGACTTTTCTTATATAAATTTCATCTTTTTTGATTGAAATATAAATGATGACACTTTTTGTTTGGAATTTATCTTTTTCGGTTGAAAATTCAACTATTATGTTAAACATTTAATTATTTTGTTGAAAATTCAAGTATTTTGTTACAAATACATCTTTTACATATAGTAGAAAAGACATTTTTTTTGTTTAAAATAAATAATTGAATTTTAAAATTTTAAATTACAAAGCAATTTAAATTATTTTCTAAAATTTTGAACAAGTCTGTAAAAGATTTTTGAAAAATGCAGATTTTTTTAATTATTTCAAACCAAAACATTAGAAGCTTTAAAAGAATTTTGAAAGGTTTCAAGTGAATGAACAAATTTTCTTAAAATTCTTAGAAAAACTTGGAAGATTTTAAGGCAATTTTTTTACATTTCGAATGATATTTTAAAATTAAAAAAAAAATTGAGTCAGCTAAAAATATTTTCAGAAATTTAAGAGGTTTTGAATAGATTAAAAATATTTTAAAACTTGGAAGCATTTCTGAAAATTTATCAAATATCTTGTATAGATTTTTTTAATAAATAACAATTGTGCACCCAAAAAAGATCTACAAATTTGTTACTAATCACTTTTTTATAAGACACGTAGTTTTTGATTTATTCGTAAAATACAACATTTAATATAAAAAATTAAATTTTTGGACAAACGACACAAGCTACAAAAAAAATAATAAGAAAAAAGTTGTCTGTTCTGTGACATTTTTACTGGTTTTTTGAAAAAATTTTGTTTTAGTCGTAAGAAATAACATTAAAAATAAAAAATTAAATTTTTTGAAAAACGACGCAAGGCACGAAAAAACAATTAATAGACAAAAGTTTTTCACCCAAAAAGGATCTACTTTGACATTAATAATTTTTAGATAGGACGAGTAGATTTCCTTTTAATCGCAAAAAATAAAATTAAAAATGAAAAAATTAATTTTATCTACAAATTTGTTATAAACTCTTTTTATAAAAATATATTAAAAATACGAAAAATGAACTTTTTCGAAAAAGGACACAAGCTACAATAAAATTTTATTTAACAAAAATTCTCGCCTAAATTATATCTACAAATTTATTCAGAACCACCATACGCTAGAATGTGTATTTTTAGTTTAAATCGTAAAAAATAACATTGAAAATAAAGAAAATTGAGGGAAAAACGACACAAGTTGCAATACAATTTTTCATCATTTTTTTTTTAATTTAGGGCAAATTTAGGGGGAAAACGACACAAGTAGCAATAAAATGTTTCATAGATTATTTTTTCAATAGGATGTAATATAATGTAGAAAAGTTTGTTAAAGCCGAAGGAGCTTTAACAAAAGAGAATTCACAATCAACAAATTACAGTTGTCGATGCTTTGACCTTTAATTATTCATCATTACCGGAATTATCTTTTTCAAAATATAAAATTTCATAAAGGTGCAATTTCAAATTTTTTCAATTAAGTAACATGAATTGATCAATTAATTTAAGGTTATGTAGATTAATATTGGCTATAATTGGTATAAGAAGAGTATTTATTAAAAATACCTCTATTGCAATTACATAATTTCTTTAAATGTTAGTGATGTGAAATGAGTATCTGAATTCAAATTTTGAAATTATATGTACACATGTTTATTTTTTTCTGAAATTAGTTTGAAAAGTTAATAATAATTCAAATTTTCAGAAACTAAAGTTCAAATCTTAAGAAAATTTGAAGTAAAAATTATTTTGATTTTCTAACGAAAATAATTGTTTATTTCTTCTCATGCTGTGAACTTATTAATTCATCATTACCGGAATTATTCTGTTCTCATTATTAAATTACACAGAGGTTGAATTTAATTTTTTTCCAATTAAGTAACATAAACTGATAAACTGTAGGATAATATTAGCTATAATTGGTATATTGAAAGTATATTTATATTCAAAATACCTCTAATCCAATTATATAATTTCTTCAAACATGCGTGATGTTGTGAAATGAGTATCTGAATTCGATTTTCAACATTATAACATTATAAAACATTATGCAAATATTTTTTTAAATAAAATAACAATCAAAATAATTTTAACACAGAAGTTAGCATGTCGTATAATATTCTAGTATATAAAAAAGTAATCAAAATTTCTAAAAATGAAAACCAATCTGTCTACGCACGTTTCTATTGCCTCACTGTGTCGCGTCGGAAGAAGATGCAAAGACGGACGTGAATAGCAGGATCGGGAAGCGTATTCGATGTATCGTATGGTTTATTTGCGTGGAAGAAGGAAGTGCCGGATGCGAAAGCCAGTAATCGACGGGAGTCATATTTCACTCAGGCCACTGAGGAAAGACGGACAGCACTCGCTGAAATACGTAAAGACAAGACATGGAGGAACTCGGAAGCGAAGGACCAATACAAGAAGAGCCGATGGGCTGCCAGTCGGCGAGATAGTACCTAATGTGAATACAAATTACTTCATGGATTACCGATCCGGATACAACGGAGCCACTGTGGCTGCCGTTCTAGGC
This sequence comes from Andricus grossulariae, assembly GCA_011634705.1. Classification (NCBI taxonomy): domain Eukaryota; kingdom Metazoa; phylum Arthropoda; class Insecta; order Hymenoptera; family Cynipidae; genus Andricus; species Andricus grossulariae. Next base: position 54,611,875 of record JAABKJ010075445.1, read on the forward strand.
AATTTCTGATAAATTATGCGCTGTCAAGGTAGACGAGGAGCACCATCTTTCAGACAGACTTAGTCTAGACTCTAGACAGTCGGCAGGTGTCTGACCTTTTCCTTTCGCTTTTGAGAAAGTCCATTTGATCGCCGGCTATCTGGTTGCTCTGGGCCCTCTAGCATTCAAGTTCAAAGGTAGCTGAGGGACCGGTAGCCGCTGTCGACGGGTGATGCTCATTCGATCACCGGCTACCTGGTTGCTCTACCCCCTCTAACTTACTTCCCCTCATGCATATGTGGGATCGCTAGACGCTGTCGACGGGCGATGCTCATTCGATCACCGGCTACCTGGTTGCTCTACCCCCTCTACCTCGCTTCCCCTCATGCGTCTGAGAGCGCCAGACGCTGTCGCCGGGCAATGGTTGTTTTATCATCGTCTACCTGACTGCTGTACCCCCTCTACCTCACTTCCCCTCATGCATCTGAGGGATCACCAGACGCTGTCGCCGGGCGATGCTCATTCGATCACCTACCTGGTTGCTCTACCTCCTCTACTCAACTTACCCTCATGCAGCTGAAGGATCGCAAGACGTTGTCGCTAGTCCTTGTTTCCTGATGATAAGTTTTTACAAAGTTTGACCATTTTGAGAGAGATGACCTTCCAACTGTACAGTTCAATGATAACTTAATAGGTTTTAAAAACGCTTTTATGTTACACAGTCTTTTCCCTATTTCCCTCTGTTCTATTTTTTTAAACAATTCTTCTTCTTCTCCCTCTTCTCAAGGAAATTTCTCTTTTTCTTGTTTTGCTTAAATGCGATCGGAATTAATAAAAACCCAATAAAAAAATGCAAGTATTCTTCGTTAAAAATTCTTTTTTTTTTGGTTCAGAAGTTTACTGCTATAATTTTGCTTTCGAATTCATCTCTCTTGGTTTAAAGTTCTAATATTTGGTTGAAAATTCTAATTTTTTTTTTTTTGAAAATAAAACTATTCTGTCAGATGACTTTCTGAAATTCTACTGATTAGTTGAAAGTTGAACAGCTTTGTTCAAAATTAATTTTTTTGTATGAAGATTTATATGTTTGGCAAAAAGTTTAACTATTTTCTTGAAAATTCCTTTCATTTTGGTTGAAAATTATGATTTTAAATGAAAATTTAACTATTCGATTTTTGGTGGAAAATTTATCTTTTGTAGTTGAAAATTCAACTGTTTATTTAACAAGTTGTCTTTGTTAGATGTAAATTCAACCTATTGGATAAAAATTCATCCATTCTGTTCAAAACTTGTCTTTTTTGGTATTGAATTAATCATATTATTTAAAAATCAATTTCGTTGGTTGAAAATTTGACTCTTTTGTGCAATGTTGAACACTTTTCAAATATTAATTTTTTCTAACATTTATAATTTTAGTTGCAATATTTCTGTGAAAATTAAATTTTTTAACTGAGAATGGAACTACTACATTTTTAGTTAAAAATGGTTGCTTTTAGTTGACAATTGATCTCTTCTACTAGCAAATTCAACTATTTGATTAAAAATTTCTTTAATTTTTGTTTGAAAATTAAATTTTTTGACTTTTTGGTTGAAAATTAATATTTTGTAGTTGAAAATTTTACTATTTGATTGGAAAATGATATTTGATAGTTACAAATTCAACTATTCGGATGAAAATTGTTGTGTATTTTCGAAAATTCGTTTTTTTTAATTTATCTTTTTGAGTTGAAAATGCAACTTTCAGCTTAAAGATTGATCTGCTAATTATTTAAATCTATTTGGTAAAAATTTAATTTATATTGAACCATTATGTTTTCAGTACGAAAATTAAACTGTTTTGTAGATAATTCGCCTTTTTGGCATTAAAATTCAACAATTTTGTTAAAAATTCCTTTTTTGGTTAAAAATTCAACTGTTTTGTAGATAATTCTTCTTTTTATTTAAGAGTTCAACAATTTGGATTCATTTTTTTTTATTTATTGACTACAATATCTTTATTTTTCGAAAATTTGTCTTTTTCTTTGAAAAAATCATCATTCTAGTTGAAGATTCATCCATTTTTTAATGAAAATTGAGCTTTTTCTATTATGGTTAAAAATGCAACTGGTCGGTTTAAAATTAAAATTTTTGTTACAAATTTTGATTTTTGTGTTGAAAATTAAACCGCTTTACAGAAAATTAACTATTTGGTTAAAAAAAATTTCATTTTTTGAAAAAATTGATTTTTTCAGTTGAAATTTCCTCTTTTTTGGTCAAAAATACAACTGGTTGCTTCAAAATCAACTTTTTTGTTAAAAATTCAACTGTTTTATAGACAATTCTTCTTTTTATTTAAGAGTTCACAATTCTTCTTTTTATTTAAGAGTTCAACAATTTGGATAAATTTTTTTATTTATTGACTACAATATCTTTATTTTTCGAAAAATTGTCTTTTTGTTTGAAAAAATCATAATTTTAGTTGAAAATTCATGTATTTAGTTGAAAATTTCATTTTTTGGCTTGAAAATTAATCTTCTTGGTTGAAAATGAATTTTTTTTTCTTGCAGTTTAATCTTGTTTTTTTATCAAAATTTTGACTATTTGGTTGAAAATTCATCTTTGTAGGTTAAAAATTCAACTATTTGGTTCAAAGTTTAACTATTTTGTTTTGAAAATTCGTCTCTTTTGCTTTAAAATGTAACTATTTAGTTGTAAATGCAACTGTCGACTATTTGTACTGAAAATTCGTCATTTTATATTAAAAATTCATCTTTAACGGTAGAAAAGTAATATTTTCTGTAATACTCAGTGGGGAAATTATATTGACCCTCGATGAAAAAATTTTTTTATAATATTGGATGTTAATTTTGGCTTCAGGGTCAGAATAAATAATTCACTTGAAACTGCACTAGATCCTTATATTATATTAGAAATTTTATTTTATTAATTTGTCCAATTATTGTAGGCCCAACACACTTTTTTAGATCGCAGTCGAACCTGAATTTAGCGCCGGTTTTGGGTCTGACCTTGACGTTAAATCCAGAGACTCGGAACTATTTTGTCTCTCTCCTGTTTCTCTCTCTGTTTTGTCGCGCCTGGGTGCACACCGCACATCCCCCCGCAAACGCCTCTCACGTATCCCCACGGCACGGCGTCAATTCTCGAAAGGGCACAATCCAGGGAGCTAAATCCAGGTTTCACTGTATATTACAAATTTTATTAATTTATCCAATTATTGTAAGGGCAACACACATTTTAAATTTATGCAAACAATACCAAAGACATTCAAAACTTTACTAAACCAAATTTGAAATAATTTTCTTATTTAAACTACATTCTTACCCTACATCCCTGATAAATATTTTTCTGTAACTGTCTTTTCCAGAATAAAAATTAACCACCGAGGAGGACCACCATTGTACGCCGAAGCGTTTGGTTCGATTAAAAATTAATTGAATTATTTATTCTGACCCTAAAGCCAAAATCAGGATCCAATATTATGAACCAATAATCTTATTTGGTTAAAATAAATAAATAAATCTGCCATTTTTAAATTTTAATCAGAAATTGTATTATCCCCTTCATAAAAGATTCTACGTTAAAAATCTCACAAGATTAAAGTTCTGGTCTTTGAATATTAATGGTCAGAGAAAATAAAAAATTGGTCCGAAAAAAGTCAGGGAATTTGGAAAATGAAGTTTTGCGGCCACTCTGAAATTATCATTAAAACAAAAAAATAGAAATTAAGAAAATGTGTTGTTCGATCAAAGAAATTTCGGTAAATAAACATTAGGAAATGTAGAATTTCTGAAATATTCATGAGCCTCATCGTTCAAATTAAAAATTAAATTGTATGAACCAAGTTTAAAGTAAACGGCGAGGTAAAAGAAAGATTTGTTTGAGTAGTTGGTTATAAAAATCCAATTTTATTTTCTTAAATTTAGGGTCTTAGGGCCTGTCCTAATCCTCTATTTATTATTACAAGACGAAGGTCTCTTTGTCACTTATTCTGGTTACTCCACTTTTCTCCCTTTTCTCTCAGATCTTAGACAATTGACAGTTGACAGTTGACAACTGACAATTGACAATTGACAATTGACCATTGACAATGCTAATCCGCTCCAATTGCACCCCGGACTCCAAAGTCTTCAAACCAAGTTCAAACATAATCAGGTATCCCTGGCTATAATAAACTGAAGCAGATTAGACAAGTGGGCGGATACCCACTTTTGTAAGGTTTCTTGGCTTGGGTCTCTTTGAATTTAAAGTGAATGGTCGCTATGATACCTGATTGTTTACTGCCACCTGCAAACTGAAGGTGCAGTTACAGTGCCGAATATACTTTTCAAATTAAAGGGCACTTCTACTTTCTGCCATGAAAAAATGGGCGGTGCCCATTAGGGTGGTCCAAAAAACGCTTTTCACCCTAGAGGGCAAGCCGCCCCCCCCCCCAACCAAAGAAAAGTTTCCATTTCCAGAGAAAGAAAATCCATAATTTTTTTTTTTCGAAATTCGAATATTAACACATGCTACCGGGCACTTTAAAATCCCATTTAATTAACATGGCGAAATTTTGGATTTTCGAAAAATTGAACTCATACTTCAGGGTTTGATCGAAACGTGCCAAGTTTTTTAGAGATAGAAGAGGAGTACCTATGAAATAAAGCCATACTAATATTTGTTTAAATAATAAAAAAATGGTTAATATATTCTTTCTATACATTATACAGTCAGAAAAATAATTATATGTATTTTGTTTCATTTCATTTTTTTTTAAGTTTTCGAAAAAAAACTGCTTAAGCAAATCAAAATTGTTTAAACAAATAGAAATGTATTAAACATTAAAAGATATGTATCAAAATTATATAATTATTCAACAAAAAGTAGCATAGGATACCAATTTGAGAAAAATAAAATTGCAGGTAAGTTAAAAAATTCCGACGAGAAGGGCTCTGGGTTTGGGAAAACAAAAAGGGGCGACAGTCCAAAATAGATGAAGAAAACATCTTTACATTTTTTTATGGCTGCGTGAGGGGCGGGAAAGATTTCAACAATAAAATTCAGTGTAACTAACCATCGTTCCTTCCAGACGCCCTTGTTTCTCAAGAAAAGCCACCGCTTCTTGTGAAAATTTAACTATTTTCAAGTCACATTTTTTTGGTTGAAAGTTCAACTATTTTGTTAAAAATTTATCTTTTTAGATTGAAAATAAAGTTGCAGGTAAGTTATACAGTTTCAACGAGAAGGGCTCTGGGTTTGGGAAAACGAAAAGTGGCGACAATCCAAAATAGATAAGAAAAACATCTTTACATTTTTTTATCGCTGCGTGAGGGGCGGAGAAGAATTTAACATCAAAATGCAGTGTAACTAAAAACCTTTCATTCCAGAAGCCCTAGTTTTTCAAGAAAAATCACCCCGTTTTGTCTGAATTCAAATATTTTGTTCCAGTTACATTTTTTGGTTAAAAATTCAACTATTTTGTTGAAAAACTATCCTTTTGGATGGAAAATAAAGTTGCAGGTAAGTTCTACAGTTCTAACGAGAAGGGCTCTGGGTTTGGGAAAACAAAAAGGGGCGACAGTCAAAAATAGATGAAGAAAACATATGTGAATTTTGGTATGGCTGCGTGAAGGGCGGGAAGAATTTAACAATAAAATGCAGTGTGAATAACCACCGTTCATTCCAAATGCCCTCGTTTCTCAAGAAAAATCACCCCTTTATATGAAAGTTTAACTTTTTTGTTGAAGACACATTTTTTTGGTCGATAATTCAACTATTTTGTTAAACATTTGTCCTTTTGGATTGAAAATAAAGTTGCAGGTAAGTTATACAGTTTCAACGAGAAGGGCTCTGGGTTTGGGACAGCAAAAAGGGGCGACAGTCAAAAATAGATGGAGAAAACATCTGTAGATTTTTGTACGGCTGCGTGAGGGGCGGGAAGGATTTAGCAATAAAATGCAGTATAGCTAACCACCGTTCATTCCTGACACCATAGTTTCTCAAGAAAAATCACACCTTTTTATGAAAATTTAACTTCTTTGTTGAAGACACATTTTTTTGGTCGAAAATTCAACTATTTTGTTAAACATTTGTCCTTTTGGATTGAAAATAAAGTTTCAGGTAAGTTATACAGTTTCAACGAGAAGGGCTCTGGGTTTGGGACAACAAAAAGGGGCGACAGTCAAAAATAGATGAAGAAAACATCTGTGAATTTTGGTATGGCTGCGTGAGGGGCGGGAAGAATTTAACAATAAAATGCAGTGTAACTAACCACTGTTCATTCCAGACACCATAGTTTCTCAAGAAAAATCACACCTTTTTATGAAAATTTAACTTCTTTGTTGAAGACATATTTTTTTGGTCGAAAATTCACCTATTTTGTTAAAAATTTGTTTCTTTGGATTGACAATAAAAATGCAGGTAAGTTACAAAGTTCTGACGAGAAGGGCTCTGGGTTTGGCAAAGCAAAAACGGATTACAGTCAGAAATAGATGAAGTAACTCTCTATACATGTTTGTTTTGCTGCGTGAGGGGCGGGAAAGGAGTTAACAAAGAAATGCAGGTTATGGTAGAAAAGTCATCTTTTTAGCTTGAAAATGAATTTTTTGTCGAGAATTTGATGTTCTTCAAAAAAATTCGTGTTTTTGTCTTGAAAATTTGAATATTTAGTAAAAAATTAAACTATTTTATTTTTTAATGCAAATTTTTAGTTGAAAATTAATTTTCTGTTGTGAAAAATTCATCTTTTCGGCTTGAAATTTCAACTAATTGCTTAAAAGTTGAACTATTTGGTTTAAATTTAATTATTTTCATGAAAATGTAACTATTTTGATAAATTTACATTGTTTGGTTGAAAATTGCGCTGTTTTTTTTTAAATATTTGTCCTTTTGGGTAAACAATAAAGTTGCAGGTAAGTTAAGAAGTTCCCACGAGAAGGGTTGTGGGTTAGGCAAAGCAATAAGTGGCAAAAGTCACAAATAGATAAAGAAAATCTCTATACATGTGTGTATGGCTGCGTGAGGGGCATGAAAGAAGATAAAAATGAAATGGAGTGTAACGAAACCCGTTTACTCCGACTATTTTGTTTGAAATTTATTTATTTTCTTAAAAATTTAACTATTTTGTTCAAGTGGCTGCGCGAGGGGCGGGAATACAGATAACAATGAAATGCAGTGTCTGGTAGAAAAGTCATCTTTCTTGCTTGGAACTGAACTTTTTCGTCGAGAATTTGACTTTCTTCGAAAAAATTCGCATTTTTCGATTGAAAATGTAACTATTTGGTTGAAAGTTCAACTTTTTTTTTGTAATGCAAACTCTGAACTGAAAATTAATTTTTTGTTATGAAAAATTTGTCCTTTCGGCCTGAAAATCAAACCATTTCCTTAAAAGTTGTACTACTTGGATAGAAATTTATTCATGTTCATGAAAATTTAACTATTTTGATAAAGTCACATTGTCTGGTTGAAAATCAAACTGTTTTTCCAAAAATTTGTTATTTTGGGACTGCCAATGATGTTGCAGGTAAATTACAAAGTTCTGATGAGAAGGGCCGTGGGTTAGGGAAAGCAAAAAAAAGTCACAAACAAATAAAGAAAATCTCTATACATGTCTGCATGGCTGCGTGAGGGACCCAGCAGAATTCAACAATAAAATAAAGTATAACCAACCCTCTTTTCTCTAAAAAATCACCCCTTATCATGAAAATTTAACTATTTCATTCAAGTCAAATTTTTTGTCAAAACTTGAACTGTTTTGTTTAAATTTGTCATTTTGAGACTGAAGGTAAACTTGCAGGTAAGTCACAAAGTTCAGAAAAGAATGGCTGTGAGTTAGGGAAAGAAAATAGGGGCGACAGTCACAAACAGACAAAGAAAATCTCTATACATTCGTGTATGGCTGCGTGAGATTATTACCTCACTCTAATCAAAAAGTTGAAAATAAGTTAAAAATTCGGAAAAACTGCGACTTCCGAACTCTATTCTTAGTGAAAATTCCTAGAAACTATAATTAATTGTTTAATTAATGTATATAAACATCTATTTAATAATAGGAAGTAGTATCTTATGCATTATAAATAATTAAGCCAAAAACTCGCGAAACACAATTTTTCACTTATTGGATTGTTTGAGGCCCAATGAAACAGACTTCTGGGGACGATATTTAAAAAATAAGTTTTAATTCGTGTTTGAACAAATGAAAAATGAAAAATAAAAATAAAATTCCAATGCATTTTCAACTATTTTTCAAAAACTAAGTTAGATCCTATTTTTACATTTACCGGGCTTTTGGAGCACATTGTATTTTACTAACGTACTGGTTAACTCACTCTACGTCAATCAATCTTGGCTTAATAATGGCTTGAAGAAAGATGCCACAGTTGAACTTTACTGTGATCGAAGTCATTCTGACTAATTTCTCGCTCCTATATGATTATGTAACGCTCCAACCTAACCCCAAATTTCAGACGTGATAAAGTTGCAAATCATATTTTTGTTACATAAAGTGCTGTGTGTACCAAGGTGTGAATTGTCCTTTTATCCGAGCATGTTTGCAAAAATCGCGCTCGTATAAAGAGACTGTTTCACTCATATAAACATCATATACTATTGAAAGCAATAAAAGTTTAGGATTTTAATCCCAAACATTTGCAGTATCCATGATACTACTCGGATATTTTTTCTGGAATCAAGTTGGTCAAAAAGTACTGAATGTAGGAAATGGCGTTTTTTTATAAACAGATAGATAAACTTCGTTGATTTTCATCTTACAAAATCGGGGTTTATGTCAATGCACAGTTCTCAGTACTAAATAAATAAAGGGTATAGTAAATTGCCCCAAGATAATTAGGAAAAGAGATAATTTTTTATAACAATTACTGCAGATGTCATTTTCAAGGTAGAGAGCTCACATTTTTAGAGAATCTTGATGAAGACTTTAACCAGTTGCAATAAAATTTGCCGAATTTTCATTTGTGCATTAGGGTTGTATTACGAAAAATATGCGATTCAGTGCGTCACGGCGGAGTCGGGAAAGCAGCTTGCGTTTGGGAGGGGTTCGCGATAAAATTAAATTAGCGTCTTTAAAATCCATCAGCTGCAAAAATCTCGTGAACAAAGCAATATATTGAGCCGTTCTTTTCTTTAATTTGTGCTAACTTCTTGCGCTGACTAACAATCCTACATCTAAATTTCGCAAACATATCATCTAATTTTTCAAATGTAAGGATTATTTTCACTAATTGCGTATACAGATTGAAAAGGCAACATTGAAATAAAATCAGAGTTGCATACCGAGACGATAAATTGTCGTTATATTTTACTCGATTAGCGAGAACATTTTTGAAACGAAACCATCGAATGTCATTTGTTCATACTTGATTGTTCCAGTCTCGGTTTATGAGAAATCATCTCGTTGGCTGTCAAACGTATCTGTCAATTTAGTTTGGATATGAAATGCAAACAAAAAAAACGGAAAGTTTCAAGAATTTAAGGCAGTAAGAATGAAGTAGATGTAACACAGAAGCAGACGGAATGCAGAGAGCAGGTACTGATGTAGGAGAATGCAGAAAATCAAGCCGATGGAAATAAAGTGGCTAAAGAAGAAAATTTACGGGATAATCAACCATAGTAGTTTGCAATCAATTTAGTTAATAAATTAAGTGAAAATGCAATTTTCTCATTTCAATTTTTTATATTTATATTGACCCTCAATGGGATTAACCTGATATTTGATTTCATGTAGATATTTATTATTATTATTTTTGATTCAATTTATGCCTCGTTTTACGCGAAACTTTCAGAAATATAAAACTATTTTAGAAAAAAAATACAAAAATCAACAAAGTTGAACAGGTCAATGTTCTTCAACTCTAAATTAAAACTATAACTCAATGTGTACAACTTAATATCAGTGATTTTAAAAGCAGTATTTGCACCTAAACAAACTTTCAATAAGTAACTTTCAACCAATTAGTTGAAATTTCAATCAGAAAAAATAAATTTTCCATAAAAAAATATACAGTCGAACTCGGATTCGACGTTCCCGGATTTACCGTTTCCGAGAATTGACGCCGCGCCGCGGGTAGATTGTCTGCAGCTGCGCAGGGTGTGCGGGGTTCACGAAGGCGTGAAAAAACATGAACTGTTTACGTTCGGCGTTCCGCTAAATACGGTCTAGTTTGGGTAGGTCAGGTCCAAGAACAGTCACAAAACCGACGTTAAATCCGAGTTCGACTGTAATAGTTTATATTGCAACCAAAAACGATTTTATTTTAAATGAAAAACAGTGACATTTATACAAAAAAGGCAAAATTTCAACAAATGCATCATTTTCTCATCAGATAGATAAATTTTTGAGCAAGAGGATTAATTTTCTACAACAAGCAACGAATTTTTAACAAAATATATGAATTATGAACAAAATTGTTCAATTTTCAATTCAAAAAGGTACAATTTCAACCAAAAATAGAATAGTTACATTTGAAAATAAAAGAATTAATTTTCAACCAAAAAATAAACGAATTTTCAACAAAATAATTAAATTTTGAAGCAAGGAAATAAATTCTGAATAAGAAGTCGAAAATGTGAATTTTTAACAAAAAGGTTAATTATCAATAGAAAAAGATTAGCTTTTTACAGACCTGTTTTATTTTGGAGCAAAAATGATGACATTTCTGCAAAAAGAGATGAATTTTCAAACCAAAAAGACGGATTCTCGACACAATAGTTGAATTGAAAAAAAATTTAGTCAAGAAAGCAAAAAAATGCCAATCAAAGTATTGAATTTTCAAGAACAATTTAAAAAAATGATGATTCTTAACAAAATTGTTGAATCATCAACAACGTCATTAGGATAGGAAGGGGCAGCGCCGACCGGTGGGGCAAAGGCGACTTTGCTTATAACCTCGTTTTTTGCCAAAAAATACAACTTGTCCAACTTATTAAAATCGCTAGCATCTGAACTACTGGGCCGATCTGAAAAATTTAGAATAGAAAGTTTTACAAGATTCAGTTGCCTTTAATTTGAGTGCTCGTTTAGGGAAATCGGTCAATTAGAACTCGAGATATACTCAAAAACGTCAGAACAACTCTGAAAATTGAAAGAAAAAAATTTCGAACATTGATATCTCGAAAACGCTTTCATAATAAAATGTTTGTGTGTGATTTTCCTATTTAGTTGGCCAAAATACACAAAAAATCATATTAAGATATGGTGGGTAGAAAAAATGTTTAATTTTGTAAACTAGGATTTTTTAAACAAAAAAGTTAATTTTTATACGAAATAGTTGAATTTTCATCAAAATAGTTTAATTTTTAACCAAACAGTTGAATTATCAACCAAAAATATGAATTTGAAAAAAAAGTTTCTTATCCACCAAATAGTTTGATTTCCTACCAAATTGTTGAATTTTCAGGACAAGAAGACAAAGTTTCAATAAAATAGTTGAATGTTCATCCAAAAAAGATGAATTGTCAACCAAGAAAGATTTTTCATACAAGAGGCAGAAAACATGTCAGCCAAGTTGTTGAATTTTCTACTAAAATAATAGAATTATTAACCAAAAAGACGAATTTTCAACAAATCGTTTGAATTTTAAAGCCAGAAAGGTGAATTTTCTGCAAAACAGTTATATTTTCAACCCGAAAATATTAATTTTGGAAAAAAAGTTAATTTTCAAGAAAACAATTGATTTTTTTTTAACTGAAAATAAGCAATTTCCAACAAAAAATGTAATAGTTGAATTTTGAAGTGAAAAAGACGAATTATATACAAAACAGTTGAATTTTCAACCCGAAAACATTATTATTGAACAAAAAAGTTAATTTTCTACCTAATGATTTAATTTTTAAAAAATTGTTTCATTTTTAACCAAATCGTTGATTTTTCTTTTGAAATAATAGAAAGCGTAACACAAAAGACGAAATTTCAACAAAACAGTTTAATTTTTAACCCGAAAATATGAATTTGTAACAAAAAAGTTAATTTTCAACAAAATATTTCCTTTTTTTGAAACATAAAACAATCAATTTCCAGCCAAAAATGGAATAGTGGAATCTTCAAACCGAAAGTATGAATTTTCAACAACAACAAAAAATTATTTTTTGGCAATTTTGGAGATCTTTTGAAATGTTTTGAAATCTTGTTCAATTCTATCTTATAATTAATTTATCAAAATAAAAAATCATTTAAATTTTGCCAGAAATCATAAAATAACTTGGTTATTCTCTTGAAACCTTTCAAAATTCTTGAAACCATACTTTTTTCGAAATTTTCATAATCTACATTTCGTTTTAAATTTCTTGAAAACGTTTTAAATTTGTTGAAATCTTTTCTTAATTATTTTTCAACTTTTTCAAAACTTCTTTATATTTCTTAAATAAAGTCGACTTTTTGTTTTAAATTTGGTAATCGTGCAAAAAATCTGGTACTTTCTTTTTCGAAATTTCAGAAAATCATTTAAAAAGCTGCAAAATAAAAATAATTTTCCAACAATCTTTCAGATTCTTGAACACAATTTTGGATATCTTTTGGAATATTCTATTAATAAATTCAAAAAAATTATAAAAAAAAACATTTTAAATTTCCTATGAATCTTTAGAATTTTTTTTCTTCGAAATCTTTAAAAACCGATTTATTTTTAATTTTATGAAATCTTTGCAAAACTTCTTAAAATTTCCATAACTAACACGAATTTATTGTAAAATTTTGTAACCTTGCAAAATTGCAAAATTTTGCTTTAAAATTTTCTACATTATTTTTCGAAATTTTAGAAAATCATTTTATATCCTGCAAAATAAAAACATTCTTATCTTAATTTCCTTGAAATTGTTTCAAGATTAAAATTATATTTGAAATCTTTTCGAAAATAATTTTTTTTTAAATCTAGCAAAAAAATTGCTTCATTATCTTCCAGATATTCTTTCGAAAGTGTTGGAAATCTTTTGAAATTTTTAACAATCTATAAATTTTCCCTTGATTTAAATATTTTTAAATAACAAACCATATACAGTTTTTCCAGGAATCTTCACAAGAAAACTTTTTTATAGTCTTGAAAGCTTTCAAAACTCTTAAAAAGCTCCTTTTTTCGAAGTCTTCAAAAATCTCCATTTTGTTTTAAATTTCTTGAAATTATTTTGGAAATTGTTCAAAATTTCTAAATATAGTTCAAGATGAGTTAGATTTTTCCTAAAATTTGTTCAAAATTCTGCAAAATACAAAAAATTGCCTTAAAGTCTTCGTATTCAATTTTGGAAATATTTTGAAATAATTTTTAATTTTATCTAAAAATTAATTTTTCAAAGTAAAAAATCATTTTTTGAAAAATTAAAAAAATGTTGTAATGTTGCAAAATTCAAATTTTTTGCTTTAAAATCTTCTAATTCTTTTTCGAAATAATTTTTTGAATTTTTCTCAAAACTTCATAATATCTTTTAAAGTGGTTCGAAATCTTCAAAAATCTACATTATGTTTTAAATTTCTTGCAATCGTTCCAAGGTTTAAATTTTTTTTGAAAGTTTTTCAAAACTTCTCAATATCTTTTAAAACAAGTAGCATTTCCCCCCCAAAAATTTTCAAATTCTGCAAAATGAAAAAATTGCCTTAAAATATTCCACATACTTTTCTGACAATTTTGAAAATCTTTTGAAATGTTTTGAAATGTTGTCCAATTTTATCCAGAAAAGTTTTTTATTCTCTTGAGGCCTTTCATTCTTGAAAAGATTCTAAATTTTTTCTTGGAAATCTTTGAAAATCGTTTTTTTTTTAATTTTATGAAATCAACATTTTGTTTTAAATTTTATGAAATCTTCGCGAAACTTCTTAACATTTCTTAAACTTACCCGAATTTCTTGTAAAATGTTGCAAACGTGCAGAATTGAAAAATTTCGCTTTAAAATTTTCGATTCATAATCAGTTTGAAAGATATTTAGGACTTTTAGAAGTTTGGAAGATAAATATCTCTTAAAATGACACGAAATATTCCTCAAATTTTGAAAAATCTTTCGAAATTAAAAAAATTACCCGTAAATCTTCCAAACATTTTCAAAACTTTTAGAAATATTTTGAAATTATACTAATATTTTGAAATATTTTGAAACTTTTTCAAATTTTCTTCAAAAATTAATTTTTCAAAATAAAAAGATATTAAGAATTTTCCCAGGAATCTAAAAAAAAAATTTATTTTCTTGAAACCTCTCAAACTTCTTAAAAAGCTTAAAAAATTTTGTTGGAAATCTTCAAAAATTTACGTTTTGTTTACAATTTTTGAAAATCTTTTGAAACATAAATCATTTTTTAACCATTTTCAAAACTTTTAAACCTTCTAAATATCTTTTAAAATTCTTCCAAAATTTTTCTTGAAATTCTGAAAAATTAAAAAACATGCGCTCAAAACTTCCAGATTCTATTTTGACAATTTTGTAAATCTTTTGAAATGTTAAAATTTCATTTTAATATTATTTTAAAATTAATTTTTCAACATAAAAAATTAGTTTAAATTATCCCATGAATTATGAGAAATATTTTTTATTATCTTGAAAACTTGAAATTTTTTTTTTCAATTTTTTTGTTTGTTTGCAATCTTGCTAATGGAAGGATTTCGCTTGAAATCTGTCCCATTGTTTTTCGAAATTTTAGAAAATAATTTAAAATCTTTTGAAATGTTTGTCAGTTTTCTCTTAAAATTTATTTTCAAACTAAAAATTCAGTTTAAGTTTTCCCAGGAATTTTAAGAAAGTTTTTTTATTTTCTTGAAACCTTTTAAATTTCTTAAAAAGCTTCGAATTTTCTTTCGAAATCTTCAAAAATTTACATTTTGTTTAAAATTTTATGAAATATTTTCAAATTTCAAATTATTTTTTTGTCTATTCACGTCTTATATTGAAAAATCATCTTTTTGGTAGAAAATTTACCTTCTTGTTTAAAAATTCATCTTTTTGGTCAAAAATTCATGTATTTCAGTTAAATATTCATCATTTTAGTTGAAAATTCATCTTCTAGGTTTAAAATAAAGCTACTTGGTTAAAAATTAAACTCCTTTGTTAAAAGTTCATCTTTTTCAGTTCAAAATTCATCTATTTGGTTGAAAATTAATCTTTTTTGGTCGAAAATTCAACTATCTGGTTGAGAATTCATATATTTTGTTAAACAATCGTCTTTTTTGGCATCAAATTAATAATTTTGGTCCAAAATTCTTGAAAATAAACATGAGATACCTGGAAAAAATCTGGAAATCTCAGGGCATTTTTTGGAGAACGTGCTCAATTTTTTAACGAAATCTAAATATAAAATTGAATAACAATGATTCTTTATTTGTAAAAGTACCTTTATATTATTGTAATTAACTATATTGTTTAAAATTCGTTTTTTTGTTTGAAAATAATTGTTTTAATTGAAAATTTACCTGTTATATTTTTGGTTCAAAATTGATCGTTTTTGGCTGAAAATTCGTATTTTATTGAAAATTCGTTCTTTTTGGTAGAAAGTTAATCTTCTTTTCGAAAACTCATTTTTTTTTTGAAAATTCAACAATTTGTTAGCCATTTTTTCACTTTCTTGACTCAAAAATCTTCATTAGTAAAAAATTCAACTCATGCTGAAAAGTCGCCTTTTTTTTGGTTGAATTCAACTGTCTTTGATTAAAAATTAAAATCTTTTTTAGTTGAAATATCAAATACTACATTTATTGTTCATAATTAATCTTTATGGAATAAAAATTTAATTACTTGACTTAAAGTTAAACTCTTTTCTTGAAAATCAATTTTTTTTTTTATGAAGATTCATTTTAATTGAAAATTCATCTCCTTGGTTGCAAAATGAGATATTTTGTTGAAGATTCGTTTTTTATTTGGCTGAAATTTAATTTTCTTTAATGAAAATTTTACGATTCCTGTTAAAACTTTCAATATATTGTGAAAATCTTTATTGTTGTTGAACATTTTTTTCAACTTTTGATTTAAAATTTAACTATTCCAGTTAAAGATTTATCATTTTAGTTGAAAATTCATCATTTTGTTTTAAAATGTAATCATTATTTAAAAAAAAAACTTTTTTTTGTTGTGTTTTGGTAGCAGTTGATCTTCTTGGTTGAAAATTCATCTTTTCGGTCTCTCTAATTCAACATTAGTTTTTTAACTGCAAATTTAACTATTCAATTTTTGTTTGAAAATTTATTTTGTTTAATTGAAAATCCATGTATTTTCATGAAAATTCATCTATTTCGTTGAAAATTTAACTATTCCAGTTAAAAATTCATAATTTCAGTTAAAAATGCATCTTTTTTGTTTGACAATTTTACTATTTCAGTTGAGGATTCATCAATTTAGTTGAAAATTCATCAGTTTGGTTGAAAATAAATTTTTTTCACTGACAATTTAACTATTCCATTTTCGTTTGTAACATTTTCTTTTTTAGTTGAAAATCCAACTATTTCGTTACAAATTTATGTTTCTTTATTGAATAATCGACTTTTTGGTAGAAAATTAATCTTCTTGTTTGAAAATTCTTTTTTTTTTGTTGTTCAAAATTCAACTTTTTGGTAGAAAATTCAAGTATTCCAGTTGAATATTTATAATTTTAGTTGAAAATTCATCTTTTTGGTTACAAATTAAAACTACTTGGTTGAAAGTTAAACTCCTTTCTTAAAAGTTCATCTCCTTGGTTGAAAATTTAACTATTTTGTTGAAAATTCGTGTGATTTTTGGTTGTAAATGAATTTTTTTGATTGAAAATTTAATTATTTCATCTTAGGTTGAAAATTCATCTTTTTGGTTGAAAATTCAAGTATTCGAGTTAAATTTTTATCATTTTAGTTCAAAATTCATGTTTTCGGTTAAAAATAAATCTACTTGGTTAAAAGTTAAATTCCCTTGTTAAAAGTTCATCTTATTGGTTTAAAATGTTCAGTTGTTCAGTAATATAACACTTTCTGATTAGATTAGGTCATATTTACAAGTATCATGTGATTTATGCATTGAAGTATAAATTAAAGGGACTAAAGGTTTCACGATAGTAAAAAAATTTTTCCTAAGATTCATGGGAAAATTTAAACATTTTGGAATAAAGTTTTGAAGCTGTTTAAGGATTTTGAGAGGTTTTAAAATAATAAAAAAAATTTCTTAAGATTCCTGGGAAAGTTTCAAACGATTTTTTATTTTAAGAAATAATGATTTGAGGAGAATATTTCAAAAAGATTTCAAAACAATTTTGCATTTATGAATAAAAATTGTAAAATTATAAATTTGTAAGGACCTAAAATTCAAATAATTTGACTTCTTATTTAAAAATTGTTCAGCTAAAAAAAAAATTTCAATTTCCAAT
The DNA here is from genome assembly GCA_011634705.1 of Andricus grossulariae. Taxonomy (NCBI): domain Eukaryota; kingdom Metazoa; phylum Arthropoda; class Insecta; order Hymenoptera; family Cynipidae; genus Andricus; species Andricus grossulariae. Next base: position 54,629,150 of record JAABKJ010075445.1, read on the forward strand.
ATGTCTAAATTAAAATTGTTTAAAACGATATAATTTTGAAAATCTCCAAATTTGTTTGAATTGCACAATTTATAAGAGTTTAGCTATCATTTATTTATTGAGCATTCAAATTTCAAAAAATTTTGGCTTCCCGGTCCTTTAGGGTGAAAAATAAATTAATAACTTGATTTTACATTTTATAAATAGATGATTACTTTTAAATTCAAAGAGAGGAATACTTTCTTTCTCAAATGTAAGTTTTAGGTATCTAGAACATTGTGCGCGCTACTTTGTTAAAAATTCGTTTTTTGGTTCATATTTCATCATTTTAGTTAAAAAATCTTCTTTTTTCAAAATTCAATTATTTTGTTAACATTTTTGAAAATTATTTTTTAACTGCGAATTTGACTACACCAAACTCTCGGTTTTAGTCCCCTCGGTTTCCGCCTTCCTAGATCTGCTGCCTCAGGCGAGAGAAGGGTTGCGACGTTTGTCGCAACGTCTCTCGCCAACGTTTGTTTGAAAATTTAAGTACTTTATCAAAAATTATTCTTTTTTGGTAGAAAATTAATTTTTTTTTTGTTCAAAGTTATTATTTTTTTCATTGAAAATTAATTTGGTAACTAAAAATTTAAATGTATTATATTTTTTTGGACATTCATCTTTTTTAGTTGAAAATAAAATTATTTGTTTGATAATTTCTGTATTTTGTTGAAAATTTGTCTTCGGTGGTAGAATATTAATTTTCTTGGTGACTAATTCACCTTCTTGTTTGAAAATTCAACTCTTAGGTTAAAAATGCCATTCAAAATTAAAATATTTGGTTAAAAAATCATGTATTTTGTTATAGATGATCATGTTTTGGTAGAAATTTTTTTTTTATCAAAAATTGATTTTTATTTAGTTGAAAATTAGTGTTTTTATGGATAATCAATTTTTCAAATTAAAAATTGAACTCAATTTTTGATCGAAAATTTTTTGTATAGGCATTCAACCTTTTTGGTAGAAAATTCATTTGTTTGGTTGAAATTCGAATTATTGCGCTGTAAACTTATTTTATTTGTTTAGAAATTTATTTCTGTAACTAAAAATTAAACTATTCTATTTTTCATTAATAATTGATCTTTTTAAATTGAATATTCATCTATTTTGTTGAAAATTGGCCTTTTTTTGGTAGAATTTTAACGTGTTTGGTTGAAAATTTTATTTAAAATTAAAATATTTGGTTGAAAACTCATGTATTTTCCTGAAAATGATTTTTTTCGATAGAAAATTAGTTTTGTTTAAACTAAAAATTTAATTATTCCATTTTTCGCCAATTTTTTTTTATAGACATTCAATCTTTTTGGTAACATTTTTATTTATTTATTTAATAATTTATTTATTAATAATTTTCTTGGTGACTTATTCACCTTTTTGGTATAAAATTCAAATATGAGGTTAAAAATTCCATTAAAAATTATAATATTTGATTAAAAATTCATATGTTTTGTTAAAGATGATCCTTTTTTGGTAGAAAATTAGTGTTTTCATTGAAAATTAATTTTTTAACTAAAAATTTAACTAACTATTCTATTTTCGGTTGAAAAATGATTTTTTTGAATTGAAAATTTGCCTTTTTTTGGTAGAAAATTAACATTTTTGGTCGAAAATTTCATTTTAAATTAAAATATTTGCTTGGAAATTCATGTATTTTGTTGAAAATGATTTTTTTTTTTCGATAGAAAATCAGTTTTGATTAAACTAAAATTTTAAATATTCTATTTTTCGTCGAAATTTTTCTTTTATAGACATTTAATCTTTTTGGTAAAAATATAAATTTATTCATTTATTATTAATTTTCTTGACGACTAATTCACCTTTTCGGTAGAATGTTCAAATATTAGATGAAAAATTCCATTAAAAATTAAAATATTTAGTTGAAAATTCATGTATTTTGTTAAAGATGATCCTTTTGTGATAGAAAATTATTTTTTAAATAAAAATTAATTTTTATTTGGTTGAAAATTAGTGTTTTTATTGAAAATAAATTTTTTTAACTAAAAATTTAACTTAATTTTTGGTCGAAAATTTTTTTTGGTAGACATTTCATCTTTTTGGTAGAAATATTAATTAATGAATCCATTTATTAATAATTTTCTTAGTGACTAATTCACCTTTTTGGTAGAAAATTCAAATATTAGGTTAAAGATTCCATTAAAAAAATGGTTTGGTTAAAAGTCCAATTATTTCGCTGTAAACTTATTTTATTTGTTTAAAAATGTACTTCTTTAACTAACAATTAAACTCTTATATTTTTTGTTGAAAAATGATTTTTTTAAATTGAAAATTCATATATTTTGTTGAAAATTTGCCTTTTTTTGGTAGAAAATTAGTATTTTTGGATGGAAATTTCATTTAAGATTAAAATATTTGGTTGAAAATGATTTTTTTTCCTCGATAGAAAATGAGTCTTTTTTAAAATTGAAAATTAGTTTTGTTTAAACTAAAAATGTAACTATTCTATTTTTCGTCGAAATTTTTTTTAAAGAGATTTAATCTTTTTGGTAGAAAATTCATTTGTTTGTTTGGAAGTCGAATTATTACACTATAAGCTTATTCTCATCTGGTCTATAATTGGTAGGATGAAAAAACAAGATTTTTGGCGTTTTTCTTTTTTCAAATATCGACAATCAAACTTGTCATTTTTAACATTTTAGGCCTGCATGCCATAAGGGTAGTTTTTAGGGGTATTGCCGAACATTCTCATCTGTTCTATAATTGGCAGGATGAAAAAACAAGATTTTTGGCGTTTTTCTTATTTCAAATATCGACAATCAAACTTGTCATTTTTAACATTTTAGGTCTGCATACCGTAAGGGTAGTTTTTAGGGGTATTGCCGAACATTCTCATCTGTTCTATAATTGGTAGGATGAAAAAACAAGATTTTTGGCGTTTTTCTTTTTTCAAATATCGCCAATCAAACTTGTCATTTTAAACACTTTAGGTCTGCATACCGTAAGGGTAGTTTTTAGGGGTATTGCCGAACATTCTCATCTGGTCTATAATTCGCGGTATAGAAAATGAGGATGTTTGACATTCTTATATTTTCAAATATAGACAATCAAACTTGTATTAGGCAGGTCTGAATAATGGATGATGTGTGAGGGTAATTATCCCCTTAAAAAAATTTTTTCGACAATTTTTTCCGACAGAATATTATTTTTTGCCCTTCTAATTGATTTAAGCGAAAAAAAATCAAAAAATAATTTTTTTAATTTCGTTCATATGAACGTTCGTAACTTCAAGTATATACACATGTACTCAAATTGAAAGATCCATCTCGTTATATTTCTCGCGCAGCATTCAGATGCTTCTGAGATATCAGCCTAACAGCGTTGGTGTTTCTGGTTTGACGCATCACGCATGCGAATGTGCCAATGGAAAACGGACTGTTGATTTTTGCTCTCATATTGCTGCAATATTATATTATTTATCTCATGCTAGATACTTATCCAATGTTTTTAAATCAGCGGAAATACTAAGTGATGTATTCAAGAAAAATAATTACATTCTAGTAATTGGAAGTGACAGTGATGAAGATTTCAATAAATAATTACATAAAAAGTATTCGTTGTTGTGTGAGGCAAGGGGATACACGCTAAAAAAGCACCCCGTTTTGTGAGACACACATTCGAAAAGCACCCCGTTTTGTGAGAGGCGAGGGGACTCACACTAAAAAAGCATCCCCGTAAGGAGTTCAAAATAGTATCGCAACCTCCTCATGGTGAACTCTGGAAACTTTTAATTTTTTTCGTGAATATTTTTCAACTATTTCGTTTGGAGTGTCATGTAATTTCACAGCAATCGTAATTTCACTACAGGGTAAAGTTTTAAAAATGCTCATTTGTTTTTTATAGTGTTATGTACAAAAGAAATGAAAAATGAGTGATTCCTCAAAATACAAGTGCACCATTATTCCATCCGACCGCTTAATTAAACTAATAAAGTGTCAACCGAACAGTGGGGCTCGATGTTGTGCCCGGCTGGAGCGAGTGTGCTGTGTGCTGTACGACATGCATGATTTTCATCATTTTTCGCCATGACGCACCACCACGAAAAATCTGACAAAAATGTATGTTGAAGCGGACACTTCAATATTTGTTTTGACAAAAAAATTGGAGGTGTACCTCTAAAACATAACCTCAAAAAATATTTTCAAAATTTGAAAGCATTTTTTACCCCTATTTTTCATCCGAAAACATCCAAAATTTTTTCTGAAAGTACTCTTTTTGGTGAACACAACATATATTTGGCTCGTCAAAATCGGTTCAGCCGTTTTCGAAAACTACCCATTTCTTGATTTTACTAACCCCCTCCATATCTACCAAAAAAATGAAATTTCAAGGTTGAAATTTGCAAGATTTTATATTCACATAGATGTCAATATATGGTGTCAATATAGGCTTGATACGTTCGGGGGCCATTTTTACATTCTTATCCCCCTAGGTCCTTTCTTTAAAAAAAAAAAAAATATATGTATCAACAAAAAAGGAAAGAATAAAATTTGCAGTAAAAAATTAATTTACAATTAAAAAAAAGAATTTTCGATCAGAGATTAATTTTCAACCCAAAAGATTAATTTTCTGCCAAAAAAGATTAACTTTAACAAAACACATGAATTTCAAAGCATATTTTGAATTTTTAAAGAAATTTTTAACCAAAGAAACGAATTTTCAAACAAAAAGCTGGATTAATCACCAAGAAGATTAATATTGTACCACAAGAGATAAAGTTTCAACAAAATACAGAAATTTCAATCAAATAGCAGAATTTTCAAGTAAAGAAGATAAATGTTAAACCAAACATGGAAGTTAAATTTTCAGTTTAAAAAAATTAATTTTCAAACCAAAAAGAAAATTAATTTCTAACAAAATAGTCAAGTTTTTAAGCAAAGAAATTTATTTTTAACTAAAATAATTATAAGATTTTCTGTAAAATCTATAACAAAATGTTTGAAAATAAACAGAGTTTTTTCTAAAGAGCGCGTAATTAGTACGCGCATAGCGCGCACAATGTTTCAGCGTCTTTAAAAAATATATGCAAGCAATGAAACAAATATATGAATAAAAATAAGAGAAAGGGCTTGAGGGTGCATGATAGCATGGAAAATTTACAATTAAAATTCCAAAGTCGAACAAAATTATGTCGCCAAAAACTCTACACCAGTACATTAAGACTTCTTATGTTATTAACTGCAGACAATATTTAAGAATTGTTTTACCTGGACAAATTTTAAATGTCAACAACAGCACAAAATGCGCGATAAATATAGCATCCGCCATTCCTTATAGCGTCAAAACAATAGACTAAGGTTATGATCACAGACGTATGAATTAGAAGGACCCAGCGTCATGATCAAAGAATACACGGTCTAGCCTTATTTAAGCTTAAGCTCTGCTAGTTTCGACCCAGTCGCGCTCTACCACAGCCAGCCATTTGGTTACCATAGCAACCGTTAGCGTCTCTGTCTTCGTTCAAAAGATTTGAAATCATGAATTATGGCTATATTGTAAATCAATGTCAATACCTGCGAAAATTCTCAATATTCAAATCTTAGACGGACATTAAAACACTACATTTTTTGTACGGAATTTCTCTAAGTGGATGTAATAGGTATTTAAAAGGACTACGTTTACTGGCAATGCGACTGAGTATAAAATTTTCTTTCTAAGGGGATCTAAAGGGAACGTAAGTAGACACTAAAAAACTTAATTATTTTGTACGGAATTTCTCTAAGTGGCTCTAACGGTAATTTAAGAGACTTCGTTTACTGGAAAAGTTATTAGGTATATAATTACCGTCTGAAGCGGATTTAAGGGGATCTTAAATAGACATTAAAACGCTAAATTATTTTGTACAGAATTTCTCTAAGTGGATCTAAGAGGAATTTAAGAGTTATACTCTAGTTTCTCCTTTCTCCTACTGGGCTCGTTCTGTAAATGTTACATAACAAAAAGAAAATATCTATACATAATATTGTTACAATCGTGTGCCATAACAATTACAGAACATAAAGGTCAAACTGTTTTGTAACATTGTTACTATAAGGATACGTAACAGTTGTGGAATTCTGTAATGGAACTAATATAAAAAAAGAGTGATAGAACTGTTACGTCACTAGAATGTCACATGTGTTACAGAAATGGAATATAAAGGGCACACTGTTCTGCAACGAGTTTTGACTGGATAAAAATACGCCGACAACAGGGCCGAATATCTTTCAAAGTCAGGCCAACCAAGAAGAAAATTTTTTTTCATAACAATTTATTTTTTAATTTGCACTTTACCATTTTTTTAACCCACCTTATTATAATATGTCTAAAATCAAGAAATAATAAATATATAATCCTGAGAGCACCCTGGCTCTTTCAGCAAAAAGGCATGGCCGAGATTTTGTAACGAACGTTCAAGCGGTTCGATCGCGCAATTGGCTGAGGCATCGGCTAGGCACAGTCGGTTAGGATAGTTTAGGTAGGGTTCGAGTCTCCAGCGAGTGTATATTTTCAACGAGTTTAAGCGTGAGATTATATGTGTAGGGGGCCGTGCGTGAAATTTCGTTATTTAAAATATGAACTAAGCGCAGCAATAATACAGAAAACATTTTTTTCGTTACATATATGAAATACACATTACACGCACATAGAAACCTCATAGAAATCTTTTAACCTCCCAGTAAGCCAGGACAAAAAACCCTTCATCTCCTCTTAGGTTCTATATAAAAACCTCCTTCAAACCTTGTAAGATCCTTGTAAAACCCCAGTACACCCCGAATCAGATCCATTTAGAAACATTTCATATACACATTACACGTATATAGAAACCTCATAGAAACCTTTTAAACTTCCAGTAAGCGAGGACAACAAACCATTTGTTTACTTTTACGTCCCTATAGATCCACTTACAAACATCATAAGATCTACAGTATATGCTATTTCAAGCATGGAAGAAAACCCTCTTTGAAAAATCATAGGAATCCCTAAATTCCTAAATCTATAGGGATTCTGAGAGGATTCTAAGAGGGATTTTTAGCAGGGTTGTGAAAATAGAGATTTTCCCGTCTGCGGAAAAATATACGAATTTCGGTAATTTGAATTCTCGAGTTTTCTTGAATAGAAAATTGAATGTGTTTCAAATGACAATTTTCCCAAGGTCGTTGTATCGGGTGTACAGTGTGTTAGTGTTGCCATCTCTGTGTCACGTCGGTTACTCGATAAAATGGCTGTCATAATCTCTGAGGATAAATTTGAACTTTTAATGCAAAAAATGGGGAATCTGGAGATCTCACTTTAAGCTCTCCACCACAAAATTGACCATCTTACGCTAAAAAATCAAGGGCTTAAAGTCGAGCAAGAAAAACTGAGGTCGTTTACTACGGAACAAGACCGGAGAATCGAGGCAATGGATAAAGCGTTAAAAAAAAACAACTTTATTATTTTCGGTGTTCTTGAGGAAGATGACGTGGACCTGGTGCAGTCAATATGTGGTACTTTCAAGCAGCATCTTGATATTGAGATACGCTCAGACCAGGTCGAATCTCTTAGACGGATTAAAGGAAAAATCCGGGAAAAATCCCGTCTCCTTCTAACTCAGCTACGTTCCTTCAAGGATAAGAAAATGATCTTATCACAGCTGAAAAAATTACGCGGCACTGGGAGGAGCATTGCGGAGGACTATACTAAAAAAGTGCAAACTGAAAGGAAGACTCTGCTTCCATACCTTAAAGAGACTAGAAATTGTGACCTGAAAGCTTACTTAATCTATAATATAATATATGTAGATGGCAAAAAATTCTAGTCCACAGATCTGTAAGCATTGGAGTCTGTAATCCAGAATGCAAAATTATCTGGGAATAGGGCGGAACAATTTGCAAAAGGGAAAATGGGGAAAGCAAGCGGAATACAAACTTCTTCTCCTGGAAATGTCATGGTTATGTAAGATTTTTATACTCCTGTATTAATTATGATAAGTTTGATATTATAGGAACAGTGGAAACCTGCCTCACTCAAAATCCCAAAAACTTGTACGTGGATAATAAATATAATAATTTCTTCTCTAACGCTTTAAAAGAAAAATCAAAAGCTAGAGCCAGTGGTGGCCTAGCCCTTTTTATAAATAAACTTTATTACAATTGGAGCTCATAGAGAAATCCGAGTATTGGATTTTGGTTCGAATTTGTAGCGCAAGTAAAATTAATTTTATTCTCGGAATCTGCTATTTTAACCCGACGGTAGATACAGAAGTAATCCTAAAACTTTTCGAAGAAACCTCATGCGCTGTCAGAGAAAAACAGCAACCTTCCTACCACTATATTTGGCGATTTCAACTGTAGGGTGGGGGGATTGAGCCAAGTTCCACCTGATATGTTTTCTCACACAAATTTGTCAATGTACCGCGAGAGTCATGATGTTGCGCATAACAGGAGGGGGCTGGGATTGGTAGAACTGATGGAGGTGAATGAGTTTTATCTCTTAAATGGTAGATCGCGGAGTGACAATCCAGCCCACTTTACGTTTGTTAATGCAGGGGGTAAAAGTGTCAATGACTTGGTCTTTCAAAATTGCAGGAGTTAAAATTTGTGGATGTATAATTCCATATCTACCATTATTGATAGCATCTATTGCTATATTAATATTTTCGTTTATTTCTTCTATTGGGATAGTTATTGAAATTAATACTTGATCCAATTCTGAGTTCATTTGGTTTAAATCTGATTAGCTTAAGGTTCCAAATAAAGTTTTCGAAATATCGCCTATAAAATTAACTATTCCTCTTTTATGTCTTTTTTTCCAAGTAATATGTGTAAGATTGTAGTTTTGGTTATTAATTTAATAATTCTGTGTTTTGATAATCTAATTTCGTTTTTCGTAATACATTCATTTTCACATGTCTGTTATATTAAATTAATGGCTTGTTCTAAAACTTGAAAACTATCTTCGGTTGTAGTTAAATTTATTCCTGTGATTAATTTCCATTCTTCGTGGTACAAATAAGCTTTGCTAATTTTTTCCACGTTAATGTTTCCATAAATTTCTTCAAGAACATAGCTTGCTTGTGCCGTCGTTATTAACATCCACAGGAACAGAATCATTATTTTCCTAGAAAATAAAATGGAATCACTTGATCAATATGAAGTTGAAGAGTTTTGCCTTCAAATTTAATTTTAAAATTATTATTCGTTGCAATTCCTGTGAAAATTCCTGGGCCTTTCCAGCTTGGATCCAATTTATTTTGTTTTGTATTATTTTTGCATTTGACTTGATCTTCTATTTTGTAAACTGGGTGGCTTTTAACTATGTTTTCATCCAAACGTTTCTTAGTCTTCTTTTGTTCAATTTCAATTCTTTCTTTAGCTTTCTTAATGATGTTGTCATGTTTGATTTTCCATTTCTTTATTAAATCAGCATAAGTAAGCGTTGGTGATCTTGGTATTGCTGATGGGATATTAGGATCTCTTCCGAATGTTATCTCAAAGGGTAATAAGCCTGTACTCGCATTTTTCATTGTATTAATTACGAATGTAATCAATTTCAAATTTTCATCCCATTGTTTACCATTATCTTTCATTGATGTTTTAATGAGATCTTTTAAAGTTGAATTCATTCTTTCTATGTTACCATTTGCTTGTGGATGGAAAGATTTTGTTTATATATGCTTAATATTTAATGCATCTTCAAATTATTGTATTAATTCAGATAGAAAATTTTGTTCCTTGATCAGTGAGTATCGTTTCAGGGGCTCCGAATGTATATATATAAATAATGATCAATCATACTGTCAATTAAAGATTCTGCGGTTTCGTTTTTCATAGGTACAAGAACTGTACACCTTCTTAATCTGTCTTGAATACTTAAGATGTATTTGTTTCATAGTTTTGTCTCTGGCAAGGGACCAAAAACGTCTAACGCGATTTTTTCGTTAGGGTTAGTAGATGTGTCTGGAATGATTGATTGTGCTTGATTAGTGACTCTTGTTGTCTTCTGCAATTGGCAAACAGGGCATGCTTTCACGTATTTCTTAATTTCTTCATCCATATTTTTCCATTCACCAATATCTCTTACCTTTTGAATTGTATATTCTCTCCAAGGTGGTTAGCGTGGGCTTTTTTAATGATGGTTTTCCTTTCTTCTTTAGTTAATTCTCTGGTTTTATTAAAACATATATGGAATCCTATTTCTGGTTAATAATTATATAAATATTGTAATATTTCCAAAAGAGTTTCTTTTTCCAATGGTGTAAAGGGTGGGTCACCGAAAATCAATCTTACTATTGTTAGTCCCCTATCTATAAATTCTGTTATTAATATTCCTAAGTAACGTATCCAATTTTCCTCATTATAATCTGGCATGTCTGATTTGTTTATTAATTTCCAAATTTTTACTTCAGCGTTTGGTTTAGTTTTAATTATATTATTCGTTACTGGGTTTTCTTTCCATTCTAAAAATCCTTTATAAAGTTGATAATCTTCTTCTTCTTCCTCTTCCTGTTCTTCTTATTTTTTTTCTTCTTCGGATTTTTCCTTAATTTTCACATTTTCTCTATCTCTTAATACTATTTGTTCCGTAATTACAGGTTTTTTCTGTGTGGGTTCTTTACCATCACTTTCAATATCGGAATCACAACTGTCTAATGGTACCGCAGTATCCAAATCATCAACTGTTTCTTGTCCTTGAAGTGGGAACAGTCTTGAAAGACAATCAGCTGCTTCGTTTTCTTTTCCTTTTACGTATACTATCTCATACTTATATTCTTCCAGGCGTAATCTCCATCGAAGTAATTTGGAACTAGGGTCTTTTACGTTGTGAAGCCAAACTAAAGCTTTATGATCCGTTTGAATTTGAAAGGGATTTCCTAGTAGGTACTGTCTCAATCTTTTTACTGCCCAAACAATTGCTAAAGGCTCTTTTTCGCTAGTGTTGTAATTTTCTTCTGCTTTCTTAAGTGTTCTAGATATGAAAAGGCATGGGTGTCCTTTTTGTGACAATACAGCTCCTAAACAAAAATTAGATGCGTCTGTTGTTAAAGTAAATTCTTCTTTAAAATTTGGAAATCGTAATACTGGTGCATTACATAAAAGTTCTTTTAATTTTTTAAAGCTTTCTTGGCATCTAGGTGTCCAATCGAATATCACTTCTTTTCGTATTAAGTTGGTCAAAGGTTTAGCTGTGGTGGAGACATTTTTTATAAACTTTCTACAGTATCCAGCGTGTCCTAAAAATGATTGTATTGTTTTGACTGTAGTTAGAGTTTTACAATTTTTTATAGCTTCTGCTTTTACTGGGTTAGATGTAACTCCATCTTTTGTTATCAAATTACCTAAATATTCTAATTCTGGTCTGAGGTATTCACATTTAGATGGTTCCAATCGTAATCCTAATTTTTTAATTCTTTCAAGAATTTCAATTAAATTCTTGTTTTGTTCGTCTGGTGTTTTACCAAATACCATTGTATCATCAATATAAATAAAGAATTTCTCGCCTACAAGTCCTCTAAACGCATTATCCATCATACGTTGGAAGGTGGCTGGGGCATTCTTCAATCCAAAGAAACATTATGTTTAGTTTTTTATTGAACATTCCCCTGACTGGTATTCGTGGAAGCAGTTGCGTTTCTTATTTGAGCTAAACGTTATAAAAGAAAAAATGTTTAAATACATTTTATCTCGATAAGCTTGCGCTTCGTTGACATTAGAAAATTCGATTGAAAATAATGTTTAGTTGAAATTTTGGTCAATCCAGTGTAATATTAATATTGGAAATTTTTGGGGAATAATATGGGTCAAGGCAGATACATTTTGAATTTTTAAGAAAAAACTAAGTTAAAACAGTAGAACATTATTTCCATGTAAAAAATAATGTTGGAAAATCCTTGTAGTAAATTATGGAAGACGTAAAAATTGTTACTTTATTCATTTTGTTAATGTGTTTGCATAAAATATTATGGTTTAATATCAATTTTCGAAGTTTCATTCCCTAAAGTATTAAAGCAATTATATAGTAAAGTTCTCGTTTAAACTATTAGAATAATGTATAATATTACTCATATTTTTGTAAATTTTTGAAGTAGTAACTGCATATAAATTTTTATCAAAGAACAATTACCGAAACGATTGGTTGTTTTATACATTCATTTGGTGATTTTGGAAATCACAAATATATTTATCTCCTATGTTGCAGTAGAAGTGAAATACTTGTTAACAATATAATGACATTTTTGTGAATATTAATAATGTTTTCTTTTTTAATGAAACCACTTGGCATTGTAACACATGCATGAGTAAAGAAGCATTAATAAAAAATAGTGTAACTGAAAATAAAAACTGTGATTTTAATTCTCTGAACTGTTCCCCAGTGTGGCATCAGTCGGAATTTAATATCTTATTCTTTCATGTTGTAACTCGGTTTTCTTGACCTCCACGGCAAAGCCTGAAGTTAGAGTATTTCGATTTTTCACCGTTTGGGGGGCGGCAGGCCTCAGGCCCATTATTTCTTGTTCTTCTATCAGGGGCGCCCCGCCGGAACGCTTCACCCTGAGACGTGTACATGTACACTGCACCTGACATGGCACTTGACCGTGTAAGCCGTGTCGCATCCCAGCACTGTCAATTTCACCTATTTCTTATCTGGCAAAGTTATTTGTTCATTTATGTTACATCGATTATTCCTCTTTTATTTCAAATACTATCAAATCCCCAAACCCAACAATAGTTTCAGATAGCATTATTTCGCTTAAATAATTAAGGGTCCGGATACAATAAGGGGATGAGCGCTCGAAAACGCGAAAAAGTATTGTCCAAACGTCTTGTGATAGCAAAATTTTGAAGCTAAAAAAATTGAATTAAAAAAAAAATCTGCTTATAGAGAATGACAATGCGGAACTTTTTTCTATTTAAAGTTTTTCTTCCCGGTCTATATTTTTAGCAATATAATTGAAAAAGGGTAGACACATGTATTATACACTAGCGAAGCCTACAAGATGAAGAAAAAAGTTAAAACTGACAATTGTTTAATAATAATTAATTGCAAATGGAGAACTGACGGTAAGCACGTTTTTTTACCTTCGGCGAATAAAAGTATCAAGGGAACTTTTGAGTTGAAACAACTTCCAGTAAGACATTTGTTCCTTACTATTGGAGGAAGATTTCTGGAAGTTTTTAGATCAATTCATTAAAAATTGGCGGAAATATTCATTTTGTAAGAAAGCACGTGACGTCGCGTCGTCTACGATTGCATCGTTAGCAAATTCAAGCGCTTCTCAACGTTAGTACTCTCGCCTTTACACTTTCCTTTTAAAAATTAAACATGAAAGAAGCCTGCCCTTTCCCTCAATTAATAGAAAATCGACTGCTTTATATTTTTGGAGATTTCGTTGTTCAAAGAGAATTAGCAAATAACTAAAAATAGAAAAATTTGTGCTTCGCAAGTTGTTCCCCCCTTTACTTTGTTTTCTTCTTTTTAGTAATAAGGAATGTAAACAAACCGTCTAGAGTCTTTGTTTTGAAATTTTTACAATGAAAAGGACTCAGTATCTCAAACTGTTTCGGAAGGTGCCGATCCCTCTCTGATTCATTACATAAAATTGAATGTATATTTTTTGTTGTGTTACTGTAAAACAATATAATTAGACATTTCCATTTATTTTTGAGTCTGTGAATTTCTAATACATAAAATATTAATTTACCATTTTACACTGATAATTAGATTTTTGAATGAATTGTTTAAGAATGTATTATTGTTTATAGCCATTTTCTCTTATAATAGAGTTAGAAAGTTGCGGTTTTGCTGAATTTTTCCGCGTTTGGTCTACTTTTAAATTGGGGAAATTGGGGAATTGTGAGACACGTCAACTTTTCACCACATTTGAACAGTTACGCATGCACATGGCGGTCATCGTCTTGTCATAACTCCAACTCATTTTTCTAGTAGTACTTGGTGTGTACACGCACTTGTTAGCTCTGTGCGAAAACCACTTGGGAAAAAATTTACAAATATTTATTTACTGCGTTCGTCTTTGTATTATTTTCACAACATTTTTCGAAGAATCAGCGCAGGTAAATATGCTTATAATTATCCTGTGACATTGATATTTCGACTCCGAGAAGGAATTTTGCATGAAAATTCAGTGAGTGAATCATTAGTTGCCATCTTCTAAATCAAAGCATTTGGGGAGTTGTGAGATAGTGTTTTTATTTATTTATTTACTTTTTTAATTTTTCTTTTTTTTTGTTTTCTTTTTTTTGTCTCTTTTTTTTTTCTTTGAATGAAAATAACTTTCATGTCATTTCCAAACATTCAATTAATATTTTTTATCGATATTTTTCATTTTTGACTTAATTCAGACGGTGTCTCACATTTCCCCAACTTTTTTGACAATCTCAACAACGCATATTTTTTTCGACAGATAGCAATTTCGAAAAACCGCTTTAACGAGAAGTTAGGTTTCCCCCCTAGTAACAAATTTAGTTAAAAAATTTGCAAATATTTTGATTTTTGTTGAAGTTATGGAGCTTAATAAAAGTTTGTCTCACAATTCCCCAATTTCCAAGCTCCAAAATCAACCCCCTTCACAAAATTTGAATTTTTCGCGAATTTAATCCAGGCATATTTTTGGGCTTTTTTTGGGCTTCTCGAAAATACCCACTCCGATTTTCGGGCTCCAACCCTTAACATTAAAAATCAACTCCTTAGCACAACGCAGATATGAATTCGTCAAAAAATAACCTTTTTTGTAATTTCATAGTGTTGATAGAGTGTCTGATTTTTAGGCTCCTCGAAAATACCTACCCCGATTTTTGGGCTCCATCCCTTAGCATTAAAAATCAACCCCTTGGTACCACGCAGATGAGACTTTCTCAAAAAAAAATCTCTTCTGGGATTTTATAGTGTCGATAGAGTCTCTGATTTTCGAGCTCCTCGCAAATACCCACACAGATTTTTGGGCTCCAAACTTTAACATTAAAAATCAACCCTTTGGTACCTCGCAGATGTGACTTTCTCAGAAAATAATCTTTTCTCGAAGTTTATAGTGTGGATAGTCTCTGATTGTTGGGCTCCTCGAAAATACCCACGCCCATTAGATAGATCCTTAATGTTAAGGGTTGGAGCCCAAAAATCGATATAGGTATTTTCGAGAAGCCCAAAAATCAGAGACTCCATCCATACTATAAAATTCCAGAAAAGATTATTTTTTGAGAAAGTCTCATCTGCGTGGTACCAAGGGGTTGATTTTTAATGTTGAGTGATAGAGCCCAAAAATCGGGTTGGGTATTTTCGAGGAACCCAAAAATCAGAGACTCTATCCACACTATAAAATTCCAGAGAAGATTATTTTCTGAGAGTCACATCTGCGAGGTACCAAAGGGTTGATTTTTAATGCTAAGGGTTGGAGCCCAATAATCAGAGTGGGTATTTTTGAGGAGCCCAAAAAAAGCCCAAAAATATGCCTGGATTGAATTCGCAAAAAATTCAAATTGTCTGTAGGTCGTTGATTTTGGAGCTTGAGGGTTGTTTTGGGGAAATTTTTTTTTGTGGATTCTAAGAGCCCAAAAATAGCCCAAAATTCTGGTGGAATTGAATTTTTATTATTTTGTGTTTTTAGGAAGTGGAGGTGCTAGCTTAATGTAAGCTAGCACCTCCACAAAAAAATTGATATTTTCCGCTTGCTTGGTGGATCCTGGAAATCATCTGTAATTCTGAACTTGGGAACTTTCCCGTTGAACTCCAGGGCACATAATTACAAATTTAACCCCATAGTTTGTAGGAGCGCCGCTCCTTCACACGTTCCCCCTTATTTTAAAAGGTGTTTCGTACTCATGTATAGAAGCATCTTTATGGTCAGTTTTAAAATTTGTATGTTTTATCTATCGTGATCATCAGACATTGTTTATTGTTTATATCAGCCTCCTACATTTGGGAGATATTGCCACTTTCTTTCTTGAGAGTCTTTAAGGATCGAGCTCACGATGTTTATTCTATAAGGATGAAATTACATTTTTATGAGAGTGAATTCTATAGTAAGTTTGAAAACTTAAAAACATATGCTTTGATATATATCTTTTTATTTCTCAGGAAGGGATAGTAAATATAAGCAAAAAATAATAAATTATTAAAATTTATTGATTATTTATAAAACCGTGGTTTAATATATCACTTTTTTTGCGTCGTCTCAGACTCTTTGGCATACAGTCTGCGCATGCACGTATTTTAAACCTAATGGCGATCTGTTATGTTAAATATATATGCTAATTTACAAAATTCTAAAATACTTATAAACTCATTAAAATTTGAGAGTAGATAAACTCTAAGTTATCTTTTACATTTTTTTAGCAATCTCATGGTTGTCTTTGTTTCTTTTATACGTGAACAAATCAAGATAGGGTGGGAACTAGGATATACACGTCAATAAGAGGTAGGAACCGCACATAAAGAAACATACTGAGTAATGGGATATGAGAAGGATGACATTCTTTTTTTGTTGAGCGTATTCCTTCACATTGAGGAATTTCTAAGATTTCATAAGCACGGAAAGGGTTATGGAATCCTGGACACAACGATCCTTTCCCCTATACGACCGGCGAACAGTCTTGACACGTGCTTGCAGGGCGACTTTGAAGGACTTGTCGTGATTCATAGCCGTGACAAGGCTTTTGTTTAAGCACAAATTCAGATAAGCAATAATGAAGGATGACAGTTTGCCAGCAATCCTTACTAGTAGGGAACCCTTGGTCACTACACCCTTCACAAATCCACTCCCATTGATCAAGGACACGGCCGATCCCTACTGTTCCATCAATATGAAGCATCTTGGATTTTTGTAACATAAGCTTCATGTTCTTTTCTTGAAATATCTCCTTTTTTTGTAAAAGTTTGGTAGCAGAGGCACTTTTCTACCACGAAGAAAGCGTATAAATTTTTTCACACCTTTTGTGAATGTATGATCCCCAACATGATCTTTACACCCCAGGGATATGACTTTGCGACAATAAAATAGAAGTATAGAACGCAGAATTTCTCGCACTAGTGTTACATTTCCTGTGTTTAAAAGGGAGCTTCTATTCAAAAAAATTCAAGTTAACCGTCAAACAAGTCTCAAGAATAAAAGCCATGGTCAAAGTCAAGGTCACTATCGTATGCCTCCTTGCAAAATGCACAACTTTTGTCTCGATCTTTTTAGCATAAAACGCTTTCCTGAGAAATTATTGAGGTGCGGCTTTAAAAATAAAACTCTCTTTATAATATAAGTACCTACATTTATGGCTGTGATTGTGGCCTGCACCATAGTTCAAACCATGGTTGTTACGGTGACATATAGCGCATAAATTCAACCAGAAATAACCTATTGCGCACGTCTACAGACCACCATAACCCACTGCGCAAATCTGCAGCACATCATGATCCACTGCGCATGCCTACGAGCCACCATGACCAACTGCACATGTTGTGGTAATTGAGACTTTTGATCTCCATGACATGAACTACATTTTCCCTCAATTACAAACAAATTAGCCGAAAGCCAATTTCTGTACAAATTCTGCGGGGTGCCAATTTTGGGTCCATCCGGAAGATAGGAAATACCAGAAGATCCTTTGGCGATATAGCACTGATGAACCACTAAGGACTTACCAATTAAAGACCGTGATGTATGGGACTTCTGCAGCCCCTTTTTGGTCATTCGATGCTTGAAACAATTAGCAAAAAGTGAAAGATCCTTATTTCCAATTGCAGCTGAGGCGTTAAAAAACGATTTTTATGTGGATGACCTTCTCATTGGAGCGGATTCACTGGAGGACGCTAAACAGCTGCGAGATCAATTGATAATGCTAACCAAAAAAGGAGGACTTCGTCTCTGCAAATGGACATCGAACAGTGAAGAGGTTAGTAAGGACCTCCCAGACTGCTCTAATCAAACGAGTCTCAGACTGGATCCTGACCATGCAAATAAGACCTTGGGAGTGTCTTGGAATTCACAGGAAGACATGCTCATTTTTGAAGTAGATTCGCTGCCTGACCAGGAACTCATCTCCAAGAGGGTAATGTTATCGCAAATAGCCAAGCTCTACGATCATCTGGGATTGTTAGCACAAATTATTTATGCAAAAATAAAAATGCAACAATTGTGGAAAACTACAACAACGTGGGACGACCTTGTACCCCTTGAAATAGTATCACCTTGGCGGCAGTACCAGCAACAATTACATCTGCTGAATCACTGGAAAATTCCAAGAGCTGTCCAGGTCCCAGGTGCAGATGAACTTCAACTTCATGGGTTTGCAGACGCGAGCGAAAAGGCTTATGGTGCGTGCATCTATGCACGCTCAACTAGGGGAGACGAACATCACTCCACATTACTTTGCGCAAAATCCCGAGTCGCGCCGACAAAAAATTTGAGCATAACAAGACTCGAACTTTGTGCAGCGGTTCTCTTGGCTAACCTTTATAAGACTTTAAAGAGTTCTCTTAGGCTTAAATTTAGTAAAACTGGGTTCTGGTCCGACTCTACGATCACACTCAATCGGATCAGCTCATCTCCTCATGAATATAAAACCTTCGTCGCTAACAGAATTTCTGAGATACAAGATCTCACTTCTGTAAATAACTGGAAACATGTCTCGTCAAAGGAAACCCCTGCAGACTTCGTCTCGCGAGGACAGCTTCCTCAAGAATTCATCCACAATACGCTTTGGAGAAATGGCCAAGAATGGCTAACTCAAGCGGAATCACATTGGCACAATCACTCGCCAGAGAATACCGATGATCTGGAAGATGAGAGAAACGGGACTACTGTCTTAAATACCGTTACAGGAAAGCCTAAATTCGATTTTTGGAATTGGTTTTCATCGTTGCCAAAACTACTGCGCGTGACTGCATATTGCTTCCGTTCCATACAGAACTTACGTAAGCGAGGATGCTGTTTTAATTCGTTATCGCCGGACGAATTGCGCAAGGCGTTGTATCAAGTAATTTCAGCTATACAACAACAAGAGTTTCACGAAGAATTCCATAAATTGTCAAGGAATGGGGACCTACCAAAGAGTTCAAAACTTCTCAGGCTACATCCTTTCATCGAAGAAGATCGACTGAGAGTGGGAGGAAGAATCCAGAATGCCGACATCGACAATGATCAAAAACATCCTGTCCTTTTACCTAGAAACCATCCCGTTACCGATATCATAATTCGCGATATCCATGAAAGTCAGCTTCATTCAGGTGTGAACGGTACCTTGTATGCAAACAGGTTGAAGTATTGGCCAATTGGTGGCAGGCTTGCAGTTCAAAAGGTCGTACACGCATGCATAAAATGTTTTCGCGTGAAGTCCAAAGAACCAGATTATGTAATGGGTAACCTTCCCAAGGTAAGAGTGACCGCGTCACGTCCTTTTGAAAATATAGGAGTTGACTATTGTGGCCCATTTTACGTGAAGGAAAAGCCTCTTCGTAATAGGAACAAAGTTAAGGTATACGCAGCTGTATTTGTGTGTCTATCTACGAAAGCGGTTCACTTTGAACTTGTTGGTGATCTAACGACTGACATTTTTATTGCAAGCTTGAGGCGAATTTTTGCGCGTCGAGAAAAGGCTAGGGCGATCTACATAGACAATGGTATAAATTTTGTGGGTGCCAAAAACAAATTCAACGAACTTTACAGCTTTCTCAATTCCGACGAGCACAATAGAAAAGTAGAAAGTTATTTAATTGATCAAGGAATCGAATGGCACTTTTCTCCACCGCGAACCCCCCATTTTGGTGGGATCTGGGAGGCGGCTGTAAAATCGCTCAAGCATCACATGGTAAGAACGATAGGCGACACATTGTTTACATACGAAGAGCTCAATACGTACATGTGCGAAATCGAAGCAGTGCTTAACTCGCGACCACTCACACCGATGTCGCCAGATCCCAGCGATTTATGTGCGTTGACTCCAGGTCATTTTTTAATAGGTCAGCCTGTAACTAGCATACCTGCTCTAGATTTTTCGCAGATTCCTACGAACCGATTATCTTCCTGGCAACACATTCAAAAACTAAAAGGAGATTTTTGGAAGCGTTGGAAACACGAATATTTGAATGAAATGAATGTTAGGAGTAAGTGTCATACTTGATCGGCAGATTTGATTAAAATAGGATCTCTTGTTGTTCTTAAGGACGAAAATCTGCCACCACTGCGTTGGAAGTTAGGCCGAATTATTGAAGTCCATTCAGGCGACGATGTCATTATACGTGTAGTAACTTTAAAAACTGAAAGTGGCATCTTAGAACGAGGTGTGAAGAAAATTTTGCCGCTTCCTATAGAAGTATAATTTTGTTGAACGCGTATCGTTCAAGTCCGGCAGAATGTCACTGCGTAATATTTAATTTGACAATAATCCATGTGATTCATACGCTTATCACCAATCCTTAGCGATCTTATCCGAGGTCCTACGAAGTGACGAAGTTTCGAATGTGACTCGAAGGAACAGGTACATCAGTACTCTCATGACTGGCGAGTCTATCAACACAAATTTTAATTGTATACGGGCTTTCGTGTTTTCCTGAATATACAACAAACAAATTTTTCACAAAGTGTAAATTTACTATTCCGGAATATCATTGGCAAACCAAATGAAACAAATTTCTAAAAAAAAGTAGCTCAAACTTTAAAAAATGGTACAAGTGGCAAAGTTTATATAATTTGTTTAAAACAATAACATTTTTCATTAAATGTCCATGTACTGTTCCGCAATATCACTGGCAAACCAATTTAAACAAATTTCCAAGAAATATTACCTTAAACGTAAAAAAGTTGCACAAACAGCGAATTTGTTGATGCCATTTGTTTATAACAAACTCATTTTTCATTAAATGTCAATTTACTGTTCAGGAATATCATTGGCAAACCAAATGAAACAAATTTCCAAAAAAAGTACCTCAAACTTTAAAAAATTTCACGAGCAGTAAATTTGTTTATGCCATTTGTTTATAACAAACTCATTTTTCATGACATGTCGATTGGCAAGCCAAATAAAACAAACCTTAAACTTTAACCCTTGTGTTCCCATCCAAAAAAACTCACAGCATCTGCCACCCGGGTACCTGGGTACCCCGCCCACGAAATTGTTGTTGAAAGTCCATTGTAACTTGAAATAACTATGTATATTTATTCAATATTTAATTATTCATATTCTAGGAAGGTATTCCTACCTGGATATCACAATTTAATTATTCATTAATTATTCAAAAGCGACGAAAAACCAGGAAGTCATGCGTCGACTGCAATAAGCCCGTTTGTGATCAACACACGGTAAAAATAACTAAATGTTTGCATTTTAATAAGTGAGTCGATTTGATTTATGTAAAAATAGGAATTAACATTATTCTATGTATTTTTCTAAACAATATTTTTATATTATTGTGCAAAAAATGAAAACTCCATGATTTTTGTTCAACGATTACTGCGCAAAGTGTAAGGTAAATGCACTAGTAATCGTCACCTTAAGCTAAATTGGAAATTAAAAATGCTTTTTGTATTTAAAACACAATTCTTATTTTCACAAAGGGCTTAACCGATTAAAGCAGATATAGAAAAGCTCAATTTTGATCACTTCACGTGATATTTGATTGGAGTCAATTTTTATTCACGATTAAAATTCAAATTATGCAAATGCGTTAATAATCTTCAGGTACGTAACCAAGTATTAACACGAGAAAAGTATACTAATTTGATAAACGGATGTTTAAACTTACCTAAAATCACATTTTTCATCACACGCGGCAAGAGCGAGTCTTGTTATACAAAAAATATTGGTATTATTATAGACAGTACATTGCATCAATAAACAATTAAAAATGTATACATCTTGTTATTATTCATAAACTAATCAATATTTACTTTACTGCAATGCAAATTTCGATAGAGAATTGGTTCAATCATGTAAATTCGAGAAGCATTCGGCCTACCTTTATTAGAAAAAAAGTTATTTAATAAAACGTATGCCGATGGGTACCCGGGTGCCCGGGTACTCGATATTGAATCCGCTAATCCAGATTCGTAAGCAGCGCCCTCGAAAACCCGTAGAGACCCTCGTGAAAAGAAAGAACAACTTAAGACAACAGTATAGGCAGATATAGGCCTGTCTTAAAGTGGTCTTAAACTGATCTTTTCTTGTCCCCAGAAGACCACAGTCCTTTTGTCTCAGCCAGTTATCCTTATTTCAGAGAGAGAGAGAGAGAGAGAGGTGTGTCTATTTCAATGCCCTAAAAATGATGCGTGTATAGGCTAGACCCAATAATTTTTTGAAATACTCGTCCACCATATTGGATCCGCGATTTTGTCTTTGGAAATTTTGACTTCAGTTTCGAGGTCAGCGCCCTCGAATACCTATAGATACCACGTTTCAAGTAGATTCAATAATTTTTTAAATACTCGTCCGCCATAATGTATCCGCCATTTTGTTTTTTGAAATTCTGACTTCAGATTTGCAGTCAGCGCTGTCGAGAACCCATAGATACCACGTTTCAAGTAGATCCAATAATTTTTTGAAATACTTGTCCGCCATATTAGATCCGCAATTTTGTTTTTTGAAATTCTGATATCAGACTCGAATTCAGCACCCTCGAAAACCATCTGTAAGTGATCTTGCAATTCATTGTTTTACATTTTTATGTGTTTACCGACTTTTGGCCACGGAACTGGGACGCCTGGCCCACTGTGCTACGTCAGGTTGCTACGTCAGCGAGCCACAAAAATCTCACAGCCAATCAGAGATGGCGTTAACTCTAGCAGGCCGCAAAAGCCACTGTTTCCGGTTGCATTTCTGCCCGGGAACAGTGGCTTTTGCGACCTGCTAGAGTCAACGCGGTCTCTGATTGGCTGCGAGATTTTTGTGGCCTGCTGACGTAGCAACGCTCACTGAGTATTGTGTTATTGTGTACATAGCCTCCGAAAAAAATGTATCTTGACAGGTGAATGGAAAATAGAGAGCGTCGGTGTGTTCAACCTCAAAACTGATGGTTTAAGGTTATTGCAATTTTTGTGCATAAAAAGTCGGCACAAAACCTCAAAAATGGTCGACTCCTGGTCTGAAGGTTCTGCGGACAAGGAAGAAGTATTACGCAAACATAAAAAATGTGTTTTTGATGCCCGCCCCGACCAGCAAACCCTCGGCTTTGCAAAAGTCGGGCGGGCGACCGAATCCCATGCATCCGCTCAGCTGACCGAGATCAGCAGAGCGGCGGCACTACGTACTTTCGGCTGGGGATGAAGAAAAATAGTATACGACAAACGGCCAGAAATATTGGATGCTCTGGCGTGCGTGATATGAGGCCTCGGCTTCGCCTCGGCCTTCATATCGCACAAGCCCGGAAATCCACCTTTCTGGCCTTGGGTCGTAATGTACTATATTTTATCAACTACAAAAAAAATGTATGATGGATTCAGTATTATTTAACAGTCGAAAAGGTTTCAACATGCGGTAGTGAGCTGGGGACGGCTGACAATGGACTTTAGCCTTTTGGGCGTCCGGTAGGTCCTTGGACGAATTGGGTCCCGTTCGGGACCGCGCCGACAGTTCGGAAGACCAAATCCGTCGTATGAGACGTTTGTATCTGCATCGGAGAGTATCCTTTATAGATGACACGTCCTGAATTCGGCTCTGTGGCACGCCCAGGTATGTATAGGTCTCTCCAGCGCAAAGGGATTCGTATAGCGCTTCTGTCGACGAGCTCAGGGGCTTCCGGGACGCCATTAAGTTTCCGTTTTCTCAAATAAACCTTGGCGCATTTTTCTAACCCGAACTCCATATATATATCTAAGCAGCGATTTTTTACAAGCTTGTTATATGAAAACGCTTTTTCAGGTGAAAGTTGTAATTTGTCGACTCAGAATTAAATAAAATTTGATGTTGGACCAAAGTATCTATGTTCAACAATTTTCAAAGTTTTCTTTAACCATATTCGTACCAGTTTGAAGAAGAAAGAGTTCTACACTTGAACAAGGATCACTCGTTTCTTTATAATTTGCATCGTATACTTCGAACTAATACTATGGCAAATTTTATTATGAACACTTTGTGCGGCGTGAATAACTTTTAATAAATCTCCGCTGCCGGATTCAAAAGCAAATGCATTGTGACTCCAGATAGGTTACCAGTCATGAACGCTTGTGGGTCAATGTAGAACTAAATTTACGTTAAGAGTCATAGCTACTTTGGAGTATAATATTTTAGTCCGCGCAACAAACTCGTGTAGTAATCTGTCAGCTCGATCGACTTCCCAAGCTTGAATATTTCCCTTTAGTAGAAGGTATATTGCTTCTACAAATAATGCCCAATGTGCCAGCAACTCCGTTGGTAAAAAATGTTGAAGAATTGGTAAACTATAAAACAAAACCCAATTGTCCCATTCCCTCGATTTCCAAAAATTTTTTTCAGAGAATGAGCGAGTTAACCTGCCTATCCGAATAGGTACACATTCAAAAATAATGTTAAGGTACATTACATTTATTAGGTGAGATTTATTTTCGACTCCAAGATAAGGTTTTTTAGTTGAAGTTGCTTTTCTCATGTGCTTTACAGTATCTTCAGCATTTTTCTTTTGACACTTTATTTAGCAATGTATATTCAATGTTCCCATTACGCGGATTATTTTCATTATTCAATACCGACTCACCAGGATGAAGACACTGATTACAACCATAAGAACCATTAGAGTGAGTAAATCCTTGTACAGGTACACGGGCAACTGAGTAAACACAGCACATTACTTGTCTTTTCCAAACCAAAGACCGACTAAAATCATCTGTTGAGCTCTAATATCATTAGGCAATTCATTGTCCGTTAGATATATGGGCCAAATAGAGAACGTGGAACTTTCAAATAATAGTGCTCCATCAGTATTGAAAGTAAGGGTAGCATATACCTTTTTATCCTCTTCACTTAGTTGCTTTACAAAATCACGATATCTTTTTCCATCATAGGTGTCGTAAATCTGCCGTTTTACGTGGACTCTGTCATTTGAAACATATTTATAATAATTACTGTTTGATTCTACCAATTTCGAGATAGGATCGGAAACATTTAACATAGAAAAGAATCCTTATAAATGCTGTCTTTAACGCTGATTTTTGCTTTACAAAATGAACATTACACAAACTGATCCATCCGTTTAAATGGAGCTATGTATCCGCCACATTATGTACACATTGCATGTAAATGTACACAACCTCTAGGACAAAATACTTTATGAACTAAATACCTACTAGCCGATAAAATATTTTAGTCTAAGATACAATTTATCAAGTTAAACAAATTGTAAATTTCTGTTAAACATAAAGCATGTACAAGTGCGTACTTCATAATCATAATAATTATTTCAACCTACACTTCGATTTATCGATTTTTTAATTGGACTGCGAAAGGTCTCACAATTTGGCATGTTGTTGAGAGATGTAAAAACTGTCTTGGATTAATCCTCCAAATTTTCATCTTCTTCTGTATTCTCATTCCCAAGGATTTCATTATCATCGAATGCGTCCAGGAAAAAATCGTCATTTTCTTCAATCTACAATAGAGATGCATTTGTATAATCAGGCAAACGATAAATAAATTAAAAAATCCCGATGCAGTGGTAGGGTCCTACTACTTATCCGATCCCTACCTTACCGACATTTTTTTCTATTCTTCTACCTTTACTGAGATATCAAATTTAAAATTTTTTAAATTAAAAAAAATATGCGAAGGTACGTTCATCTGATCCTAAATTTTTATTGAACTAAAAAAAATGCAAGATAATTTTTTTTTATAAATGTAAATATTTAGGACCAGATAAGCGTACCGTAAAGCTTTAACGTTAATTATGAAAATTTTCAATTTGACATCTCAATAAATTTGGAAGTAAAGTTGCAGAGAAAAAAAGTCACTAAGGTAGGGATCGGATAAGTAATAGATGGCCTTGAGTTGAAAAATAAGCTATCGTAGAAATTATACTTACTTTTTAATACATACGTACATGTACATATATGCATACATACATACCTGAATTTAAACGTCAGAAGTGAGGAAATTGCATTACTCCATCTAGATACTTCACTTCTGAAAGCCGAAGTGAAGAGAACAGAATTTGAAAAATTCGATCAAGAGCTATTCGACAAGAAAATGCATGGAAATTTTCATAGGCTTGTAGAAAAACAGTCCTTGTCGAAGGAGCAAACTTTTGCTTTCCTTAGATCATCAGGGATTAATTCAGGTACAGAGGGTTTTATTTTCGCATGCCAGGAAAGAGTCCTTTCCACCTTAGCATACGGTAACCGCATTTTAGGTCATGAAGTTCCAAGCGATAGGCCCAGAGCGTGTCATATACACGTGGAGTACCTAGAACACATACTATCGAGGTGTTACACTCACGCAGGAACGACGTATATCTACAGACACAATGCGGCGCCAAGAGTCTTTTATAACCATCTTTGTCGCTCTTACGGCGTTGGCCGCGACCCTGCCTTGCCGAACGCTCCAAGGGAGATAGAGTCAATTGTCCAAAACGAGAAGTGCCAAATTTTTTGAGTACCTAGAACACATACCATCGGGGTGTCCCACCCACGCAGGAACGACGTATATCTACAGACACAATGCGGCCCTAAAAGTGCTTTATTACCATCTTTGTCGCTCTTACGGCACAAAATCCTAACTTATTGACCCAAGTCATAGAATAAAAAAGGAAAAAATTGGAAAACAATGAGACAAAGAAGAAACTTACCAGATTCATCTTCACTTGTTTCACAAGCTAGCAATGTTTTTAAATGATTTTCATGTAGTTCGTCAAGTCTTCCAGAACTTAATTTTCGAGTTATTTCCTTTCTTTCAGTACAAGTCTCATCCCAAGTTAATTCTACTTTTTCTTGCTGCAGAGCTGTAGTCGTAAAAACTCTTGGTTGGTACGTTGAAAAGTCCGGAAGATTATCGCAAATCTCTTTCGGAGCCTAAAGTTCGAAAAAAATTAGCGATCAAATCACTGATAATATCTATGAAAGTAGCACACAGATTTCATTTTTATAAAAAAAGCTATGTTTCTTTCCTTACGTTTATTCGTTTATTTTGTTTAACTACGTAAAATTTGACATTTAAAATGTTATCAACAATTTCTAAGTTTAATCTTCAATTTTAATCTTAAGAACAGTAACTGTTCACAAATTACTTGAAAAATGGTGTTGAAAAAGATCATTCCAATTCAATATGACACTCGTAAATTGAGAATGCCTGAAAGCTTCGATTTAATAGAAAAATTAGACAAATTATTAAAGTCTAAGGTCCAAATTAATGTTAAATGCCTTTTATTGTAATATATTTAATGTTTCGCTTTGACCTTCAATATTTAATTTTAAAAAAGGGATTGGGAAAAAAATTAATTAAGAACTAACGTTGCACGAGATTATTTAAAATAATTTTTCTGCTCCTGAATAGAGAGTGCTTAAAAGCTTCAATTTATTAAAAAATAAGACAAATTATATAAGCATAAAATAAAACTTTTCACACATTTTATTTCATCAGTCTGTGTTTAAAGGAATTAAAATTTGTCTTTTACACTTAAAAAACAGAATTTCTTAAACATGTGCCGGATAGGCATGCGAGCAGAGCAAATTTAGTGTGACTTTGGCCCGTCTAGTGTTTACTACCCTGACCTCTCGAGAAAAATGTTAAGCTTCTTATTACTCAAACCGTTAAACTACAGAACCTGCGTAAAACTCGTCAGTTCGAGGCTTTATGACGCGTATGCACAATCTGTGTTGCCAGAAACACCCAGAACCTTAGCAGGACATTTTCTGAGAGATGATAGCGATTTCAGGACAAGGAGGAACATTGGCATACAGGTTCCTCCTAAGCCCCAAGATCTGGCTGAAATGGATGCCTCCCTTCGTGAGGACATCTCGGAGGCGTCCGACCTCTGAACGATCAATTGTTCAGTTTATGGTGCTGCGAGAGCATTCGCTGATACAAATCGAATGCTAAAACCGACGATGGATAAAAATACCAAAAGACGCTTGCATCATCTCAACAAGAAGATTGGATGGGCAAGACAGAATGCGTCCCGTATTCAGTGTGTGATTGACTACAAAAAATCTAGTAGGCAGTTCACGGAAAGCGTTCGAAAGTTCGCTCAAGAACTAAGGATCTTTGATCATACACTGAACAAGTCAAAGCTGCTAACAATCAAGCAGCACATTTTTGACAAAATACGAGTGTTAACTGACCCAAAGAAAGATAATACAGAAGAGGGAGAGACGGATCAGGGAGAATCAACAGTTTCTAGCTGACCCATCTCGCTTCTTCAGTGATGACCCCGTTTCTGTCAAAATACACCCAAGCCCAACGAGGTAGAGACTTTTCGGAGAGAGGTATACAAGATCCCAAAAACACTGGAGTTAAAAGAAGATACTGATAATATCATCCGCTTCAAGGAGCTGTGCAGTGCCCTTATAACATCTGAGGAGGAATGTTAATCAATACTGCCGGAGAGGTGAAAAAAGCACTTACAGACACGAAGAACTTTTCCGCTGCAGGACCAGATAGTATCGACAACTTCTGGCGGAAGAAGTTTACTTCTACATACCAACATCTGGCCCGCATATTCACCTCATATTTAAAGTCGGAAACGCCCATTCCGCAATGGCTGGTATTAGGACGCACTATACTCCTACCGAAAAAAGGCAACTTATCAAACCCAGAGAATTACAGACCAATAACTTGTTTGAACACACTGTATAAGATCTTTACAGATATCCTGAACAAAAGGATTGTCCGAAGAATTGAGCCGATCTGGCGAGAGATGTACGAATAACGTGGCTCGAAAAAAGGTGTAGCATGATGTCGAGAGAACCTGCTAATTGACAGGTGCGTCTGTAAAGACGCTGCAGCCCATCAGCGCGTCTGTCAATAGCCTGAATTGATTATCAGAAAGCTTTCGATTCAACATCTCTTAGACTTATTATCTGTCTGTTAGAAAGCTTGAAGGTGCATCCACACAGAGTGAGATGCATAGAGAGATTGAAGCCCATTTGGAAAACTAGATTTACTATCTCATCTGAAAATTATCATGTGACAATGAACAACGTCACCTTCCAGAGGAGCGTCTTTCAGGGTAATACCATAAGCCCTTTGCTCTATTGCATCACACTTCTGCCTCTATCTCTCGCACTACGAAATTCTTCTCGATACCACTGTCGCGACACTAACTATCGCGACCATAAGGTCACTCATGTATTTTATATGGATCTTCTTCGGCAAATTTGGTCTTCAAATCTGTGGGCGTTGAACAAGGTATCTGCGACTAACATGCTTACTGTCCCCGTTCTACTCTACTCGTAAGATCATGCATATGCATACAAGCTTGCATATCAATTCGCCTGTTCCACGATTATACATCTCACGCCGTCAAGGCGGACGCGGACTTCTGAATCTCCGATGTCTCCATGACAGAATTGTTCTAAGTACAGCTTACATCGTTGCAAATGGAAAAGATCCTCTCCTAAAAATGGTCAGGAATCACGAGATGATTGGCGATTTTATCAGTTTTCCTACAGACACTCTCGTTATCTGACAGTTAAACTCTTATTTTCAGTATAAATTTATTTATTTACAATTGCATGTAAACAAGTGGAATTCATCACGCAGGAATTGCCAGCACTTTTGGACAACAGATGGCGCTAGGCTGTTTCCGCGGCCGTACTCAATAGCAGACGATTTTCAATTTTTCAACCTTAAATTTCTCGCGCGTCCCGTCGTTTTATTTTAAAAGTGTCGCTCGTCTGCGAAAAGAGAAGTACAAAACATAGAAATTTTGTAATAATTTCTTAATTAACCTGTGGTAGGCACACTACATTCAAGCGCTTTATGTAGGCACACTTGTGCGGATCGGGATTTTCCGTTTTCGAAGCTCGTTATCTCCTTGAAAATCATAGATAATTAAAAAAGTAGATATGCTTTCCATGTAAAATATTATGCACAATCAAACAGTGATAATAAAATTTTGAAAAAATTTCACTATTTTGAGTAAATATTAATTTTTGACGGGAAGATTTTGAAAAAATATTTTTTTTTTTACTTCGTGATGCTATTTTTTAAAGAAGCAACAGAACTAAATCGAAATAATCGCAAATTAATGGTGAGATCCTGAGCTCCAATAGAAACAATCTTTTATTTCAATAATAAATAATCTAATATTTTTTAATGATGGGTATTTTTGTAATTGAAGAAATATAAGAAATGAAAGATTGACTTAATGGAACTTTGTTTATTCATACACTTACAATAACTGAGGCATAAAAAAAATATTTTTCAATCTTCAGTAGACTCATTTTCGCCTTCCTCTTTATCATTTGATTTCTTGTCAATCCTCACATTCTCCGAAACAGCAATTTCGTCATCACTGTCATCAGATGACCAGCTCTCATTTCCATAAGACTCGTCTTGTAAGAGACCTTGTCGGACAGTAGAACTACGGCGTAAATTATACTGATGCTGCTCAGCCATGCTGTAGAAAAGTATTTATTTATATTGTTTATGTGACTCCGGTGCATTAACGCGTTTTTATGCGACAGCGTAGAGTATCGTAATGCTGTACATTACGAGACAGTGGAGATCAATCTTCACATTACACTCCGCTGTATCGTGATACACAACATTACGATACTCTACGCTGTCGCAATAAAATTTGTAAATGCGCCGGCGTCACATAAAACAGTATATGCGTCAATGCGCACAATTCGTGTCTTCAAGCGACTCGCTAAAGATGCTAACAATGCGTTGTCGCTCGTCGCGTAAAGGCCCTAATTATGCATCTCGGCGCATAATACAGTATTATTTGTATTATCGCAGAATGTATCTTTTCCTATTTTTCATTATTCTATAATTTCATTAGAACAACATTTCTCAAAGAAAACATAAACTTACATTCATAACTTTACAAGAAATGTTTATAGTGTTTAAAATATAAATGCTCAATTATTTATGCATATTCTACTTACGTATACACAAAATGGAGCTCCCAGACTGAGAAAGCCACTTTTATAAAATCTTTCTCCAGTACGAAATTATGGCACGTTATAGGCCCACTGGTGCGAATTCGCACCAAATAAAACTTCATATGTGAATCTCTTGGAAGAAAAGACGCAACTGGCCAGCGGCTGCTAGCTATTCGATGCAGCAGAGGTCAGACATATTTAAAGTTGTTGGGAGAAGACCTTGAATTTATTTCCCTTTGAATTCTACAAAATTAAAATTTTCTTTGGTGCGAATCCGCACCAGTGTGCCTACTATGGGTTAATTTTTTCAAAGAAGCCGCCGCCATTGTATTAATTTTAAAACTTTTCGTCGGTGGATTAAGAAAGAAGACTGTAAATGCTACTAGAATCAAAGAGAACACGAGAAATATCTTAATTAGGTCAACATTTATAGATGTTTAAAGAAAAGTTGTTGGATTCTTTAAAAACAAAGCTCAAAATTCAAATACGCATAACTTTTTTAATCTTTTTTTTTGGAAAATCGGAAAAATATGTATCGCCTAATTTCTTAAAAAAAAAACATTATTGGCCCCGAGAATTCTGCGACTTCCAGTGTAAAACTAGAACCAGTTTGATTTGAAATGGATTCGGTCTGTTTCTTACATGAAGCGTATTCAATTCCTCAACTTTTCTAGACAAATTACATATCCCTGAAATCGTGAAAACTTGTAGATTCCGAATATGATATTTACATATCGTTAATTCAAAAATTTTAAAAAATTGCATTCGTACATTCGGTCAGCTTACAGACAAAAGACCCCTGCGGAGAAGGGCCGGGGAGGCTGGAGCCTCAGATTACGATTACGGTATTTTCATTCAATGCTGGTGTTTCCACATATGGCAGTGCAAACTCAAATCTCCAAGACAAGCCCAAGGCAAGGCCTCGCATTTCGAGGCCTCGCCACTTTCAAGGAAGATCCAAGACGATCAGTTCAAGTCGGCAGGTAAGGTTTGTCTTGTTTTGTCTCGAAAACATCGAGACCTCGCTTGATGGCAACACTATTCCGAGGCATGAATAAAGAAGATTTTATACGCTTTTGAATTGGCAAATATCGAAATACTAACTTGTCGTTTTTAAAATTTTAGGTGTGCGTATAATAATGGTGGTTGTCAGGGGTATTTCCGAAAGGTCTTACCCAACCTGTAATTCGAAGCATGAAAAAATAATATTTTTGACATTTTTTAGTTGGAAAATTTCGAAACTTCATCTTGCCTTGTGTATATCTGAATAATAGATGATGTGACAGGGTAGTCAACCCTTTAAAAATTAAAAATGCGTGAATTTTGCTAAAAAAATTATATTTTTTGTCCTTCTCAATGGTTTAAGAACAAAAAATATTTCATTTCGTTCATATGAACCTGTGAAACTTCAGATATATGAACATATGTGACCGGCCGCGAAGAAAGGGACCTAATGTGTCAAAGCTGAATTTTACAGGACGGGCGATCGTAGCAGAGTCCGCAAGCCAGCATTTGAGTAGTGGGGATGCGTCTACTTTATTTAAAAACGATAACCTTACTTTATTTTTGGAAACTGATGCAGTTAAAACGCTGTTGAATTTTTTGCTATCTGCTGTAGGGTGGTTTCCCCTATCTGCAAATTTTCTGAGAACCACTTTACGCTAGGGCGCATATTTTTGTGTAGATCGTAAAAGAAACATTGAAAATAAAGAAATTAAATTTATGGAAAAACTAAACAAGATCTGTTGTCCACATGTATAACCTAGTAAGTAACATTTCCGATAGAGGTCCCTGTCCCGTGCATAAGCATCAGAAAAAGTCCTTTACGGAAAATGGCAATTATCAAAGTCGGGGTCGGGGCCAAAAGTCGAGGCCCCTCACTTCTTTTGATTGCAACTCGTTCAAAAAAATCTTGAAATTCTGCCATAAAAAGCATCTAAAAGTTTAAAGTCTTCTGAATTTAACGATATGATCACTTTTATCCTACAAAATTATTTAAATTGTTAGAGGCAAAAAATCCCAAAAACAGAGTTTTTGGCCTCCTTTTTCAAGCGTCGACTTTCACCTGGTGCCAGAAAGTAGTCGACGTTAGGAAAAATCTGAAAAAATTCACAGTTATTCTTTCAACATTCTTTTATGCAATACGTTTCTCAAAATTCTAAAATATTCAATATATACTTCTTACGGGGATTTATTTACAAATACTTCATCTTGAGAACGAATGAAGGCAGTAAGCCGCTTAATGACTCCAAATGTGCAGCTTTGTGATGTGAATGCAGTGCAACCATTAAATTTATGATAAAATCATTGTTATGCAAGAAATAGCATTTTGAATATTTAGGACTTTAACCAGTGTTGGCGCGTGGTCCGGTACAGCAGGACAAATAATAGAAAAAAAGTACCCTTTCGATGACAATAGTAACGGAGTCGGCTTGCTTCTGGAGTTACTACTGTCATTGAAAGAGTACTTTTTTTCTACTACTTGTCCTGCTGTGCCGGACTACGTGCCAACACTGATTAAAGTCAGAAGTATTCAAAATAATATTTCTTCCGTAACAATGATTTCATCATAAATTTAATTATTGCACTGCACTATCATCACAAAACTGTACATTTGAAGCCATTAAACGGCTTCTTGTCTTCATTCGTTCACATGATAAAGTATTTGTAAATAAATCATCGTAAAAAGTAAATTATTGAATATTTCAGAATTTTGAAAAATGTATTGCAATAACCATTTTAGAATTAACCTTTGGAGACTTCTGTCACCTTCCAGACCTAACTTTGAATTTTCATACTTATACATATTTACATTTAATTCATATACAATTGGGCGATTTGTGTAACCCGCCCCTTTGTGTAATAAAGTTTTCCCAACGGGAAAATAATAATTTTTTCAGCATGCATACGCATAAACATATGTATGCAAGTCGTGCAATGAGCTTATATTTAAACTCATCTCGTGAATGGTTTAATACTATGATATTTTCGTAGGTGGATAACGATTGGTATTTATAACGCGAGACTTCATGTAAAAAAAGAATTGGCGGGTGCGTTGAACTCTTGGAATTTTGTCCCGTGCAAGAAAAGTGCACAAAGGGCTGATTAAGAATAAAAATTGATATGCAAGTTAAATAAGAAAAGGAGAGCAGTACTGTGCCTCTTAATTTTATTAGGATCATATTCAAAACTGTATAAAAAGTGATTGTCAAGTTGGGCAAAGATAATATGCATTTATCTGCATTTGAAAAATTGTACACCTTCTCATGCAACTATTAAAAATATATTGTATGCGCTGCGGTAATCATAAATTCTATTCTCAAAAGTAAATGTGCAAAATCACCAGAAGTGAGTCGCACAATTTTGATGCTTTTTATGACATATTTAAGCTTATAGATATATTAAAAAGCTCCATGTAAGACTCAGGTTAAAAATTTATTTTCTTATTTAATATTCTCAGGCGAAAATTGGAGGGAGAGACTCACTACTGAAGGGTGGCCCACTATTGGTGTCATTACCCTAAAGTGTGTGGGATATATAAATTACAATTCAATAAGTATGTTATTTATGAGTACTGACACAATAAATGAATTGAGAGCGAAGATACTGAATGAAAAATTTACAAATGAATAGAACATTTCCTGAAACCAAAATTCAGAATAGTTCTTAGTGAATCGATGTCGGTTCATACCGTAAGCCTTCAAGTGCGAACAATGGTCTCCACTCTGTCCGAAACAAGCACTCGTGCATCCCCACGCACGTGACTTGTTTGCTATAAATGATCGGCATTCATTGACCCGAGAGTAAAGGCGCGTTAATTTATCACTGCCGAGAAGCTCGAGAACTCCACTTCCATCCGCCCAGTCCTGCACTTGTGAGTCAATTATGCACATACTTGATGCACATGTAGTATAAAATATAAAGACAAACGCAGCACCATTATATCTTGAATGAAATTCCAACGCTTATCTAAATCACCCTCAAACCCGTTAATAATTATTGCGCGCTCTCTATCGCAATTATAAGTCACAGAGAAAATATCAAAGCGAATTATCAGTTCCCAGATCTGCAAGAGTACTTCCGGTTGTAATTCTGTTTTATGAGCTCTTCTTCACTTTCTTTGATAACAATGTACTGAGAGTTTTATTGCTGAAGAGTTTTTATGTATCATACCTTTGAAAGAAATAATTATATCTTCATATAGACCGGGAAACTGGGAAATGGCAGAGAATTTCAGAAGCTAGGAAAACAACCAATAAATGACAGCGAATATATCTGCCGACTGGGAGTTTTTGTAATTCTTTACTTTCGTTTAGTATAATATAAACAGTTATCCAATCACATTAAATGTGCTTTGTCAATGATCCCAATAGGGTCCCACTGGGAGCAACTGCCATAAAAAAAATGACACCGGCTCCCAGTAGGACCGTGGTAAATCACATTCATAGCCACATCTCACAACCGTGAGATGGGTGGTCACAGGACACGACAAAATCACAACGACAGGCCGGCGAAACCCTCGTGTGTTTTCGACATTTGATTAAATCCGCGAAAGTCATTTTTCACATAAAACCAATACCTTCTCATTGAGATGAGAATGTAAAAAAACATACTGAAATGTCCCATCGATTGAAGAAGAACAAAATCTTGTCACCTAGTGTTAAATTTTTTTACAGATTTACCAAAATTTTACCACTAATTTACAAAATTCTATGAAATTCATATTTTTTTAAATGTTTATCGTATTTCTTGATGTATTTTGAAGCATTGATTCCGAAACTAACATTTTTTTCGGAGCATCGATATTTTCGGAGATATTTAAGTTTTAATGTTCAATAACACATAAAAAATTAGCAAATCATATTGCGCACGTATAAAAACTTAAAAAAAAACATAAGTTCATTTTGAAATCATAAGGTCACAGCACATGCATCAGGCTTCAATTTCAGCCCTATAAGAAACCTTTAGCATTTTCGGTTTGTTTAATACAAGGTTTCAGAAACAACCAAAAAATTGGGGTTTCATTGCACACGAAACGCTAAAAGTACGACTTACAAAGTTATTTATTTATTGATATATTATTGTATATTTAGATTCTACAATGTTCACATTTGAAAAAATGCCGAGAGTCATATAGCAGCTACAAAATATTACAAGGTTAATATTATATTATAAAATATATTCTTTAACAACGTGAACTTCATTCTATAAAACAAAAAGAGGAATATCACATTTTAATTATATTTTAAGGGAAATTGTATTCAAAGTCTGCCACACCAACCATACGTTGAGGAAGGCGACGGCCATAAGGTAATTGTCGAGTTTGAAATTTGGTTAGTCGAACAATATTCATATTAGAGTCTACCATAACCTCTCTCTTTTCATAATCATATATTTGACGAAGAATACCATTGCCGTCGAGTACTCCAACGATGCAATCACGCCACTTTCCTAGATGATAATGTCCATGTAATTCTTGGAGTATACGATCTTCATTTCTGTAAAAACGAATATTGGGAACTCGAGCATGCTGTTGATTACCAACGGGCTGTATACGTAATTCTGCAAGAAGTTTAAATAGATACATTTTATTATTTAAAATATGGGTTTGAATAAATAAATATTGAATGAAGGGATTTTAATTTGAAAAATTTTAATTTCAGCATTTTAGTTGCTTTTATTTAGAAATGGGAAATTAAAGCATAGCTCAAATATACACTCGGTCACCAAATACAAATTTGACAACAAAAATTAGGAAATTTATAAAAATTGAGTTTTGTAAATGATTATTTAATGCTTACAGGAACAATTTGTATTAAGTTAAGTAATTTGGAAATTCTGTATAGAGATAAATATTTTAGTTCTAAACATGCTTAATTATGCTTAACATTCTGTCCCCGAAGTTTTTTCCTCATTTAGTACAACACTCATATTATAGGATAGCACTCCATGAAAATCACTTAAAAAAATAAACAAAGACTCAGTAATGTACCTTAAATATATAAGTTCACGTAAGCACAAGCATGTTAGTTGTTCGTAAGATAACAAAATTTTGCAAAACGTATATCCTACTATTTCCGTGCTATTACCGAATTCGGTAACACTTTTTCATTGATTCCTAATAAAATCAGAAGAAAATGTGGATAGACTATCGAATAGTGCGCGAAAAAAGTTCCGTATTTTTAAAGTTTTTTTTTTACGTTCACTATAAATATTTTTAAAATAATTTTGAAATTTGATATTCCACTCGGTGACACTACGCAGTTCTTTGGTAACTTTTTTATAGGCTATGTGCTCGTCTCGTTCCCCGGGCTTGATTCATAGCCCATGTATTACAAATTACAACTTTTCTCCTACAAGGATGAATTGCTTGATGCAATATTTTAACCACATAATCTCAAGGGCAAAATACAATCTCGCTTTGAGTCCTTTTTTCGAAAAGTGCTCATCTTTAAATGAAAAACAACGAAATTCCCAATTTTTACCCATGAGAAGACATGCACGTAGAATTCCCCGTGCAAAACCACGTAGGACTCCACGTGGATTAAGAAATTCCGCGTGGGGTTATACGTTGAATTCCACGTGAAATTCAGGTGGTAAATTGAAACAATTAACGTGAAAATTCACGAGGAATTCGACGTGGATTAAGAAAACTACGCTGATATCCATGTAGATTTCTACGTGAAACTCATAATTAAAAAATGCCATCCATTTTTTGCGTTTCTCTTACGGCTTATGAAATATTTACAAACGAAAATTATTTTGATCATTTCATATGGAAGTCCACGTGGATTTCCACCTGGAGTTCACATGAAACTCCGCGTCAAATCCCTTGTGGATTTTTTCAATTGACCACCCGAATGTCACTTGGAATTCCACGTGAAACTGCCACGTGTGATTCTACGTAAAACTGCCACGTGTAATTCCATTTGGATTTCTACGTGGATTTTTTGACCTGGGTAGCCTATATGCTTTGAATGAATGTAATATTATAATATACAGTAAAATCTCAATTATTTCGAGTCTCCATTATTTCAAGAACCCCATATTTCAAGCCCCCCCTATACGGTTATTTCATATTGCGCAGTTCCGCCAACTCCCACCACGGCCCCTGTACACCCTCCTCCTTGCCTGTAACTGACGAATGAAAAAAGAGGCCCGAAGAGCGTTCTCGTTCGTTTAAATTGAGTATTATCGGATGACGTCATGGGAATGCAGACTTTTTCGAAAAAATATTCTAAAAGTAAAAGTAAATCATGAATGTACGAATAGTCATATTTCTCAAGTGTTGAATCTATTTTCTCACTCATGTTAAATTCTTTTGTCGATTCACGACCTTTCAGTTTCACGAAATAAAATAAAATATCCTAAATGTGAGGTAAGTGGTACTCTAACTTCAAATTTTTTACAGTTGCTTCTATTTCGTGAAACTGAAAGGTTTTCAACCGATAAAAGGATGAAGAAACAGAATTGCGCAAATGCATTCTACACTTTAAAAGATTACTATTCAGACCTTTATAACTTACACACCCTGATAGTATGTGTTGTAGGTACTCAACGTGTGTATGACACGCTCTGCACCTATCGCTTGGAACTTCTTGACATAAAATGCGGTCACAGTATGCTAAGGTGGAAATGACACCGTCCTGGCATGCGAAAATAAAACCCTCTGTACCTGAATTAGGCCCTGATGTTCTGCGAAAAGCAAAAGTTTTCTGCTTCGACAAGGACTGTTTTTCTACATTTTTGTGAAAGTTTCCGTGCATTTTCTTGTGAAGTAGCTGTTGGTGAAATGTTGCAAACTCTGCTTTCTTCACTTCGGCAACGATACATGATAGGAAAATCTGCCAAACCGAGATGTTTTTCGAAATATTGAATTGCCAGTAAACTACGCGGGCCAAAGTAGAGCTTGGATGACCGGTAAGAAATTCTTCCAGATACATATAAAAAAAATTTAAATACTTTCAGAAAGATAATCAACATTACCTTTTGAACTGACGGTAATCGAAACTGCACGCTACGCTTTTTTTGTGAATTTTTTTGTTTTGTTTTGTCTTTATGACTCTCATTCATAATTCACAAGCAATAGGAATTTAATCACTTTAATTAATTGCTTATCAATTTAATTTTCAATAGTAATTCACGAGAACTATTTTTTGTAAATGTGTTTAACAAAAGCCTATTCTTTAATGAGCAATATCTTATTCATTTGGATTTTTAAAATATTCAATCTTCCGACAGTTTTCAGTCTCTCTACTTCTCATTCTAATTTTGAAAGTCTGATGCAAGGTGCATTATTTACAACTTTAATGTAGAACATAATGAAAGCCTTGTATTTTTTGAAAACGTTTACGTATTTTACTGCTGTTTTTTTCAGATATTCATAAAAATTCAATTACTTTTTGTCTCGAGGAAAACTTTTTGTCGTATGGTACAAAACCGTTTTTATAAAGGCTGTGAAAGCAAAAAAACTGAATGAAAACGAGACGTTTTTGTTAATATAGACAACGCGCCCTGCCATCCATCGGAAGAAGAGTTAAACAACATCGATCCTCAATTCAGGGTATTATATCTTCCCCCAAACGTGACCACTTTGGTTCAGCCGATGGATCAGGGTATTATTGAAAGTATGAAGAGAAATTATGAAAAAATATTTTTGCGACGAATGCTATTTGACGAGAAGTCTGGAAATATTGTCAACTTCGTGAAAAGTTGGACACTGCTTGACACTACTTTTGCCGTAGCAAGCGCTTGGTGCATGGTTCCTGAGGAAACAATTTCCAAATGTTGGAAAAAATTGCTAGGGGACCAGGCTCAGGTTGCGGAAGTGCCCGATCCCATCGTAACTGATGTTACAGACTTGTTGAATTCGGTAACTTCCTCTGAAATGCATTCGAATAAGGATGTTGAGGCATGGTTTCAAGATGAGGAAAACCTGGAGACCTGCAAAAATCGCAAGGTCGAGGAAATTGTGAAGAACGTGTTTTACTCTGCAAATGAGG
The DNA here is from genome assembly GCA_011634705.1 of Andricus grossulariae. NCBI lineage: Eukaryota > Metazoa > Arthropoda > Insecta > Hymenoptera > Cynipidae > Andricus > Andricus grossulariae. The sequence goes on from JAABKJ010075445.1 coordinate 54,669,155, forward strand.
TATTATTATGGTATATTACTTAAAAAAATAAACAATTTGTTCATAAATATGAGTAAAGAGCGGATTAGAGTAACTGCAAAGGTTTAGAATGTCAAATTTCACAATGTTGCAGCTTCACATTTTTATTAAAAGTCTTGATAGCCAGTTTTTAATTTTAATTCTTCCAAATCGTAGGGTATCAAATTGAAAAAATTGATAGTTGCTCAATTTTCAGTTTAGAGGATTTATAATAAAACCGTTTTGAATTCAATGCCTCCAAAATAAATTCAAAACAATGAAGAATTAAGACAATTATTTCTATAAGTTAAGCCTTCACAATGAGAAGATTTTAGAACCAGGCATTGAATATTGATTTTTTTTTCATTTGAAATAGGTTAAAAAAAATCAATATTTCAAAATCAGCTTAGTTCAATTTCGAAAAGTATAATTGACCATTTAAAAACTGTTAATTTCTAAAGGATATACATTTACTTAAAATAATTAATATTTGTAAGCATTTGAGTGAAGCTTGAGTTTTCCGTTTAAAATAACTCTTTATTTTGCACACTTTAGTGTTTAATGACAAATTGTGAAATTTTAATAGCTTAGAATTTATATTTATTTAAATTCAGAAGTTTCTAATTTTAAATTATTTCGTTTTGAATACTTTAAGTTAGAAATAATACAATTTTAATTTCTTTGAATTGCAAACGATTCATTTTTCACAATTCTAATGGGAAAATATCCAATTTTTAACTTTTTGAAATTGTTTTATTTTCGAAATTTTAATCTAAAATTCTTCAGTTTCGAGATTCCCAAATAGAAAATTAACTTTTTCAATTTTGAACACTTTGAATCAGATATTCTACAATTTCAACTCCTTTCTATCGAAAGTTTTGAATTTTGAAAGCCTCTGTTTCAAAATTTTTTAACTCCACATTGATAAAAAATAAAAACCCAAAAACGTGAACGTGATTTCCTGACATTAAAAATATAAACACTTAAAAAATATAAATAATTAAGAATCTGTAATTAAAAAAACTGTATTACATATCAAGTTTCAAACACTTTTGAGATAATAAATAAGGATTTCGAATTACAAGCGTTTGAAATTTAAGTGAAATGTACTAAATGAGTTTGAATTGGAAACGTTCAAATTTAAACTATTTTAGATACGGTAGAATTTTTACTGAAGGAAAATATTTCAACTTGAATGAGATGGAACTGAACTCTGAATAAGTGCGTTTTACTGAAATTTGGAAATTTGAGTAATTTCATTAGGAAGGATTTGAAAATGTACAATTTCTGATTCAAAGCGATCAGAATGGAAAAATTTTATTTTCTGTTAATGAATGTCGAAATGGAATGGTTTCAGATTAAAATTTCGAAACAAGAATAGTGTTAAAAGGTTAAAACTTGAATATTTTTCACTTAGAATTTTGAAAATAGATCGTTTAAAATTCCAAGAAATTAAAATATTATTATTTGTACTTGAAAGCCTTCAAAATTGAATAATTTAAAATTAAAAACTTTCGAATTTAAAAAAAACACGTAACAGAGTTGATAAAATATTAATTGAATCAAAGAACAATTTACTCAAACAGAAAAAGTTCTTCTACCGTTTAAAAAATTTGAATAGTTAAAATACAAAAATTAAGGAGACCCATTTATTGAAAAAAATATTTAATGCAATTATAATGATTATGATATATAATAATATATTTATTTTTATTTTCGAGGAGTAGAAAAAAGCATTTCAAGCAAGACCAACTGACTAATGCTTAGGAAGATTGATAAACACCAATCACCACATTTTTTCAGATTATATCTATGGTGAAAATGTATGGCTAACTTAAAGACTCGAGAATCCATTTCTATTGTGAGACCATAAACTCTGCGCACCTGGCGACATAGTTCTGAACTACTCGGTACAAATAAAGAATTTTTTTTCTCAGTGTGCGCTGGTAGCGCGCACGATGTTCTAGTACCTTAAACAAATGCGAGAACACTTAGAAATATTTCGGAATGCTTGGGAATATTTGAGAATACTTCGAAGTATCTGGAATATATCAAGAATATCTGGAAACACATATAGGGATATTGACGGGATATATGGGAATACATATTTCGATATTGGTCAAGGAATATCGGAAGTCCACCTCTCGGTATAATATTTTGAACATCTAACGTCTAAAGGAGACTTTTCAAACCTGCAGTAATAATTAATTATAATTAATTATTTCTGCAGGTTAGAAAAGTCTCCTTTGTTGATAATTATCAACATAATTATCAACTGTAAAGTACTTCAAAGCAGGTGCCCGTTATATATCAAAATATATCATTTGTAAAAATATTGTATATCGTGTCTATATGAAATGTTATTATATGCAAAAATAAAAGATCCCTAAAATTTCTGCTTACCACTGCAATCGAAAAGATGACAGCTATTAACAATTTTACCAACGATAATAACCGGCCGGTGGCGCACCATTAAAAGGGTGATCTCCGGGTATATTGGCATCAGAACCGGCCATCTGAGTATATTAGGCTTATCCAAATTAAACTTACATCATTTAGTTTTTTAATAAACACAATGAAACTCAACAGAGGAGATTAATAAATTAGAACTTATACTTATATAATTATTTGAAACCAATTTTTTGCATTATATTAATATTCTAGCAAATTGCTTTTCTTCTCTTTTCTTTTAGTTTGATGAAGTTGAAGCAAAAATTGCGTTAGTGCCTCGTGACCAGTAGACGTTAGGATGGTCCGAAAATTCGACTTTTGATTTTTGGTATTCGATCCCCCCAATTTGTTCGTTCTCCGGAAGAAGAAAGTCCGTTTTTTTTTCAACGTTAAGCCATGCCCCCGAATTCTTGAAATTAACATTTTGAGGTTCTAAAATCGAAAAGCTCGATTTTCGAAAAAAATGTAAAAAAAGAAGTACTTATTATAAACTTTTTGTGAATTAAGGTATACTCACCTCTTAAGAAATTTTCAAGAAATAATTTTCTCCCAAAAATTTTAATTTTGACCCCCTCATACCCTTTTATTGTGTCCGAAAAATAACCCCAAAAATGCAAAATAGCCATTTTCTATCAAATTCATGCTAAAGACGGTATTTTTTGGAATTTGTCCTACATGCATAATTTTAATTCGATATGTAATGAGTTTCCAAGTGTTTTTAAAATAATTTTCAATTGTTTAAACAATTATTATTAAAAAAACATTTTTAACTTTGTAAATCGGGAAAAGGTATTATCTTTCGGGATGAATGATATAAAGTTTATAAATGTCAAGCGTAGTACTTCTTGTTTAATATATTTGGTGATTATTTAAAAAAAAATTCATTTGTTTAAATAATTGTTTCTCCTTAAAATCATAAAAAGTTATTATTTTCTGGAATTGATGACACAATTAACATTTGTTATAAGTAATATATTTTTAAGGATATTTGGTAATTATTATTATTACAATTTTGAAATTTTGAAATTATTACAATTTCTTTTTGTTTATACCATTTTTTTCTCTGTAAAGCGTGAAAAGTTATTTTTTGGAATTAATACACAATTAACGGATGTTGAGAGTCATATTTTTTTTTCTTAAGAATATTAAGCAATTTTTTAAAACAATTTTCATTTGTTTAAACAATTTTCTTCCCTGTAAATCGTAAAAAGTTATTCCTTTCTGCAATTGCTGATACAATTAAAGAAAGTCAAGAGTAATATTTGTTTATTTAAAATTATTCGCAAATATTTAAACAATTAATAATCACTCAGTTGCGCCATTTCAGAGGAAAGGTGGAAAAAATCTAGTTTTTTAGATTCTCTTACACTATTTCGCTTATTATTCAGTATTTCCTTATCTCAGAACGTATATCCTATATTGTTTAACAATTAAATTCAACTGCTCCAAGAAAAGTACAGACCTTTCTTTTCTTCAAATTACTTCTCTGTTCTATTTCATTGATTTACTTTAGGAAAGATCTACATGCAAATTATTTTTAATTCACAAATATGTCATTAATCTAATGGAGTGATTTTAAGAAAAAAAGGGCTATACTTTACTTAGAGCAATTGAATATTATTGTCAAAACAATATATAGTATATACGTTCTAAGATATGAAAATAAACTGAATAATAAGCACCATAGTGTAAGAGATTCCAAAAAACTAGACTTTTCTCCACCTTCAACGTGAAAAGGCACAAGTGAATGATTATTAATTGTTTAAATAATTTTTTAATATCCTCACCAAAAAACATTGCTCTGAACATTCGTTAATTGCATAATTAATTCTGCCGTCCTGATGAAGAAACTGTACAACTGTATTTTAGACGAACCGAGATATTCGATAATACGCGTTTACATCTGTACCTTTTAACGTATAAGAGTTTTTGAAAAAAAAGTACTGTTCTTGGGTAAATCTGACATGCTCTATTCATTGAAACAAAACAAGAAATGGCGAATTCCAATTATTTATATGCAAAACTGTAGATATGCTAGATATTAATGCACAAAGTCGCCGAGAATCCTATTTTTCGGAAGAGGCGACTGAAAAATCCCGAAAAATAAAATTCCCGACACTGTAAAATTCGCGAATTGCAAAATTCGCGAATAATAAAATTCCCGACGTTATAAAAGTGCCGAAATATAAAACTCCCGAATTGAATTTACGAATAATGAAATTCCCGAAAGTATATAATACATATTACCGAATTTGAACATTCCCGACAGAAAATTGCCGAATTATAAAATATCCGAACTAGAAAATTCCTGAAGTTAAACAATTTAAAAAATTGTTGTTCATCAAATATTATTTATTTATAACAAATAAATAATAAAATACTTTTGTCAAATAAATTTGTTTAATGTTTAAAGTTTAAAAAAATTATTGTTTCAATTTCAAATAACAATAATTAAAAAATATATATATTTCTGGATGAAAAAAGTTGTTTGAAAATGTGGATAGTATTTTTTTTAAATACGAAAAACGTTCTCAGAAATCGAATGTTTAAATAAAAAAATAAAAAATAAATAAATTTCTATATAAATCGGTACTGAATTGAATCCTGCAAAGTTTGATTGAAAAATGTTATGAGGTTCGAAGAAAATTAGGGAGAAATTTTTTTTTCTTTCGGAGCGCACGTGTTTTTTAATTTATTGTTTAATTCAATTTGTACACAATCATTGTTCTTTTAAATTCAAAGAATAATTTAAACAAATTTAAATAATAAAAAAATTCTTTGATAAAAATATTTGATTATTGTATTTTTAATAAATAAATAATATTGATTGAAACCCCATTTTTTATGTTTAAATTCGGGAATTCCATAATTCGGGAATTTTTTACGTTGAATATTTTCTGTCTGGAATTTACCAATTCGGTAATATTATAAACTGTTCGGGAATTTTATTATTTGGGTATTTTCAATTTTCCAATTCGGGATTTTTATACATCGACAATTTTATAATTTCGGGAATTTCATTATTCGGAAATTTTACAATTCGGCAATTTAATAGTGTCGGAGATTTCAGTTTTCGGGATTTTTCAGTCATCCACTCATCCCTTTCGGAATTTTTTCAGTCTTCCCATATTGCTATACCTTCTCTTAAAATTATGTAATTTTTCAAAATGAAAAGTCAAAATATAATGTCGGAATCATCAGAAGTATCAATTTTCTTTTAAATTATTTGAGATCTTTTCAAATTATTTTTAAACATTTTTTCGGAAGTTTTAAATATCTTTTAAAATGATTCCCATATTTCCTAATTTTTTTTTAAATCCTGCAAAAAATGGCCTCAAAAGCTTTCAAATTTTCTATCCAATTTCGTAAATCTTTTGAAATGTTATGAAATATTTTTAAACATTCTCTTAAAGTTGTGTACTTTTTCGAAATAAAAACTCGTTTTAATTCTTCCCAAATAACAAATTTAAAAAATAGAAAAATTATAATTGTAATACTCAAAGTTCAAATTTATCACTCTGAAGTTGTGACAATTCAGTTTCGAATTGTTTCATTATGAAAATTGTTCTGTTTTTTTTTTAATTTAAAAATTTCAAATTGAATGGTTAAAAATGGAATATTTTATACTGAAACAATGCTTGAATAAGATTTTGAAATTGAATAAAGGCGTTTATTTATGAGACTATTAATTTGAAGTGATTTTTAAATTGAACATTGTTTATGAAGACTCAATCGGAAGTTTACATTTGTGTGACTACTAAGGCTTTAGAATTAAATTAATTCAAATTATCACATTAAAATATGTAAATTATATAATTTTGAACAGATTCCGAATCGTCTTGTAAAACCAATTACTGTTCAATTTTTATTACTTGAACTACAGTTCAGTTTTTAAGAGCATAAATTAATTTATATTGACGGCTGATCAGTTTAAAAAAATTTTAATTTCCCGGTCAAGAAATAAATTCACTTTCATTTCCCGATTTTTCCCGATAGCGAGTCTAGCTCAAGTTAGCACAACTGCCATTTTTTTGAAATATTAATTTTTCGGTTCTAACTTCCGGGACAATCATTATATTCATTGAAAGATTCTCTTCAAATCTCGTTGGTAATTTTTTATTTTGAGAAACGTATGTAAAAATTATACTATTTTTATTTTTATGACAAATATTTTTCTTTTTATGAAATATATTTTTCTTTAATAAAATTGTTGTAATAAAAGCGTTTCGAAGAAATTTTGTTTTAAGTTTTCGAGGAATAAAATAAATATTTATAGGTCGACCAAGGTTAATTTACTTTACGAAATTGGGCTTAAATCTTATTTTTTCCAGTTTTCACTGTAGTAAAATTTAGGTTAGTATCTTTGGGCGAAGAAATCCGTTCTAAAGTTTGACAAATATTCTTCATACATCAATATTTTGTACAGAAAATTATCTTGAGTGATCCATGAGTGACAACGCAATTAGAAACAATAGTAGAGTCAATTTATTCAGAAACAAGCATTTTGAACAAAATTGACCTTGAGCGAACATTAAATATATATCTTTTAATTTTGACAAAAATCAGGTGTTATTTTCTCACAAAAAAAAAAAAATTGTGGGGGTGCCAAATCATCACACAATAAATAAAACTTGAAAAAGCATCCTTTTGAAACTTAACATTTGTTCAATTCTTTCAAGCACTCCTATAATAATTTGAACAAGAAATAATACCTCCGTTAGAGAACATGTTGGCCCTGAAAAGGGCCGATTGTTCAGGTCACAAAATGTAAAACACAACTTATTTAGAGCTGGTGTATTTGGTCACAGCTTTTGTGCCTTCAGAGACGGCGTGCTTGGCGAGTTCACCAGGAAGAATGAGCCTCACAGCAGTTTGAATCTCCCGAGAAGTAATAGTAGATCTCTTGTTGTAATGAGCCAAACGGGAAGATTCAGCGGCAATGCGCTCGAAGAGATCGTTAACGAAGCTGTTCATGATGCTCATTGCTTTGCTGGAGACTCCAGTATCAGGATGGACCTGTTTCAAGACTTTGTAAATGTAGATAGCGTAGCTTTCCTTCCTCTTAAAAAGGAACCCTCAAAAAGAGTTCCATTGGAGCTTCAGTTCTAAATGATACCAACTTTTACTTGAGCCGCAACTTTTCTGAACCCTAATTTTTTTCTGTGCGTATATTAAATGAAACCGAGCAAAGAATTTTGACTTAAAAAGGGGGGAGGAGGGTATTCGTACTTTTGAAGTTACCATGGGGTTTCAAGCTTTGTATGACGATCTGTAACGAAGAAGGGGAGGGGTGGAAAAATTGTTAAAAATACCGTGACGTAGTATTTTAACGGCTCCTAAAGTGAAGTAAAAATGTACTTTTCTGAAAAAAAACTTTTAAATTACCAAACAAATCAAATTATGCAGTGAACATTATGCAGTGTATTGTAAAGGAATCTTGAGCTCGGAGAAACAAAGTAGAAAATATGCTTAAATTGGTCAAGGGATGATGCCTTTTGCAGTCCTTTTGTCCATTAAAGCGTCAGAAATGCAAAATTAAGACCCATCAAGGGACCATGCGCGTTTTAATATCCGAGATAATGCGTGTCTCCCATTGAGAGAAGTGCATTCTAAGCCAGGCCCTCGAAACGATGCGACGGAACTTCCGAGAGACGAGACGTGAACGCAATAAAACGATGTATAAAATAATTGGCTGTAAAATTCTGATCCCCCTTTCGATGAGGTGGGGTGTGAAGACAGGTGGGGGGCCACCTTGAGGCCCCATCCTCGCACAACCTGGTGAACCAGGGCCGTAAATTTCGTCAAATATTTTATTGTGTGACAATTTTTATGGTAATTGTCATTATAAATTGCGCGGGGATATTTATGCCTGAATCTCGGGGGGTCTTAAGGGGGGAACCGGTGGCAAAAAGAAGGGACGAAAAGGAGGCGATTATCTCGCGTGCACTTGTCCCTATGCTAACGATCCAGGTCGTAAGAAGCAGAGGGTGTAAATCAAGGCCCAATGAGAATTTCAAGAAGACTTAAGCGAACGAAGAAAGCCTCATTTCTACGGCACCCGCTGGGACCTTAATTGAAACAGTATTCGCGAAATATTGTCCTGGTTCGAGATTTAGTGGCCACTTTTTATATTCTTAAATTTTCTTCTTCATATTTTTTTCAAGTCAGTAATATTGCAGAGGATTAATTGCTGCATCTTGTCAATCGAATTTTTAAAAAGGGTTCACCTTTGACTTTGGGGGGCGATGATGCGGGACTGTCAGGTGGTAAAAGGAAACTTAAAAATGTAAAAGAAATTGGGTAGCGGCAATAGGTGCAATAGAGTGTTCGAATTAGGCTCGCGCGTCGTAATAAACAATTTATATACCGTGAAATAATAGAAACTACTTAAAATTTCATTTCGCATTTCTGAGTAGTTTCTATTATTTCACGGTATATAAATTGTTTAGTGCGACGCGCGAGCGCTCAGAGCATGTTTTGCCTCAGTCTATTTAAAAGAATAGTAGTTACTATTCTTTTAAATAAAGATCAATTTATTCATGAACAATTAATTTTTCAAAACAAAATTCAATGTTCTATATCCGGAAATAGATTTTTGGAATTTGCGTATTCAGACAAAAAAGTTCAATTTGTTCATAAACAATTGATAATTTTTTGAATAAATCCAATGTTTTTACACAAAAATTTCAACCTCAGAATCGTCAAAATCCGTTAAGCTGTTCACGAGAAAAACGTTGATCATGGTGTATTATTAAATTTCCATTGTTGATAACTTTTGCAACAAAATTTTGTTTGCAATTAAAACCTAGGGAAATTTTCTCAGTTATAAGGGCTATTAAAAAATTAATTTTAGAGCGAAAAAAACTACTTTGGATTTATGGCGGCCTACGTGGATTTTTTTGTGTGCCTGTTTAAACCTTTTTTAATATATTTGGTAATTATTTCGAAGAAATTGCATATCTTTAAACAATTTTTCCCTTGTAAATCCTAAAATGTTATTATTTACTTGAATTAATGACACAATTAACGCATGCTAAGAGTTACAATTTTGTTTTTTAAGATATTTGGCAATTGTTTAAACAATTTTTATTAGTTTCAAAAAATTTGATTGAAAAGCTGCAATTATTTTAACAATTAATATCAACTGCTCTTTCTCATAGAACAAATGGAAAAAGATTATAGTTTTCTTGGAATCTTTTACACTATGTCGCTTATTAATTAGTATTTTCTTTTATCAATTAAATCGAACTGAAAAAAATCACTATCAATAACGTAACAGAAAAAAATTGTTGTCAAAGAATTATTATTGTTCAAAAAATTAGGGTATAAGTTCTAAAATAAGAAAATACTGAATAATAAGCTGCATAGTGTAAGAGTACAAAGGAACTAGAAATTTCTCCACCTTTCCTTTGAAAAGGCGCAAGTGAATGATGATTAATATTGTTTAAATAATTGCAAATAATCTTCCATAACGAATATCACTCTTAAACTTCATTAACTTTCAACAAATTTTGAAAAATCAAAAAATCAACTTTTCTCGAAAACGGCTGGACCGATCTTGTTGGTTAAAATATATGCTATAGTGGATACTGAAGAGGTTCTGAAAAAATTCAAGAACCAATTCTGTTTATTTTAAGAGGATAACAAAAATTATTTAAATATTAGAAAAAAATTTAATAGGAAGTACTTTTGGTACACTAACTATTTCCCCCCTATATCACCCTTACATTCAAGGTTGCAATACTTATTTTTGCGGGAATGATCAGAGCATTAGTTCATAGTTAAAAAAAATAAAAACTACATGGTGGCCCCTCAGATGTATGCATTTTCACGATAATAAGGGGCCAACTTTATTTTCAGCTTGTGACGCAATAAGTTATACGCGATAGTGTGATACAAACCAAATGCAACATAATTATTCCATTAAAAACACATTTCCTCGTAAATTATCCAGTCACAGTGTCAATTGCTTCTAGGTAGATCGAAAAATACTTCTCTTCGCTTACTGCTGACATTCGCCAAACTAATTTCATGTTTGCCCAGGATAGTATCCCTTACTTGCTATTCTGTCGTTGCTCGTTGCAATATTTGATTATAAATTAATATTTTAAGTTTATTGTCCGTTGGCATTAAAAACTAAGATCTGTTAATGTGCTGGAGGTACATTATAAAAAAGGTGTTAATCCATTGGAAAAACGATGTGAAATCGTTATAATTATAGTTATTTCAATAATTGATTAGACTGAAAAACGTAATTCCTCACGGTAGATAAACCTATTTTAAGGAAAACTAAAAGTCTGACTACGATTAAGATAAAAAGTTAAGGGGTTTTAAATGAAATTCTTTGTTCGTTAGTCGTTCATTGTTTAAATTTTTTAAAACAAATACAGTATTTAAAAAGGAGAAAAAAACTTAAAAATATCTTTTGGAAAGTTTGTACCAAGACAAGACTTTTTGCGCTTATGGTTTTTTGTGCAATTACCGTTCTCAAATTATAGCGTTATAAATAATTAAATTTGCACGAAAAATGTCATATTTGTAGATATATATATATTTATTTATATATATACATCAGCACTTATTTAACTAAAAAAGTTCGAGAAGAGGCAAATTGATTTTCAAAACGAGTACACAGACAGGAAAAATATTTTTTTGATCGAAATAAAGCTTGTTTATATGCAAATTAAAAAAGAACTATTTTAAACAACGATTTGTGCATTTTTTCGTAATTTTTTAGCCAAAAAGGTGCTGAGATATCTCTGCAAATATGTAAATTTTAGTGTGAATTTAATTGTTTCTAACGCTATAGTAATTTGAGAACGGTGAATTGTACAAAAAAAGTATAAGCGAAAAAACGTCTTGTCTTCGTGTAAACTTTCCAAAACATATTAAATTTTTTTTCTATAAATACTGTATTTGTTTAAGAAACAATTGTTTAAACAATTAACGACCAACTGTTAGAAAATGTAAAGTAACTTATTAGTTAATGTTAGTTAACTTAATAGTAACGTAATAATAATATTCATATAAATATAAATTCATAACATTAAAACCCAAAATATACTAACAATATGCGACGCATATGTGACGCACGTTATGATTATCATGACGTGCGAGCGATATGCGCCTCAATTGATGGCGTATATGTCATCATATACATGCATGCGAATACGCCATCATATTGCAAGCATTTTGTTATCTGGGTATATTCTCGATCATCACCATTTTCATCTTAATCTTTTTGTGAATTATTCAGTCATGGAGAATAGACAATAACGAGACCAAAGTCCTGTACATTGACTTCACCAAAATCGAGCATTTTTCTGTCGTATCTTCATAATGCATCGAAATTCTAGACCTTCTCGATCGAGGCGCCAATGTGACACACGTATCATTGGCCACCGTCATGATCCGTGTAAATATAACCTCAAGACTCAAACAAAAATTCAAAATTCCTAAATCGTTTAAACAATTTGTTGAGCCATGTAAAAACTGTTATATGCAAGTGAAAATTTGATATCAGTTCTATGATGTATAAGCGTATAATATTTGAAACTGGTAAGTTATATACTTATTATTGATTCGTTTATTGCCATTCGTTTGTGCAATAAATAGACCATTTTACCTAATTATCGGAAGTTTATTTGCGCATGTGCGGCTGCCATGTGCACCCCGCGTAGTATGAAAGTTGCGCTCATATTTTTTAAAAATGTATACAATTGTACCTTTTGGCGGAGTGAAATTAAATGAAAATGATTTTCCGTGTGCAAAATTGGGCAAGTGTGAAATAGAAAAACGTAGTTTTGCTCAATTGAGACGGCAGTTAAGTTGCCGGAAGCAACCTAATAATGGTAAAAAAAGTTGAACTTGTAAACAGGTTTGCAGCTTAGGTTTTTCATATTATTAAATTTTAATTATGTTATTGTAATTCCAATAAATATTAAAGGCAAACGACAGGATTTGAGTATTGCAATTGTTTTAAATTGAAATTTGTGGTGTTTTGGTAAGAAAATGGTAACAAATAGTTCTTGTACAGTATGGTGCTACAAAGCCGAAATATTTGGAAAATGCCAAATCTGTTACGAAAGAATATATAATTTGGAAGCATATTCTTACATTTTTTTAATTTGAGTCAAAAATATGAATTAAATTAAATTAGAAAATTGATAATATGGAAAAATATTGCAAGCAAATAAAGTTCATAATACATTGAAAACATATTAGAAACAAAAATGCACATTTCGTGCTTGCATGCAACATTATTATTGTTACTGTAATTCACTATTATAAGTTGTCATAATATAAGTTAATATATATTTAACAAAATAATTTCAGAATAAAGGAATGCGCGCATAGGAAAAGGAAGGGACATGGATCCACAAATTGATAAAGGATCATGGTTAAGTTTAAAGGAGGCAAAATTGAGTGGTTTTACATTTCAAGCAATTATTATATTCTTCAAAATGTTTCTTGAAGTCTTTTTTCCTAATACGACCATTTCTGTATTGTAAACAAGATTTCGGGAAACGCATGAAGTAGAAGAGGTTATGTCCCTTGTGTGCTTTGGTACGACTATCACTTTAATATTAGCCGTAAATACAACACATAAACCCTCCCTTACTTCCTTTTTCATTGAAATTCATTTTCACTTTGAATTTTTTTTCGATAACTTCTCACAAATGTTTAAAAATTAAATAAAACTATTTTCACTGTGTTCAGCGAGCAAAAATGATCGCAACAACTGGGTACAACAGAAAGTTCATTGCACATGCGCAGTAAACTTTCCGATAGGTGAAATGGTCTAATAGACTTACCTCGTCCATTGCAGGATCACTTCAATTACACACATTTCAATCATAGATATTTCGCGATAAATAAAATTACAGTCGAACTCGGATTCAACTTTCCGGAATTTACGGATTCCGAGAATTGACGCCGTGCTGCGGGTAGGCTTGTCAGGTGCTGCGCGGGGTGTGTTAACCGCTTCCGAGAATTAACGCCGCGCCGCGGGTAGGCTTGTCAGGAGCTGCGCGGTGTGTGCGGGGTTCACGAAGGCATCGAGATTTTTTAAATAATTTAAATGAAGCTGACAGATACCGTTATATTACTGTAACTTTTAATACTGATGGGGCGCCATTGTTCAAAAGCTTATCTTATTCTATTTAGCCGATATACTTAATGGTGAACGAGTTACTTTTCATTGTAAGAAGTAAAGAATTAATATTAGTGGGTCTATGGTTTGGAAAAGATAAGCCGAATATGAACGTATGTCTTGGTCCATTTGTTGAAAGCATGAATGAACTATCAACTTCAGGTGTTCAGTGCATCGTTAATGGTTTAGAAATTAGTATAAAACATTTCTATTGATTTGCTCTGTAGATTCTGTAGCTAGAGCACCAGTGCAAGAATTTGTCCAATTTAATGGTTTGTTCGAACATAAATTATCCTCTGTTAGAGAAAGTTTAAAAGCAAAGGAATATGCAAGATACTATTGAACACACGATTCATGCTGCAAATTCTGCTAATATTGTTTTCGGCGTTAAAAATCCATCACACTTGATCAATTTATTAAAGTTTGACAATATTAACGGTTGTGACCCGGAATCTATGCACTGCTGCTCTGGAATTGCAAACCAAGTTGCCATTTAGTGTTTTGGTACTAAGCAAAAATCGGGATTGTTTCCAAAAAGTACAATTTATGAAGCGGATAAGCTCATCACCGCCATCAAAGTACCAAATCAAGGAGTCAGACTAACACGTCCGCTATCTGAAAAAGAGTTTTGGAAAGCTCGAGAGTGGCAAAACTAGACTTTATTCTATAGCTTGTTAATCTTTGAAATACGCCAAGAAAGTATACGATGCACTAGACTTTATTTGTAGAAGCTTTCTATTTATTATTGAAAGATGACATCAAAATTCAAGAAGTGGACTGGGCTGATCAACTATTACATACATTTGTTGCTCATTCAGAAATATTATATTCCAAAATCTCCATGACCTTCAACGTGCACTTACTTCTACACTTAGCAAAAAGTGTTCATTTGCTTTTGAGTCTGGTAATAGACATTTATTCAAAGTGATTCATGCTGCCAGGCTTCAGTCAGCGTAAAACGCTATTGTACATTCACTGGGACAAGTATGGCTAAAAATACATTACAGCTTTCTGGCATCAGATACTACGGTTCTACATCAGCAGTGAATAGAATGTGATTTGAGGAATTAAACCTGACGCCTGAACGAGCTGTATCTTATAAGAAAATAGTAAAAAATGGCTGTTTGTATTTATCGTCAGTAAAGAGTAGTCAGTGTTCGAATAACTCTTTTGCGCAGTTGTTTAACGGCCTATATGTAAGACTGAATCGTTTTAGAGTTGACCTAGACACTGCCAAAGAATATACTATCGTTCAAAAAATTCACACCATCGATGCTTCACAGAATAAATGTGGCATGCTAAAAATAATAGTAAAGATTGACACTAAAGAATGAGCTGTGTTAACTAGTGATATTGCTAAAGTGTGCGTTCACATGAAAGTACGTGAGACCGAGTAATTGCGCTGTTTCACATCTACATTTTTATTAACTAAGCATTACGTATTACCCGCAAAAATGTGTGTCCATTGATACTTTGCAAAGCATTCATACCGCTATAATGTTTTTCATATAATTTCCATGAAATTTCTAAAAAAATGTCAATCACACTGGCTTAACGATTCGTTATCCCTAACATGTCATGAAAGTACAGAACGGATTGTAAAAGCAGGAAAAATAGAAGGCGCATTAATTTTAAAGCATTTTTTAACAAGCAGCAATAAATTTCATAGAAATAATTAATTTGTATTCAAATTATTTCTCTAGTAATAGTTATTTCATATTCCGTGTTTTCCTTTGAACTTACTAAACAATTGTAATTTTCATGCAATCTTATTAAAAACAAGCTCATTTTGCTTCTTAAGAAATAGTCTAAAATTCGGCTTGTTAGGCTTTATCAAAAATCATTTTTGTAAAAACTTTTGAAAGTAAAAATTTGTTCATTTAGCACATCCTAAACAAATGATTTTGAATCAAATCTTAGACATTTATTGGATTTAAAGTGGGATTGTTCAATAAGATTAAAGAAAAGCACGAAATTTCAAAAGAATAAATAATTTTGACCCAAACCAATTTTCTCTAAAAAATTTTGTCTAAAGCTGCTGCCTATTGCATTAAAAGTGAGTTTGGTTATATTCTTCCTGATTTCATAAAAATATGGATTAAAACCGACTATGTTGACCATTCTGTTTAATTAATAATATTTCTGAAAGTATTCCACTTCGGAAATTATTAGGTTCGGAAATGGCATATTTAGGCTTTTTGAATACTGATGTTGAAATTTGTATCAATAAATAATTTCAATATAAGATTCTTATTTTGATTAACATCTAATAGGGCAATTGTTATCCCTAAATGCAAGTTAGACTTGTACGATCCCTGCCTTATCGACATTTTGCAACAACTTACCTCCACATTAAATGAGATATCGAGTTGAAAATTTGGAAATTTAAATATAAATTACTAAGAAATGTGTTCATGGTCCTAACTTGCAATCATTAAAAAGAAAAAATCTTTCAAAAATATATAATTTTTGTGATTATAAAAACTCAAGACCGTAAAAACGTTCCTTAGTGAACTATCATTATCATCCTTAGTGAATTATCATCATGATATCACAAATAGCTTTATCGAAATTAGCTTATGGCATTTATTTTCCACTTGGTTAAAAATCATTTTAACGTAGAAATATTGTTTTCTACTTTTATGAAACTTACTAAAATTTAGTAATAAAATTAAAATGTTTACAGTCGTTATATAAATCGTTCAAAAAAATTATTATGCAACATTGTGATCACAATAACTTTTCATGAAATTCAGCATTGTCATAAATTATAAGGGAACATATGTTATTACTCCGAACGCTTTTTAATTCCTTCATGCTTTGATATTTAATTAATTGATGGATGTTGCATTTCAGTCAGCGTACCCCATACACTGGGGTACGGAGACCGTCATATCACTCTTAATAATTTTACCTCAGTTTATTGAAAGAAATCTATTTTTTATTTAAAAATTTTGAAAGAAGAATGCATTAAATACTAGCAATGTTAGAAATACATTCCATTTTTGATTGTTTCTTTTCCTAATTGGAAAATGTAATAATCTAAATAGATTGGTTCATAATCAACTATAAATGATCACAAAACTTTTTAACTCTATTCTCTAATGGTTTGGTTGAAAATGCATTTTTGTAGATGCAAAATTCAACTATTGTGATAAAGTCCTCTTTTTTGGCTTAAAAATCCAAAATTGTATAGAAAATTAACGTATTCGGTGTGAAAATTTATTTTTTAATTGAAAATACATATTTTTGGTTGAAATTTCAACTATTTGGCAAAAACTTAAACTATTTTTATGAAAATTTAACTATTGGGTACAAAATTAACTTTGTTGTTAAAACATAATATTTTCAGGTTGATAAATTCATCTATTTTGTAGATGATTCGTCACTTTGGTTGCAAAATTTATCAATTTTTTTGAAAGTTCGTTTTGTTTCGGTGAAAAATTAATTTTTTTTTATCTGAAAATTTAACTATTGCATTTTTCGTTGGAAAAGTATGAAACCCGAAAATATGTTTCAACAAAAAAGGTAATAGTATACCAAATGGTTAAATTTTCATAAAAATAGTTTAATTTTTAACCAAAAAGTTAAATTTTCAAAAAATGCATGAATTTTCCACCAAATAGTTGATTTTTTAATTTAACTGGTTGAATATACGTTCCTTTTTTTTTAATTAATTTTTTAAACTAATAAATTTTCCGATTAAATTTCACCATTCCACTACAGTCAAACCTGGATTTAGCGACCATTTGGTTGAAAATTCATCTTTGTGGGTTAAAAATTCTTCTATTTTGATAGTCATCTTTTTCCCTTGAAAATTCAACAATTTGATAAGTACCTATTCCGTACCTACTGAGAAAATACTCCTCCGCTCTTGTCCGGAGTTCGTCACACGGGTATGGGGGAAGAGAGCTCGGAATGCACCTCTCATATCTAAAGTGGCCGCCCCCCGCAAAATTGAGGGTTTTCTGACCATAGTCCGCAACTCTCTCGGTCAACTCTCGGTCTCTCATCCGCAACAACAAAGTAAATCATACTGTGGCTATCGCCTCTGTACCAGGTGTACAAGTGGATCATCTTATGCCCAAATCAAGTATTTGTAATAAACAAGCCATTTTCAAAAACATAAGCAAACCAATCTGTCTCCGTTACCATTCGTTTACGGATCTCCGAAATTACCTAGCACCCTATCCGTATTGGATTCCAACCCATCCATTCATATCTTCTAGAAGAATGATTCTTTTTCCCCATGATCGCAACTCCCTATAGTATCATTTAAAGTATTCCAGAAGGCGTTTTTCACTTCACTTCTTTCACCATCAAATGGGGCGTAGCACGCTATGGTAAATAATCTCCTGATTCCCACTTTCAATCTAACCCACAACAATCTGGGAGATAAAAATGTATGCTCCTTGACATGCTGTTTTGATCTCTCATTCATAATCAGACCGCCTCCTTGGCTACCGTGTGATTCACTATCTACTCCTGACCGTAGTTCCAGTCCGTGCTCTAACTCCCCATTTCCAATCACTCTACTGTCGCATCCCGTTTTCTTTGTTTCAGGTACACATACAATATCTAGCTTCTTTACGCGCATAGCTTCTCGTAATTCTCTTTCCTTAAGATCATTCACCCCTCTAGCATTCCAAACACCCAGTCACCATTCAGCGCTTGAAAATTTGGATGCATACCCTTCGTCAACCAAAATTTCATTCCATTCCCAGGCTACTCTATTGTTTGTGTTATTCATTGTGTAAAGTATACGTCCAACTACCAACTTGATGCGAGAAAAGTATTTTGTGAGTAAAAATCATGTCCAAAATAATTAGGTCAATGGAGGTAAACTATTGTTATTGTTAGTAACAATGTTATAAACAAATTTTTCTTGTGGAATTTAATAACAATTCCTTAGCAGTGACTCATTGTTATCATTGTTCCGCGTTCATCGACAAGAAAAGTGGCTACTTTCAACATTTAAACTTTGTTCTTTTAATAACGTAATCAACTGTTAATAACTCATTTTTGAAGGTTTCTTAGACACTTGGATGGTCAAGGTCAGTTCAAGGCCAGTTCAAGATCAAACTTACAAAATTCATCGCTTACCAATTAAATCAGGGTAACTATAGGTTTTCGGGGTCGCTGAATTCAAATCCGTTGTCCGTTTGGGCTTATCAGGTCAGGGTCAAGTTCAATTCAAGGTCAAACCAAACGGACAACAGATTTGAATTCAGCGATCTCGAAAACCTATAGGTACCCTGACTTAATTGGTTAGCGATGAATTTTGTAAGTTTTAACTTAAACTGACCTTGACCCTGCCCTGATAGGACAAAACGGATAATGGATTTGAATTCCGCGACCCCGAAAATATAAGGCCCACCTAGTCTGGTCCGTGTTGCAAGGGTTTAGATTTTTTGTTCCTGTTATTCTTTTTCTCGTTAACAATATCATAAACAAATTCATATATTTTCGTGCATTTTTCAGTAAGTTTATGAATAAATTCTACAAGAAAGACGGAACTTTATCTTTCAAATGCATGAGACGAGACAAAATTGTGTATACCATTGCTAGTAACCACAAAAGTTTATCGATATATCTAAGGGTCTAAAAAAGTTTAAAAATCGATACTTATAGGTTATTACGTTAAAAAATAAAGTTTTAATCATAAAAAATAGCCAAACAATGCATTTGTTAAGGAACTTTGTTTAAACAATCATTAATTACACTAGTTCACAGCCAAAATGTACATTTAATGCAACTATTTTGTCCCTATGTATTTCGGCTCGCTTAACTCGAAAATCATATTAAAAAAATTTTTATGTATAGGTTTTCGAGATATGATTTTTTGAAAAATTTTTCCATTTTTTTCGGTGGTGGCTTCATATGTTAGGCCATATATCAGTTGTCGATGATTTGACCTTTAATTTTAAAAGGTCTGGGCGCAAATGTGGGGGAAATACAAATACCGAGCGCGTAGCGCGAGGTAAACACATCTACGAGCGCGAAGCGCGAGATAAATGTATTATCGAGCGCGAAGCGCCAGAACCAACATTCGCGCGCCCTAGGCCAAAAAAATTGAAAAAATTGAGGTTATGTTAGCGTATTAAACCGGAAATGGCTATTTTTAATCACAGAGTATTGGATGTGAAAGATTAAACATTTTTCAACAAATTATGTTTTTCGGTTTTGTAAGCGCTTGTTAAGCAAAAGTTATGAGATTTTTGATGAGGGTTTCAAAACAAATATCATTAGATTGGAAAGGTATAAAGGTACATACATTTTGAACAATTTTAGGATAAGGTTACGTTTTACACCAAAAATTGATATTTTGAAACAAAAATCATCATTTATAGGAAATCGCTTATTTTAAGCAAAAATAATTAGATGTCAAAGAAGGTTTACAGTTGTTAACAATTTTATGTTATGACATGTGAGTCTTTTTCGTCAGAGAAATTATTCCTATTTTTGATACAAAAATATTAGATTTGAAAGAATATTTACAATTTCTCAACAACTTTAGAGTACCTTAGTATATTCCACCTGAAAATATTTGTCGACAAAAATCATTCAATTTTAAAGAAGATTTACAATTTGGAACAATTTTTCGTTACGTTGCGTTAGTGTTTTTCATCGAAAATTTGTATTTTTAATTTAACAACTAACAAGAGTTTTCAGATTTGTTGGTGTTTTGTATCCGGAATCGTTACATTTAATAAGAAAATCATTTTATTTCAATGAAGATAAAGAATTTTTAACAATTTTAGGTCATGTTCTCGTTTTTCCTCGGAAATCGGTATAGATTTCATGGAAGATTTACAGTTTAAGAACAATTTTAGGTTATGTTAACATTTTATGCCGAAAAACGATTATTTTTAAACAAAAAACATTCAATTTTAAAGAAGATTTACAATATGGAAAATTTGTTTGTTACATTTTGTTAGTGTTTTTCGTCAAACATTATTATTTTTAATTTAACAAAGCATAAGATTTTCAAGACTATCACTATTCGTCAGATATTATTATTCAAAGTTATTAAATTCACAATTATTGGATTTTTTTGTGTTTTATACTGGAAATCCGCACATATGATTTCAAAGAAGATAAAGAATTTTTGAACAATTTTAGGTTATGCTTCCGTTTTTCACCGCAAATGGGTAGAGATTTCAAAGAAGATTTATCATTTAGGAACAATTTTAGGTTATGCTAACAGTTATCCCCGAATAACGGTTATTCTACAACTAAAATCGTTCAATTTGAAAGAAGATTTACAATTTGGAACAATTTTTTGTTACGTTGTGTTAGTTTTTTTTGGTCAAAAATTGGTATTTTCGACTCAAAAAATCATTTTGTGAATTTGTTGGCGTTTTATATTGGAAATCTGTACTTCTAATAAAAAGCCATTAGATTTATAAGAAGATAAAGAATTTTTGAACAATTTTAGGTTATGCTCCCATTTTCCACCGAAAATGGATATAGATTTCAAAGAATATTTACAATATGGGAACAATTTCAGGTTACGTTCACATTTTTCACCGGAAATTGTTTTTTTTTTAAACAAAAAACATCAGGTTTAAAAGAGTATTCACAATCTTAACAATATTTGTTATGTTATGTTATTGTTGTTTATCTAAAATTGCTACTGATAATGAAAAATCATTTTATATTTCAAAGAATATTTACAATGTTTGAATAATAATAGGGTATGTTAGTGTTTTCACTGGAAATCGATTATTTTAAACAAATATCATTTGAATTCAAAAATTTAACTTACAATTTTAAATTATTAGTAATTTTGTATTTTTATTTAAAAATTTCTTAAGATGAAAAAAATAATAACCGCATGTGTGTTTGTTTTCTAGTTTATTTAAAATTATCTAAGTGAACTTTTAAAACTAAATTATTTTCTATACATTGTATTACATATTATTCCATTTCTTTTATTTATTGGTTATTTTGTGCACGAAAAATGGCTAAATTGGTTGTGAATGGGTTTTGGTGAGGGTTGACAATTCAATTTGTCGAAGTCTGAAAGAAAATTTACCTTCGACCGATACAATCTTCCAACAAAGAATTATGAGAGGGACGGTTATTTCGAAATATCTTCAAAGCTCGTATAATCTTCAGAAATTTCCGGTTACTGATATAATTCAGCATTATACGGCTTTTCATCGATATGAAAATAATGCTCTCTCGGATGTTCAAATCCAGAATTTTGGAAGTCAATAACTCTCAATCGTCCTGAGAACGTATTGGCTGGACCCTCGGGCCTTCCCTCAGAGGAAAAAAAGTAATCTGTGCTACCTTTCGAAGGACGAGAAACAAGATTAATCTTTTCCTTGATTGTGGAAAATTTCACTGTATTTGATCCTTTTTTCGGGGTTGATTTGACTTCTCTTATTTGTGAAAGTACCCGAAACATGGATGTTTTGAAAGTAAATATTAAAAATTTAAACAATTTAAATATCCACTGATACAGAAATTTTTAAATATTTAAAGCGCTTGGAAAAAAATATTGAATGATTTCGAATTGAAACCGTTCCAAATAAAATAATTTTGGATTAGGTAAACTTTTGGAAAAATACGATATTTCAAATGAAATAAAAAGGAATAGAACTTTTATCATTTCTGAATAAAAGCATTTACAAATGAATCATTCGAAATCGAAATGGTTTGAAATTGACAAATCTTTAATGAGAAGCTCACAAAATTGAAAAATTCCAGACTAAATATTTTAGAAATTAGACAGTTTCATTAGAAAAGACTGGAAGTAGTATCATTTCTAATTCAAAGCGTAAACAATCTAACAATTTTTTTTACATCTCATCCAGAGAAGGTGTTAGATTTGTGTAAAATTTGACCCCCCCGGTTTTTGTCGAATGTCCACGTTTTGAGACCCCCCCCCAACGTGTTACGTAATTTATGCACGACCCCTTATATATTTCTTATGTACATTTAAAAGAATGATTAATTGTTTAAATAATTTTCATAAACAAATTCAGAGTCTTTCCTACGTTACTTTGCAAATTTAAAATAATTATGAATTATTTTATCATTTTTCATAAACATATTTATAGATATTTATTTAGAGTTTAGCTATTTTTCAACGAATGGACACAATTTGTTTACGGAATCAATAAAGAATGTTTTTCAAATGTAACTCTTTCCTATGATGCTTTGAAAATTTACAGTAATTATTAATTATTTGAATAATTCTTATAAACATATTTAGAGTTTCGCTATTTTTCAACGAATAGACACAATTTGTTTACGAACTCAACTAAGAATATATTTCCGATTTCTGTTTTCTATGTTGCTTTGTAACTTCAGAGGAATTTTTAATTATTTCAACATTTTCGATTAAAAAATTAAGAGTTTGGCTATTTTTCAACGAATAAGCTCCATTTTGTACAGAATTAAGTAAGAATATCTTTCCGGTGACATTTTGCTATAATGCTCTGCAAATTTCCGAGAATGAATCATTATTTAAACAATTTTGATAAATCAAGAGTTTGGCAATTTTTTAAATAACTCTTTCCTATGATACTTTGAAAATTTACAATAATTATTAATTATTTAAACAATTTTCATAAACATATTCAGAATTTGGGTTTTTTTTCAAGGAATAGACACAATTTGTCTACAGAGCCAACTAAGATTGTCTTTCCGATGACTTTTTACTATGTTTTGTAAATTTACGAGAATTATTAATTATTTAAACAACTTTCATACAAAAATTCAGAATTTGGCTATTTTTCACGAATAGGGTCTATTTTTTACATTATTAACTATAAATATATTTCCGATAACTTTGTTCTATTATGCTTCTCAAATTTCCAAGATTTATAAATTATGTAAAAAATTCTCATGAGAAAATTGAGAGTTTGACCATTTTTCAGAGAATAGGTTCAATTTTGTTTATGGAGTCAACAAAGAATGTATTTCCAACATACCCTATTCAATAACAAATACAACTTTTCTATCTGAACTATAATATTAAAATCGAAAACATTTGAACATTTTAAACAAATTCAATTTTATAAAAAAATATATTTACTATATATTTAATAAGAATTAACAAAGCATACCAATTTTATAATGGTAAAAACTTTCCTTTTCATTAATTGCAGTCTTTTTGTTAATTTCTTTCTGTACTTAAATCATCTCTTTTGCTTAATCAAGATTTTCTGGAATAATTGTTCTCTGGAAATATATTTTTCGCCTGTAAATTACATCTGAGTGTACAACGAGAAAATATGAAACTTACCTGAATGTACCAAGAGAGAGGTGAGAATATGTTGGATCATAGAAGAAGTATACACTGGAAACGCATGAAGGTAAAATGTCTATAACGCCAACGGCAATCAATTGTCCATTTAGCCAATACTGTTCATGAAAAGAGCCGTAACCTTGCGGAGGACCATCCTCTGGACACCATTCCTTTAAAATGATAATAATTTTCATTAAAAAATTCAGAATTTGGCTATTCTTCAACTTAAAAAATTGAAGAAAAAAAAATAATAGAAGTAAGAAGAGAATGCAAAGTGTACCTGCAACGGGCTCTTGACAAGGAAATTAAAGAATGAAGATTGATCACATTCTTCTGGTTCATCCTCATGAATTGCCATTTGATACTTTTTATAAAGATTTGCGCTTTCATCGAGCGTATCAAGGAACTCATCTGACATGACTCGAACCAATTTTAACTGATAAATAAATTTTTGTAGACAGTTATCAAGATATATAGGACATATTGAAGAAAATGTATTTGATTGATCTTAATGCAGCAGATACATATTTTGAAGACTCGAAAATATTAATTCAATTATACCGTATAGGTCCACTTTGCTTCAATCCTTATTTAGAGTCTGCTCTGAATGAAAACCATCAATGATCACTTTGACTCTAAATTATCTTCAACTAGTATTTACAGGCTTCGGACTTACTTTAGAGATCGAAAATGGTGTAAACAGTGTCACAAAATTTAAAAAATATTGTCGGGATAGTATCACAACATTTTTGAAGTATTAAAAATGAATTTTAATGTTTATTTAAAATTTTATTCTCAAGTTTAATAGAACCCAATTAGAAAATCCAACTATTTTTGGCTGTAAGTTCAATATTTTCAATTGGAAAGTCTACTATTCAATTGATATCTCTCATACTTCTTGATTGAAAAATCAAATATTTTATTAAAAATTCGTCTTTTTGGCTTTGGATAAAAAATGTATCCCTTTCTATGGAAATTTCAGCTTGTTTTATTAAAAACTAATCTGTCTGGTTAAAACTTAATCTATTTACATTATATATTAGAAAAGTCGTAATTTTTGCCCGGAAATTCAACAATACTATTTTTTTGGAAATGTATGTATTTTCTTGAAAATTCATCTTTATTGGTTATTATTCCAACTTTTTATTATATTATAAATAAATATTATATAAATATTATTATTATTATTTATTATATTATATAAAAATTATATTATTCCAACTGTTTTTCATTTTTAATTAAAATTTTTTGTTTAAATATAAACTATAACATTTTTCGTCGAAAATTCATAATTTTAGGTTGAAAATTTAACAATTTGGTGCAAAATGAAAATTTAACTAATCCACTTTTGTTAAATATCAATCTTTTTGGTTTAAAAATTCAACTATTTACATCACATACATTGCTCAAACTATTTAGTTGAAAATTTATGTAATTTGTTGAAAATTCGTGTTTTTTGTTAAAAAATTAATCTTCTCGGTAGAAAATCATTTTTTGGTCAAAAATCAAGTATTTTGTTGAAAATTAGTCTTTCTTGATTAAATACAACTGTTTTTTTTTATTAAAATATTATTTGTTGAAATATAAACTATAAAATTTTTCGCTGAAAATTCACATTTTTAGTTTTTTAGAAAATTAAAAAACCATTCTTCGTTGACAATTAATTCAGAATTTTTCTTGTTTGGTTAAAAACTCGACTATGAATGTGTTGCAACTCTATATGTTCTAAAGTCAAGAATTTTTAATACGGAAAGAGAACAGGGGACGGAAATAAAAACAGGATGCCAAACCGTGAAGTGTATTCAACTAATTTTTCTGAATTTAACGCTAATTTTAATACAAGTGTGAAGGACAAAAATCTGGACTGTTGGTTCTCGCGCTTGATATCATATTCATCTCGCGCTTCGCGCTTGATGATTCATTTACCTCGCGCTACGCGTTTGGTCTTTTTATTTCACCCACATTTGTGCACAGACCTTTTAAAATTAAAGGTCAGTAGTGATGCATTCAAGAACATTTCGAGAAAATTCAAGACTTTCCTGAATCATGTTCAGGTTAACTCAAAACTTCGTGGAGATCGAGAATCTCGAATAAAAAATTTCGAGATCTCGAGTCGAGAATCTCGATACTTTTTATTTGAGATTCTCGATCTCCATGAAGTTTTGAGTTCACCTGAACATGATTCAGGAAACTCTTGAATTTTCTCGAAATGTTCTCGAATGCATCACTAAAGGTCAGAGCGTCAACAACTGTAATTGGGTGATTGTGAATTGTTTTTTGTTACATCTCCTTCGGCTTTAACGAATACATTCCCATCAAGTATCTCGTGCTTCGCACTCAATTTTGTCGAAAATGTGAACTTTTCTACATCATGTTCAAGACTATTATATCAAATGTATATAACATTTTTTTCTGTACCTCGACTTGCGATTACTTATTCAGATACTGCAAAATGAAGATCAAATTTAATTGATCATGATCACTTTCATATTTGTCCCTTATTTTACATTAAGTTTTATTCTCAGATACCCCAAATTATATATTATTTCAATAAATTTATATACTATTACAATTAATTATATGCATTGGTATCGAAACATGCGTACATATTTTCATTGTCTTGTTTTTATGAATAAAAGAAAAGAGTGCATATTATAAGAAAAACACAATTTTGTGATTGAATATTTTATTGCAACTTGTGTCATTTTTCCATAAATTTATTTGGTTTACTTTCAGTGTTATTTTTCACGATTTAAACTGAAAAATACGCATCCTGGCGTACAGTAGTTTGTAACAAATTTGTAGATATAATTGGAGCAAAAATTTTGGTTAAAAAAATGTTATTGTAGCTTCTGTTATTTTTCCAAAAAGGCGATTTTTTATTTTTGATATATTTTTATAACAAGAGTGTATGACAAATTTGTAGAACTGTTATGGCTGAACAAGTTTTGTCTTCTTACTTATTCCGGTCTCTTTGTTCGCTTTTCCAAAGCCTTTTTTTTTATTTTTAATCTTGTTTTTTACGATTAAAAGAAAATCTACTCGTTCTATCTAAAAATGATTAATAACTAATTTGTAGCTCTTCTTTTGAATGATAAACTTTTTTCGATTCATATTCTTCATAGTTTGTGTCGTTCATCCAAAAATTTGATTTTTAATGTTTTTTACGAATAAAACAAAAACTGCGTGTCCTATAAAAAAGTGTTTCATAACAAAATTTTTAAAAATTTTTAGGTGCACAATTTTTTTTGGTTCTTATTTTTTCTCGTATCATGCACAGTTTAACCGAAAAATGGAATGATTATTGATTTTTAATTATTTTTGGTTTGGCTCCAAATGTTAATTTTCGTTATTTCTTTTTTTGCAACTCTGATCATTTTTCTTCTCACAAAAAAAGTCAAAAGGATAAATTGCTCGTGTGTCCGGGTGCAACAAATAACCGTACATAGAATTTTTGAATTTTCCAAAAATTGGTTTAAAAAATGTTGAAACTAACATGAGGATTCAAATGAGAAAAGCTCGGTTTTCGAAAAAGTGAAAAGAAAAAGTACTTCTTATCAATTTATATTTTTTTTTCAAAATTTTCCAAATTTCGTAATTAATATGGGGGTTGGAATGGAAATAGTTCGGTTTTCGAGAAAATAAAAAAAAGAAATACTTTTTATTAACATTTTGTGAATCACAGATAAAATATTCTTATGGAATGTACAAGGAATAAAAGACCAGCCTCTTCTGAGGGTTAAGTTAGAAATATTGTTCTTGAAATTGATAAAGATTTTTTACATAAAATTGATATATTGTATTTTGTGGGGCACTTCTAGGTACAATACAAAGGTGTTGGGGGCATCGAAATTATAAGATATCGGGTGAAAATTATTCCTTGATTCACGAAAGTTGTTAAAAAGTACTTCTTCTTCAGTTTTTTCGAAAATCGAGCCCATGCTAATTTCGAAAGCTAGGGGGTACGCGTCAATTTTGGTAGATTAAAAAAAATTCTTTTTCTCTAAAACAATAAAATTGGGGAGGGGGGTATCGATCACCAAAAATTGAAAGTAGAATTTTTACAGGTATAAATTTGGAGCACCGTATTCTTGCATTGATTCAAGATCTTTCTTATAAATCTGAAAATCTGAAAGATATGTCACTTCTAAAAATTCAACAAAATCAACTTTGTTGTCAAATAAAAAATGGTTAAAATAATTTTTTAAAAATCGCCAGCCACACATCTTTTTATACAAGCCTTTTTTAAATTTTCCTGCAGAACAAAGTGTCAAACGAATAAATTTTTATGCAGAAAAAACAAAGCTCAGTGTAAATAAAAATGTCGTTGCAGAATGCCATGTTGTATTCAATAGAGAGTAAAGGTGAGTTGAATTCCATAACTGCGCTTTAAATTATTATTTATTGGTGAGACTGACGTCACAACAAGATTCTCCACCATACGATGAATCACTTTTTGACTAGGACATGATTTTCGACTCACAAAACAAAATTCACGCATAAAGGTGGTGGTTGGGTGTACAATTCAAACCATGAATAATAGAAACAATAAAATAGCCTCGGAATGGACTGAAACTTTGATTGACGAAATGCATACACACGGTAAACGTAAAGGTCGAGTTTTTAAGCTGAAAATGTAACTTTTACTTTTGTGGTTAAAAATGGATCTTTTTAAGTTGAAAATTCATCTTTTTGTGCAGAAAACTAATTTTCTTGGCTTGAAATTTTCTCTTTTGTTTCAATATGCAGCTGTTTGGCAGAAAATTAACTTTTTTGTTGAAAACTCATATTTTTGGGTTAAAAAATTGAAGTGTTTTACAGAAAATTTGTTGATGGCTTGAAATTTCAACAATTTGAATAAACTTTTTTTCTTTCTTGACTGAAAAATCTTTATTTGTTGAAAATTCGTCTTTTTGGTTTTCAAATTCATATCGTTTGGTAGAACTTTCATATTTACTTGTTAAAAATGCACCTGTTTTGTGGAAAATGTAATTCTTTTGTTGAAAAGTCAACTCTGAAAATTCATCTTTTTTGCTTGAATATTTAACTATTTGGTTGAAAACGCAACTGGTTTTGGTTAAAGTTAAATCGTGTTTTGATTAAAAATTTCACCATTTGGTGAAAATTGAAGTTTTTTCTTGAAAATTCATATTTTCGTGTTAAAAATTCAACTGTTTTACAGAAAATTCGTTTGATGGCTTGAAAGTTCAACAATTTGAAGAATTTTTGGGATAAATGTGGAATTGAGTTAAGATTTTAACAAATTTACACCTTTTTTTTGTATAGAATTGTCTTTAAAATCCTTAATATCAAATTAAAGTTCAAATAAGTATCATGAATAGTTGTTCTAGAAGTCGAGCGTGATTCGGCTTCCAAGCCATCCAATTTACATAACGGTTATTTAAATATAGAGGCCTTCACCCCGACATTGAATCTATAATCCAGGCAAGATAGAAATTTTCTTAACAACTTTTAGTTATCTGGAAAAGTCATGGGTTTTTTCAAAAGTGAATGGAAGTTTTTAGTGGCTTCTATTGTAGATTATTAATAATTAGTTTAGTATTTCACAGCGAATTGATACGAATTTATTTTTTTACTGATTTTTATTTTATCTTTTATTTTTTTAATCGATTCGTTTTATTATTTAAACCTTAGAAACACATAACTGTAAAAGGAAATAATGTTCAATTGTGCGAAAAAATTAAATTAATTAGAAACTAATATTTTTGAAATCAATATATTTAACTTATTATATTAGTTTCAGTAATAATAATTACATTGCTAAAATCTATTGCAATTACAATTTTTTAATTTAAAGCATGAGGAATCTTTAGCCTTCTTGTTCTATTTTATAAAAAAAAGTCAGAATAATTTCAAACATTATACAAATTTTACGACTTTCCCTTTCTTAAATCTTTCCAAACTGTGAATTAAAAAAAAATGTTAATCTTGTTAATCAACTTTTAGCGTGAAACTTTAAAAATGAAATTATTTCAAAGTGGAATCGTTTAAAATTAAACAATCTTGAATTGAAAGCATATATAGAAACATTGAAAATGGTTTAGTTTAATTTTCAGATTTTTTTCAATTCTTTGGGTTATAAATAATTATGTTTTATTGTTGCAAAAATAATTAAAACCAATGATTTATTCAACAATTTAAACCTGAAGTGTCCACAATTGCTTAAATAAACGTTTGAAATTATACTTAAAATTGTAAACTTTCAAAGACTTTGGAGGCTATAAAAAAAAGAAAATTTTATTCTTAGGTTTACCAATTTAAATAATTTCACTACTAGGCATTTAAAACTGAAATGTATTAATTTTAAAAGTTGAAAAGAGACCGTTTTCAATTTTAGAGCGTTTAAAAATAAGAATTGTTGAATTTAAATTACTGAAAAATGGTACAGTATCAAATGTATAGTCTTCAAAATTAAAAATTCACAGTTTTCAAGACGTAAAAATTTTTTTTACATTTTTCCTTTTTTCAAAATGAAGAGTTTTATATTTAGACCAATGAAATTTTGAATGATTTCCTAAATTCCTAAAATACTCTGACTTTTCTAAAACCCTTGACTTCTCTGAATTCTCTAAAATCCTTGAATATTTTGAATTCCCTAAGCGCTCTGAAATTCTCTGAAATCCTTGAATTCTCTGAAGTATTGAATTCCTTAAACGCTCTGAAATCCCTGAAGTTCTTTGAAATCCTTGAAGATTCGAAATTTCCAGAATTCTTTGAAAATTTTAAATTCCTAGCATTCACTGAATTTCTTAAATGCTCGGAATTCTCTGAATTCTTAAATCTCTTAAATTTTTGATTTCTCTAAATTCTCTGAAATCATTGAATATTCTGAATTCCTGAAGTTCCTTGAACTCCTTTAATTTTTCTGAATTCCTTAAATATTCTGAATTTTCTCAAATCTTCGAATTCCCTAAATTCTCTGAATTCCCTTTAACCATTGAATATCCTGAATTCCTTGAATATTAGGAATTCTCTGAATTCCTCGAATTCTACGTAATCGTGGAATTCTACGTAATCCTGGAATATTCTAAATTCCCGATATTCCTTTAATCCTTTGATTCCTTCGAATTTCCTAAATACTCCTTGAATATTCTGAATTCTCTGATATCCTTGAATTTCCTGAATTCCTTAAATATTCAATTGATATTAAAATTGAATATTCGAAATTCTCTGAATTCCTCGAATTCCACGTAATCCTGGAATATGCTAAATTCCTGAAATTCCTTGAATCCTTTGATTTCCTCGATTTTCCTAAATGCTCCTTGAATATTCTGAATTCCCTGAATTCCTTGAATGCTCTGATATCCTTGAATTTCCTGAGTTCCTTAAATATTCAATTGATATTAAAATTGAATATTAGGAATTCTCTGAATTCCTCGAATTCTACGTAATCCTGGAATATTCTAAATTCCTGAAATTCCTTGAATCATTTCATTCCCTCGATTTTCCTAAATGCTCCTTGAATATTCTGAATTCCCTGAATTCCTTGAATTCTCTGGTATCCTTGAATTTCCTGAATTCCTTAAATATTCAATTGATATTAAAATTGAATATTAGGAATTCTCTGAATTCCTCGAATTCTACGTAATCCTGGAAAATATAATAGTTTAATTTTCGGTTAGAGAACTAAGTTTTTAGGTAAATAAAATAAATTTTCACCGAATTAAATGAATTTTCTACCAAACAGACTAAATGTGTATCAAAACAAAAGTATCGATAAAAAATTAAGTTAAATTTTTAGTTAAAAAAATTAATTTTCAAGTAAAAAAACTCTTTTTTAACGAAAATGAATAATTTCCTACCAAAAAAGAATGTTTTTTAACAAAATACATGAATTTGACATCAAATATTTTAATTTTGAATGGAATTTAAAAAAAAGGTTAATTCTCTACCAAAAAAGAAAATTTATCAACATAATACTTGAATTTTCAAATAAAAAAGTTAAAAAAAATAGAATAGTTTAATTTTCAGTTAGAGAGCTAAGTTTTTAAGCAAATAAAATAAATTTTCAACGAAATAAATAAATTTCCTACCAAAAAGACTAAATTTGTATTAAAACAAAAGAATCGACAAAATATTAAGTTAAATTTGTAGTTAAAAAAATTAATTTTCAATCAAAACCTTGATTTTTAACCAAAGAAAAATTAATTTTCAATAAAAAAACTAATTTTCTACCAAAAAAGAATGATTTTGAACAAAATACATGAATTCTCAACCAAATATTTAAATTTTTTAATGGAATTTGTAACTTAATAGTTGAATTTTCAACCAAAAAGATAAATTAGTCACCAAGGAGATTAATATTCTACCACAAAAGACAAAGTTTCAACAAAATACAGAATTTTTTAAACAAATAGTTAAATTTTCAACTGAAGAAGATTAATGTTCAAACAAACATGCTATAGTTAAATTTTCAATTAAAAATGTAATTTTCAATTTAAAAAAACAACTAATTTTGAACCAAAAAGATTAATTTTCTACCAGAAAAGATTAATTTTTAATAAAATACATGAATTTTCAACTACATAAGATAAAATATTCAACTAAACATGGAATAATTAAATTTTCAGTTAAAAAAATATTTTAAAAAATGTTAAAAAAATAGTTAAATTGTAACAAAGTAGTTCCACTTAGTAGATTTTTCTAAAGAAAGGTTAATAAGTGCGCGCTTAGCGCGCAAAATGTTCTCGTCTTTCAAAAAATACGTATTTCATAGAGACCTACAACTTTCAAACAATCAATTTTTTATTACAACCAATAATTTTGAAGTAAATGAGAAAAACTAAAAAAAAATATATATATATAAATTTTGGTTTTATCGGGACCAAATTTTACACAGTTGATTTTTGATAAAAAGGAAAAGAAAAAGGATCTTTTATTTTCTGAAATTTGTATTTTGAGCTTCCTCAACTAAAAATCGATCTCATATAAAAATATCGTTGAGATGAAAGATTAAATCTAATCGGGGATTATAGAAGAGGATTTATTATTATGTTTGTGTGCTGTACAGGATATATATTGGGGTGATTCATTTTAGATGGCAAAACAAAATTCCGTCAAATCTAAACGCACATACGCTCTGCTGGTACCATTTTATCTAAATGAGCTGTGTGAAAGGAAGAGCCGTTTGGACAACATTTCGAGGTCCCCTATTGACAATAAAATATTATGTAAGAATGAAGAAGAGTTAACTATTTTTCTTTATAAGATGCTTAAAATTTATCGAGTTTCCAAGCTTAATTGGGCATTTTTTGGTTTGAATGACTATATGTAATTTAAAATATATTACATTATTTTACAATAATTATTTTCAATAAATAGAACTATAGAAATAAATAAATAAATAAATAGGAAAATAGAATCATTTTTAGAAAAGTTTCTTTATTGTAGCAAAGAGATTTCAGTAAATTCAATATGAAAGACAATTTTTTTATTTACTTACAAGTATTTAAAATTAACAGATTATTTTTCTTATTAGGAAAATATGTCTTGCCGCGTGTGGAATTATCCGGCACCGTATTTTTAATATTTTTTTAGAATTTAAAAAACATCAAAAATATATTTTCAAGGTATTTCCGGATGAACAGTACAATATTAATTTTCTTGGTGACTAATGTACCTTTTTTGTTGAAAATTAATTTCTTTGGTTGAAAAATCATGTATTTTGTTGAAACTACCGTCTTTTTTGGTCAAAAATTAATCTTTTTGGTTGAAAATTCATCTGTTTTGTTGAAAATTGAACTATGTTGTCAAAAATTAATCTATTTTGTTTAAAACTTTTCTTTTTTTGTCGTAAAAAATTCAAACTATTGGGTTAAAAATTCATTTTTTTGGTTGAAGATTCATTATTTTAGTTAAAAATTAATTGCTTCGCTAAAATATTAAACTATGTTTATAAAAATGAGTTTTTTTTTGGTTAAAAATTATTTTTTTGTACTAAAAATTTTACTATTTTATATTTAGTTTAACATTTATCTTCTTCAGTTGAAAATTCAGTTATTTGCTTGAAAAAATCTGTATTTTATTGAAAATTTCTGTATTTTGTTGAAACTTTGTCTTTTGTGATACAATATTAATTTTCTTGGTGACTAATTCACTTTTTTTGTTGAAAATTAATTTCTTTGGTTGAAAATTCAACTATTAGGTTGAACATTCCATTGAAAATTCAAAATTTGGTTGAAAATTCATTTATTTTCTTGAAACTTCCGCCTTTTTTGGTCAAAAATTAATCTTTTTGGTTGAAAACTCATCTGTTTGGTTGAAAAATTAACTATGTTGTCGAATTTGTCCTTTTTTTTTTGTAAAAAATTAATTTTTTTGGTTGAAGATTCATTATTTTAGTTAAAAATTAATTGCCTTGCTTAAATATTCAACTATTTTGTTAGAAATTCGTTTTTTTGTTGAAAATGAATTTTTTTTTCACTAAAAATTTAACTATTCCATGTTTGGTTTAACATTTATCTTCTTCAGTTGAAAATTTAGTTATTTGCTTGAAAAAAATCTGTATTTTATTGAAAATGTCTGTATTTTGATAAAACTTTATCTTTTGTAATACAATATTAATTTTCTTGGCGACTAATTCACTTTTTTGAAATTAGTGATGGGTTGATGTTTCGAAATTATCCAGGCGTTGAGGAGATCGTAGATAAGCTAATTAATGCTTCTCAAGTCAGTATGAACTCAATTAGATCCTTCATGGATAGTACTCTTTATGGTGCTGACGGTCTTGCTTTTTCCTGTGATCCTGAGGCACTTAGAGAAATTCCCTCTTGTGATAGAAGAAAGAATATTGACAACAAAGTGAACTTCCTCTTGAATTTCAGGTTAAAAGTAATTTCATTTGTCTCAAAATAAATCTTTTTGCAGCAAATATAATCCTTTGCCAAAAAACTTTGTCTAATTTCGCAGCAAAATAATTCTGTTTCTGTAAAAAGGATACTCAGGTGGTCCAAAACAAAACGATGCTTTTCTTTCAAGACAACTTTTTCTTTGAGTGCGTACTTTCTGGAAGGTCTCTTCCTTGTGATCGCCCTGATCTCGCCGTTAATGATTCTCTGATGCAGAAAACAAAGACACACACGGACTAGTTGCGTTTTTCCTGGCTCGCTCCTGAGTTTTAGAAAAAACTAGGCTGTTGACTTTCGTGTAAATTAGGTTTCTCTCCGTTATTCAGTCTATCCTGAAATGTATCAATTGAACTCAAATTGTCTGAATTCGATTTGTAAATTTGTCTCAACTTTGTTTTTTCTGAGTTTCGGGGATATATTACACATACATGTCACGGCACCGTAGCGGCACTGCGATTTTAATTCGAAGAGACCTCCTCACTCGTTCCTTGGTTCTCCATGATGTGATGGTTGGATTGGGGAGATTACACTACCAGGCGCTCAGGGTGGTTTTGGGGTGTATGAGCTCTAAACTCATTTTTGTCCTCTTGGCTGAAACAACTGAACCCCCTTTTGTCATAAGACGGTCGTACGTGTCGGACCGCTTCATTCTTAGAAACTTCAGCCTATTGCTAAAAAGGGCAACGAGGAGGAGGGAAGACTGAGAAGAGCAGAACGAGAAGGAAGTTTAGATTCAGGGCTGGGAAGTATGTTTTGGTCTCGTTCTTTATTTAGATACGGGGGGTGCTAAAGTGTTGCGACTGATCTCTTAGACCGGAATACTTCCACGATAACTGGAAGAAGTTTCTTTACAAAGTCGAAATGGATGGTATTTCAGATGAATTAATTAAAGCATCTGTTGATCCCCAAGAGACGTTTGAGAATCTTGTCTCGTCCTCCTATCTGGACCCGATAAGAATTTTTACGGACGGGTTGGAGGATACCGTTAACGACAGAGTTGGTTTCGCTCTCTGTATTGCTAATATGTAAATACAACTTTGGTCTCCCCTTTCGAACGGTCTTCCCTGTTAATTCCGTGGAGCTCTATTCGATCTTTTCTGTCATGAAATATATTTTAAAAATCAACATCCTCCAATCTGTCATTTTCTTGGACCCTATGACGGCAATGAATTGCATTCACAATCGCTTCGCGGACCCTCTCGGACCGATCTTGGCCCGACCAATTGGACATACTCTTTCTTTAGCGTCGACGGTGAAATTGACGCGAGTTTGCCGTGGATCTCGTCGCATGTGGGTATCGGAGGAAATGAGCGTGTTCATGAATACTCTAAGCATGCAGCCAAGCTGAAATTTATAATCAGTACAGGATTGTAAGTGACTGATGTTTTGGGGTTGATTAAGGTACTGTTTGAATTTTGGAAGAACTGGCTCTGGATCTTTCGGAAGGGGCCGTATAACCAACGTGAATAATTTAGGCTTGTTTCGTAAAAATATAGAAGACCATGTTTTGATGACTTCCATTACATTAAAATTTGGAATGATTCGAAATGTTTGGAAATCCCACGAAATTCTTTAAAATTCCTAAAAATTATTTGGAATCTCTTAACACTCATTGGAATGTGTTAAAATAGCTTAAAATCTTTTGAAATCTTGTAAATTCTTTGAAATAATTGGAAGTCCTATTTAATCCCTTAATCTTCTGAAATCCCTTCGAAATTTTTTAAGTTTTCGGACATTCAATAAAATACTTTAAATATTGTAAAATTCCTTGAAATATCTTAAAATACCTGGACATATTTGAAATCGCTCGCAATCCCTTTATATTTCATTTGATTTATTTTTCTCTGAAAATTTCTTAAATAAAGCCTAAAATATTTAGAAATCCTAAAAGATTCTTCGAAAACCCTTGAAATTTCTCAACTTTCTGAAATTTTTTGGAATCTGTAAAAAAAGTTTAAAATCTTTCAATTCTTCTTAGATCGCGTAAACCCTCTGAAATGAATAGATGTCTTACAAATCCCTAAAATTTTATGAAATTCTTTGAAATCCCTTGAAATATTTTGAAATCCTACAAATATCTTTCCATGTCGTTGAAATTTTTTTGGAATATTTTTAAGTAACTGAAAATCTGTCTATTCTTTAAAATTTTGTACTTAACTTTCTTCATAGCCCATGAAATTTTAAAATCTCTAGAAATCATTTAAAACAATTTGAAATCCTACGTTAGGTAAATAAATAAATGAATAGTTTCTAAATTCTCTATTTTCTGCACCACTTTTTGGATAGCACAAATTTTTTCCTGAACATTTTAAGGGAAGGTTCGGAGAATTCTGAAAAAATGTTCCAGGAAGTTTTCCAGAAGTAGGTAAATGTTTGCGTATCGAAGAAAGTTCCTAAGGAAGGTTCGGGCAACAATCTCTGATACGTAAACATTAATCTGCTTCCGGGAATCTTCCTGGAAGATTTTCCGAAATTCTTCGGACCTTCCACTGGAATGTCCGAAAACAAATTTTTTGGAACTCCATGCTATCTGAGGCATGGTTCAGAGTTCAGTGGTGAAGGGTTACCAGTTGGAGGCTAAACATCAAGGGTTGGAGTTGAAAGGTCGGTCAAGTATGAAAGGTCAGACTTCCGAAAAAGGTAATTATTCTGATTAAAAATTGAAAAGTGCATACCAGCTCTGTAACAAATGTTTGCTGTTCCATTGCAAAAACCATATTGCTCTTTGACGGTCGGTGGCTCGCTAATACGACCCAAATAGCGCTATCGTCAAAAATAGAAATAAGGTTCTAGATATAAGATTTTATGTAAATAGGTCTAAATAAGTGTAAATAGTAAGGATAAGATTTAGAAAATATGTAGACAGAAATATTGTAAGAAATGGAAGTCATGTAAACCCTTCGGGGACACATTATGAATAAAAAAGAAGTAGAGAAACTGTGAATAAATTATTTATTTTTAACCACTCATATCGAAATATATAAGAATTGTGATGTGTATCAGAAATGATCAAACGATAAAATATTAAAAGACTTCTAAAATGAAACTGCAATATATAAAACGTTTTGGTAAAAAATGACTTAATTTTTAATGCTTTCTACTTTAAGTTGTTTAAATTCAATCGATTCCAGTTTTGAATAATTTAATTTTGAAAGTTTGAGTACAACATTTTTATTTTCTTTGAAAAATGTTGTGTTTACACATCCGCCATTTTCTTGAAAATTAAAATTTGGACTTGATTCTTTACTTACCGTTATAAAATCAAAGAATTTTTTTTCAGATTTTCAGAAACTTTGTCTTTCTGATTCTAATTATGAGTTTACAATTTTTTCAAAATCCACTAAAAAAAAAATTCAAAAATTTGGAAAACATTTTTTTTCAATTGTGCGAGATATTTTTTCAGTGTTTTCAAAATTATAAACAGTTATTGAAATGATTTTGATAGAAAGTATAGAAAAGTATAACACTTCTTTTAGAAATCTTAGGAAGAAATAACTACGATGTTGGATATTTAAAAAACCGGTCACCAGTTTCACTTGAAATTTTTTGCGCTTTTCTTTGTTGATCTTGAAACAACGAGAAGCTCCTCGTTATGATTAAGAAGAAAAAATCATTTATCTGAATTGTTTTGAAAAATACCGGATTTTTGAACAAATGAAAAGGAGTTTTTTGTATCACAGAGAAAAAAGTAATATGAGAAGTTTCAAGCTTTTGTAATAATTTTAATAATTCATTGAAAAAATGAGTAGGAAATACAAATATAGTGAGTCTTACGAATAGCCTACATCACCTCCAGAAACATTCCATATTTACAGGATATTTCTTCAGACTGTCATTCTTTTTGTCGAAAATTAATATTTCCGTATAAAAATTCATCAATTTCGTGACAAATTTAACTATTTGGCTGAAAATTAACCTATTTAGTTGAAAATGAACTTTTCCGTTGAAAATTTATATTTTCGAGTTGAAAATTTAACTGTTTTCTGGAGAAGAATGATCTTAAGAAAGATATTTTGATAAAACGTTAATAACAAACAAGCAAATTAAATTCAAAAATAAATATTTACTCGAAAATGTTATGTTTAATAAAAATTGTGTTCCCCTCACATTGAAAAATTACACGTGCTCATAGCGTTAAATTTATGGTACTTATGTATGTAAAATCTCTTAAAAATTACAGATCAGCTTGACCTCGTTCATGCTGAAAACACTAGAAAAATTAGCAGACCTTTACTTGAAAGAGGAAATCCTAACGAAATAAAATCATGTCGGAATTGTTCATAAATTGTTGAAAAGTATTTTTATAAGTATATAGTTTGTAATAGAACTTTTTCAAAATATATTATATATACAAAACCTAAGTTATCACAAAAGAATGTTCTATTTATTCCAAATTAGCAAATGAAAGACAATTAAAATGTTCATTTCTTTTCAGATGGGAGGCGGACAAAATTATTTAATTTTCATATTGTTGCTATCCCTAAAATTTGAATAAATTTAAATCTTGAGTTCTTAGATTTAGAACCTTTGTGAAATAATACGTCTTATAATTATATGTTACTTTTGAATAGTTATGAGATGTAAATCATTATTTAAAATTTTGAATCGAAAAATATCAAATGTTTTCATTTTTACTGCAGGTGTTTTCAAATCAGAACAGTTTGGTCTCAATAAAGTAAGGTAAAGTAGATTGGGTATGTAAATAAGTGTTATTTTTCCACTGTGAAGCAATGACTTGCAAATACGGAGTTATTACCTACCAATTAGTAGTTTTCTACTATCGAATTATTGAATATTTTTAAATAATCGAATAAGTAATTTTTTACTCATTTTTAGTTGCTCACATTTCCCTATAAGAATGAGTACATTTTTATTCATAATTAGTGAAATTTGATGTAATCCGGGTTTTGTATAGGTGTGTGCCCGACTTAATCAAAGGAAAGGAGGGGTGTTTTGACGTGGATGGATATGGTCGGGCGCTAGGCGGATACAGGATGGGAGCTAGGCAGGCGCTGATAGCGGTGCCAGTATGGCTGTGCACGGCTCGTATGGACAGGTCCGTGTTATACTCCGGGAGGAGGGTGTTGAAGGCTAATTGCTGAAGTGTCATCAAAATTGACGCTAGGCAGGCGCTGATGGGGCACCGGTCGTGGTGCTGGCTAAGTCAGGGCGGGCTCGGATTGGCAGGTGTCTGTTGCTTCGCTGAAGGTAAGCGTCAAGGTGCGTCATCGATTGCTCCTCGTGTGTCCTGCTGGTTGGCCGTGTCTGGTAGATGTTCACCGCTCTACGAGAGAAGAAAAGATCTTCGTACGCCTGGATGCCATCTATAGAGATGAGGTAAGTCCGCACGGGCACCAAACGGGCGCTAAGCAAGCGCGAGTCAGGCCACGAGAAGATCGCAGTCACCGACGGAGGAACTAGGAGAAGGAGTTGGAGCGGGAGCAGGAGTAGATTGCGGTGCGGGGGTAGAAGGGGTGTATATGAACCACTTGCCAGGAGTGGGTTGCAAGGTTCCCTTGGGAGTCACCGAAAACCATAAAGTCGGACGGCTTGTCCTCGGAGAAGGTCTTCCAAGGAGTCGCCGAGACTTTCCTTGAAAAAGTCTAAGCGGCCCGATGACGAAGAGGAAGAAGAAGAGGGAGAGATTCGGATACATTTCACCCGGGAGCGAGGTGAGAGGTTGGCGGAGGTACTCACTAAGAGGATTGGGTGAGAGGCGGAAGAGAAGGAGGGTGCAAAAGTAAATATAGAAAAAAATTATATTTGTTTAAACAATTAAAGAAAGAGATATATATATATATATATATATATATATATATATTCTTTCTATAAACCATACAGTCAGAAAAATAATTATATGTATTTAATCAATTTGAAGGAAATGTGAAGAAAAAAAACAATAATTAATTGTATAAACAATAACATAAAGGTTTTAGCATAATTTACTACTCATCGAAATCATTCAATATTATGTTCAATTCAGAAAATACGATTCCAAAAGTATTTTTGGAAAAGTAATTGTTCAAAAAATTATATTTGTTTAGGCGCTTAAAGAATGGTTAATATATTGTTTCTATACACTATACAGTCAGAAAAATAATTATATGTATTTAATTCACTTTTTTTAAAAGTTATCAAAAAAAATGCTTAGGCAAATCAAAATTGTTTAAACAAATGAAAATTTATTAAAAATTAAAATAAATGTTTAAAAATTATATTATTATGCAACAAAAAGTAGCATAGGATACCAATTTAAGAAAAAAACTGGACATCTATGGGTCAATTTTTAGAAATTTCGGGAATAAACAATTAGTAATTGTTTAAATAATTACATAATGTTTCTGAAAAAATTTACTTCTCCAGACAATGACAAATTATTACATTTCGATCAGAAAATACGATCATTTTCTACATTTTTTTAGAATAAATAATTGCTTAAATAAGTTACATTTGTAATTATATATTCAACTATTCTGTGGAAAGTTGAACTATTGTTTTTATAATTACTTTTTTCAGTTTAAGATGCATAATTTTGGTTCAAAATTCATTTCTTTAATTGAAAATTGAAATATATTGTTGTCAATTCGCTTCTTTTTTGTTATGAATTAATTTTTTGAACTGAAAATTTAACTATTCCATTTTCGGATGAAAATCTTTCTTTTTCAATTGAAGATTCATTTATTTTGTTGAAAATTAAATACTTTCTTGGTTGAAATATCAACTATTCTATTTTTTGTTGAGAAATCATCTCTTTAATTTCAAAATTAAACTTCCTGGTTCAATGTTCAACAGCTTTCTTAAAAATTGATCTATTGCTTAAAGATTTAAAGTTAAAAATTAATCTCTTTGGTTAAAAATTATACTGCTTCCTTAAAGATTTTTTTTTAGTTCAAAATTTATAATTTCAGTCGAAAATTCATCTCTTGAGTTAAAAATTAAACTATTTTGTTCAATCCCCTCTTTTTAGAGGGGGGGGGGGGTAATAATTCAGTTTTCATCTGAAGATTTAACTGTTTTGTTAAAAATTCAACTGTTTGGTTGAAAATTAATTTTTTGTCAAAAATCCATATTTTTCTCTTGAAAATTCAACTTTTCCGTAGAAAATTAATTGCTTTATTGAAAATTGGCCAAAAAAATCTGGAAGATTTTGAATCCATATTTTTTATTTCAATAATGTTTAGAAAATGTTTTAATTATTATTCTAAAAGATATTTAAAAGTTTTCTATGTTTTGAATCGTTTGATAATAATTTGAATCTTGAGAAGATTTGCAAATGTTTTAAGCAAAATCTAGGGTTTCAAAGGAATTTTTCAAGATTTCAAGGAAATATAAATCAATTTATTACGCTTCGTGTGAAAAAGTCATATAATTTTTTATTAAAAAATAAATTTTGAGATATCATTGAAAAAGATTTCAAAACATTTCATATTTTATATTTTTAAATTGCAAAAAAGGAATCCAGAATATTTTAAAGAAAATTTTTCAATTTTGCGAAATTCCAAAACTTGAGGAAAAATTTGATTGTGCTAAGATATTTAGAAGTTTTCAAAAGAATCAAAAAGGATTTATTGGTTGAAAAGATTTCAAACAATTTTAATCAAAATGTAGATTTCCCGAGATTCCAAACCGAAAAATCTTTTATTTCAAAAAGTTAATTTTATGAAAATGTTTAGAAAAATTGAAAAAAATTTCACAAAAAAATCTGAAAGATTTGAAGGCAAATTGTTAATTTGCTATGATTTTTAAAATAAATTGTAGCAAACATTGAAATCAGTTTAAAAGATGTTAAGGTTTGAAAGTTTCTAAATGATTTCAAAATAATTTCGAAATCTTTCTAAAAATTTAGAAAAAAATCTGGAAGATTTCAAGACAATTTTGTTTAATGTTGATTATTTTTTCAAATTTTAGTAAAACTTTTAGTTAGTTCAAAATATATTTCACAATTTCAGAAATTTTTAAGAGATGACAAATATTTGAAAACTTGGAATGATTTCCGAAAATTTATCAAATATGTTTTAATTTGTTCCAAACTTCTAAATGTTATGAATCGACTACTCCATGCAATATGAAAACAAGTTCAGGTGTTTTCGTATAAAAAATCAAGTTTAAGTTGTTCCGTATATAGAATCAAATCTATTTCTATCAATTTAAAAATTTTAATATTAGGCAAAGTCCTATAAAATAATTTTTTTTTTAATTTTCCAGATTCATGGGATGAAAAATGCTCTAAATCTAATGTAGCATAAAACGGGAGAGTGAAGCAGAACAAACGATGGGGAAAGCGGCATACACTAAATCTTGAATTTCGCGAATTATATCCGATTTTCTGGTTGGAAAACGGATAAAGACACTGTAGGGTAAAGTGGGACACAAAAATTCTTTGCATTTCATGACTTTCTTTGAATGAAAAGGAAGTGTCCGCTTTACCCCATGTGCCCCGTTTATCTTCATGTGACGGCAAGCTCGAATTTCTGCATGCGAAAACTTTTGACCAATAAATAGTTTTTATTCATATCTAAATTATTTTTTTGATTTTACATATTTGCACTTGTATTTGATGAGTGTTTTATTTGTTATTGATTCTTTTTCTGGTTTAAATGAAGCTTTTCCTGGTGTATTTATTAGATAGTTAAAGCCACTTTCTTAAAAAGGCAGAAGCATATATACATGTAAATTTTCATCATGGTGTAGGTGCACAAGCAAATATATATATATATATATATATATATATAGTCAAATCGTTTAACTAAATTGCCCAAAAATGCTTCAAATCAGAGAAATCTGTTTCTAAAAATAAGTGTTATCGGCTTATCCGGGACAGTTGTACGACACAAAGAAAAAGAAGGAAAAAGAGTTTTTCTTTCGTATTCGGTTTTACAGCTTTCATAATCTTTTCTCTATTTCCTTTTCCTGAAGAACTCCTATTTTCCACTCTTTTGCTCGTTTCTCGCCTTCATGAAAACTGAATTAATAAAACCCAATAAGAAACTCCAACGAATTGAGTTGAAACTTAATTTCCTGGTTGGAAAGTCTGCTATTATATTTTCGGTTGGATCTTTTTGGGATAAAACATTCATATTTGTATTCAAAAATTTAATTATTTTATTGTAAATGCAACCATTTTGGTAGAAAATTCAATATTTCGGTTTAGGTGTTCTTCTTTCTTGTTAAAAATGTTTATTGGTTGACAATTTTACTATTTTCTTGGAAATTCATCTGTTTGGTTTGGAAGTTCCTATTTCGGTACAATTTAATCTTTTTAGGTCAATTATGCGACTGAAAATTAATTTGAATAATAAATAATTACAATAAAACTTATTCTTTTTTGCTTGAAAATTAATTTTGTAACTAAAAATTTAACTATGCCATTTTTGGTTGAATATTCACCTTTCTT
The DNA here is from genome assembly GCA_011634705.1 of Andricus grossulariae. Taxonomy (NCBI): domain Eukaryota; kingdom Metazoa; phylum Arthropoda; class Insecta; order Hymenoptera; family Cynipidae; genus Andricus; species Andricus grossulariae. The sequence goes on from JAABKJ010075445.1 coordinate 54,713,281, forward strand.
CTTTTAAAATTCAACTGAATGGTGAAAAGTTGAACTACTTTCTCAAAAATTAATTTTTTTTCTTAAGATTCACATTTTTGGTTGAAAATTCAAGGATTTTGTTAAAAAATTAATTATTTTGTTAAAAAGTCAACTATTTTGTCGACAATTTATCCCTTCTTATTGAAAGTTCAATTATTTGATTATAGTTTGTTTCAAATCAATTAAGAATAGTTGAAATAAGAAGTTTCAAGCCCTTTCATAAGAACAACCTCATTTGTCAAATTTTGTAACTTAACTAATTATTATAAAAACTTATAGTGCATGAAATGACGCATATTCAACAAGACAAAATTCGCTTGTGGTCTAGCAGATCAAATTTCTGCTGAGCTTTCCTCTAAATTGTAATATCTTTAAATTTCTCTTTTTTTGATCGAAACTTTTTCTTAAGTAAGATTGCCGTCCCCTCCTCATAAGGTAGAGTAAGATTTTGTTAAACCGCTTCAACCATCTAATTGTCTTCCACAATTTGTGGATGAACACGTATGATTGTACCATATGTGCCCACCCACATATGGAACGAATTTTGTATCAAACGAGACACTCCGTATTCCATTTCCCGTTTAGACAAACATTATGGATTCCTTCCGAAAAAATTCAGATTTAATTTGGATTCATTTTGGTCAAATTCAAATAAGTTTGGAAGAAAATAGCGAAAGGAATAAAACTCAGATTCAATCGCAAAAGTTTTGATTTGCTTATAACTTGAAGAATGTACAACAAATTATAGGTATATTATATTACTATATTCACCAATAGAATTGAGTATATACGCCAAAGACATGACGGAAGTAGAAACAATCCTCATCTTTACTAATCAGACGAAATGCTAATGAATTTATTGATGAAGTCTTCGATTGAACATTTAACAAATTAATATTTCCGTTCCTCGTCAGATTATATAGTATATATCACAGTCGTTATCTCAAAAATTTTAGTCTTCAAACTTGTCAAGCTTAGGTATTTACATTTCATTAGAGTAACTTTCGAGGAAAAATATTTTTGGTAATAAAAATGATGATTCTGTATTTGAACAGAGATTTTTTCTGAATTCCATCCTTCTAAATTAGAATTAAAATTCTTTTCCAAAAATCCCTTTCCGCGTCGAAAATTCCCCATTCCAAGTAAAATTTTATTTCTTCACGGAAATCCCCAGTTCCAAGACAGCATTAAATTATGCTAATTATATTATAATTTTCCTGTTCCATATACAAAATTAACAGTACGAATTGAAAATTACAATTCTTTACAGGAATTTCCTGTATCAACTGTCAAAACTATATTCTCTTTCTGTTGAATTCAAATGGTTTTAATTAGAAATTAAAATCTCTTTTGTGTGAAATATCTAATATTACACTATTCGTTAAAAATTAATCTTTATTGATTGAAGATTGAACTTCCTGGTTGAAGGATCAACCAATTTGTTAATAAATAATTTATTTTTCAAAAATTCATCATTTCAGGTAAAAATTCAGATCTTTGTTTAAAAATTCTTTTTTTTCAATAATTTTTTTAAACAGAAGTTTTCCTAATCCAAGAACCCTGGTTATACTGGAAAAGGATTCATGACTGAGGAGATTGTGTGTCCATATTCAAGGGGCCACGCGAAAAATCACCATCGGCCATTTTCATTCATAAGCTCGGCCCCAGCTACCTCACCGTTATTATGGTGACTTTGAGGAGCCTAGGCTTATTTTCTGGGTGACGTTGAGAAGCCCCAACTTCCTAGAGAAAACGAGGCGCTCGTTCAGCACTGTCAGGATTCCTCTGCTTTTGGGTTGTGACGCAAACTTACTTCAAGCAATACAATACTATGTAAAATGTTATTCTTTTTGAAGTTCTCTCATTATTTGTTTATAACTAGGAAGTAAAAGCAAAACTAAAGATTCCAGAAAGAAAAACCTTTGAGCTTTACTCTATGAAAAGATAGTTATAAACAATGATAATTTGCTTAAATGATTATATTTGCCAAATTTAAATAGATATCCGCTCCCTCCAAGTAAAAAGTGGATAAAAAGTTGAAAATTTCACAAAAAAACCTACATTGCCTAGCATCAATATAGGAGAAGATATATATAAACAATAATAATTAGTTTGGACAATTATGTTTGTTAGATTTTTCAAATTATCATATCACTCTAGCTACAAGGTGGACAAAAAGTTGACAATTTCATAAAAATTCAACTTTCTAGGATTATTCAAATTGAATATTATTAACCATGGTAATATATTATTCGAATAATTTGTTTTGTAACTTCAATTAATTATCTACCTCATGTGACCAGCTTTCGTCAATCTTTTATTTCGATTCTAAAGGACTCAATGTTGAAAATGTTACAGAATTAAACTGCTGGTCTTCAAACATTAATGATCAGAGTGAAGGAAAAATCAGGGAAGTCGTAATAGTCGAAAATTCGTACAGATTTGGCGAGTTTTGCCTAAGGGAGATTCCTCTGTTTCTGCTTTGGTCATCTCTTGAACCTCACCGCTGTTCATGTTAATTTTTACCCTTCTTTGACAGCCATTTATCAGCCCAAATATTCCGCGAAGAATTTTATTATTTTGCTCTACTATTGCAAATACTTCACCATCAAACGTTGATAATACATTTTGTATTCCGGTTGGCATTGGCTCGAGGATATTATTTCTTCCTCTTATATGTAATGGTGCACGATAAGGGAAAGTGTATCTACGAATTTCGAAATATCGGGACGGATTTCTGTCAGGAATAAGCCGAATGTGTCTAATTTCTTCAATTTTAAGTTCACCATGGGGTAAAGAAAAACATCTGGCAGGAGGAGATCTGGACCTGGCATGAAGAGACGATTCTGCAGGAGGAGGATACCTGACCGGATAATGCGGTGAATGTGGTCTGGCAGGAGAAGACCTTTCAGGAGAATCAGAGGGTCTGCCACGAGGAACGCCAGGAATGGGGGTCCCATTAGGTAAGTGCTCGAATAGTAAACTTAACTCTGCAACAAAAAACAGAGGATCCAATTTAGAAAAAAATAATAATTTTCAAAACATAAGCTCAAGGAAAATGTCCTTGTGCGAGAGAATTGCACAGAAAGCCAGAACACAAGGGAAGTATTTCTCTGGAAAATTATCTCACGTAATTTGAAGGTGAGCCTGCAGGAGTTTACCATATGTGCACGCGCACATAAGGCAATTGGGATAGAATATAGATTGAATGTCAGAAATTTGGGTTTGCGTATAGCTTGAAAGTGTACATAAAACTATAGATATATTGTCATATTCACCAATAGAATTAAAGATAAACACCGAAGACAGGACGATAGAAGAAACAATCATCTTTTCTAATTTAAAGAAAAGCAAATTATTATAATAATGGAGACTTGGATTAAAAATTTAACTAATGTAAATTCTACGTATTCGGGGGTTTGTATATTATATCTTAAGGTCGTTATCTCATAAATGATAAGCCTCCAAGTACTTCTAGTCTGATATTTACATTTCATTAGAGTCAGTTTCAAAGAAGAAAATAAAAGTCTTAAATTACTCAAAACTGATATCACAGTTTATTTAATCTTTTATGTTTAAGCGCAGTACCCGATAAGTATAAAATTAGGTTTTGCGTGTTTCTAGCGCTATTTATAATTTTTTTGTTCTTTTGATAGTTAGATGTTTCGATGTTACAAATCAATGTTTTAAGCAATGTTTATTGTTTTTAGCAATTTTTGTTCTTGTAACAATTTATTATTATTTATAATAACATTCTCTCAGAATAATGCTAGAGGCTTGCAGTTTTTTCTCAAATTTTCCACTTTCTGTCCAATTATTAATTAGAGGACAGAAACAATTGAATGAAAATAAAAAAAATAAATAATAATACAATTTTTTTATTTTTAATAATATTATCTTCGAATAATGCGGGAAACTTGCCGTTTTTTCTGAAATATTCAACACTTTTCGTACTTTTACTTAGAGCCAGGTAAAATTAATGCAATTCAGAATCATCAATGTTTATACAAATGATTATTGTTTATAAATATCTTCTCCTGTAGTAATGCTAGATAGTTGCGGCTTTTTCTTGAAATCTTCAGTGTTAGTCAACTTTTTACTTATTGGGGTAATAATTATTGCAAATTAACAAACCTAATTGTTTAAGCAATTTAGTATTTTTCATAACTATCTTATCTTTAGATGATTGCTCTGAGTGCAAAGTTGAAGAAAAGAAAAAAAATTCAGTGAAAACTGCAACTATCTAGTGTTAATATAGGAGGAAATAGTTATAAAGAATATCAATTTGTTTAAACATTTATGTTTGTTAAATTTGATTATTTTTAACATACTTCAAGCGAAAAGTAGACAAAAAATTGTAAATTCCAAATAAAAACCGCAACTTTTTAACATTATTCAAAGAGAATATTATTTAATAGTAATCAATTTTTGAACACCTGTTTTTGGTAATTCGAATTAATTATTACCTCACGGCAATTAGAAAGTAGACTAAAATTTGAAAATTGTAAGGAAAAAAAAATTCCGTCAGTTTTAGCAAATCTTGACTGAATTTGGAGGAATTTAAGGAAAATGAGAATAATTTGATTAAATTCCTCACAGAAACAAGCTCAATATAAGAGCAATCAAGTGAACTAACAATCCAAAAATATACATTTTATATCAAAATGCATATTTGAAATAACTACATTTTTAATTAAAAAAATTCATTTCCAACGAAAAGAAAACGAATTTTCAACAAAATTTGTTAAATTTCTGATCAAAGAAATAAACTTTTAACTAAAATTATGCTTCTTCAATGAAAAAAAAAATGTTAACCAAATAATTACATTTACAATAAAAAATATTCTATTGCTACGAAAAAGACAAAATTTCAACAAAATGGATGAATAATAAAATGTCTGTCCAACAAAAATTTCGATAAAAGAAAGTTAATAATTACATTTTTAGTAGAAAAAATTAATTTTCAATACAAACAAAAAATAATTTTTAACAAAATGCATGAATTTTCAGCCAGATATTCTGATCTTAATTGAAATTTTCAACTAAAAAAGTTCATTTTTTCCCAAAAAAGACAAATTTTCAACAAAATAGATGAATTTTCAACTAAAAATATCAACTTCCAGCAAACAATTATAATAGTTTAATTTTCAGTTAGGAAAATAATTTGCTAAGCAAATCAAATAATTTTTCAGAAAAATAGTTAAAACAAATGAATTTTATACTAAAAAAATTAAATGTCTATAAAAAAATTCGACAAAAAATTTAGTTACATTTTTAGTTAAGTATTTAATTTTTAATGAAAAAACTGAGGTACAGGGACCCTCTATCCGCAACCCGAGGACGCGTTCGGTGGCTTTGTCATAGGCCCTTCAGTTCTATTCGAAAAGATATATATATGTATATATATATATATATATTTTTTTTATTTATATTTTCGGTTGAAATTTTTTTTTTGTAAATTTATTTTTTTTCTAAAATTCAACCATTTGATTGAAATTTAATGTATTGTATTGGAAACAGCTTTTTTTCAAGAAATAATTAAATCTTCATTCAAAGAAATTATGTTAAAATGAATTTTCAACCGAACGGTTCAATTCTGCATGAAAATAGTTCAATTTTCAACCAAAAATATAAATTTTGAGCAAGACGAATTATTTTACCAAAACAAAAAAAAATCTCAACAAAATACATGAATTTTCAAACAAATTGTGAGATTTTTAATTAAGAAAGATCAATTCACAGTCAAGAATGGAATAAGTAGTTTTTCATTTAAAAAAATATTTTAGAACAAAGAAGAAATGGAATTTTCAACGAAAAATATAAATTTTTAAGCAAGAAGAATTATTGTTTGAAAGAGAACAAAATTTCACAAAATACGTGTAGTTTCACCCTCCATTTTCTTGAAAATTCTTTTTGTTTCCTTCTTAATCAGTTTTTTAAAATTTAAATATTCCATCTTTTATTGTAAAGCGATCTTTTTAAGTTGAAAATTTAACTGTTTGGTTGAAATGTAATGTATTCGGTTAAATTGTTTTTTTGTAGAAAATAATACTTCTTGCTTCAAAATTTATAGTTACGGTTGAAAATTAGTTTTTTCGTTATTTTTTAATTTTTTTTAATGAAAATTTTTATCAAAACGGATTACATTTTAACAAAACAGTTAAATTTTCAACTTAAAAACATCGATTTACAATAACAAATGAAATATTTAAATTTTCAGTTTAAAAAATTGATTAAGAAAGAAAAACAAAGAATTTTGAAGAAAATGGTTCTCGGTTGAAAATTGAACAATTGAAATGAAAAATTTAACCGTTTGGTTGAAAATTCGTTTTAAAATAATTTGCTTGAATGAAAATTTTATTATTTCTTTTTTGATTATAAATTGATATTTTTAAGTTGAAAATTTAACTAACAAGTTGAAAATCTATGTATTTTGTGAAAATATTTTATTTTGTAGTAGAAAATAGTTCTCCTTTCTTGAAAATGCATGTCTTAGGTTACAAACTTTTTGTCTTTTTTTTTTTGTTTTAGACGATAATTCTTCTTGCTTAAAAATTTATATATTTGGTTGAAAATTCATTTTCTTCTTTGTTCTAATATAGTTTTTAAATGTAAATCTACTTATTCCATTTTTGATTGTAAATTGATCTTTCTTAATTAAAAATCTCACCACGTGTTTGAAAATTTATGTATTTTGTTGAAAATTGTCTTTTTTTGGTGCAATATAATTCTTCTTGTGAAAAGTTCGTATTTTTTTGCAGAAAATAATTCTTTTTGCTCAAAAATTTATTATTTTTGGTTGAAAATGCATTTTCTTCTTTGTTCTAAATTTTTTTCAAGAAAAAATGTACTAATTCCATGTTTGATTGTGAATTGATCTCTCATAATTAAAAATTTCACCATTTGTTTGAAAATTCATGTATTTTATTGAAAATTGTTGTTTTTTTTGTGTGTAAAATAATTCTTATTGATAAAAAATTGATATTTCTGGTTGAAAATTGAACTATTTAAATGAAAAATTTAACCGTTTGGTTGAAAATTCTCTTTAAAATAATTTCTTCAAATGAAAATTTCATTATTTTATTTTTTATTATATATTGATATTTTTTAGTTGAAAATTCAACTGACTTACTTGAAAATACATGTATTTTGTGAAGAATTTGTATTTTTTTGTACAAAATAATTCTTCTGCTCAAAAATTAATAACAAATATTTACCAAAAGTTGCTTTTTTGTAGAATATAATTCTTCTGGTTTAATAATTTATATTTTTTGTTGAAAATGGAACTATTTTGGTAAAAACTTGAACCACTTGGTTGAACATTCTCTTTGCTTAAAACTTATGTTTTTGGTTGAAAATTGAACTATTTTGGTAAAAAATTCAACCATTTTCTTGAAAATTCTTTTTTTTCCTTCTTAATCTATGTTTTTTTAAATGAAAGTTGAAATATTCCATTTTTTATTGCAAATTGATCTTTTTAAGTTGAAAGTTTAACTGTTTGGTTGAAATGTATTTTGTTGACAAGTTTCTTTTTTGTAGAAAATAATTCTTCTTGCTTAATAATTTATATTTTTTATTGATAATGGAACTATTTTGGTAAAAAATTGAACTACTTGTTGAAAATTCTTTTTCTTTATTTCAAAATGATTTCTTTAAATAAAAATTTCATTTTTAATTGTAAATTGATATTTTTGGTTAAAAATTCAAATATTTAGTGAAAAACAGATATATTTTGTATACAATTTTTTTTTGGGTAGAAAATAATTCTCCTTGCTTGAAAATTTATGTTTTGGATTGAAAATTGAACTATTTGGGTAAAAAATTGAACCATTTTCTTGAAAATTCGTTTTTTCGCTCTTCATTATTTTATGAAATGAAAATTAATTGATATAATTTTTTATTCTTAATTAATCTGCTTCAATGGAAAACAATTATTCTTGCTTAAAGATTTACTCAATTTATTCTGTAATAAGCACTTACCATTTTGATGGCTGATGAGAGAAGTTGTCAATGCGACCGTCACTGGGCAGTCCAGATTCAAGAATGATGAAAAATAAAAAACGCGCATCACTAACACTACAAGCTTTTAAAATTTCACGGAAACAACAAACGAAAGAAGATTCTCCGTATTTTTGGCTTGCACCCAGGGACGAGGAGCCACCGGATTGAACTAAAGTTTCAGGGCGCTAACACCCTTTTACTAAATACTCTCTAGATTAGTAACTTCACGAGTGGAAAAGTTCAAAAAGCTTAAAGTAAAATCAGAATACGCAAGAAATGAGCAATTATTAAGATGATTAATAATAATTTTCAACCAAATAGTTGAATTTGAAAATAAAAAATATAAGTTCTCAAATTAAAAATGGAATAGTTAAATTTTCAGGTTAATAAATTAATTCTTAACAAAAAACAAAAATACAAATTTTGAACAAAATACGTTAAGAAGTAATTTATTAACCTGATAATTTAACTATTCCATTTGCAATTTGAAAACTTATATCTTTTATTTGAAAATTCAACTATTTGATTGAAAATTCAGGTATTTTGTTAAAAATTCGTATTTTAAAAAGTAATTCTCAGTTTAAAAAATTACTTTGAAAAAAATTGAATTTCTTACAAAATAGTTGAATCTTCAACTGAAAAACTCATCTTTTCTAGTTGAAGATTTATCTGTTTTGTAAAAAACTCATTTTTTTTTAATTCAACCATTTGATTGAAAAATCATGTATTTTGTTGAAAATTCGTTTTTTGTTCGAACGTAATTTTTTTAACTTAAAATTCAACTATTCTATTTTTGATAAAATTTAACTTTTTTAGTTGAAAATTTAACTATTTACTTAAAAATGTATGTTTCTAGTTGAACATTTTTTCGATAGAAAATTCAACTATTTGGTTGAAAATTCATGTATTTTGTTAAAAATTCGTATTTTTAAAAGTAATTTTCAGTTTGAAAAAATTGAATTTTTTACAAAATAGTTGAATCATCAACTAAAAAACTTATTTTTTCTAGTTGAAGATTTACCTATTTTGTAAAAAATTCAATTTCTTTTTTTTAAATCAACCATTCGATTCAAAAATCATGTATTTTGTTGAAAATTCGTTGTTTCTTTTTTGTTAAAAGATAATTTTTTTAACTCAAAATTCAAATATTCTATTTTTAATTTGAAAATTTATCTTTTTTAGTTTAAAATTCAACTATTTGATTGAAAATTGATGTATTTTGTTGAAATTTAATATTTTTTTGGTTGATGAGTAATTTTTTCATCCTTAAATTTAATAACCCCTTTTTCAATTGAAAAATATTTCTTTTATAGTTGACAATGTAGGTATTTTGTTGAATTGACGTATTTTTGTTTTTTTATTAACATGAAAATTTTACTATTCCATTTGTAATTTGAAAACTTATATTTTTCATTGAAAATTCCCGTATTTTCTTAAAAATTCGTATTTTTAAAAGTAATTTTAAGTTGAAAAAATTACTTTGAAGGAATTGAATTTTTTATAAAATAGTTGAATCTTCAACTAAAAAACGTATCTCTTCTAGTTAAAGATTTACCTATTTTGTGAAAAATTCAATTTTTTTTTTTAATTCGACCATTTGATTGAAAATTGATGTATTTTCTTGAAATTTCATTTTTTTTTGTTGATAAGTAATTTTTTTATTATTAAATTTAACTATCCCATTTTCAATTCAAAAATATTTCTTTTTCAGTTGAAGATTTACGTATTTTGTTAAAAATTGGTATTTTTGGTTTTGTTGTTAAGAAGTATTTTATTAACCTGAAAATTTTACTATTCCATTTGTAATTGGAAAACTTATATTTTTTATTTGAAAATTCATGTATTTTGTTAAAAATTCGTATTTTTAAAACTAATTTTTAGTTAGAAAATGACTATAAAAATATTAAATCGAAAAAAAAATAGTTGAATCTTCAACTAAAAAACTTATCTTTTCTAGTTGAAGATTTACCTATTGTATAGAAAATTCAATTTTTTTAACTCAACTATTTGATTGGAAAATCATGTATTTTGTTGAAAATTCTGTTTCGCTTGAAAATTAGTTTTTCATTGAAAATTAATTTTCTTAACTAAAATTTAATTAAATTGTTTGTCGAAATTTTTTTTACAGACATTTAATCTTTTTGATAGAAAATTAATTTGTTTCTTTGAAAATTTAACTATTTCGTTGAAAATTTATTTTATTCGTTTAAAAACTTATTTCTCTGACTAAAAATTAAACTATTCTATTTTTCATTTTTTGATTGAACATTATATTTTTTTTAATTGAAAATTAATTGTTTTAACTAAAAATTCAACTATTCAATTTTTCGCAACAATTTTTTTTTCTGTCGATAGACAAAAAATCTTAAATCTTTTTGGTTAAAAACTCATCTGTTTGGTTGAAAAAAATTTGATGAAAGATGGAATAGTTGAATTTTCAGTGAAAACAATTAATTTGCAATTAAAAAAATAATAATTTTCAATCAAAAAATAAAATTTGACCAAAAAAGATTCATTTTCTACACACAAAAAAATAATTTTTAATAAAATACATGAATTTTCACCCAAAAAAAGACAAATTTTCAAAAAAATAGATTAATTTTCAACTAAAAAAAATTTGTCTTTTTTTTTGGTTGAAAATTCATGTATTTTGTTAAAAAAATTTTTTTTTTTAAAGTTAATCTTTTTAGTTGAAATTTCATTATGTGATTGAAAATTATTTTTTTTTCAAATTGAAAATTAATTGTTTTAACTAAAAATTCAACTATCCCATTTTTTGTCAATTTTTGTTGTCGGTAGATATTAAATCTTTTTGGTTAAAAATTCATCTGTTTGGTTGGAAACAATTTGACGAAAGTTGAAACAATTAATTTTCAATTTAGAAAAAAAAATAATTTTCAATCCAAAAATAAAATTTGACCAAAAACGATTAATTTTCTACAAAAAAATTTTTTTTTCAACAAAATACATGAATTTTCAACCGAAAAACACAATTTTTCAAAAAAAATAGATGAATTTTGTTAAAAATTATTTTTTTGTGTAGAAAATTAATCTATTTAGTTAAAATTTCATTTTTTGATAGAAAATTATTTTTTTTTAATTGAAAATTAATTGTTTTAACTAAAAATTCAACTATTCCATTTTTCATCAAATTGTTTTTTGTCGAGACATTAAATCTTTTTGGTTAAAAATTCATCTGTTTAGTTGAAAAAAATTTCACAAAAATTTCAATTAATTTTCAATTAAAAAAATATAATTTTCAATCAAAGAATGAAATTTTAACTGAAAAGATTAATTTTCACGTATGTTTTTTTTTTTTAGAAAATCTAATTATTTCGTTGAAAATTTATCTATTTTGGTAGAAAATTCAACTATTTTGTTTCCTGTAAAAAATTTAATCGTTTTGTGGAAAATTTATTTATTTTGGTGAAAATTAATTTTTTTTCAACTGAAAATATAACTTTTGCATTTTTTTTTGAAAGCTTATGTTTTTTTTTGTTTGAACATTTAATTTAATCGTTGAAAATTCATCTACATTGGTAGAAAATTCAACTATTTGGTTTTAGTTGAAAAATGTAATTGTTTTGTGGAAAATTTATGTATTTTTTTAAAAATTAGTCTTTTTGGGTATAAAATTAATCTTTTTTTTCAATCATCTTTTTGGCTGTGATTTTCAAATTATTTGTTAAAAATCAGTTATTTTTTTTCTTAACTGGGAAAAAATTCGCTTTTTTTTTGTTGAAAATTAATTTTTCAAACTGAAAATATAATTTTTGCATTTTTTGTTGAAAACTTATGTTTTTTTTTTTAATTTAATTATTTCGTTGAAAATTCATCTTTTTTGGTAGAAAATTCAAATATTTTGTTTTAGTTAAAAAAAATTTTGTTTTGTGGAAAATTGATTTATTTTGTTAAAAATTAATGTTTTTTAAATGAAAATTTAACTGTTGAATTTTTTGTTGATAACGTATGTTTTTTTTTGTTTTTGAAACTTTAATTATTTCGTAGAAAATTCTTCTATTTTGGTAGAAAATTCAACTATTTGGTTTTAGTTAAAAATGTGAATCGTTTTGTGGAAAATTTATTTATTTTGTTGAAATTAATTATTTTAACTAAAAATATAACTTTTGAATTTTTTGTTGAAAACGTTTTTTTTTTGTTTTTGAAAATTTAATTTAATCGTTGAAAATTCATTTACTTTGGTAGAAAATTCAACTGTTTGGTTTTAGTTGAAAAATGTAATTGTTTTGTGGAAAATTTATGTATTTTTTTGAAAATTAGTCTTTTTGGGTATAAAATTAATCTTTTTTTTTTCAATCATCTTTTTGGCTGTGATTTTCAAATTATTTGTTAAAAATCAGTTGTTGTTTTCTTAACTGGTAAAAAATTTGTTTTTTTGTTGAAAATTAATTTTTCAAACTGAAAATATAACTTTTGCATTTTTTGTTGAAAACTTATGTTTTTTTTTGAAAATTTAATTATTTCGTTGAAAATTCATCTATTTTGGTAGAAAATTCAAATATTTGGTTTTAGTTAAAATTTTGTATTGTTTTGTGGAAAATTCATTTATTTTGTTGAAAAACATTTGTTTCTAACTAAAAATATAACTTTTGCATTTTTTGTTTAAAACTAATGTTTTTTTTTTTGAAAATTTAATTATTTCGTTCAAAATTAATATAATTTGGTAGAAAATTCAACTACTTCGTTTTTGGTGAAAAATTGTATCGTTTTGTGAAAAATTGATTCATTTTGTTGAAAACACATTTTTTAATCTGAAAATTTAACTGTTGCATTTTTGGTTAAAAATGTATTTTTTGTTTTGTTTTTAAAAATCTAATTATTTCGTTGAAAATTTATCTATTTTGGTAGAAAATTCAACTATTTGGTTTTCTGTGAAAAATGTAATCGTTTTGTAGAAAATTTATTTATTTTGCTGAAAATTAATTTTTTAGACTGAAAATTTAACTGTTGCATTTTTTGTTGAAAACGTATGTTTTCTTTTGTTTTTGAACATTTAATTATTTCTTTGAAAATTCCTCTATTTTGGTAGAAAATTCAACTATTTGGTTATTGGTGAAAAATTTAATCGTTTTGTGGAAAATTTATTTATTTTGTTCAACATTTATTTCATTTGTTGGAAATTAATTTTCAAACTGAAAATTTAACTGTTGCATTTTTTTTTAAAACGCTTGTTTTTTTGTGTTTGAAAATTTAATTATTTCGCAGAAAATTTTTCTATTTTGGTAGAATATTCAACTATTTGGTTTTCGTTGAAAAATTTAATTGCTTTGTGGAAAATTTATTTATTTGGTTGAAAAGTAATTTTTTGTAACTGAAAATATAACTTTTGTATTTTTTGTTGAAAAATTATTTTTGTTTTGTTTTGAAAATTTAATTATTTCGTTGAAAATTCATCTAGGTTTGCAGAAAATTCGTCTACTTTGTTTTTGGTGAAAACTTGAATCTTTTTGTGGAAAATTTATTTATTTTGTTGAAAATTTATTTCATTTCTTGAAAATTCAACTGTTGCATTTTTTGCTAAAAACGTATTTTTTTTTGTTTTAAAAAATTTAATTATTTCGTTGAAAATTCATCTATTTTGGTAGAAAATTCAACAATTTGGTTTTTGGTAAAAAATTCAATTGTTTTGTTGAAAATTTATGTATTTCGTTGATAATTAATTTTTAAACTGAAACTATAACTTTTGCATTCTTTGTTGAAACTTATTTTTTTTTTGGGTATAAAATTAATCTTCTTTTTTTTAAATAATTTTTTTGGCTGGGATTTTTAAATAATTTTTTATAAATTCGTGTTTTTTTTAACTTAACTGGTAGAAAATTTGTTTTCTTTCTTTGTTGAAAATTAAGTTTTTAAACTGAAAATATAACTTTTGCATTTTTTGTTGAAAACTTATGTTTTTTTTTTGTTTTGAAAGTTTCATTATTTCGTGGAAAATTCCTCTATTTTGGTAGAAAATTCAATTATTTGGTTTTTGGTGAAAAATGTAATCGTTTTGTGGAAAATTTTCTTATTTTGTTAAAAGTTTATTTCATTTGTTGAAAATTAATTTTTTTAACTGAAAATTTAACTGTTGTATTTTTTTTAAACGCTTGTTTTTTTGTTTTTGAAAATTTAATTATTTCGTTGAAAATTCATCTATTTTGGTAGAAAATTCAAATATTTGGTTTTATTTAAAAAATTTTATCGTTTTGTGGAAAATTTATTTATTTCGTTGAAAATTAATTTTTTTAAACTGAAAATTTGACTTTTGAATTTTTTGTTGAAAACGTATGTTTACAAAGTTCCTATCGGACAAAATGTGCCCGGTAAACCGTGCAAGTCCACTAATTGGTCGATTTTGATGTAAAATTAAGAATATGTAACAGCTGGAAAGTTGATATTATCAAGTACAATAAATAAACAAAGTAAAATCAACAAAAAAATCTGAAAATATGCGCGCGGACAAAGGTCCTATCGGACAAAATGTGCCCGGAAAACCGTGTAAGTCCACTAATTGGTCGATTGTGATGTAATATTACAAATATGTAAAAGCTGGAAAATTTATATTATCAACTATAATAACTAAAGAAACTAAACTCAACAAAAAAATCTAGAAATATGCGTGCGGACAAAAGCCCGGTCGGACAAAATGTGCCCGAAAAACCGTGTAAGTCCACTTGTAGGTCGGTTTTGATGTAAAATTAAGAATATGTAACAGCTGGAAAGTTGATATTATCAAGTACAATAACTAAACAAAGTAAAATCAACAAAAAAATCTGAAAAAATGCTTGGACAAAGGTCCTATCGGACAAAATGTGCCCGGAAAACCGTGTAGGTCCAGTAATTTGTCGACTGTGATGTAATATTAAAAATATGTAAAGCTGGAAAATTTATATTATCAACAATAATAACTAAAGAAATTAAACTCAACAAAAAAAGCTAGAAATATGCGTGCGGACAAAAGCACGGTCGGACAAAATGTGCCCGAAAAACCGTGTAAGTCCACTTGTAGGTCGGTTTTGATGTCAAATTAAGAATATGTAACAGCTGTAAAGTTGATATTATGAAGTACAATAACTAAACAAACTAAACTCAACAAAAAAATCTAGGAATATGCTTGCGGACAAAGGTCCTATCGCACAAAATGTGCCCGGAAAACCATGTAGGTCCATTTATAGGTCGATTTTGAAGTCAAATTAAAAATATCTAACAGCTGGAAAGGTGATATTATCAAGTACTATAACTAAACAAAGTAAACTCAACAAAAAAATCTTAAAATATGCGGGCGGACAAAGGTCCTATGGGACAAAATGTGCCCGGAAAACCGTGTAAGTCCACTTATAGGTCGATTTTGGTGTCAAATTAAGGATATGTAACAGCTGGAAAGTTGATATTATCAAGTACAATAACTATACAAAGTAAAGTCAACAAAAAATCTAAAAGTGTGCGTGCGGACAAGGGTCCTATCGGACAAAGTGTGCCCGGAACACCGTGTAAGTGCACTAATTGGTCGATTTTGATGTAATATTGAAAATATCTAACAGCTGGAAAGTTGATGGTACCAAGTATAATAACTAAAGAAAGTAAACTCAACAAAAAAATCTAAAAATATGCGTGCTGACAAGGGTCCTGTCGGACAAAATGCGACCGGAAAACCGTGTAAGTCTACTAATTCGTCGATTTTGGTGAGAAATTAAGCATATGTAACAGCTGAAAAGTTGATATAATGAAGTACAATAACTGAGCAAAGTAAGCTCAACCAAAAAATCTTAAAATATGCGTGCGGACAAAGGACCTATCGGACAAAATGTGCCCGGGAAACCGTGTAAGTCCACTAATTGGTCGATTTTGATGTAAAATTAAGAATATGTAACAGCTGGAAAGTAGATATTATCAAGTACAATAACTAAACAAAGTAAACTCGACAAAAAAATCTTGAAATATGCGTGCGGTGAAGGTCCTATGGGACAAAATGTGCTCGGAAAACCGTGTAAGTCCACTAATTGGTCGATTTTGATGTAAAATTAACAATGTGTAACAGCTGGAAAGGTGATATTATCAAGTACAATAACTGAAGAAAGTACACTCAACAAAAAAATCTTAAAATATGCGTGCGGACAAAGGTCATATAGGACAAAAAGTGCCCGGAAAACCGTGTGAGTTCACTTATATGTCGATTTTGATGTCAAATTAAGAATATGTAACAGCTGGAAAGTTTATATTATCATGTACAATAAATAAACAAAGTAAACACTACAAAAAAATCTTAAAATATGCGTGCGGACAAAGGTGCTATGGGACAAAATGTGCTCGAAAAACCGTGTAAGTCCACTAACTGGTCGATTTTGATGTAAAATTAAGAATATGTAACAGCTGGAAAGGTCATATTATCAAGTACTATAACTAAACAAAGTAAACTCAACCAAAAAATCTTAAAATATGGATGCAGGCAAAGGTCATATGGGACAAAATGTGCCCGGAAAACCGTGTAAGTCCAATTATAGGTCGATTTTGAAGTCAACTTAAGAATATGTCACAGCTGAAAAGTTGATATTATGAAGTACAATAACTGAACAAAGTAAGCTCAACCACAAAATCTTGAAATATGCGTGCGGACAAAGGACCTATCGGACAAAATGTGCCCGGGAAACCGTGTAAGTCCACTAATTGGTCGATTT